>CM070620.1:17095354-17731780 GCA_036346255.1 Ampelocalamus luodianensis
ACGTGGATGCGGAGGCGGTAGGGTGAGGGAAGAGCCAGGGGGAAGGTGTCCGGGAGAGGCACAAAGGCGGAGGCGCGCTCTAACACGAGCTGATGTCGGTTGCACAGCGCTGACAGGCAGGAACGGGGGCGCCGAATCGGGACGCGCTCCAGAGTGCGCTCTCGACGCAAGGGCGCGGGCAGGGGGTGGCCTGGGGCTAGGGGAGGTAGGGGAATGGGTTGAGCCCAAGAAGAGAGAGGGCAGGGCTGGGCTGAGCCCAGGGAGAGGAATTTGAACTTGAAGTTTTGAAATTTGGAGAGAATTTGAGTTGAGCTTTTGAATGCAAACAGAATTTTGAAATTCCTTTTCACAGAACCAAAAACAGGATGTTACAGTTCCTCAAGTAAGCAGATTGAAGTACTTGTTTGTTCAGTTACCAGCGATTTGCTGCGACTGTGTTCAATGGTTTCTTGTAATTCATGGGACAAGCATATTGGAGGTATGCTTTTTTTTGGCGGTAATCAGAATATCAGATAAGATAATGGCAGAATATTTATCTTTGGAGTTGGGACTGTATGTGATGTACGACTTATTTAAGACCTAGATAGTGATTTGATCGCGAAATGAACTATCATGTGTTGGTGATTAAACTCTGGTAAAGTGTAGTGCAGTACTATATCAGTTATATTTTCCTCGTTAGTCCTTGTTTGGTGAGCAGCCCATGCCGGCCTAATGAATTGCGGTTGTTCTGTCTTAGCATGACAGTAGCAAGATTCATACTACATTGTTTCCCTACAAAGAAGATTCGTGCACTACATTTAGACAGCTAGCAGGGTTCTAGTAATTGGAGTGCGTTCAAGTTGGCAGAATCTCCAATCTCACTTGTTTATCCGGCCTAGTGACGATCCAACGAAGCATAATGGAGCAGGCACGAAGAATAATTAAAGCGCCGGCGACAGCTCCTAGTAGCGCATAGCCAGAGAGCTTAGCTTCCACATCATAATTGTTGTGAAAATACAGAATACGTACGTCTTTATCAAAAGGGGAAAAGAGGAGATATGCTTAACTAGTGTACGTGAAATTGGCATAAAATGCACTCCACTAGTATCGTATTTGCGAGATCTGAAAAGAAAAGTATCGTATTTGCGGTCTGAAAATTACTATGATGCAAAACAGGCTGGTCCCAGAAGTCATGAGGCTAGAGACATAAAATTGGCGACATCCTGAAAGGGATTTAGTGCGTAAAACACAGTCCGTACTGGATGTTTGTGGCTGTAGCTTGCTATGGCTTATCACCATGCGTTTTAAGTAGAAAAGGAGATGGTCTAAAAATGAGAAAAAGATGATACAGGGTTGCGAAAGGGAAGACAAAGGCACGAACAATCATTAGCATTGCATTCAAGCTCCGTTGTATCACCAACCACATTGTTTTTGAGCTATGGAACAATGGTATTCAATTTGTCACATCAAAAACTTTACAACTAATTTTCTCTCTGGAATTCACCATGCTCGTACTGTGCCAGCAAGGCACTAAACCACATGGGCTCGTGAGAATTCTACTTCCAAGTTCCGAAACGTGCGCTTTCCCCTGCGCCCTGGTATGCTCGTCGGCGGCCGAGCCGCCGCGTGGTGACAAACGCACTCGGATCCGTCCGCCTTTGGGTACAACGGCCGGGTTTCGTACGTACGTGCCGTCCCGGCCGCGCGGTGCGACTTTCGACGCGGGTGGACGTGGATCAGAGAAAGCGAGTGGATCGGACGGACGGGCCGGAGGCGAGAGGACGGCACCGCGCGCGTGCACGCCTTCAAAATCACCGATGGTTCGTTCCTCAGGTGGCACCGAACGCGCGCACGCACCGGCCTCATTGAATTTACCCCTGTTACGATCCCGGATTCCCAGTGACATGCTCTCTCGTCCGAGCAATGCTCATGCATAGAGAGAAACATACGCAACACAAGACCCTCCAGTGGAGCTTTCACGAAACGCACGCCATTTCTTACTAGGGTGTGCATCCTGGAGTCCTGCTAAGTGCTACACATACGGCAATTTTAACCATGCAGATACGCATGTGAGTGCAAGGGGCTTCTACGGTCGACTCCCACAACTCCACTAGCACTAGGCTTCCGGAGTGCCGGAAAATTATTGTCCACTCCCCCGCTGGCCAACTTTTCAAGTTCTGGCTCTCGTTCGCTCCCGGTTTTCAGTCGGTTCAACCGGCTCTATATATTATACGCCCGCCTGCATTGGAGTATCAGTACGCAGCAGCGCGTAGGCACTAGACACGTATAACACGCCCAACGACAGCGAAACAGCTGCGGAAATTACAGCAGCAGCGCACCGAGTCACCTGTGTGCGTGAGCGGGGTGATGGCCGGCGAGGGAGCGAAGAAGGCGGAGGTGGAGGCGACGCCGGCTGCTCCGGAGGCAGCGAAGGACGTGGCGGAGGAAAAGGCCATCATCCCGGCTCTCGCACCACCGGCCTCCAAGTATGAGGAGAAGAAGCCACCGGCCGATGACTCCAAGGCTCTTGTCGTCGTCGAGAGTGAGTAGTACTTTGCTAGTACTTCGTGTTTAACCCTTTCTGTTACTAGTAACATGCTAATTTCCGTTGTGAAGTCCAGAGCGCTTACAGCTCGTCGAATTTGATGTGCAATCGTTTTCTTCTGAAAATCTCCATTTTCGTTCCAATTACAAATTTTGTTAGTCTAAAACCTTTTTTGGTTGTAAATTATAGTCCTTTTCACAACCTTAATGTTGAAGTTTTGATCTCCAATAGACCTTCTGCAAATGTCGACATAACGGAAGTAAGGAGCTTTCTGGTTCCACAAGCAGGAAGAATTTTTGGAGTGGCAATCCTAAAGAAAGAAGAAAGAAACAAAACCATGCTAGCTAGAAAACTTCGGTACGCAGGTTAAATATCCTTCCAAGCATCCAATCGTACCCAAATAGTTAAATATGGAACCCATCAATTACAAGCACACTTATTAATTATGCGCTGTGCTGATCTTGTTAGAGGCCATCAAGTGTTGGCATAAGAATTGAGTCATTGGTAGTAATGCTGTCAGAATGCTTACTAGTCTAGGTGGAACCGCGTGGAAGCAATGGAAACTCGTGCGGCTGGTAATATGTCAGAATGCTTAACCGTTCTCAGACAATCTGTGAAAGGGTGCATGAGGTTTATATATATGTGCATGATTTCTTGAATGCCATTGCCTGTTTGCCGTAGTGCAAGGTTCACCGAGTCATATTACTGACTTATGATATTCTGCTCCGGTTTCCTCTTACCAGAAGTTGCTGAAAACCCTCATACTGAGAAGAAGACACAGAGGAGCTCAAATGACAGAGGTGATTAACTGGTGATTCATTTTCCCCTTTTCTTGACATTGAATACAACCAGCTAAACTAACGATCTAAAATAACCTGCATTTAGACATTGCTCTTGCAAAGGTTGAAACGGAAAAGAGGAACTCTTTGATCAAAGCATGGGAGGAGAACGAGAAGGCAAAAGCTGAGAACAAGTATGCTATCATTTATCAACATGTACTCTTACACGACCAGTTCATTTTTCAGTGCGATTATATATCAGTTAGCAGAGGCATCCTTTTTAGTAGTATTTGTCAGTTATTTGCTTGTATCGCTGGTCAGTCCTGTAAAATGCTATCATAACACTTTTCATTGGTGATCTCTAAAGTATATCTTCCTGAGATCACAAGGATACGGTATGCCTTAATTCAAAACATATTAAGAAAGAAACATAGCAAGTAGTATCACGAAATGTATGAAGGAATATTAAATCAACACGTCTTACAGTCAGTGCTCCATTTCATTACAACGTGGTGTACCTATTAAGAAAATAGAGTGAAAAACTGTAACTCTGAATCAACTGCTGTCTGTGTCACAGGGCCGCTAAGAAGCTATCGGCTATTCTTTCATGGGAGAACACAAAGAAGGCAGCCATAGAAGCTCAACTGAAAAAGAAGGAAGTAAGTTCGCCGTTTCATTTTATGTTGCTACATTTTGCTTTGTTAGAACATTTTGTTCTCTTCAGGTAGTTTAATCTCTTCTTTTTTGTGAGGAGGTACACATCTGTAGTTTTTAGTGATGATGTTTGTTCCATAGACTATGTAATATCTTCTTTTAAAGGAATTCCGTGCTGAGCTAATTTTGTGCAATTTACGAGTGTTCAGGAAGTGTTAGAAAAGAAGAAGGCTGAATATGCTGAGAAGATGAAGAACAAAGCGGCAATCGCCCACAAGGAAGCCGAAGAGAAGAGAGCAAATATAGTGGCCCGGCATGGTGAAGAAGTTCTCAAGGCCGAGGAGATGGCAGCTAAGTACCGTGCAACCGGGCTGGCTCCGAAGAAACTTCTCGGGTGCTTTGGGGCATAATAATCATCTGAATCTTATGCGTTGGAGGTGATTTGTTCTTATGTAGTTGTTTTGTACTTTTATACTCCGAAAGGACCGAAAGTGTGTGATGTGTTGTTTATTCGGCTCTAGAACTGGCGCACGTAATTGTGCCCTGTTTATTGTGTTTAAAGTCTACTTTTCATGTTTGGCGGTATATAGTTTTTTTTTTTTTGGTCTTACTAGCCTGAGAGGGAACACCTACGTGCAGTTAATAAGAAGTCATATTCACTACTACAGAAACAGTCATCACAGACGGTTCGGAACTCTCATCACAGACAGTTTTCGAGCCGTCTGGATAAGTTGGTATCTGATAGCAGGTGGTTATCACAGACGGTCAGCAAACCGTTTATAATACAAATATCACAGACGGATTTTATTTCTTTGATAGCAGGTGGTTATCACAGACGGTCAGCAAACCGTCTATGATACGAATATCACAGACGGTTTTTAAATAAAAACCGTGCAGCGAATGCGATATCACGACGGTTACGAATATAAACCGTGCGTGATAATCGACTTCACAGACGGTTTTACACGTAACCGCGCGATACTCGACTTCACGACGTTTCGTATACGAGCAAATGCGTGATATCAGCATTCGCTGAGCGGTTTTATTTAAAAACCGTCTGTGATAGTTCATTACACTAACTACATTTTTACAGATTTTTTGCTAGCCTCAGGAATTGCTAGCCATGCCCTCTGAAAACAAGCATGCAGAAAAACAAATACATCATAGATAATCAATTGTCGACAAACTCAATCTGATCATTACTCAAAATAAATTACAAAAGATACCATTTGTTCAAGTATTGTTACAAAATAAATTGGATTACAATTGAGTCAATTGTTTGCATGTGGTTGAGAAGTGTCGGAGGGGTGATGCTTGTTGGGTGTGTGGAGTGAAATTCTCCGGTGTCCTTAATTATCTCTGATATGATAAAGCTGCAGAGCTTCCCTCGAATGTCCTTGATCTCATTCGCAAAGAGTCCATCTAATTCTATACTCAAGGCATGTCGCTAGCAAGAGTAAAGTGTTAAGCATATATATTTAAATTTATAATTAGGAAATAATTTTTTCGAGATTCACAAACCTCGGGATCCTTCTTCCTAGCTCTAATGATTTGCTCCATATGATGACAAACGTAGATTACACATAACTCATCATTTTTTTTGCTAACGACACTGCAAAAATAGAATTATATATATCAGTTCGAGATGCGTTATTATGAAGTATGATATAGGATTATCATGTTGTAGCGCGTACCGGAAATTTTGTCCTGTGTGTTAGTTCGGCGCTCTTTCCATCGTATATTCCTTTGTTGGCAACATAGTCGATGAACGACCTACATGATTCCAAAAAGTTATCCTCGACCATTTCAAACTAATGAAGACTAAAATAGAGTTATGTATGAAGGAAATGAGCATACCTGTCGAGTACTCCTCCCAGAATGCTGAAGTTGTGGTTGTGCGGATTAGAGAATCAAGGTATATCACATGGTTCCTTTTTGGTATGATGACTAAAAGGACCCAGTGGTACCTACTCATGTATGTCACTATAATCATTAAACCTGAGTTCGTGCTGCGTATAAAGTACAAATAAAATTTGTAGAGCAAGTAGTGACACTTACCCCTGGTTGTAGGGCACCACGATGTACTTCATGTTCTGCTGACGAAGCAATGACTGCGTTATGTATTTCTCGACGAAGGACGGGTCTGTTTGGATGGTTTGCAACGATACCACATGTGGGTCGAGGAAACCCACCGGTTCTTTCCATTCCCGAACATTTTTCATCATGTATCTATACATAAGAAATGAGTTGTGATATTTATCGGTATTACGTGAATGTAGAACTTGATTGTATGCACTTACAGTGTCCAACATCGTAGAAGCGAGGCGTCAAGGCCAATGAGGTTGAATAGGTCATGTAAGTCGTTGAAGCCCACGACGAAGTGGTTCGTCCCGTTGAAGAAATGCTTATGCTCGTATTTGACGGTGATTCCAGTATCGCACCCCTCCTTTTGGGTCTTATCTAAGTACCAGGCATGCAAAGCCTGACAAACATATCCATCACGCCCTAATATTGCATCGGAGCACAACTGTTTTATGATGATGTACTTCCCGGATATTCCCGACTTGCCAGACTTGAGAGGCGCCTTAACGTTCGTTGATTTCGATTTGGTCTTAAGCATTGGCAGCGTCTTCCTGCGAGACGACTCAGGACCCGATACGGCGGCACGCTTTTCTTGTTCCTTTGGCGTCTTCTCCAAGGGAACCGAAAAGGTGGCTTTCTGAGGCAAAATATGAGGTGGAGTCATGGAGGGTCCCATTGGAGAGGAATGGTTGGGTTGAGATCGCGTCACTGTTGGGTCCAGGATGATGTCCTTCTTGGGCCACTGGATAAAACTGTGCACGGCATCCCCTAGTGTTGTGATCTCTTTGTTCGGGCGAATCTCCAGCGGGACGGTCATGAAATGTTCATGTACCATGTCCAACTCCACCCTAGCGTAACCCTGCGCCACCTGGACACCGTGCTGCACTGCCCCTTCCTGATATGGATGCACCATCCCCCGCCCAGCCTCAATAGAAATGGACCCAACTAACCTCACTTGGAGCTTACAGGCCGTCGGCTCCTACAAAACGATATGCAATTAGTTAAGGTGTCCTATATGTCTATCTTTGCTGCATTCCATAGATGTACATTACCTTGATGTCGTCTATCGGTAATTGGACATCGTCATGTTCAGAATTATGCGTGGACTGGCTCCCAAATTAACACGGGCGGCTTGCGACTGCGATTGGCTCAGGAGTTGATTCATTTGATCCTGCAATGCTGCCAGCTTTCCTTCAAACTTTTTAGTAATCATCTATACCAACCGGTCCTCGCGCTCGGCCTTAGATCTCTTCCTACTCCTGTATGTGCAGTAGTCGTCTGCAAATCCATGACTCCAAGGTACGTTAACCCCAAGGCCTCGCGTGCGACCCAGATGCTCTTTGTTTCCCAGGGCCGTAGAGAGTATATCCTTCTCCCTGTCTACATGGAAGGAGCCTTGGGAAGTTTGGGCAGATAATTCACGCTGCAAGAGGTCATCATGTTATTATAGACACTATGAAGTTATATATGGAGTTATTAACAACTAGGTAGTTCGACATACTTACCACACGTTGAGACACTTCCTCGTCTGCCGGGTTTGTGAAAGAGATGTTGCCCGAAGACGAGACTTTTGCCCTCGCTTTTAACCAGGCTAGGGAACGCGGGTCTGTGACATCAGGAAACGCGTTCTCCTCCGCCGCCACCCATTCGTCGTATTTACCTGCTTATCCAGCGGTGCCGAGTCTGTGCGGATGAGTGTTTTGTGTCTGGAGTGCTTTGTGTGCCGCACTTTGCTCGTTAAATTCGGGCGTCGTCTTCATAGCAACAAAGGAGTCCTATGTTTCCTGCGTCAAGAATCCGTACTTTGCGAAGGGCGTCTGACCCGTGTTGACGTACTTCGTGACAAGAATGCTCTTGAACGTCCTCCACGATTTATCGATCGTGAGCATCGCCGTCCGTTCCACGCGTGCCATGTCTGCTTCTGGGATAGTGAACTTTTGTCATAGTTCTGTCCACAGCGCGCCTCTCGCTTCTTTCATCAGATCCTTCCACCTTGGTGTGGTGATAGGGACCCGTTTCCTTGCAAGTATCCCGCACATGGTCCGGAATCTCGCCGCTGAGCTCTTGGGACGCAGAGGGACCCCAAACTCACTAACCTCCGTGATGACTAGTCGGCCCACAGGCATCTTCGATTCTCCTCTGCCATCTCGCTTTCGTATCATTGTCGTCGACGGATTAGGCGGTGAAGATGGTGCCTCTGCCATCTGCGGCGTCGGCGACGGCGGGGAAGATGGTGCTTCTGCCATCTCGCTTACTTGCTATCTATATAATTTACATATGCATAAATATGTAACAATAATTAATTCCAACAGATCATACTGGAGTGTACCATTTGCTTCATGCCGTGGAGGATTGGCATGAAGCAAGTGTGTCAGGATCAACGAAGGAATGCCAAGCAAATGTTTAATGCTTCATGTACAAAAGATAGCCTTTAATGAAGACATAGAAACAAAATAGAACCAAGTAATAAGAACAAATAAAAACATATTTTTTGCTGACAAATTGCATAAGACATAGTCTTTGCAATCTCAGTCCTCTGTCAAAATCTCTTCACCAATCAATTTTGATAATTACAAAACAGATCTTGAGCTCAAACTACAACACATAAAGCATTCTGTAAACAGAACATCTAATCATATGTCTTCAGAATAATTCACAAATTTATATCAACAATAAGCCTAATTGACAGATTGAGAATAGAAATATGCTTAAGCTCAAGTCTTGTTTCTAATCATTTATTTGATTTCAGATTTCGACTATCATCACAGAAAACATACAAGTGTATCTTAATTCCGCTATAACTTAAAACAAAGAGTATAAATGTTACTAATTATAACTGACCATATAAAGCAATAGGACGTATAAAGAAGAGACTACTAATTTGGGAATCGTTATGTCCTGCTAGGGACCGCTACGACTCATAGTCGGGAAGGGTTTCCGAGTTACAACCAATTACGCATAAACCAACAGGTCATACACTTAACGGGTTAGAACACAACGTGTTCAGATAGGATCTGTCATGGCCACTATATAAGGAGATGCTTGAGGCTATTGGGATAAAGGCGAGACACGTGAGTTGTTCCACCGAAACCCTAGTCGCCATCTTCTTGAGAGCTCCGCCGTGCGACTTGGTGCTAGCACACCGACGTCTGGTTGTTCCTTCCCTGGACATGTGGATACTGTAGAGGCTGCTGCAGTTGCTGTTGTGCTTGAGGACGATCCACAATCTTCACAAGGAACTTCTAAGGGGTCTGGAAGAGACGATCGATTCACGAGGGCGTTGGACGATCGACTACGACCACTACGTCAACGTGCTATTTGTTGGATCAAGCTGCTCCGACTCTTCTTTCGCTGCACTGCACGTCTAGTGGTAATGATCTGTGATCATCTACTTGCTTGGCTTCCTGGTTTACGTGGTAGAATTTTTAAATTATTGCTATCATAGTCTACCTGTATCCCTTCAGTAGTATCAGAGCCATGTTGCATAGTTTTTGATCTAGATCGGTCGCATATACTGGATATGTGGCAGTAGTAGATTGGATCTATCACTTGTTTGGTCTGATGAACTAGATCGGTTCATATGGATGGAATGATCTAGACACTGGTCGATAGGATCGTTCAGTGTTCGACGATAGTAGATGGTTTTTTCGAGGAGGTACAAGTTAAGAGCACCAAATGATTTACTCGAGTTGTTGTCGACTGCCTTGCATAATACTCCTACCAGTCGAAATTCCGCCATCGAAGTTTGCCGCAGTGCGTGGTCGTATTAAGGCAGTGATCAGATTGGTTTGGAATAGGATTAATATGATTGATCCGATGATTTTCAAGGCTCGATTACGTGAATAAGATTCATGTCTCAGAAATATTTTTCGAGCGCGCTGCCCTCGACCAGCGAGGGGTGCTGCCCCTTCGAACCCCGCCCGCTAACCGACTAGTGGGACCGTCGTAGTTGTAGCCGTGTTGTAAAGTAGTACGTGTTCATGTCGTCCGATAGAATTGGATTCTATGCATAACTCGTTTTTGCAAGGTTTGATGTGAATAGTATTGCCCATTGTGTATGTGATGCATGAATGGATTTTCATGGCCTGCTGTTATGTTGTGAGATAGCCTTCGAGGTACATATTATTGTATAACGATATGCGTACCGATATGTGATGCTTGATATTATCCTATGTAATTCATTACTAGCTTTTAGAAGTAAATGCTTAGTAGATGAATGCAGTCAGAGACGTCAAGCATGGTGGTCGGAGAACAGGAAGCATGCTGATGGAGATCGTCATGTTAAAGGCTATACTATTTCACAGTTTAATTTGATTATCTGTGAATGTTTGTGTTTATTCCTTTTATGCTATTTGATCATGTTTTATCATTAGATGTTTTGACATGATAGAGTAATATCCCTCAAGAAAAATTAAGTAAAATTGATGTCTTTCCAATTGTTGTGCCTATCACGATTTTGATCGTTAATTGGTAGGTCTACCAAAGTAGGGTACCATTAACTTTCTTAATAAGATGAGGTGGGTGTTGGACACCCTCATGCATAGTATTGGTTTGACTTAACAAAGCTATCAAAACGGTTTTGGGCCTTGGGGCATAATGTTGGTCGCCGAGGCATAGAGATACCACCCAACAAACAATAATCATATGTGATATGATTGGCAAGAGATTGCCTACCTTAAATCACTAGGTTTCTAGCTGTGATGCCAAAGCTCACTAGGACTTAATGACTTTTGGATCTTGAACCCACTAAATGATGTTAGAGGGAAACTTGGTTTAGAACATTTAGTGGGAGTATCTTTTATTATCTGTTGTTGGTTGAGTTTGACTACTGGTCATATGATGATACGACCAAGTCCGAACTAGTCGTATGGTGATACGAGCTGGTCGTAAATTGGTCGAACATAACATAGTGTTTAATAGAAGATCTTACATAAACATAGTACTAAATTTTTTTCATATATTTCTGTTGTAGATCATGGCACCTACTACTTCTTCTGCACCTACCTTTAATTTGCGATTATTCTTGAGAAAGAAAAGTAGAATTGTTCAAACTTCATTGACTGGTTTCGAAATCTGAAAATTGTTCTCAAACAAGAAAAGAAGAAATATATTCTAGAGGGTCCCTATCCCGAGGAACCAAATGCCGATGCTCCTCGTGCTGAAAAGAATGCTTATGAGATGCATTGCAATGACGCAGTCAATGTGCACTGCATAATGCTTGCTACCATGAACTCTGAGATTCAGAAGCAATATGAGACCACGGATGCTTACAATATGATTGTGAGTCTAAAGGATATGTTTTAGGATCAAGCAAGGGCAAAGAGGTTTAATACCTCTAAGACATTATTTTCTTATAGGCTGTCAGAAGGTAACCAGGTCAGTCTTCATGTGATCAAAATGATTGGTCTCATTGAGAGCTTGAAAAAGCTTGGTTTTCCCCTTAGCCAAGAGTTGGCTACTGATGTGATTCTCCAATCGCTCCCTGCGAGTTTTGAGCTTGTCATATTGAATTTTTATATGAATGGCATGGAGAAATCAATGACCGAGTTATATGGCATGCTTAAGGGTATTGAGGAGAGCATCAAGAAAAGTTCTAATCATATGATGATGATTCAAAAGACTACTAGCTTCAAGAAGAAACGTAAGTCGGGAAAGGGTAAAGGCAAAGGAAAGACTCAAGATGAGATTGAGAGTC
Organism: Ampelocalamus luodianensis; assembly: GCA_036346255.1. Classification (NCBI taxonomy): domain Eukaryota; kingdom Viridiplantae; phylum Streptophyta; class Magnoliopsida; order Poales; family Poaceae; genus Ampelocalamus; species Ampelocalamus luodianensis. The sequence continues at coordinate 17,107,089 of CM070620.1, forward strand.
TCAAAGCTAAGCTTAAGAAGCTCAAGCTGGATCCTAAGCCTGACACAGAATGTTACCATTGTCATGAGATTGGGCATTGGAAGAGAAATTGAAAGAAATACTTGGCAGAAACGAAAAAGAACAAAGGAAGTAAGACTTCTAGTTCAGGTATAAATGTTATACAAATTAATCTTGTCACTTCTCCGACCAGTTCTTGGGCATTTGATACCAGATCGGTTGCTCATATTTGCAATTCGATGCAGGGACTGATAAGGAGTAGAAGCTTGACAAGAGGAGATATTGATCTTCGGGTGGGCAATGGAGCAAGAGTTGCTGCATTAGCTATTGGCACTTTACCATTAGCTTTACCTTCAGGATTGGTTATGGAATTAAATAATTATTATTATGTTCTAGCCTTAAACAAAAACATTATTTCTGCTTCGTGTTTTAGGAGCATAAGGTTACGAGTTCAGAATAAAGAACAATTGTTGTTCAATTTATTTTGAAGATATGCTTTATGACCATGCTCAATTAGTGAATGGATTGTATGTTTTGAATATTGAGGATATACCTATCTATAACGTTAATGCTAATAGACATCAACCCAATGAAATAAATCTCACTTTTAGTTGGCATTGTCGTCTAGATCATATAAATAAGAAGCACATGATGAAGCTTCATAAAGATGGTCTTCTAAACTCATTTGATTTTGAATCATTTGAAACATGTGAATCTTGTTTACTTGGCAAGATGACGAAGGCACCTTTCACGACCAGAGGTGAAAGGGCGAGTGATATGTTGGCCCTTGCACATTCAGATGTATATGGACTAATGAGCACTTCGGCCAGATGTGGTTTTTGGTATTTTAAAACTTTTACTTATGATTTCAGTAGATATGGCTATGTCTATTTGATGAGATATAAATCAGAATATTTTGGAAAGCTCAAATAATTTCAGAATGAAGTACAAAATCAACTTGACAAGACAATCAAATGTCTACGATCTGATCATAGAGGTGAATATTTGAGCCATGAGTTTGGTGATCATCTAAAGAGGTGAAGAATTGTTCTACAACTTACTCCACCGGGAACGCTTAAATGGAATGGGGGTGTTTGAATAACGGAACCGAACAATGAGGTGTCTGAATAACGGAATCGAACATTGTTGGACATTGTTCGGTCAATGATGAGTCAATCTGATCTTCCATTGCAATTCTGGGGATACGCTCTAGAAATAGCTGCTTTCACTTTAAATAGGGTTCCATAAAAACTGTGGACCAGGAAGAGTCTTGGATTGTCTTTTCTCGTATGGGGTTGTGAGGCATATGTAAAATGTTTGACATCTGATAAACTCACACCCAAGTCTGATAAGTGTTTTTTTGTAGGGTATCCTAAGGAAACTGACCATAATTACCGTGCGAACGAAGCTTTCCTCCTCCTCTTCTTCTCCCTCTCTCTTCTCCTTCTCCCTCTCCTCCTCTTCTTCTTCCTCTCTTTTTCCTCTCCTCTCCTCTCTTTCTTTCTTTCTTTCTGTCTTTCTTTCTTTATATAAGCCATCCAGTCACACCCAACTGTTCGGCGACCGGAGGCTGCTGTCGCCTAATAGTTCAGCGATAGGATGTATCACCCAACAGTTGGGCGACTGCATTAATGTTGCCGAACGGTTGGGCGACCGCATTAACGTCGCTTGGCCGTTGGGCGACTGGCTCTAGTCGCCCAACGGTTTGGCAACAGGAGACTATTTTTGCAAAAAAAAAAATCACAGGTATAATTTTGTAATTTTGAATAAGAAGTAGATTATTTCAAAAAAAAATCAGCAATTGGTATAACTGATAAAAATGCCTAGCCTTTTCTAGAACATGACCCAACTGTTCAACCCTTGAATTACAACATGAATTAGCAATGATAGTGATAAGTCTTGTCAGTTATCAGAAATGCAAGCTACAATGTGAAACCAGCACTCCGTGCTGGCAGAATGATCTCGGTAGCTAGTTTCTAAAATTTGAAGTGGCAATTTAGTAGCTAGTTCACTAACTTCTTTTGTACATCTATCTGATCTAACAAATATGTGTACATTCTTATATAAAAAAAATCTTACCTTAAGTTCGTAACCCGCAAAACATTATCAGATATTTTATTGCTAGCTTGTCATCTGAACAGTGCTTATATCTCAATGCGGTGCGAGGTATGCATACAGAGTTTCATCTCCATCGCCTCTGAAACGAAGTGCAAAGAGCATGCCGAGGAGAAGCACCCGAAGAACGACCTGTTCCGGTGCTCCCCCCACCTCAAGAAATAGTGGCAGTGACATCTGCTCAATCAGAAAGGGGGAGATAATCCAATAGTATTATCATTTATGCAATGACGGGTTGCCCTATGTATGGGTCTGAACTTTGGTCTGCTGCTGCAGCAGCTGCTTTGGTTGTGCGCCCCATCAAATATGTAATCGTTCACTATCAGCCTATTGTGCTACAATATTATTCCCGTGTGAATTTGCTGCAAGTGTTTAGTCAATGTGTTCCTTGCAAAAATTAGTCTTCTAGATATATCTCTTATGCCCTATGGTGCGTGTGTGACATTGATGCAATCCTGATAATGCTTTTGCCATGGACTGACTGATGTATCTAAATAAGGTGTCACATTCAAATTGATTCGGTCCTAGGAATTTTGTAAAGAAAATTTTGAAATTTGTGTACAAATAGGTGTGTGATACAAATAGATTTATGTGTTAAAAACAGAGGTAGCATAGTCCTTTTACCTCAAATCCTCATTTTCAAAGTTTTGAAAGTTAACCTTCTATCAAACACTTCTGTTAACCGGCTTAAGATTATCAAAGAAGTGGATTTTCTAATAATTAGAAGTTGAAAATGAAAGAAAAAGGAACGGAGTCCTACCAAGATACCAAAAACTCCTTTGCACAGGCCCTATGGGCTATGGGCACTTGAACTAGGCCTCCTCCAGCGTGAGTACGTACAACGAATCTCATTACTACTACCACTCCCAATTAAACGCCCCATAGAGCTTTTTCAAAGAAGCACAGAAAACGTCGAGCAAAACACGACGCTTCCAAACCATTGAATGTACTCTGACGCCCAGCATCTTCGATTTGATCGCCCTTCCTCTTGGCAACTTTTTCCAGTAGTTATATACTCTTATATTTCTTTCGAGCACGAGAGGCGCGTACGGCGTACAGCGGTACAGCCGTACATCGCCCCAGCCGTTGGTGCTCGGAAGAACGCTCGTGCAACAAACAAAGAGCTAATCCTAGGCTTGCCTGCCTGATTGGCCGCTCGCCCTCGTCCCGTCCAGTCAAGCCGGCCTGCGTTTCTGCACATTTTGACGTGGGTGGCAGAGGCAGTGCACATTTACAAGCAATCAATAACTCGCTCGCTCACTGGTTTCCCGTCCTACTCCTCCTCTAGCCGGTCCTATGCTGGTAGCATGCGACTGCGACGCTGCCTCCTCCTCTAGTGGATGATGCCTGCATGCTCCCCCTCACTGTCCTCGGCGCATTCAATGCATGATGCCCAGAGCCACGTTAATGGCCGGCCGTTCCCACATTGGGTGGGTGCTCCGCGACCACGAGCTCGGCTGTGACATCGCCTGCAGCCTCCCCCTCTCGATCCTGTCCTGCTGCCGCGCTTGCTTTTTCATTTCTCCCGAGTTTGAGAGCTCATGCCTCGTGAATCCCATGACCATGTGTGATGCTGCTGTTCGTTTGGACATTGGCACGTAGGGTGGCACGCACTTCGGGTTAGTTTGGAGTTTGTTCTTTGCGTGCTCAATTCAAGCAGGGAGGCCTCTTGAGTCGGGACCAAACAGCAGAAACATTTGTGGAAGCCTGCCTGGGGAGCAACACTTGTTTAGTTGGGCTCCAGGTGCGGCCTTAAGCCCAAAAGACGGGGCTAGTTAGGCAGCTGATGAATTGGGGTCGAGAGAACCGAGCTGAGCACGGTTGGTTTGGTGTGAGGGTGTTTGTCAAGCCCGCCGGCCTTCGAGCCTTTTGCTCGGCGCACCTATCTTATCTGGTAGGGATTTATTCTTTTAGAAATAGTATATGCATACGTGAATATATTTAGTCGTTAAAGCACGTGTCTGCGCTCTGTAGGGTTCAGTCCTCGCTCTAGATTAGACGTGTGTTAAGAACGTATTCACATGTGTATGTAAACATGTATATGATATATATATGTGAGTGCGTTCGATCGTGTACTCAAAAAAATTAGGTCGAGTCCAACAAAAAATAAGGAGCCTGTCGGTATACTTTGCGATTTGATTTTCCGGATGGAGAACTTCAGATTGGACTTGTCCAAGTACGACAACAGATCCTCCAAAAAACAAGTACGGCAACAGAACGTGTACGTAAAGACTATCACAGAGTGCCGAATTTGATCCTTAAAATATAGTTTCATTTTGGTCCCGGCCGGCGCTTCTTGATTTTTTTTTTGTTGTTGATTTTTCTCCCGCAAGTATACGGTTGGTTTGGAGTTAAAGGGTGGGTTACAAGTTTAACCCGCCATACACCTATGGGCAGGAAGAGTTAATTAAGCCCTATCAAAGCTTTTTAGCCCCTTTAAACCGCCATCGCTAGTCTATTAGCGATGTGACACATTGTCTATCTCAGATTGCTATAATTCAACTCCCACGGTCAGGTCAGGTGTATTATTTTACGTGGATATTTGTCTGAGATTTGAAACTGACACATGTCGGCTATGAGTCTTAAAATGACTAAACTAGTCAATTCCTTTAACCTAGGATTAAAATAACACATCAAAAAGTTGGAATAAGCTAACCACTCGCAATTAACCCTTAAAGTTGTTTTTCCATCGCTGACCCACTTAATCCAGTCAAGCAGCATTTTGGGCGAACTAGGTTTGCTGCCGGACACAAAAACTAGTTTAATCTAACCTGTGTAGGTTAACGTTAGCTGACCTAATTATCTTAATCCTCAATCGAACGCCTACTCAATATTATGAACTAGCCACGCGGCGCCAACGTTCCTGATAAAATACATTTCACGACATTTTGCAAAAGAAAAGGTCATGAATACTACGAAATTTCCTCTGCGCTATTATTTTTGGATTAGCTAAGTATTACATCACGATTTTGTCCCAAAAGTTGCACACATTTTGGACATTCATGCAGTGGTTAGGTTTCAAGGATTCAGTCGCCCCAACTCTATGATTTGGCACAGTTGGTGTTTGGAATAGCAAAATTAGCTCTCTTCGAAACAATTGCCAAAATATCAACACGAAACCGCATGGACACGCCACCTAGCGAATCCGGCCGCCAGGGGCATGGTTTTAGCTAGTCCGACCCCAAGGGGCTTGACACTGCCCTAGTCCGACCCCAAGAGCGTTGCACAACAGTCGCCTCGGTAGGCCCCCAGGGGCACAGCAGTCGCCTCGGCAGGCCCCCAGGGGCACGGTAGCGCCCCCACCCCAAGTGCCATCGTTATTTCATGTGAAGTTTGTCGTCTGTTGTCATTTCATGTGAAGTTAGGGAATAAAATTTGAAAAAAAAATTGAAATTGACGAATTTTGAGATAAAATTTGAGAGACTTCACGATGTAATTTATGAATTACATGACGCACAACAGTTGGTTATGTGTATTAGAAACGACAGCATGTACGAATTAACAAACCAAAAAACACCTATGATACACGCGCAACTTTTTTGGAATTGAAAAAATGAGGATAGAAATTAGTCTTGACGGCGCATTGGTCCCTTCCTCTTGTCTCCTGACTGCCAACGACGGCGGCCAGTCTTGAAGGAAGCCCTATTCTGTGAGACGGGTTGGAATATTGAATGATGTTAGCATAACGTTAGGCGAAATAAAAAAATCAGGATGCAAATTAAACAGCACTTACCTCTTCGATCCGGAGTGTGCCAAGGCGGTGGGGAGCTCTAGGACCGTCGCCAGTCTCGCTAGCAGGAGTCTTCCCCTTGTCGACCGATGCATCTTCAACAGAGTCGGGCACGTAAGGTTTCCATCGTTACAATGTCTCAACTGGCATCGCGTAGTTCAACATATACTTCTGCTCGATGAGCGCTCTATCGTACATGTCTGGGCCGTTGATCTATTGAAAAAAGTTGCAACGCATCTCGAGCTGCCATTATACATGGATGAAGTTAGGGATATGTGGAATGTAACGTAATGTGTGAAAAATCGATGTGTGTGTAAGATTCGCTTATGACGATGTTCCCGCGCATGTAGTACACCCGGGCAGTGGTGGTCCGATGTGTGGACTGAATGATCTTCGTCGGTTCTTCGCACACATATTGCGGGCGTAGAAACTCCGGTGGTACCCGCACATCCTTCATAGAACAATTTGGATAGGGTTTAGCCCTCTCGACAAGCCACTTGTGCTTCCGCAGTATCTTCGTATAGAAGTCCGATGACGAGTCTGACATCTCCAAGGCTAACCTAATGTTTTGCTCTAGCTCATAGAACAAGGGTGAGTTAGTTCAGAACAAATAGAATGTCAAAATACATACCCGTTAAGACAAAATGGTGTACATAAAGGCGCAAATATGATAACATCACTTGTTTACATAAAATGAGGGTCTCCTAACATGCAAACAGTATAATCAATTACGACACAGAATGACGCCTAGACGAGCTCGGTTTGTTGGGGCAATCCTTCATAGAGTGACCAAGGGTCTTGCATATTCGGCACTTCCTTGCGCAGCTCAGGCTCCCACGCTGGCTATTATTCATGTCATTTTCGAAGCGCCACATCTGCCGTCATCCCTTCTCAGTTGCCTTCAAGGCTATGTTCGGGCCCCATTTCACCTTGTCCGACCAAATATCCCTATAGTTCATGTCCACTCCATACAATTGAAACTCAGCACTCCATGTTCTGAAAAGATGGTGCATGTCATAGTACTCGTAGATGTACAGTGTAGATATCTGCTTGACTTACGCATACGCATTGTACACATGCGAGCATGGCTTGCAGGAGCTTTGGCTTGTCGTAGGTGCATGTAGACACATCACCGAGGGTGCAAGCATGTTTTATTTCCCCCTTGGCATGACTGTTGACATATTTTTGCTTCAACCAGATCTCATACTTCTTTCTCAGGCCATCGATCACCCGGATATCGTACATACGAGCTTTTTACATCTTCTGGTCCATATACCTCTGCATGTTCTCAGACCACTGCTTCCCTTCTTCCAGTTGTCACCTCGTTGCTGTGGCTCTATTGATGAAGTAACCGACCGTACGAGTCCAGGTCTCCTCAATGATCACGATGATAGGGAGGCACTGCACACCTTGTTGTACACCTCGAACAAGTTGGTCGTTATAATATCGTACCTCACACCATCGATGTTGTACAGCTAGGACTATTTCTCCAACTCAGGAGCGTGGAGATTAATCCACTGGGTGAAACTTGTGGGGCTCTTGGATTCCCCGCTCGCAGCCTGATGTCCCTCCTATGCCTCTGGAGGGGACTCCCTTGTATGTCTTGTAGTCCGATGTTCGAGGTCTCTCCAGATGGACTCAAACTTCTGCCTCTAGTTTTGCTGCACAACACCTTGAACGTCTTCATGAGTTCCTAACTATGGAACCACGTGAAAAAGTTCGATGCAAGATGCCTCATGCACTACCAGGTTTTCACATCGTTCCACTGGAACAACCTAGCATTGCGGTCTGTGATAAGGTATACGTTGGGCCGGTCTCCCACAACCGCTCGCTTGACATTTGCTAGGAACCACAGCCAACTAGATGTGTTCCCATTCTCTACGATGGCAAAAGCAACCGGAAGAAGCTGGTCATTCGCGTTGGCCACCACCGTAGTGAGAATGGAGCCCTTGTACCTTCCTGTGAGGAAAATGTCATTTATTGTGAACACTGGACAATAAAACATGAAGCCCTCTATGGCCTAGAAGAAAGCCCAGAACACACGGTCTAGTATGAAGCAGTTGGTGCCCCCACCATGATCTTCTCTTTCCATCTTGTTTATGTATGTGTCGGGGTTTGCTTCGGCAATCTGGTGAAGTATCCTTGACACAATATTGTACGCCTCCTCGTATGTCCTATACATGACCTCGATAACCTTCTGTTTTTCTCATCAGACTTTACTATAGCTGACTGGATAACCGACCATATTGGCGATTTCTAACAACAACATCTTGGGGAAGACAGACACGTCCTCCGCAACTAAGTCGTTGATGAGGCTTGCCACATATGTCGAAGTCACATTCCGATGCTACCGCAGCGGCTCAATCAGCTCGTAAGTATGGTTGATCACTATCTTGACCGTGAAAATCGAGCCAAAGAACTTCACCCTGTGAGCGCTGCCCTTGCCATGGCAGCCTTCCATTAGGCACTTTATTGTGTAATGTCTTGGGTTGGACCAGTGCACCCAGTACACACGGCTGTTGGACAAGGTGTACCTTACTATAGCTTGCTGCACAACCGCCTTGTTAGGGAAGTGTTGCCCAACTAACAGGGTGTCAGTATCAAACCCCCACTGGGACCCTTCTTCTTGTGGCAGTACGAGCGACCGCATTGCGATATCATCAAGTACGTATGCCACGTAAGGCACCCCCGATGGCACAATTCCACCAATGGGACCACCACCTTGGGGTTCGTCCTCCTCGCTACCATCCGAGCTTAGGTCAAGGTCCTCGTCGGACTCCAACCCGATCGGTTGGTTCGGTAGAAACTCGTGGTAGTCAATGCGGGCTGACCACTATTGTCCCGCCCCTTTATTTTGCATAAAATTATGTGCAAGTCTTTTCTCGTAATCTTCACTGAATACAACACATTCCGTGCCCACAACACATTTTGTGCTACTGTGCTGGTCATAGACTAGTCGAAGATAGTCACTAAGTGGTCGAAACCTACTCGTAAGGAGTTACGAACTGGCTGAGACTAAATATGAACTAGTCGTATAGAGATACGAGCTGGTCGTTAGTGATAAGGACCTATTCATAGATCATATTGCATTAAGGTTCATCCGATATAATTTTTGTGTATTTAGGAAGCATTATGTCCTCCTAGGAACCGCTGCTGACTCGTGGTCAGAAAGGGTTTTCGAGTCACAACTGATTATGCATGAACCTACAGGGTCACACACTTAACGGGTTGGAACAAAATGTGTTCGGATAGGATCCGTCATGGGCACTATGTAAGGAGATACTTGAGGCTATTGGGAGACATACGAGACACGTGAGTTGGTCCACCGAAACCCTAGCCACCATATTCTCGAGAGAGCCCCACCGTGCGAGTTGGTGCTAGCACACCGGCGTGCGGTGTTCCTCCCCTAGACGTGTAGATACCGTAGAGGCGCTACTGCGGTTGCTGTTGCGCTTAAGGACGATCCACGACTTTGCAAGGATCGCGATTGGTTGCTGGAAGAGACAATCGGTACCAAGGACGATCAACTACGTTGGACATTCGACTTCGCTGGACGATCGACTACGGTGGACGATCGACTACGACGACTTCATCGATGCACTCTATGTTGGATCAGGCTACTCTAACTCTTCTTTCGCTGCACTGCGCGTCTGGTGGTAACAATCCGGGATCATCTTCTTGCTTGGATTCCTAGTTTACATGATATAATGTTTGTATTGCCAGCTAGTGTAGCCTACCCATATCCCTTCAACGCAAACCTTCCCCAAGGGTGAAGTCAAGTAGGATAACTGCTCGCGAAACTTGAACCACAAAAGCTCATCGCGGCGCACCTTTCACCGACGCACAAGTCACTGGCAAAACCAAAGCCTCGGGGATGGCAGGCACACCGGCGTTCGCGCAAATAATCAATGGGAGTTGGAAGACATTCAGAGACAGCTTCGGGAAGCACAAGAGGAAGCCTTGCGTGCTGCGACCGAGGCGTGACAAGTGGGCGAACTTCACGTCGAGCTCAAGCCGGGGTGGTTCCACCACCACCTCCCGAGACCCAGAGCGCTGAGGAGCTAAGGGTCCAGTTGGAGGAAATCAGAGACGATGCATTGGCCCTACCTCGCCCGGAAGTCCTTGCCGCCAATGCTCTTCGAGCGGAGATAGTTGCAGTGTGCACACAAGCCATCTTGCCGATGACAGCAGCCACCCGAGAAGCTCTCGATCTCTGCGTGCAACTCGATCAAGCCCGAAGTGAGGCGCTCGCCTCGGCCGTCACCGCAAATTCTCTCCCCCTGAAGACCCAGGAGCTGGCCCATCACGCGTAGCGCAGTAGTTTAACCAGCGTCTGGGGAAGGAGCTGATGAAGCCAACACCTGTCCTAGTCGTGAGAATTTTTTATTATTTAATAATTTTTATTAATATTTTAAATTTAACCCGTCGCTAACTTTATTTTCAATTTTGACCTCTTTGGTCACACCACCACTTGTGGCGTGGCCAAAACGTCCTGTCACAACATTGTCCCCGGCATGGCCAAACTTGCCACACAAGCCCTCGTGGGCATACCGTGCCAGCGTGGAGGGCTGGCGTGGCAGTTGTCACGCCAGTAATGAGAGCGTGACAAACCCAATTGTCACGCCAACTGTAGTGGTGCGACAGTGGTGACTTAGTTGCTTGCGGTCGAGCCTGTACTTCCTTTTTTCCCATTGTTCCTCTTTACTCCCGAGCTCCCTCTCTCCTCCCCACCTCCAACCTCCTGAAATCCCCTATTTTCCATCCGTCGGCCGCCCGCTGCCCACCCTACGTCCACTTGTGGACTCTACAGTGCAGGCCGCCAATTTACCTTCCCCCGTCGGCCGCCAGCCGCTCGCTAATATTGAAGTTCCTCAGCGTCGACTCCCTCCGATTCCCCCACTCGCCGTAAAGGTCAACATTTGCCACCCTTCTCCTGTCCTATCTCTCTTCTGTTGTGCGGCTTGAAATGTGATTTGCTGTGTGGCTTGGAATGTGACGATGTGACCAAAATGTGTAGAAGGTAGATATGTAGAGATGTGCCTTCGGGGGAGATTTGGGTAGGTTGTGTTGTGATTGTTGTAATTAGTAAAGTTGTTAGGAACGGTACATTCTCAACAAAGAAATGACACAGTGGTACTATCATGCCGGGATACATGACGTGATAGGACTTAGCACCAGCATGTGACGATGTTTTTGCAACTCCTCTGGAACAGAGCAAACCCTAGCGTGGCAGCACGATTAGACCACGCCAGGGCCCCTGGCATGACAAAGTAGTACTGTCACGCCAGGGATCTTGGCATGACAGAACAAACCACCAGAAAGCCTCTCTCTCACTCTCTCTGGTCCCTAGGCGCCCTATGCATTTTCTGTATCTACCATCATTTATGTTGAGAGTTGAACTTAGTAGTGAACTCAACTTACAAGCAAATTTCTATTTTGTTCAAATTGACTTTGCTTCCCAAAAAGAATAGATCATACTCTGCCACGCAGTGTACTCACATGCATTTAACCACACTACAACACCTTATATTCAAATCGACATGACAACACTCTACCTCCTCAGCTTTTCAGACCGGAACGGCAGGACTCTGCAGCGATAACTTTTCAGTCTCGAAAAGACCAAACAATTTGACTCAACCTTTTCAGAATTCAACGCACCACACACACCAATTTCTTGTGTGTTCTCACTCAACCAAGTGAGAACATCTCGCTTTTAATCCGCAACTATTGACTGAGGCTGTAAATCAAAATAAAACAGTCTTTCGTACTCACATGCATTTAACCACACTATTTATCATGCTTGCCTATGACGCTTGAAAAAGAAAAAGAACCGCGAGCTGAACTATTGGTTAACAGCATGTTACTAACTGGCCACTAAAAAACAGATAATTGATTGCTTGTTGTAGTTGGCATTCAATTCTTTGGTAAAGAAAGTTGTCCTTTGTGTGAGCCAAGTCAGCATATTAGCCACCAGGGATGTCATCGTAGGCTGCTTAGCAGAGATGTTGTCATTGTAGGCTCCTTGCCTACAACAGACGATGCGTAGACCCGATGAGGCAGCTTTGCACAATGACGTGACCCAACGAGTCTGCTTCCCGCAGAGACGTGACACAACGCTGCCACACGATTCCTCCTCAGGGCCACTGCCTCGCAGATGAAAATTTCCTTCAACTGAATTACAATTCAGCTGCGTACGTAGGGCCGACTTGGCATATAAGTACTACCCCTTCCACAGTGGGTTCTCCTGCATCAAGACTTCAACATAATCTCGCTCAGATGGAGAACCAATGGGACGAGATCCACGAACTTGCAAGAGGTGCTGCGGCCCGGGACGAACAATCGGAGCGTTCCAGGAGGGTGCCTCCCCGCAATGACGCCCCTTGTAGTAGCAACCCCTACCGAAACATTCCAATTGAGCATTCGCTGCAACACCCGCCCGAGGGGGAGACGCCGCCTCTCTGTTGGTGCAAGGACACATGCAAGCTCTTCAAGTCCAAGGAGCGGCTCAATCTGGGCATGCATTACTGGGGTTGCGCAAACTACTCCTGTGACTATCCCGACCGTCGTTGGGACTCGGCTGCTATTGGCAGTTGGTAAGGACCAGTTACAGTATGTTCCCCTACTATTTATCTTTTAAAGTACGCATTAACAACCTCTCCCGTTTACCCGTAGTCCCTGGATCCTCTATGTGGCTATCGCAAGTGGATCGACCAAGGGATCCACCCACACAACCAGTGGTTTCTTGACTACGAGGAGTGGGATGCCAAGAGGGACCGTGAGAAGTGGGACGAGGAGCGCCGCAACGAAGAGCACAGCGAGTGTATCCAACGGGAGACACAACCTTATCTCGAAGTGTGCTGGCGCTGGGAGCGCGAGAGAAAGAGGGAAATGGCGACCAAGGCCAAGGCGGCTGGTGAGGAGTACAACGCCGAGCTCGCAACAATGGGAAAATGGCCCCAGTCCACGTAGTGGGTTGGGTCATTCCGTAGTAGTCCTCCGTCCTACCCACCATGTTAATCCTATCTTCTGAAGGGATGTATACTTACATGGTCCAGATGCTTGTGTCGTAGTGTACTGTAGTAGTAGCGAGGATGACTAAAGCCATCATGCCATGTGATCACGTGTAATGTGCTTCTGTCTGCGGACTCTAATTTATTTTTGGTTCTGTGCCTTGCACTTTACCTTTGGAGTTTTTGGGCTTTATGGTGCATGAAAGACAGATTGAAGTAAGTCTGACCCGAGTGTAATCTATCAATGTGTAACATCCTAAATTTTGTGTGGCGGTTCCATCGCATGAAAATGTGAAAAATTACAAACTTTTGATGGATCTTGTTGACACTTGGATATTACCGAAGTTTTGTTCGAAAATTAAATTGTAAACCATTTCACAATTCAAGTCCAAATTAATTTCAACCATGAGCTCAATTCATTATTTAGAAATCCAAATTCAATTACCCAGGCAAAAGCAAAAATTCATGCTTTGCAAAAAAATTAATTTAAAAACAAATACAAACCAAATTCGAGAACACACTTAAATAATGTTCGGACCTATCACGCCAACTCTAATGGTGTGACAAGGTAGGCTTGTCACGCTATGAGTGCGGGTGTGACAGCTGCCACGCAAGCCCTCTATACTGGCACGATGCGCGGACGAGGGCTTGCGTGGCAGCTTTGGCCACATCGCGATAGGTTGGCGTAACCGAACGTTTTGGTCACGCCACGGGTAATGGTGTGGTCAAAGGGGTTAGAATTGAAAATAAAGTTAGCGAGGAGTTACGTATAAAATATTAATAAAAATGATTAAATAAAAAAAATCTGGTCGTGATCGACACCGCGCGTGCTACCCACCTAGATGCACCCCCATGTTAGTCGATGACCTCACCGATGTAGCCAACCGGGTGTGCCAACAAATCTATTCTCTAGACTAGTATCTACGATAATAACATATCTTGTACTTTCCACTTTCTAGGTACTCCCATGCTTCCCTTCTTTAAAACACAGTACAAATATTCATGAAAAAAAATCCAAAAACAATTGGTTAGATAGGTTATGACATAGTCAAGTATTCTACAAAATTTCAACTAAAAATGTGACTTACACTACGAGAAACAAAAATATATATAAATTTTAGTGAATAGTTGCTTTATATTTTTTTTCCCTTTCCCTTTTCATTTTCTGATTTCTTTTTCAGCAGAATTTCTTTTTGTTTTTTGTTTCTAAATGTGATCAAATTTACATTTAAAATTTTGTGGCATGATGGATTGATTTTTGTGTAAAAAATCAAATTGTTTCGAATTTTTCATGTTTATTTACACTATATTTTGAAGAGAGGAAGCATGAGAGCACTACAAGGGTGGGAAGTATAGAATACGTAGTAGGTAGCGTGGTGAGTGTTGAGGAACCGTCGCTGGCGAGTCCAGTCCGAGTGATTACCTCGTAGACAAATTCAGCATCGTAAGAACGATGCAAGAACACAAGAACAGAATAAGAGATTGAACACAGAGATGTAAGGGACTTCTTGTTTCTCTTTATTCCTTCATCAAGCGATCAGCCTTTACAATTACTAGTACCCCAATTTATAGGTTATGACCCTGGTAGGGTTTAAGATGAGGAGCCCACCATGGGCCAAAACTCCCAGTCCAGGGCCCGGTTTCTTAACACTCCCCCTTGGGCACTCATCCTTCATGTCCATATCTCGTTCAAACTCCATAAAAACCCAGTGGGAAAAATTTGAAGAAAGAGTACATGAATCATGTTTTTGCTATGCTGCATGAATTGCCTCATTAAAAACCTTAGCCAAGAAACTTCAGGAAAACTCGTCAAGAGAAAAAGAGTACAATCCACCCAATTTCATTTAATCTCTAAAATTTATTCTTTGGGTACTCGATCTTCATGATCAAGTTTTAGTAATGAGTTCGTGAAGGTTCTCCCCCTGAATTATGCACTTCTCTAAGTCTCATCATTCCAATTCCACGTATGCACCTTTCAAAGCTAGATGCTGGAAGTGACTTAGTGAATAAATTTGCAAGATCTTCACATGACTTAGTATGCAGTACTTTGGTTTCGTCCATCTTTTGCAATTCATGAGCAGAGAAGGACTTAGGGTTGATATGCTTTGTGAGGGGACTCTTCACATAACCCATCTGCACTTGTGCAACACATGTTGTATTATCTTCATAGATAATAGTGGGGGGTTTGTGTGGTATTCAATCCACATGACTGCTGGATGTGGTGTATCATCCGCCGAAGCCAAGCACATTCTCGTAAGGCCTCGCATAATGCTCTTATTTCCGAGTGGTTCGTCGAAGTCGATATAAGACTCTGCTTAGACGATTTTCATAGAATTGCAGTTCCACCACATAGGAGTTCATAGCATATTTGCGATTTGGCTGTATGCGGGTTCTACAGGTACCCTTCATCTGCATAGCTAGTCATATAAAGGTCTTGGTTCTTTTTGTAGAACAAACCAAGTTCTTTGCTTCCTTAGAGGTATCAGAAGATGTCCTTCATTCCCTACAAATGCCTTTGGTAGGTTCTGCACTATACCTTGCTAGTAGGTTCATGGCAAATGCAATGCCTGATTTAGTACAGTTTGCTAAATATATAAGTGCTTCTATTGCACTTAAGTATGGGAATTCCAGTCTCAGGACTTCCTCCCCCTCTTCTTTAGGTCTGTACGGGTCTTTGTCTTGCTGCAAAGATCTCCCGACCATTGGCACTTTCGAAAGTATGCCTTTTCAAAGTCGAACCTTTCTGAGTGTAGGCTGACTGATGCACTAATATTCCTTCAGGGACATGCTCAAGCTGCAAGCCTAAGCAATATTTGGTTTTACCCGAACCTTTCATTTCGAACTCCGACTCTAGGTAAGAGCTTGCTTTCTTAATATTCTTCAGGGTTCCGATGATATTCAGATTATTTTCATACACTGAGATTGTACAAAATCCATCCTGGGATCGTTGTATAAATACACATGGTTTATTCTCATTGTTCGTGTAGCCTTTCTTGCATAAAAAGTTACTTCAAGTGATTATACCACATTCTGTCTGATTGCTTAAGTTCGTACAATGACTTTCTGAGTTTCAAACTGTACATATTTCTATTTGCTATGTTTTGGTTCGGGACAGGGATACATTCAGGTATCTTCATATAAATGTCAGAATTTAATATTTCATAAAGGTATGCTGGTACCCCATCCATCAATTTCACTTTTAACTTCAAGTTCACTGCCATTGAGATAAATATCTAAAGGGAGTTCCGCCCATGACCGGGGAATAGGTTTCTTCATAATCATCTCCTGGATGTTCAGTGAAACCTTGTACAACGAGTTTTGCTTCTTTTTATTTCTCTTTCGAACAAATACCCACTTATGCCCTACGGGGTGCACAAGGGGAGGTGTGCGGCTTACAGGCCCAAATACCTTTCTTTTATTCGGAGAGAATAATTCAGTTTCTATTGTCTTCTTCCAATCTTCTCAATCTGATCTTTCCTTTCATTCAGCGAGCGATGCAGGCTCTAGATCAAGATCGATGATTATTGCACCGCGTTCGAGTGAAAGGTAGAGAATCTTCTCAATATTCTACTCATCCGTGATTACATTACCACAGAGTAGAAGACTTGTACAAATTCTGTACAAATTCTGGCCATGCTGGGTTAGTTCTTCGAACTCCTGGTTTGTGATGCCAGTCATCTTCATATTCATACAAAAAGTTCAAAGGATTACTGCTGGTAATCTGCATAAAATGGTTACAAAATTGGCATAATGCTCATCGATCTCCTGGTTCGTGACCCCGTATTTTTTCTATGTATTTTCAAGATTTACTGCTATTTTCAGTGATTAAAAGCAATATAAACAATCACAGATAATCAAAACAGTAAATATAATAAATAAATTACATCGAAATAATAATAAGAAAGTTAAGAATGCTTCAAATGCAAAAAATTGATTCAAAAATTGAATTCCCGAGGCCTTTTTCTGCAGGAAAATGAATTTTCGGGGAATTCTGCAATTTTCGGGGGTTAAAACACGAAATCTCAGTTCTGAGAGAAAATTCGTGTAATTTTCCAATTTCCAGGGGGGTTTCGCATAATTCCCTTATTCGCAAAGAAATTCTCGTAATTTTTAGAATTCTGAGGGCCCTTTTTGTAAAATCTCCTTTTTCTTTTCAATTTTCCTTTTTTTTTTCCTTTCGGCTAGCCCGATTCTTTTGGCCCGTTTGCGCTTTCGGCCTGCTAGGCCCAAGTTGGGTAGGTCAAATGGGCAGGGGAGGGGAAGGGTTTCCCCTGCCCAGTTTCTATGGCGGCGGCGGTGGCTCCAATGGAACCCTTTGTGTAGTGGGCTGCTGGCTTCACACTTGGTGCACTGCCCTGAGTTGGAGCCCCTAGATTGGATCAGGCTGGGGCAGAGGCTTGCTGTTTCTTTGGGCATTTATTGGCATAGTGCCCAACTTCATTGCAAAAGAAGCATGTCACTCCAGTAGAGGAGGTTGTGGAAGGCTTCCTTTGGGTCTGGCTCCGAGAGGAGGTCTTATGATAGCTGGATTTGCTAGATGCTTTTGAAGAGGAGGTCCGAGAGGTCTTGTGCTGGGAGGTCTGAGACTGGGAGGCCCTAGATTTAGGAAACCCCCCAGAATTAAACCTCTGTGTAGTCTTCTTCCTTTTTCGGCTCTCCATCTCCTGGAGCTTGCCCTCTTGGCGAATAGCCTTACTTACAAGTTGTTGAAAATGTGAGTGCTCTTGGGCGATGAGGTGAACTGAAATCTCATCATTTAGCCCCTCCAAGAAGCGCTCCTGCTTAGCTTCATCAGTGGCGACATCACCTGGGGTATATCTGGCCAATTGATTAAATTTTTGCAAGTATTCATGGACCGTGCGGTTACCTTGCCGCAAAGCGCGAAACTCCTTCCTCTTTAAAGTCATTATGCCCGGTGGAATATGAGCACGACGAAAGGCTTACATAAACTCATCCCATGTGATGGTCTGCGCATCAATGTGAGTTTGGCTGAAGTTGTCCCACCACTCGGAGGCTAGACCATTGAGTTGATGCAAAGCAAATAAAACTCTTTCATGGTCTGCGCACTACACCATGTCCAATTTTTGGCTCACTGCCCTGAGCCAGTCATCGGCTTCCATAGGCTCAGTGTTGCTGGAAAAAGTTGGAGGGCGCAATCTCATGAACTCTGCAATGTTGGACCTTGGGGGAGGTGGAACATGAGCTTGAGGTTGGCCTGCTGCTGTTGCTTGCATTGATTGCGTGTTAGCAATTGACTGGGAGAGCAAGTTTAACAGCTGAGCTTGATTAGCCATCATTTGGGCCCAACTAGGACCTTCAGCTGGAGGTGGGGGTGGCTGTACACCCCCAACTCCTCTATTTTGGTTGCTCCACCAGGCTGGATTCTCGGGCTCTTCTTCAACTTGCCTATTCTGATTGCTTGAGCTACCACTACCATTTCTAGTGGTGACCATCTTTCCTGATCTCCCGAGGCTGAGGAAAGAAAAGAAAAGACTAAGGGGACAACCCAAAACCACTTAGCAAAGAAATCAATAGAAAGAAACTTGTTCAAAAACTAATAACTATTTATCGTTCTACTTGTTACTTTACTGCATAAAGGTGGTCCTAAACTCCATACCTAACTAAGAAACTACTAATAGAGCTTGCAAAGATAAGGGATTCCAATTAACATTATAAATAGGTGCAAAGAGAGAAACAAGGTAAGATTGCCAGTAGGTAGGTAAGAGCAGAAAGATGACCCAGATAAGAAAAGAACAATTTATGCCTCTTTGTTGTATAAAATAAACTTTCTACAACCATTCTACTAGGTTGCGACCTACAGTCAGGATGCTCTGATACCACTCTTGTGGAGACCCAATCCTAGGGCACCCGAGAGGACCACTGGAATCTCCCAGGAAGTCCATCAGGACCTCCCAGGAGGTCTGGTAGTACTGCCCAAGGCACCGGTAGGGCCGGGCCTCGGTAGTACCGCACGAGGCTCCGGTAGGACCACTCGAGGTACTACCACCAAAATCTCCCAGGGCCACCTGGTAGTCTAACAAATTCACCCAGGAGGTCCAACAAAACCACCCAGGACACCTTGCAAGACCACCAGGAGGACTGAGAGTGGCCGTGAGGCCTAGGATCACCCCAAGATCATAACCAAACCAAGGGAGGTCATGAGACAAGGGATCACCCTAAGCCCTTTGTGAAAAAAATAAGCTAGTCCCAAGGATCATGAGCTAGCTTCTCACAGAACACAAAGGTGGTGACATCCAGCACGCGTACTTGTAATAACAAAATATCAACAAAGTTGCTTACAAAAGCGGTCTTGGGCCGAAAATAAAATACAAAGAATAAAAGGGCAATGGTCCATCAGTACACCACAGGCAACTGATTGGAGGCACAACCTAGCCACTTTGGTCCTCTTCTTCGCTGCTAAAGTCTTCTCCTGTTAAAAATTGCATTGAGCAAGAGTGAGCACAACAACCGTGCTCGCAAGTCGCACCCGTGTATTAACATAATGATATGCATAAATGGATATATCAAAGGAAGGCTGATAGGGTTAGTTTGCATGAAGCCAAGTTTAGTTTCAATTACAAGTAATAAGTTCCAACGCATAATACAATAATTAAAATTCATTTGTAAATCATAGTTTTCAGTTGGATAACATCCATCATCAAGATGGTGAAGGATACCCTCCTGTCACAAGGCTCCCCGCCCAAACCCATGGGATAGAAATCCCAAAATCAATTTATCAAACCTTTTTTTAAAACAAAACCAAGTCTAACTTTGAGTGGTCTTTGCCAGCATGTCCATGACCGTGGACACAGCTATTCGAATAGTTTTCACTCTGCAAAGGTTGTACACTTTACCCACATGACATGATTTCTCTAGTTTGTTCGACACCCGTCGATGCCACCTCTCACTACCGAAGGTAAGAGGTCTACAGTTCATGACAAGGCCTTTACAATGCATCATTCCACCACAGCTCCTCCTCGCTAAGGTTTCGCTTCCATTGGATAGAAATCCGCCGGAAAAGCCCCCTCTTACACCAGTGGGAAACATAGGTTATAAAAGACCATAGGCCATGAAAGACCTCCCACACATCAAAGTGGAACAACGGCGGTAGAACTTTGCAAATTAATTGGCCAGATCCCACGCCCCATTCTGGAGACATGTGGTTGCACGACGAGGCATGGCCCATTATAGGCATAGCAAAGGGACGCTCAAAGGCCGGTCCTCAAATGACCAGGGCGACTTTCACAGAACCCATAAGCCTCAACTCTACCCAAGTTGAGCTCATGCATGAACATGCACTAATCAAGAAATCAATTCGCCCGAGACCAAATCAGTTTTTCTTTTATTTTGTTTTTCAAAACACTTACAACACCTCCATGGCAACCCAATGCCATGGTTTAAATCATTTTGTCAGCATTGGTCATTTGGCAATAAGATCTCCCAAATCAAGAATTGATCTAAGCATGGCTAAGCATATAGTTTGCAGTATTCTCTAGTTCATACTAGTGTATCAACTAGGTTTTCATCTATGGTGACAAGGGAGACATAACAATGACAAATCTGGTTGTATACAAGATAACAAGGATAACTAAAGAGTTCCAAAAATAGGGGTTAAACTATCTGTATATAAATATGCATGCAATATTTAGTTGAAACCAACATAATTAATTTGAGCTAATGGGGTCAACATGATCAAGGGCATGACTTGCCTTGCTCACAATCCTGCGGGTCTTCTTCAGGGCACTCAGGTTCACTGGTGTCGTCACAATCTACACGGTAAAAGAGCAAATTCAAACAAAGGTCCAATAAATAACCAAAAGAACTTCAAAAGAACCTCAAAACTAAAACAACAAAAGAACATTTCACTAAGGACAGGTACTTTAGGAGAGGTCCTAACTTACTGGGAGGAGGTCTAGCTAGGGCTATCCTTGCAAAAGACCAGAGAGGCGGTCTTTAGCAAAAGACCCAAAAAGGGTGACCTAGACTGTGGTCCATGTGCACGGCCAAAAGGTCCAGGGGATGTTCCTTGCACAGAGACCAGGGGAGGAGTTCCTCACATAAGGGCCATAAAAATCCGAAAGAAATCCCAGAGAGGAGGTCCTGGAAGGATACAACTACACATTGTGATGGTAGGAACAAGAGTAGATCATAACACAAAGGGGCTTACTAGGGACAAGGAAGAAATAATAAGTGAAGGGGAGGTCGAGGGCAATATTGGCGGTTGAGGCCGACGCCAAAGCTCCAGTGGAGCCTCCAATGGGAGAAACACGGCAAGGAAGGTCCCTGGCGGTGTTCTTGGCAGCAAGGTCTCCCCACAAAGCCACTGAGCAAGAGCCAAAAGTGTTATATGCGAAAAGGTGAGGGAGAAAGGCTACCTAGGCTTATTATAGCTAAAATGAAGAAAGAAAATACTAGAAGCATACGTGTTAAGGATAAGTGTGAAAAATAGGTCAACGGTAGGTGGGTGTCAGGGCAGGTGTCATCACCAATTTGGTGAATGACAAAAGAAAAGGACAAGGTATGCTGTTACCGGAGGGGACAAGGAAAGATAACAATGGTACCACCAGGTGACTACATTCAGAGTAAGTAGCCACGCACATGGCCGCATTTATTGCAACATGACATGCATTAAGTGCACAAGGTACTTGTGTGGCGGAGAAAATGAGAATGGGTAAGACTGGTAAATGGGACCAGTCAAATTTAGAATAGTCAGGTCAAAGAGGGAGGTCCTGACCCGCCAGAGAGGTCTTTGAGGAGGTCTGATAGGCTTAGGAGGTCCTAAGGGGGGAGGTCTAGGCATATAGAGGAGGTCCAGACATGGGGAGGTCCTGACGGTCAGGATCAATAAGAGGAGGTCCTGACTGTTAGGATCTCTTCAAGGGAGGTCCTACGATCAAGATCAAAAGCAAAAGGGAGATCCAGAGAAATAAATTTCAAAGGAAGGCCTAGACTTAGAGGCAGGAGGAGCTCCGAGCCACTAAAGAGGTCCAAACCACATACACAGAAGAGGTCTAGACCACAAAGAAGGTTTAAACCACACATAACACAAAGAGATAGGCTGAGGGGAGGACTGGTAAGCATATAGGAGAGGAACAACTCCAAGCTCAATCAACTCTAAATGTACCAGGATTTTGAATTGATTGAAGTTTTGTCTTAGTCATTTTAAAACTCTTTCAAAATCTCAAGTTAAGCTTTGAACTCTCATCAAAACCAAATGGTTCTATTTTATTTTGAAACTTTAAAAAGGTTTAGAAATTCAGGGTGTTATAGGCGGCATCTTCAAAGGGCGTTTCAAGGCCGGCGCGGCATGGAGCATGGCCGACACGTGCAAACGCCGGCAGCGAGCGGGCACGGGGCATGGGGCACGGTCGAAGTTCGGCACCGGCGTCCCTACCACCCTTTTTTTCTTTTGCTTTTTACTTCTTTTGGGCGACCGGCGATGAAAGTGAAGCCCGTTCAGGGGCGGTGTTGGCCAGAGGTGCTCCCACCCCCGTGCGATTTGGGTGGTGCGTGGAGCAACTCGGTCTGCGAGGCCAGTGGTTCGGGTGCTTCAAGCACGGCGTAGGCCATGTTGCGGCTGTCCGGAGCTTCAAACGCGGCGGGGAGGCCTTCTACGCTACGGGCGTGCGGCAGGGAGCCCGTGCGGGGGCGGCAACTTCATGCTGGCTTCAAGCCGATCATGGTGGCAGCGCACAGCTCCAGGCCGGCGCGCATGGCGCATACAGGTGGTGTGCGCTTGATATTTACGCGATGCGATTGTTCATGCAATGTATGCTATTCGTGCAATGTAAACTGTTCACTATTCATGCAACGATCTACAGCGCAATCAACATCCTCTCTTTCATGCGATCTACCGACCAGCTTGGCTAGCGACTTCAAGTCGCTCGCGGTAGATCAGAGTGAATTTGCACCGTAGAAAATAATCTAGAAAGCAACAATTGCAGAATCGAAAACGATCTAGAAAAAAACGATTCAATCTACGAGTGCCGTTCATCGATGGTTACCATTTCGATGCAAGGAGAGTCGATCGTGCTGATAACGTGTTGAGGAACCGTCGCTGGCGAGTCCAGTCCGAGCGATTACCTCAAAGACAAATTCAGAATCATAAGAACGATGCAAGAACACAAGAACAGAATAAGAGATTGAACACAGAGATGTATGGGACTTCTTACTTCTCTTTATTTCTTCATCAAGCGATCAGCCTTTACAATGACTAGTACCCCCTATTTATAGGCTACAACCCTACTAGGGTTTGGGATGAGAAGCCCACCTTGGGCCAGGACTCCCGGTCCTAGGCCCGGTTTCTTAATAGTGAGGAAGCAGTGACATTGTATCCTGCTGGTTACAGGATGTCACCCCTACGGTCGATAACAGAAGACAAATAGATCATTGTGGAAGAGACCGAGGGGGTTACAGTGGCAACTACGGGAGGAGGGAGGAGGGAGGCAAGTGCAAGTGGGGAGGGGTTGTATTTTTTTTTTGCGAATCACCCGGTGTAACACATAGACGTCCACACACACGCACACCACCATACACACGCACTTACACACGCGACGCCTACGGAAGACTAGACGAGCGAAGCTTGATGAAGAAATGACGAAGTCACCACTGGCGCCTCGCTTGCGACGGGCACGTCGCCTCCCACTTAACGAAAATCCTTCTAAATGAGACACGCAGGGCCAAATCTGGGGTTTGAACCCTAGTGGGATGAGAGTACAACCACCTCCACTAGCCACCCAAGCAAGGCTTAGTTCTCAGGGGTTGCATTGTTTTGTGAATACATGACAATTTTAAAGGAAATGTGAGGCAGCAGCGACATTGCCAATTTCAAAATGTCACTACAAATGTCGATAAACATAGAAGACAAAGAGAATAAGAGATCATTGGGGAAGAGGCGGAGGGGCTTGTCGTGGCGACCGTGGGAGGAGGCCAGGAGGGTGGCGGCGATGAGTTAGAAGAGGTGGTGCCGGTAAAGTATGGCTTTTGTTTTGAATACAGGAGAATTCTAAAGGAATTATAATATTTTTTCTTTATTCTTGATTTTACCCCCTTCAAATTGGACACTTCAGATAAAATGATTTATTTTTTTTTTTTTTTGCAAAATTTTCCTCCAGGGCAGTCCTGGTTAAAGCGCAAGCATATCAAGCGAGGACCACAATATCAGCTGCCATGGCATTTAATATCTCCCATAAGAGAATCATTAGCCGTAGCATAGGGGCGAGGAGCTGCCTCTTTCTGTTCTTTCCTGCCGATGAAGCCACAGGCAGCAGATGTTGGGGAAACTTTTCAGTTCACTGCTCTCTTTTGGCTTTTTGTCTGAACTTGGCAATAAATTCCTTCTCGCTGGATTGGCCCTCAGCTATCCGGTGCATTTACCGAATAGAAACAAGTCGAACAGAGGCGTACACTGAACACTTGGGACCCTCCCTTGTGAGCCCACACGGTTTTACACAGGATATATGGATAATGTATAGAGTAGCATCGTGATGGCGTCTCACAATACAATTATAGTACAAACGAAAAAAAAGGACGTCCGTAATTTTAGCACTGCCTCCATAATTTTAGCAGCGCCTCAGTTCTTTTTTTACTAATCGTTTGTCTCGTTCTTTTTACTTGTTATTTTGAATGATACGGTCTATAATACACATATTTGACCATTATTTTTTTTAATTATATATTAGTAAAATTTATTAGAAAAAAAGTAATTATATGAAAGTATTTTTTATGACAAATTTAGTCATATCATTTTCACTTGACAAATTTAATTAATTTTATGTATATTAGTGGTCAAAGTTTTAAAAGGTTGACTGCCCGTATTCTAAAACAAAATAAAAAAATATGGAGAGGATATTGTTTTAGGGCATCTCCAGTAGTGACCATATCAGTCGTCTCTTACCTGATATGTCACTCAAAATTTTAGTCAGAGGAGAGAAGATGTGAAGAGAGAGAATATGTCACCTCTTATATAAGGGACAAACTTAGCATGCAAACCATCGCAAAATGCTGAGTGTATAAGGGGAAAAGTTGTGGTGAAAATGAATGATTTTATAGATAAATTGTTAAAGATGTTGTCTCTAAGGTTATTTGTAGATGAGTTAGAGCCTTTAGAGACAACTCTAATAGACAAACTATTGTACATGCCCTTAGTCACTCAGCACTACACAGGATTGTTAGATATCTGGTGCCTCGTGATAAGAATTTGTCTAGAATGAAAAAAAAATCGCGGGAAGCTTAAATGGAATCGTTAAGAGCCTGTTTGGTTGCTTTACCATGTTTTGCCACAATTTTACGCCAAAAGTATGGCATGCCATAACTTTTATGGCTAGCAGATAGTTGGTGACAAGTGTGGCAATATTTAGCCACAACTTAGTCTATGACACGCGGGATACAGTGATACGAAAGTGTGGCACGCCATAAATTTGACAAAGAACCAAACACTATCCTAACAAAGTCAAATATGCCCAACTCACCTGTGACAACTTATGACAACAAACCAAACACCCTTTAAGTATTTAAAAACCTTTATAAATCGACCAATTTAAACAGACCACGCATAAGTATGCTCTTTTTCACCTTCCTTACTCCTCGAATTTCTATACGGATTTGCTATGCATTAGTCGACTAAAAAAATTTTCCTACGAAATCAGTCGAGACCTTCAGGTCCGCTTGATGATTTGTGTTCTAAAGTGGTGTCTTCGTTGCCTCCGACAAGCGCCGTCTTCGGCACGGCAGCCAAACGCAAACTTCGCCAAATGTCCCCCTTTCTTTTACTTATATTAAAGAGATGCGCCGGAGGCGCCGCCACCCGTCGCTGAAGACGACGACAAGGATTGCCAAAGGCAGAGGAGGCGGAGAAGAGGAAGAAAGGCGACAATGATGGAGGTGGGGGAGTGCAGAGGAAGAGGATGCAGGCTGTGCGGGAGAAGGAATGACACGATGGTGCTAGCAGCGGCGCTAGGATTTGGGGGTGTCGGAAGGTGGCGCTTTGATGTGTTTCGTAGGAGAGAAAGGGGGTGAGAGGATGATGTAGCTGAGGGGAGGGGGAGATGAAATGTTGGATCTAGATCCAACAAGCGAAAAATTGACTGATTGGAGAAGAGCAAATTCGTCAATTTTTGGCTAGAATAACACCGTTGCTGTGCGAAATAGCAAATCTAGCCTCCTCCGCGCATCAAAGCAAAAATAGCATCGCAGAGCCGCCGATACGCGGCACCTCCGCGTCCCAGGGGCGGACACATCAACTTCTACAATTCTGTTGTGCAGTATAGCCACTGGCCAGTAGGAAGTTTTAGCTATTACTTAATACAACTTATACACAAGTACACAACCAAAGCAGATCGAGCTAGCTGCGTAGACGAGGGTCTAGGGACCTAGCAATTAGTAAAAGTAAAAAAAAAAAAGGTTCATTTTTGCACAAAAAAATTTACTTGTGCATGCACACGAAAGTGTAAGCACTCACCAGCTCGAACTGTACCATCGAGCTGAGCTCTAACATCCCAGAATATGCTACAATTTTTAAGGCAAAATTGGTCACAGTGCACTAAACTTTTGCGCCTTTAGCCATTAGACACTCAAAAATCGTGTCTTGGCCAACATGCACAAAAATTTTGTGGATATTGACGGTAAGACACTGAGATCATTCAAATATTATTTCCGGGCGGGAGAGAAAAGAGAAAGTAGAGGAAATATCCATTTTGCCCTTCCGATCTCATTTCCTATTCTTTCTTCTCTTCCCCTCCTGTTGTCGCCGCCTCTGCCTCCTCAAATCGTCCCTGCATCGCCTCGCCGCCGCCTCTTGCCTCCGGTGTCGCCACCACCGTCGCCCCCGTTGATGCTACGCTGTCCAGGCTGTCGCACCATCATCTTCAAGTTCCGTCACTGCCATTGGAGCCGAGGGAAGAAGCACACCACTCCGCCACTCCGAGCGCATCCTTCCTGCTCATTTGGCCCCAGACCCCAGCCTCTATCTAGCCGTCGTTCAGCCGAAACGCGCCGCACCCCTTTCTTCTTCCTCTCCGGCCGCTGTGCTACCCTCACCCCGATCTCCCTCTCTGGTGAGCCTCTTTCAAATTATTTTGTGTCACGCCGTGTTCCCGATCTCCCTCTACATGTTCTCCATCTCGGTTTGACCAACCTGCCACCGTAGCACTCCCTCCCCTGCATCTGCTGCCTGTGGCTTCACCGGTAATTGTGTATAAATTGTAGCAGTAACCAATTAACTAATAGCTAAAGCTTCCTATTGGCTATACCACACAACAGAATTATAGAAGTTGATATGTCTAGCCCCATAGGCACGGACGAGGTGCTCCACCCTCTGGGGCGGCGCGGACTTGACAGGTGTCACATACCGGTGACTTCGTGTTGCTATTTTTAGATTTGATGTGTAGATGTTAGGTTTGCTATTTCGTACATCAAAAATGCTATTATAGCCAAAAAAACTCCAAAATCATTGGGCATCCCGTGCAGGCCTACACTAGCACCAATCCTCAACACACGTGCGTGCATGTTACACTGGACCAATACGACAGTAAACTGCATGCATAGCCAGTTTTACTTCTCATTGTGACCCACCAGACCAGGCCACCGTATGTTTGCGATCCAACTCGAGTACCTACTCCCGCTTCTTATATACCATTTAATTTGTATGTTGATACTTTTTTATTTATTTGAGCATATTCCAATAATGATTAATTATAAGATACCACAATGTGAGTTCTATGAAAAATTTCATTAAAAATCTGCTTTTTAGAGCAAAGTTTGTGGATATACTTCTTTTATATATGAAAAAGGGTATATACCAAAAATAAAGGGTTCTAATGAAAAATTTTCAATCAAGTCACATTTCAGTATCTTATAATTGATATTTAAGTATACTGAAAGTGATAAAGAAGTATAATATGTATGTTTAAGTGGTATATTAGAAGTGAAAGTATGTACTCCCAGAGTACGAAAAAACTTCCTATACACACACATGGCAGTGCTATTCAGCGCCTGAGTGTAGAATAAAACACACATGGCAGTGCTATTCAGCGCCTGAGTGTAGAATAGCTTATTCTACACTCCGGTCATAACCCCGGCACGCCCCCACACAGCTGACCGTAAAACTGTGCACATCTCACGCAACTTTTTACTGCAACACTACAAAAGATTTACTGCAACTTCAATGTGCACGCGTTTTGTACGGGGACCAAGCCAACTAACAAAATATGTGCTCTTGTTAGTACTAGAATGTTTCTTTTCTTGTTTTAGTTATAACTTTTGATTGACAACTCCGATTTACGAACAGTTTTCACCGGTAGCTTGGTAACAACGAGAGTAACAGAATGACATAAATTTCGTCAATAAAACCTCTATGTGCGTTTACTAAAAGAGATTTACTACATCGCTAAAAGAGATTTACTGTAATCTCCATATGACTTTGCTGCATTGTTAATAAACATGTACACAAGATTTGCTACGGCCTCCTTGTGTTTTTACTACAGCACTACAAGAGATTTACTGCAATATTTTTTTTAGGAAATTACTGTCATGTTAGCCAACTAGTACAGACACGTAGATACCCAACTAGCAAAATATCGGTTCCTTGTTAGTACTAGAATGCTTTTTACTCGTTTTAACCATAACTTTTGATTAGAAACTCCGATTCACGAACGGTTTTCATCGGTAGCTTGATGACAATAAGAGTAACAGAATGATGTAAATCTCGCCAATAAAAACTCTCTGTGCATTTGCTAAAAGAGATTTACTGCGTCGCTAAAAGAGATTTACTGTAACCACCATATGACTTTACTGCGCTCTTTTTTTAAAGAAATAATTGTGGTCTTCTTGTTCGTTTACTACACCTTTATAAGACAGACACTATCACACTCAGTATTACTGTACTTCTTATGACTTTACTGCGTCTTTATCAGATATTTACTGCCACACTGAGCGGCTGAGCGCGTAGGGGCAGGTGGAGAGAGAAGCGTGAGTTGATTGCAAACTTTGAACGACAATATCTCCTAAATCATTATCCATATTTACAATGTATTTGAAGCGTTTTGCTGGAAAAATGTGCTTAACAAAAAGACATCCATGATGAGTATATTTTATCGCTGTAAAAAAATAATTAATGCACCGAATGTTTGAATTTACTGTACATAAGCCAGTTAATTACTACATCGTTTGAGCACAAAAAGGGTGGGAGGTGATGGGTTTTCTTTGGTCAACCTTTAACCAATGTGGGATGTGGGTTTTGACCCACAGATGGTGGTGGAGCGTGTACTACATCTTCTTGTTTGATAAATACGTAGTAAAGTCATAAGGAGTGCAGTAATACTAAGCATGATAGTGTATAGCTGGTAAAGATGCGGTAAACAAACAAGAAGTCCGGAGTAATTTCCTCAAACAAAAGAAGATCATAGTAATTTGCTCAAACAAAAGAAGATCGCAGTAAAGTCATACGTATGTTGCAGTAAATCTCTTGTAGTGCTGCAGTAAAAGGCACAATAAGGTCGCAGCAAATTCCTTGTAGTGTTGCAGTAAAATCATAAAGAAGTTACAGTAAAAGGCACAATGAGGTTGCATCAAATCTCTTTTGTAGTGCTGTAGTAAAAGACAAAACGAGGTCGTAGTAAATCTCTTGTAGCACTGCAGTAAAAGCACAAGGAGATTACAATAAAAGACACAATGATATCGCAATAAATCTATTATAGTGCTAGTAAAAGCATAAGGAGGTTACAGTAAAAGACACAACGAGATCGCAGTAAATCTCTTTGTAGTGCTGCAGTAAAAGGTAGCGTGGGGCGCGTGCAGGGGATGCGGTTTTACAGTTGGTTTTGTGGGACGTGCGCAGTTTTAATGTCGGTTGCGTGGGTCGTGTGCGGTTTCTACGGTCAGTTGCGTATGGCACGCGCAGGGTTATGGTCGGAGCGTAGAATAAGTTATTTTACCCCAGGCGCTGAATAGCGCTACCGTGTGTGTGGGTGTTTATATATATAGTAACATGATCTTACATATTAGTGAACTCTAGTGGCATCTATCTACACCATGAATTTTGCATGTAGATCTGTGTAGTGAAGAGAAAAAAAAAAGATGATAGGAGTTATAAGGTGCTAGATGAATGGCGACGATAGATGCATGGGCGGTCCTGGCTAAGGTCATGGGTGTTCAGTCGAACACCCATTTTTTCTGGTGAAATATCTTTTATTTAGTAGGTATATTATGTATATATATTGATAATTAGGCTAAATATTTTACACATTTATACATCCAATAGATTTCATCCCACTCCCACATCCTCCTTCCCAATTCGTCTTAAATAGTTTGGCTCAGCTCGCCAACTGTATAGTTTTGAGTCCATTCGGAGACACCCTCTCCCTCAAACCAAACCCTAGCCTCTCTTTACCCCTCTCTCTCTCTCTCTCTCTCTCTCTCTCTCTCTCTCTCAGACAGCTAGGCAGCACTAGCGTACGAGGCAACCGGGTGTCGGGCGAGGCGATTTGGTGCAAGCAAAGGCGAGGGCGGCTTCTAGGTTTTGGTCGAACCTTGGCGGCGGCATGTGAAGAGCAGGAGCGCGTTGTCTAGGAGGTAGGAGCAATGTAGCAAACACCAAGAATGTGGGTGACGAGTGAGACATAGCCGAGCCTCATGGGAACCATAGCCTGGGACGGAATGCGAGTCAGCAGCCCAGGTTGCCTACACACGTCGATAGCAGCACCTCTATTCCTCAATTCCTCAGTCCTAAATCCTAAACCCGAATCAACATTTTTTTAAAATTATTTTTAAACTCTAAATTCTTTGAGGTATTGTTCCTAATATGAAAATTTTGTATTTTAATTTTTACTATTGCATATCTTTATTTTTTTATTAAATATTATTTTATTAATTCTGAACACTCATATGAAAAATCCTGAGCCGCCACTGGATAGATGGACTAAAGTTCCAAGCATGCCAAGCCCCATCCGATATATTAACAAACCCGAGTATAAGTAAGCAATCTGTCGGAAAGAAGGAATGGCTATGGTAGAAACACATAGGTAGGATGCACTGAAGTTTGGACAGTATTGGCCCCATGAGCTACTGTAATTCCTAAAATAGCTCTGTTAGCATCAAATTTCCTTTTTTAGCCCCCTAGTCGCGCCTGCTGCGGCCGTGAAACGCAGCTTACCGTCTCTGTCACACGACGACGGACCGAACGGTGGCTCTGCGCGCGGCAAAAGCAAAGAAGAAGTCGCTGCGTGCCCAAGCCGCAGTCGCAACATGCCGCGTGCCCAAGCCGCAAAGATGCGATCCCTCCCACAGCAAGCGAGAGAGAGAATGAGGAGAGAGAGGAGAAGAAAAAAGGAGAAAAGAGAAAAAATCCAAGAAAAAATTCAGAAAATTATAGAAAATTAAATAAAAATAATTGGAACACAAATAGATTTAATGAAATAATTTTGAATTTAAATTTTAGTCACTTAAACCGATTTTGATTTTGTTGAATTTTTAAATTAAGGTTTAATTAATGTATTAAAATATAAATTGTGCTTGTGTATGTATACATAAAATAAAAAGAGGTGACTTCAAAAAATTATAAAATTTTATGTGGATTGCTTGCTTGTGTAAACTTGTTATAATTTTATTCATCCTGAACCGCCACGTGCTCGCTCCCCTAATTTCATATTCCAATGATTTTCATAAACGTGTTCAGGTTGTACGAAAATGAGATAAAATCAAAAAAAAATCTAGAAAATTCAATAAAAAGTATTGGAACACGAATATATTTAATAAAATAATTTCGAATTTAAAAAAGTTTATTTTATTAATTTAAACTATTTTTTATTTTCTTGAATTTTCCAATTAAGCTTTAATTGATCCATTAAAATATAATTGGTGGTTGTGTACGCTTTTAATTATTGTAGACATACGTAGCATACATAAAATAAAAAGCGGCGATTTTCGTGTTAGTGTTAGTGTATTCCTATCACGTATCATGTGCATTTCAATCACACGTTTTACAGCCTCAAAAGATTTTTAAAATTTTAGGTTTCATGACACAGTGCGATGCTGAGTGTAATTTCTTCGTAATTTAAGGTACTCTACATTTTCCTCAAAAAAAATAGGAAATCTATGTTTTCTAAATCCCACTGTACAATATCTTTTCAATTGTATTTCTATCGCGTATCATGAACATTTTGAACCAACCATTGTACTAGGCATTGTTTCCATTAAAATCGTTCTGATGTCACGTAAGAAATTGTTCAATATTTCAAAGCTACCATTGTACTAGCCGTTGTTTCCATTAAAATCAATATTTTGAAGCTACCATTCAGCTTTGCTACAACAGGTTCAACACTTAGTACAAATTTACAGCACTAACAACACTAGTTCTTCTAAGTCAAGCAATGGTATATACTGAGTACCAACCAAAACTACTGTTTTCCTACAATAACTTACGTGTTAATCACATTGCTAAATCTATAGGAATGCTGCGTGTCGATCATAATTACCTTTTCTTGGAGTGCAAAACACGATAAACAACTTCTGCAACCGTGAGAGTTGCAACTACGGACTGCTTCCTAGACTGCTTCCTATCTGCCTCTCTGCTTCGCTTCCTCTCCGCTTCTCTGCCTCAATGAGAAAACTACCGCACCGAATGGAGAGAAGGAAGAGCATCACGAAGAACAGAACGAAGGCCTCGTTTTATTCTTGCATTCACTTGCTCCGTCGTCGCCACGTGGTGGCCAGCAGAGCAAGCACGCGGGCGGGCGAACGAACGTGGCGTGGCGCAAGAGCGCAAAGAACACGCGCGTGGCGCAGCGCGCGGGGCGGCCGCTCGAGCAGCGCCGCTCAGCGCAGCAGCCAAGCGCCACGCAGGGTCGGGACCGAGCGGGCGGGCGCGTGGCGCGGGAATCGTGGGAGCTGCTGCGCTCGGGAGGAGAGCACGTGGGTGCGTGTGCGCGGGGAGATGCTGCGGGCGGGAGGCGCAGCATCAAGCTGCTGCGGCGGAGGCGCAGACATGAAGCTCTGCGGCGACAATGATCGCAAAGCACCTACGTCTTTGCTCTTTGCGGCGCGCAAGAATGGGCAGCGCAGGCTACTTTTGGAATTTGCAGAGTAAAGAGGCTACTTTTGGAAATTTGAATATAAACGGGGCCAATACTGTCCATGCTTCGGATGCACTTGCTATCAAACACACCTTTTTTTTTTTGGCAACAATACTATAGTAACATTGCACGCTAGGCAGATGCAATGTCAAATTTCCCTGAAGAACATGTAGGTATGGTGCGACAGTGGTGACAGGAAGGGTTCCCAACAAACCGGACCATTTAACGATGGTCCAAACAACGTCACGTATCGTATGATATGACCCTTTTTCGTACAGTAATTGCATCAACTGACCATCCAATGACACGCGCACATATACCATTGGACCAACGGTACATTTTACTTCATGCAAAGTTACTACAGGTTTCCATACATTGTTACATACACAGCAAGAGATTTAATATGTTAATAATGTGTCAGCGAACTTCTAACACTGTACTTCAGGTTTTTGGTAGACTGAACTCGACGTATTGAGTTGTTTCAAATAAGGAAGGTCTATTCATAAGTTGTCTGAATTTTATTTAAGTTTAAGTCGCTTGTTATGACTATTGGATCAATATCCAATCATATGATATCCATTAGATCAATATCCAATCATATGACACACTAATCTCTACACAAATCCAATGATCACAACAAGTAACTTAAACTTAAAAAAAATTCAGGCAACTTAAAACTAGCAAAACCGTTCAAATAAATATCGTGATGTATTTTGATAGGTGATGCGGCCAGTCTAAAAGTATCTTTTCATCCTTTAAGCCATATCTGGATAAACTGAGATTAGACCCAGTCCACCACTACTACAGCAGAGCACTGTAGGGGCGGCTGGTGAGCCTCTGTAGAGGCGGCTCGGCCAGCCGCCCCTACCCAACCGTCGCTACAAATCAGAGATTTGTAGAGGCGGTTCTCAACCGCCCTACAAATCTTATTTGTAGAGGCGGTTGGTGTCTAGAGCCGCTCCTACAAATCTTTGTAGAGGCGGCCGGATTACAAGCCGCCTCTACAAATTAGATTTGTAAGGGTTGCTTAGATGACCACCGCCTCTGTAATTTTCTCTGTGGAGGCGCTTGCAACTTCTGACCGCCCTACAACTGCTTTTCCCGCCAAAAAATTCAAATTCTCAAACCACGGTATATATATCAAACCATGCATGATATATATATATATATATATATATATATATATATATATATATATATATATAATTGAAGACATGATATTAACAAGTTCAACGAGACATTATATTCACATCCACAAGCAACATCATGTTTATAATTTATCATTAGAAACACTTGTAGCATAAAGTGCGATAACATTACATACACATTGTTCTCAATGTCCTAAATGCATTCCTTCCCACTCACGAAGGAACTCGTACTGTATGCGACGCCCTAGCATAGACGTGTCGTCATGGTATGTACCTCGACGTGTATAATAGCATCCATTATGAAGTTGCAAATGTCCCCGACGAGCTCCGGGAGGCTATCATCGTTGAGTGGTTTTCTACAAATTCCTATCTCATCTTTCCACTACAAGACAATTTTAAGTTTAGTATTTCATAACATATGCGTGTGTTATACGACGAGTGAATTAGTTATAACATACCATAAAGGGTGTCTCCCGTAGCACCGGTGACACTCATGTAAGTGCATACGCATATCCACAAACTCCGGACTTACGCTTGTGCACCGTGAGTTTCGCATATAAAAACGCCAATGCTTGTGGCGACAACGTAATGTAAGTACTAAAGTAAGTTGCACTTACCGCCATCTTCTTTTGACATATAGGTCACCCTTCCTCTCGGATCATGCACCCTTTGAGTTTGTTGACGAGTACCAGACGCTCGCTCGAATGAATTTAACAAAAGCAAGTTAGTTAGTATTGAAAAGTCAAAACCGATGAGGATGGTTGATAAGTATACGCCTTAAGAATGCTTATGAAATCTTTGTAAAGCGACTCATCATAATCAAGTGGATCCATGACCCACGCCATGCCTAGCTTGAGGTCGACAATACACAAATCCAATGCTTGTCGCATGAATTTAATCATAGGAATAGATAAGCTCGCTTGCATCGAACAAAATAATATGGCTCATTAAAGATTGAAGGATATAGTTAAACTTACTTGAAGTTGTAGGGTAGAAATATATAGGATTTGTCTTGCATTCGAGAAAGCTCTCAAATATACGCCGCAACCTTATAGCACTCCTTCCTAATTTTTCATTCCGTATTTTATCTTTCTCCTCAACGGTCTCTCCACGGCGACTCCTTGTGGTCCAGTCCCCACTTGCCGGGAAATTAAACATCGTCTGGGCTATTAATTGAGGGTCCAAGTACCGCTTGGTCTTTGCTAGGAAGTTTACTTGAAATGTGCACTTGCATTCTACAAATCATAGCGCAAGGTTAGTTAGTTATAACAAAATCTAAAGATTACAATCATATCAATGCAATAGGAGTAGGACTTACAGCAACACACGCGAATGAGATTGGTTTCCATTTCTCCGAGGCGAAAGATAGTATGGATGTCATCAAAGTCAAAGGCAATTTGTCCTTTTGGGCCTCCAAATGTCATGGCGGGAACCTTGCCTCTATGAGATTTACCTTCGTCGGGATAGCACGCAAGTACCAATCATGAAACCTTTTCATTCCAATTGGTAGGTACTTGGATCACCCGATTTGGAAGGAAACACTTGCCTCTTTCATATTTTTGCGGGCAATTCTTTGACCATGTGATGCATTCAACATTTACGTACTTGCAAGTAACCCGTTGGTTTTGGTTGGTGCTCGCCTTGCACTTGTTTCCGCTTGTCGGTGACCGCCTTCTCGATCTTGGCGCTTGGTTCTCCGGCTTGAACATGTCATGGCCATACCACCTTTCCACCCCACGACATCCGTCATCGGCACATAAGTCGACCTTATCTTGATTGGATGCTTTTTCAATTTCTCGCTCGCCGTGGGCACCTTCGGTGCATCAACTTGTTTCGCATGCTCTTCATGCCGTTGCGCCTCTTGTTGTTCATGTGTCGGCTCTACACATCCTCCGTGAGGCGGTGAAGACGGTGGCATATCATGAGGCACGCCATCGCGAGGTGGCGGTGTCGCATCTCGAGCAATTGTTGGTCATGATGTGGTGTCCAGTATCTCCCCTCCTCAACTCCCTCCAAACGTAACGGTGTCTGCACAGGCGATGTAATCGTAGTCAATATGATGTCTCGCTTGTGCCAGAGGACGAACTGGTTCACTACTTCTCCGAGTATTTGGAGTCCCTCAGGAGTTGGAAAGTCTATCCTCCACTGGCTGAATTCGGACTTCACACCAATCTCGACCCTAGTGTAGTCCGGCGGATCCGATTAGTGTGATAAGTGCCTCCTGGAGGATGTGCCTCACCCGTTGCCACCTCAATCATATTTGATTGCCTGCCCATGAGAACAACCAAAGTGCAAGGAGTAGGTTCCCGTATGCGATCGACGGCGGTTGTGGCTGCAGTGGAACCTTGGCTGCTGCGAACTTCCAGTTGTCCCGGTGGTGGCATTACAGTTCGCGCCTCCGTTGACAGTCCTTGCTCCTGCAACGCCTTCGCAACTAGAGCCTTTACTTGGACCTCAAGGTTAGCCTCTCGGTCTCTATCATGTTTCTTGTACATGTGCCTATCCTCTTCAAATCCCTCCTTCCATATCACTCTTTCCCTAGCCCCGACACGGCTACCTGTGCTCGGGTTTCCCAAGGCAAGGCTAAGCTCATCCTCTCTCGAAGGCTTAAATAAGCCCTTCTGCCATTGCTCAAGATAGTTCAAGATCTTTGATACTCGTCTCTTGATCCTCCGGCTTACTAAACTTAAGCGCCTTGGATGCTTCTTTATTCCTCGAAAGGATCCAGTTCCTTGTGCGCTTTGAAACCCCCTGCAAGTTGTATGTCCCAGCTGATGCGGCATCTTCCTCTATCTTCCTAAATTGCTCTTCCTTTCCATAGTACCCACCGGGTCCTAGATGATGGTGGTGCACGTTCTTCTTCGCCCGCTCGTGTTACGGCACGAGGACCAATGCTTCCACAAGTCTTCGAGCCACAAACCGCTCCCATTGTCCAGAGTTATGTTGCCAAACTCCTTGAAGGGAGTTAATCCCTTTGGACATATCGACGTTGAGAGACGACTTCCAACCTCTCCATGACTCTCCAATCGCTTCATAGCGTGACGGCGTACCATTTCCTCGGTTCCCGCGGAATCTAAAACCGGTCATCGACTTATCCCATAAGACTTTCTTTGTATCACCGGTACTTCTTTCCAAGTTGGGATTGTCGGGTTCAACTCATCTCTTACCAGCGCCCCAATTGCGTTACGCCACTTAGCTCGAGATGTTTTGGCTCAAGTGGCTCCCTAGCCTCCCGACCTCTCTTATCACATATCTGTGTCCTTTGGATATATGTTAGCACTTCTTTTCCCTCGTCCCCTCTTTGCCCGGTGCCGAGTTTGTGGCTTGGGTTGTGGAGCCGAGGCGCCATCGTGTCCTCTGCTACTTCTTGCCTCTGTGGCTCTGTGGCTCTTGCCTCTGCTCCAGCTTCCTCTGCTACTTCTTGTCTCAGCGAGATGTCGCGACGTCGTGAGAGTTCGAGAAGGGGCCTATTAGGTCGAAGTGTTAGTAATGATAACACGATCTTATATACAAGCATAATGTATGAAATAAGGCTTTATCCCTACCTCCTCGTTCGGATCAAAATCCTGCCCAACTCCTCTTCGGTTGGCCTCATGCATACTGTGTGGGAAAGGATCCTCCTGACTTACATATCCTCTTCTTCATCCTCGTCGCGTCTTCATCATTAGCCTCCTCATGGTCCCCATCTAATAACATTTGTAGATCATCGTCTAGCTCTGGTTGAACTGCTCCTCGATAGCAACTCGTTGTTCGTCTTCAAAGATTGGCACTTGTTCAGGGCCTCGGGTTGTGAATCGATGCTTGTGCTGTTTCATGACCCAATCGTCAGAGCGGCCATTACTCTCTGCCCTAATGACATCCAAGTGTTCATCAATATGCGGTTGCATCGCTTCGTACTGCAAGACACTATAATGAGCTCGACTAACTTCGTTGAAATCCTTGTCGATGAAGACTTTTCTCCCTGGTGCCCTTCCCACCGGCCTACCCTTGTGACGAGAATCGAGTTTACCAATCCCTCTTTGTACTTTTAGGTACTCTTGACAAGACTCGACGACTTCTTCTGTATTGTAACCCTCTATCATGGAGCCCTCTGGCATGCTCGATTATGCACGACGGTTAAGAACCGACATGAACCGCTCAGAGGACCACATTTCATGTAAGTAGCAAGGGCCCAAAGGTCAGATGTCGATGAACCATGTGAATCATGAGATGTGGCATTATATCAAAAAAGCGGAGGTAAACACATCTCTAGTTGGTTTATTGTCTCCACCACGAATTCATGTAGGTCACGAAGCTCATTTTCACCAATCGTCTTCTCGTGAGATCTTCAAAAGAAGTAACACATGCGGGTGATGGCCATTTTCAAGAACTCGGCTCTATAGCCCCGATTGCAATAGGTAGGAACAATGTGAGCATCACATGACAATCGTGAGCCTTGAAGCGTGTTATTGATGTGTCCTTCATTGACACTAGCTTCTTCACGCTGGTGAAAACCCGGTGGGAACTTTTACCCTCTCAAGAAATTGCGATCGCCTCCTCTCATCCGAGTCGTTGAAACTAGTCATGGGTAGGAGGTATTTTCCATTACCCTGAGGTATCGGGTGAAGCTCGCTTCACATTTAGCCGCACCATGTCTTTCCGTGATCTTAGACCATCCTTTGTCTTGCTGTGTCCATCAAGGTAGCAATGAGACTCTCAAATACATTCTTCCGTAAGTGCATAGAATCAATGGCATGGGGACCTCCAAGTCCGCCAATAAGGCGATACTTAAAGAAGATCGACTTTTCTTAAAAGGTACACCGGGACAGGAGGTGTGCTTCTATCTCTCTTTGTCCCATCCGCATTCTTCTTTCCAAAATCGACATGTATGTGTTTCACCATTTCAACACATGTTGCCTGCTTTGACGCTCTCTGGAGGATTCGGTCTCGGTTTGTTGTCATAAAATTTGAAGAACAACTTGTCATGTATCGTGAGTTGTCTTTAAGAATCGTCGGTACCTTAGGTAAACTGTCTTCTTGAATGCATCCAGAACACCCATGTAGTACCATCCAAGCATACTAAGCATCCGTCTTCCCTTTGATCTGTCCGCACAAAGCAAACAGTATGAGGTAATCATTGGTAGTGACAAAGATAATGGCTCTACATATGAAGTCCTCCTTTCTCAAGGCGTCGTACATCGGCTCTCCATACCGCCATAGCCTCTCCATTTCTTGCATCAAAGGCTCGAGGAACACATCTATATCAATGCAGGTTGTTTGGGACCTTGAATGAGAATAGTGAGGAGAAGATATTTTCTCTTCGACACAACCACGTTGGGATGTTGTACATGGTTAAGATCATCGCCATGTACTATGCTCATTGGTTCTCTCATTGAAGGGATTCATTCCATCCGTGCTAAGGCCAAACCGTACATTCCTTGGGTCTTTGCTAAATTCTTGGTATTTCGCATCAAAGCGTTGCCACTGGTAGCATCGTAGGGTGTCCAATCTTACCATCACCCACCTTGCGTTCATCATCCCACCATGTCATGAGTGAAGCTTCCTTAGGGTTTAGGAACATACGCCTCAAGCGATCGACGATCGGTAGGTACCACATTACCAAGGCAGGATTCTTCTCGCTTGCATCGATGCCTAATGGAGTGTCCTCTTTGGGTTGAGAATCTTGTACCACCTTTTTCCCACCTTTCTTCCTCTTCTTCCTGTGGAGGCTTCTTCCCGTTGTAAAGGTCATTGTTCTTGTAACGACTAGTGCCACACCGGGGCATTTATCTAGTGACTTGAACGTATCGCCACTGTAAAGGATACAATGGTTCGGGCATGCATGGATTTTTTCAACCCCATTGTCAATGGACTTATAACCTTCTTCGCCGTATGTGTTGGCGGGAACGAGTTTGGTGTGGCGGCAACCAAGACAGAGACGCAATGATCATTGAAACTACAATCGACCCACCGTGCCAGCCTTCGGGATGAGTAGCTCAAGCACAAAGCGTAGCACCGTCGAAAGTGTCGGACAACCCTTTTCAACACCATACAAAGTCTCCTTCGAGGCTTTTTAACCCTTTCCAAATTTTCTAGACCTTTCGGGCTCTTTAGTAAAATCTACGGTCCAATGGCCCAAGCATTTCCTCCAAATAATCACCGTCATCTTCATCCCGACACGTCCTCCGCCATCATTGCCACCACTTCGTCGTTATGACCACCACTACCTTCTTCTTCACGGTCTATTTCTCGCATCATATTCACTACATATTGGTCCACGCAATCTAGGTAATCGTCGTCGTCTTCTTACGGATCAACGTTGTTAATAACCGCTTCACCATGATGATTCCAAACCGTAGTCTTTAACAAATCCTCGCATAATCAAGTGTGATCTAATGATAGTCACATCTTTCCATGCGAGATAGTTCTTCAATCGCTACGGACAAAGAATTTCACCACTATTATTGCTCGACATTGCATGGCTCTCTGCGGCTTAAAGAAATTTATCCACTTCATCACGAAACTTGGCTCCCACCTTTGTTTACCATACATCCAAGAGTTCTGTCGTCCATCTTTATTTCAATATAGAAAACAAAGATAAGAATTAATAGGACTAATTAATACTTCACAAATTAATTATTACTTCAAAAAATATACATAGAAATTTTATGGAAGGATATTCTAAATTCGATTAATAATTCTAAATGTATGGTGCAATGTAAATAGCAATTGTAAATATATTCCACTAAATTAATAACAATGTAATTAGTAAAAAACCCTAATTCTAGGTATCTAGATCTAGATGTAGCTCAAACATCCATAAAACTAATTAATAGTCTACTAAAATCAAGGAAGAATGACTAAATAAGGGTATGACATTATTCCCATAACTAATTTAGCCTAGCATATTCAAAATTTTAGCCTCATTTGCTCCATAAATTACTCAAACACCATAGAAGAGAGAAAATCAAAACTCTAATTAAGCAATAATCCACCATTAAAACTTCAAAAAGATGTATGGAAAATCATTTTCTTACCTCCAACAACCTCTCCACCAAAGGAATTTAACTCAAAACCTTCCCCCCCTCAAAATAGCAATTTTTGGGAGGTGCCCAAGGCCTCCCTTCCTTCCTCTCTCGGGTTGCACTGTGCAGCTCGAGGAGGAAGAAGGGATCTGCTATAGATCTTTGGTCGATTTGTAGGGGCGGCTGGTTATCCAGCCGCCCCTACAAATGAACCAGTAGGGGCGGCTGGATAAACCAGCCGCCTCTACAAATCAAACAGTAGGGGCGGCTGGTATTTCCAGCCGCCCCTACAAATCTAACCATTTGTAGGGGCGGTTGGTGATACCAAACGCCTCACAACCATTTGTAGAGGCGGTTGGTATAGTGGGCCGAGCTCAGCCACTGTAGGGGCGCTTGGTAAGTGAGCCGCCTCTACTGTGAAAAAGGTGGTGTTGCTACAAATCATTTTTGTAGTAGTGCACCTTTGAATTGACAGAGATTTATGAAATCCTTATCAATCCAATATGATTAAGTTTAATCCCTATCCATCCGAACAAGTCCTTATTATCACTTCATCCATACCCATCGATAGTCTTGTTCTTCACATGCTCTGTGCCCCACAACTGAGCATCACCAGATCGCAGTTATGGCTGGGATTCATTCAAAGAAAGCAAATAGGCCTATTGGGTATACTGCACTACTGTGTACAACTACGGTATCATGTCATTAAGATCACACAAGAAACTACTCCCCATCGATCGAAATTCATGGAAAGCATAGAGTACAGCAAAGTTAGACAAACAATTTTAACTATGCCACAGGTAACCATAGGCAAGTATGACGTGGCAGCAAAAATGGGCGTCACAATCCCTTAAAAAAAGGCATCACAAGTAAGGTAGAGTTTGACAAAAGAAATTGAGTATAAAACATATAACATATGGGCCATGGTACTAATAAACTGTGGAAGCCACAGCTGTGCTGGGAAAAGTTAAAAGAGTTCAAACCAAACGCTCACTAAAACAGCTCCAAAATCAAGTGAAGATCGAACATCATTGGGTGTATTACCGTGTATTAGAGCATCTCCAGAGAACCACATCACACGCCGTAATACACCATGATGTCCAGCCTTAGCCCCAGTTAAAACCTCCTAATTAAAGCCCTAACTCCCAAAATTTTCTCGCATCCGTCTCGGCACACGTTCTACGTACGTACGCGGGCCATACGCCAACCGGACGCCACAAAAGACATGCATATATACATACATAGGCACAGACGTCGAGACATGCCCAGTGGCGGTATAGCTAGCTACCGCCGTACGTAGCTAGGCCTTCACTTGAACGCCGTGTCCAGCGACGCCTCGGCGAGCACGTCGATCGGCGGGAACAGCGAGAAGCCGCCGTGCCGGCCGTGGAACAGCCCCAGCTCCTCGCCGGCGAAGTCGAGGAACATCTGGTACTCGTCCACCGCCTGATCGGCCGCCTCCATCTCGTTGGACGCCGCCGAGGAGTCGTCCCCGGGAAGCACCGCCTCCTGCTTCACCGCGTCCTTCTTGACGGCCACCGGCAGCCACGACCCGGCCGCCGCGGCCAGCTTGCGGAAGGAGTTCCCGATGTCGGAGTTCCACAGGCGCAGGAAGACGTCGGCGGGCGTCGCGTGCTCGGCCGCGGCGGCGGCGGGGGCCGCTGTGGAGGACGACGAGGCGGAGGCGGAGGTGGTGGTGGCCGTCGCGGAGGCGCCGGAGGAGAGGAGGGAGAGGCGCGCCTCGGCCTCGAGGCGCGCGGTCTCCCACTGCGCCATGTGGCGCGCGGCGGGGCAGCCGGCGGCCGGGCCAGGCGGGGGCTCGTCGAGGCCCATCCGGCGCAGCTGCTTCTTCAGGTGCGTGTTCCAGTAGTTCTTGATCTCGTTGTCCGTCCGGCCGGGCAGCTGCGCCGCGATCATGGACCACCTGGCCAGAACCAGGCCGGCCGGCACATTCAATCAATACTCACTAGTATCACCATGAATATATATGATACAAGATGATAAAAACAGGAGTACGTAGTAAACAGTTTTACAAGGCACAAGCTACACACTCGCAATGCTTAAGGCAACCAGTTTTCGATGTGATGTGATGGACGGAGATGGCATCATTGAATGCGTAGGAGAGCATGCGCAGCGCAGCGCAGCGTGTACATACAGTGGTACGCTGCACCGAGCGCTACATCGGCTGTGCGAGCTATAGTCAGCTACTCCTAGGCTCCTAGCTAGCTAGCTAGCTAGCAAGGTGCATTAGTGCAGAAATGTGCTGGGCCAAGCGGGCAAGGGGCTTAGCTCTTACTTGTTGCCGACGATGCCGTGGAGCTGGACGATGGACTTCTGCTCCTCGGGGGTGAAGGGCCCACGTTTGATGTCCGGCCGCAGGT
This sequence comes from Ampelocalamus luodianensis, assembly GCA_036346255.1. NCBI lineage: Eukaryota > Viridiplantae > Streptophyta > Magnoliopsida > Poales > Poaceae > Ampelocalamus > Ampelocalamus luodianensis. Next base: position 17,150,540 of record CM070620.1, read on the forward strand.
AGTTCGTCCACCGCAGCCGGCAGCTCTTCCCGCACCGGTTCAGCCCTGCATGCAACGCAATCCAAATGAGGTTCAGACAACAGCCTTTTGTGTTTCACAAGAAAAGTTGCGCCAATCGAACTACTACTAGTGATTTGCAGGGCAGCACAATCGTGCATGCGCATGAACAACATGCCAAAATCAAGATTCACGATTTCTCAAAAAAAAAAAAAAAAGAGCAAGATTCAAGATATTTCCTTCCAGAACATGCGTCACGACTTGTGCCGCACAAAAGAGCGAGGCCAGGAAAGGTTATCAGCCAAAGGAGGGAAAGAAGCAGCGAACTAGATTAGAAGGCTGGATCGATGCGAGTGCCAGACCTGCGAGCTTGGGGAGCAGGCGCCAGCTGCCGTGGCCGTTGGCCTGGATGTAGTCGACGAGGAGCTTGTCCTCCTCCGGCGTCCACGGCCCCTTCTTGAGCCCCTTCTTGTCGCAGCACGGCGCTCTCCCCATCGATCGACCACCCCTTGCTCCCAAGCACCCCGCTACACAATACACTCAACTACTCAAGTAGCCCGGTCGCGCAGGCGCACGAGGCAGGATAGGGGCTATCAGTCGAGGGATCAAGGAGGCGATGATTGATGAATGCGATGTGAGAGGGGAAAGGGAAAATATTTGGGGGGCGAGACGAGACAGAGAGACGCACACACAGAGCCACAGAGGAGGGGAGGGGAGGGGAGGGGGAGGGGCGGAGGACGAGGAGGGTTTTGTTTGTGGCCGAGGCGAGGAGGATCCCCGAGGGGCACTTTAATGCCGGAGATTTTCCACCTGCGCTGCTGCGACAACGAGACGGGGTGACGGAAGACGGAGGCAAAAGAGAACGCGACGCAGCGTGCGGCGAGGGACGGGACAGGGAGAGCTCATCTCGGCTCGGCTAGGCTCCAATGGTTTGCGTTTCGGGCCATGTGTTCAGTACGGGGCTTTAGCTCGGCTCGGTGAGTGGCTTTCTCGCAGACGCAGAGTAGCCCGCGCGCACTCCTCCAAAACGCAACGCCAACACGAGATACCGGCGCGCCACTTCTCTTCAGTCTTCACTATTAGTCTCTGCGCTTACGCCAGGGTTCTCGTAACCGGTTTCAAATTTTTCACCCGGGTGTCTGATGCAACCGATATGGCCAATTACCAGAAAAATTCAGTTTATTTTGGCCGAAAATTTCAACTCAAAATTTGAATTAAAAAATCGGCCGAAAATCAGTCAAAATTGGTTGAAAATATTGACCAAAATTTTTTGTAATAAATTTTGGTAAAAATTCTTTCCATATTAGATAGAATTCATGTAAAACAAAATTTTCAGGATCAATTTAACATTTTACTTGAGATCCGATACAACCGATTTTCACCCATTCTTGGTGAAAATCGGGGAAAATTTTGAACCCTGGCTTACACTACGTTCGTTCCCAAAACGGGATCGTATCATCCTCGAGACGGCGTCCAACACACGCGTTTATTCGGGAAATAAAAGATACGCGTGCCCTATTTCTCCATTGTGATTAGCCTAACTTTGATCCAACACAACGTCTAGTTTGCACTTACTAACTTGTACTACTGTAGTTTCGCGGTCTAGTATTTTTTTTTTGTGGGCAGCGTCCGGTGGTGCGCGTCACGGCGCCGCACGTACGTCCACAGGCAGGGGCGGTGATGAGTGGAAGGGAGTAGTCCTGCTCCTGCATGGCAGTTAATAATTCGAGCAAGGCCGACGAGATGAGGACGTACAGGAGAGGGAGGGAGTAACCTTAAATGAGGCCTCTGCCCTATGAGTGTAGCTCGGATTTTGAGCAAGGGTTGGAAGTGTCTGTGTGTGTGCGGTTCTCTCTCTCGAAATTAAATGCGGAGTTCAGAGAGTTCCTGCCTCGCTGCGACCGCTGCTGCAGTGGCAGCCGCAGGGGGGTCGGGGGGAAGGGACATCGCCATGATGGCCTAACCGGACAGGTGTTCGGGCCAGTTCCTGAACCGGTCTTCGGGGCCCTTGCTGGTCAGTGTTGTATGGTAGCGGAGTACTACTGTTTCTTTAATTTGGACACTTTTGACCCTATAGATAACCACAATTTCAAATGTAGCTTTTCTACCACCGAAATTTCATTTCTAGCCTCTTGAGCCCGCCTGCTGCGCCTCCGGACGGCAGCAAGCCGCCTACTGCGCCGCCGCACCGCAGCAGCCGCCTGCTGCGCTTCCCAGCCACAAAGAGCAAGTCTGTCCTCCCAGACATGCGAGTTTGTGGTATCAGAGCATGTAGCGAGTTTTCTTGAAAATCCATTTAAGAATATTTTTTGGAGGAATTTTTAAATATAGAAAATAACATCAAAAAATTATGAGTTTTTTTGGGAGCCTCCTGGTACATTATACTTGCTTGTGTAATTTTTTCAAAATTTTATCCATTGTGATGTTTACTAGAAAAATCATTTAAATATAATGATGGTAGGAATTTTCTAGTAAAAATCACAATAGATAAAATTTTGAAAAAATTATACAAGCAAGTACTCTATGCCAGGAGGCTCTGCAAAAAAAATCATAATTTTTTCGCATCATTTTCTATATTTAAAAATCCCTTCAAAAAATATTCTTAAATGGATTTTTGAGAAAACCTGCTACACGCTACTATGCTACAGTACCACGGACCTGCTGCGGTGGTGCAGTAGGCGGTGTCGGGACCCCGGGTATACAACCCCAGGACCCTCTGTGCATTCTGAACTAGTCCCAGATCAGTAGCTAGCTCGCACAGTTACAACATCGGTGTAATCACGATCATACAACAAAATAACGATGAAGCGGACAAATTAATATTACTTAGTAGCAAAAAGGACCTTATGGTCAAGTCTTACAGAGTGCGCCACACAGGGCTTAGCAGCAAAATACAACTTGCAGCGGAACATAACATCTCGTGGTGGCCACGCGACATGCCCACAGGCAATCGAGTGGAGGACGCGACCTAGTTCGCAAAGTCTTCCGGATACTCCTCTTCGTAATATTCTGGATTCCCTGGTTCTTCTGTGGGGATTTAACACACAGGGCAAGCTGTGAGTACTTTGAATGTACTCAGCAAGTCATAGGGAAAATGTATGCACTTATTATTCATGCTAGGCTTGACAAGGATAGCTTTATGTTTACTTTTGCAGAAAACAACATTTAACCGTAAATACCATAAGTAGATTGAAAGCACAATTTAAAAGAATAATACATAAGTAATTCAGTTCTTTGCAACAAATAGAGATCAACCCAACCATTCCATCCAAACCACCCATTCCACCATTTTTAAGGAAAACATCTACCCCTTGCGTGAAATCACCGGGCATGTCCATAACCGGGGACACGGCTATTCGAATAGTTTTTATACACTCTGCAGAGGTTGTACAGCTTTACCCACAAGAGATAATTGACTTGTAATGTCCGTCTGACACACTGCCGAAGGTGTGCGACTAAGTCATTATCACGAGGCCTTTACAAAGCTCTGTTTTGACTCGGTTCTGCTCGCTAAGGATTCGCTTCTAACGGGTCTATCTCCCGCCAGATTCATGCCCCCTCTGGCGCCGTTCTCAACCAAAACAAAACCGACTCAAAGCATTGCTAATTAGTTGACCCAGTCCACCCCATCCTGGACATGTGGTTGCACGGTATGACCCAGATCAATGGTTCAAGGTTAAGTCCTTAGTTGGTTGCTCATGCGAGACTAATCCACGTCCCAATGTGCGTTACGGCACACACACTTACCACCATCCACCCGCCCCGAGCATAAAACATTTTCGGTTCAAACCGGCCAAAGACCACCCTAGTCTTGGAACAATATCTTTTAACAAAGGTGGCCACGCCACGATTCCATAATTCATTTAGTCATGTTTGTTCATGCGAGCATGTGATCATGAGTCCCAACGTACAACTATAGCATGGCTAAGCATATAACGATACCCGTGTTGGTGATTTATCAATGTCCAACTATAATAGACCATCCTATGGTGTCCAAGGGTTCATATCATTCAAGGATACATGTCATTTTCAATTTGTCAAGGAGGCATACGTCGATTCGGTAATTATCTACTCCCGAAACAATTTAATATAAAACTAGCGATGCATGAATAGAAAACAATATAGTTTTATAAATATGGGTTCAATATGATCAAAGGTCTATGACTTGCCTTCGGTGAAGAGTTGAGGAGCTTCGGTCGTCGGGTCCGAGAAATCTTCCGAAAAGCCGGTTTCTACACGTGCAAAAATAGAAAAATAAATAAAACAACTCCAAATAAATTCCAAATAAATACCAAATTAGTACTAACATCAAGAGGGGGATTTTAGATGAATTTAGAAATTTGAATCACTCGAATCGGAGTTCGAACGAAAAAGTTGCGGCCTTTCGAAGTTGGAAAAACACATAAAAGTAAAGAAAATTGGATTTTCCTCATTTTCTGATTTATTTTTCCAAAGGAAATTCGAATTATTGCGCCAGCTGACGTCAGCGAAGGGAATTTAATTTCCGACCGAATTAAATTTCAACAGGAAATCAAAGGAAATGCCACGTGGCGGCGATCACGTACACGCGGCAGAGGGTGACGGGCGCCTTGGTGGCCGTGGACGCGGCGCCACGTGGTCGCCACGTCGTGCCGGCGGCGCGCCGGGGTCGATGGCTCGCCGCGATTGGTCGGGCGGCGGCGAGGGCACCAGCGCGAAGAAGAGCTCGCGGCGATCTCGGTGCTTACGGTTTCGTCGGCGGGGAGACCGGCGGCGAGGTGAGTAGGCGGCGGCGGCGGGTGAACACGACGGCGACCCTCCGAGGGGATTCCAGAGTCGGGGAGGTGCGCGCCGGTGCGCTTCGGTGCGGCGATGCGAGAGGAAGTCGAGCCGACGGCGAGGCTGACGACGGCGCGAGAGAGGAGGCGCAACGGCTCGCTGCGGCGGCGAAAACTCCGATTGCGGCAGCGGGCGCGGCGGAGGAGGCGGGATAGCGGGGAGGCAGCGAGAGGACGCGGGGTGACGGGGATCGGCAGGAAATGCGGCGGCGTGCTGCGCACGGCCGCGCGGAGAGAGGGGGGTCCGGAGGTGGACGACGCAGCGGGGACGAATGGCAAGGGCCATCCGATTGCGATCAGACAGTGCGAGAAGGGGAGGCGCGGCGCGTGCGCGGAGCGAGCCGGGGGAGTGGGCCGCGCGGGAGAGAGGAAGTGGGCCGAAGGGAGGGTTTCGGCCCAAAGGCCTTAGGGAGAATTTTAAATTATTTCCGATTAAAGAAATCCCGAAAAAGCAAAAACACTTTCAGAAAATAGTTAATAGAGTCTAAAAATTCCAGAAAAATTCACAGAAGTCCCTTGAATTATTTAGAACTTAATAAAAATACTTTTAGCTATACTTTAGTTTTAAATTTTGCAAACAAAATAGATTTTGGCTTCAAACAAAAAGGGAAAAGCCAAATTAAAATCCAGAAAAAGCAAATAAAGACTTAAAATCCAAATAAAATCCAGGAAACTCCAATAAACTGACTTTTTAATTTAATTGAAGTTGGATTAATTCCATTTAAAAGGTTTTCGACTTCTAAATTTCAAATTTAAGTTTTTGCAACTTAAACCAAATGATTACTTTTAAAACTTTTGAAAATCTCAAAAACTCGCAAATTAGGGATGTTACAAACCTACACCCTTTAAAGGGAATCTCGACCCCGAGATTCAGGCTGACTAGAGAATAGGTGCGGAAACTCGGCCTTCAGGTCCTCTTCACGCTCCCAGGTGGCTTCTTCTTCAGTGTGGTTGCTCCACTGAACTTTTCAAAAACGAAGAATCTTGCTTCGGGTTACACGCTCGGACACTTCCAGAATCTTGATGGGTTGCTCCTTGTAGGTGAGATCTTCCTGCAAGTCAACTGCTTCTAGCGGCATCTGTTCTTCTGGCACACGTAAACATTTCTTCAACTGAGACACATGGAAGACGCTATGCACATCGGACAGCTGAGGCGGAAGCTCTATTTGGTAAGCAACTTCTCCTCTTCTTGCTAGGATTGGGAAAGGTCCAATGTATCTTGGTGCAAGCTTCCCACTTACTCTGAAACGACACATTCCTTTGAGAGGTGAGACCTTCAGATACACATGATCTCCGGGCGCAAAAGCTAGATCCCAGCGACGGTTATCAGCATAGCTCTTTTGCCTCGTCTGAGATGTTCTCAGCTTCTCTCTGATTGCCCGAACTTGGTCTTCGGCTTCCTTCAGGATATCAGGTCTCAGTACTTGTCCTTCTCCTGTTTCAGTCCAATACAGGGGTGTTCTGCACTTTCTTCCGTAAAGAGCTTCAAATGGGGACATCTGCAGACTCGACCGATGACTGTTGTTGTAGGAAAACTCTGCATAAGGTAGCATCTGATCCCAACTGGTTTGGTTCTCTAGAGCGTAGGCTCTTAACATATCTTCTAGAATTTGATTCACTCTTTCTGTCTGTCCATCTGTCTGAGGATGGTAGGCTGTACTGAAATTCAAGTTAGTGCCAAAAACGTTGTGTAGCTTCTGCCAAAATCTTGAGGTGAATTGTGATCCTCGATCTAACACAATCTTCTTTGGCACTCCATGTTGGCATACTATCTTCGTCATGTACAATTTGGCAAGTCTGTCTCCTGAGTAGGTAGTCTTGACTCGGATGAAGTGGGCAACTTTTGTCAGGCGATCTACAATTACCCAGATAGAATCATATCCAGCTCTTGTTCTTGGCAGACCGGTGATGAAGTCCATGCCAATTTCTTCTCATTTCCATTCAGGGATCTGCAAGGGTTGTAGGAGTCCAGCTGGTCTTTGGTGTTCAGCTTTAACTCGCTGGCAGACATCACACTGTGCTATGTATTCAAAAATTTCTCGCTTCATACTAGGCCACCAATATATTTCCTTAAGATCTTGATACATTTTAGCACTTCTAGGGTGAATGGAATACAAGGTTTCATGAGCTTCCTTGAGTATCAACTGCTTGAGCTCCTTTTGGTCCGGTACGCAGATACGCTTATCGAACCAAATTGTTACTTTTTCATCTTCTGAAAATCTTAGGGATTTACCCTTCTTCATGTTACTCTTGATCTCTTTGATATTTGTGTCTTCATTCTGGGCTTCCCTGATCTGACTCTATAGAGTTGATTGCACTTCCAATGCAGCCAAATAACCTTCTTCAACCAATTCAAGCTTGAGCTTCTGAAACTCTTCATGTAATGCTGGCTAACTTTCCTTGATCATCAGCGTATTGCAATGGACCTTTCTACTTAAAGCATCTGCTACCACATTAGCCTTGCCGGGGTGGTAATGGATTCTAACGTTGTAATCCTTGATCAATTCTAACCATCTTCTTTGCCTCATATTGAGATCAGCTTGGGTGAAAATGTACTTCAAGCTCTTATGATCAGTGTAAACTTCATAGCGATTACCGATGAGGTAATGATGTCATATCTTCAAAGCATGCACCACTGCAGCCAATTCTAGGTCATGGGTGGGGTAATTTACTTCATGAGGCCTCAACTGGCGTGAAGCATACGCTATTACATTCCTTTCTTGCATCAGAACACAACCGAGACCTTGTCGCGATCCATCACAGAAAATCTCAAAATCCTTTCGGACATCTGGCAAGGTCAACACTGGAGCGGTGGTCAAGCGCTTCTTCAATTCTTGAAAACTTTGCTCACATTCAGGCGTCCAGGCAAATTTCTTTTCCTTCTTCAGTAGCTAAGTGAGGGGTCTTGCTATCTTGGAGAAACCTTCTATAAATTGGCGGTAATATCCTGTCATACCAAGGAAGCTTCTGATCTGAGGTACTAACTTGGGTGACTCCCAATTGAGCACATCGTTGACTTTACTGGGGTTGACGGCGACTCCTTCCGCAGACATGACATGTCCCAGGAAAGCGACTTCCTTCATCCAAAACTCACACTTGCTGAATTTGGCATAGAGTTGATGATCTCTAAGCCTAGTCAGAACCAAGCGAAGGTGCTCTTCATGCTCTTCTTCACTCTTGGAATACACTAGAATGTCGTCAATGAAGACAATGACGAACTTATCCAGATACTCCATGAATACTTTATTCATCAAGTTCATAAAGTAAGCCGGGGCATTGGTCAATCCAAAAGATATGACCGTGAACTCATACAATCCATACCGGGTAGAGAAAGTTGTCTTGGGTATATCCTCTTGACGGATCTTCAACTGATGGTATCCTGACCTTAAATCTATCTTAGAGAACACTCCGACTCCCTTCAACTGATCAAACAAATCATCAATCCTGGGTAAAGGGTACTTATTCTTGATGGTGACTTCATTGAGTGAGCGATAATCCACACACATCCTTTGGGTACCATCTTTCTTTGCAACAAAGATAACCGGGGCTCCCCAAGGCGAGGAACTTGGTCGGACAAATCATTTTCCTTGCATCTCTTCGATTTGCTTTTTCAGCTTGACCAAATCATCAACAGGCAGGCGGTAGGGTCTCTTGGAAATTGGTGCAGTTCCTGGAAATAGGTTAATGACAAACTCTAGGTCTCGGTCTGGTGGCAATCCAGGTAATTCGTCAGGAAAGACATCTGGAAACTCTCTGACTATCGGTACATCTTCCAAGGATAGGGTCTTGACACTGCAGACTAAAGCTCCATCATGCTTCTTCATGGGGGCTTCAAATTTTACTTTAGTCCCACCTGGACTGACTAAGGTGAGGCTTCTGCCACCACAATCCAAAACTACTCAGTGTTGAGTAAGCCAATCCATACCTAAAATCACATCTAGGGATTTGGTGTCAATGATTATCAGGTTGGCTAGGAATTCTACCCCTTCTATGATCACCTTAACTTGTGGGCAACCCTGGTTCGCACTTAACTTCGAACCGGGGGATTGAACCAACAAGGTAGTCTTAAGGTTTGAAACCTTCAACTGATGCTTTGCAGCAAAAATCCGTAAAATAAACGAATGCGAAGCTCCATAATCAAACAAAACTGTAGCAGATACTGAATTTACTAGGAACTTACCCAACACGACGTCCGAGACTGTCTGGGCTTCTTCCACGGCAATGTGGTTCACACGACCTCTTCCATAAGGCTGAGGGGTCTTAGCTGGTGCAGCTGGAGTCTGAAGTGCTCCACGTCCGACTCCGGGCATGGGGGTCTTGGTTGGAGTAGCTCCCAGGTTGAATCTGATGGGCGAAGGACCTTGCCTCTGCGGGCAGTTGCTGGCGTAATGCCCCAGTTGTTGGCAGTTGAAACAAGTGACTCCGGTGGTAGGATTGGGGTTTCTTGAAGGTTGGTTGTTGAGGTTGTTGTTGGGGCTGCGAAATCCTGGTGCAGTCGGGTGAGGTGTTGTTGTTGGAGTCTTGAATATGACAGGAGGAGCAAAACGGGTAGGGTGTTGCACATTTGTCCTGGCTCTCTGTGAATAGCCTTGATGAGCACTATGCTGCATCATCTTCCTTTTATGAGACTTTGCCAGCTCACGGCGAGACTCTTCTATGAGCATAGCCTTGTTCACCAGATGCTGAAAATCCATATAGTCATTGCCAATGACTTGAACCTTCAAGTTAAGGTTGAGTCCACGGAAGCGCTTTTGACGTGCATCATCTGTGGCGACGTCCTCTTGAGCATATCGCAAGAGTTGAGTGAATTTATTAAGATATTCACTCACAGACATGTTTCCTTGCTTTAGCTCGCGAAACTCATTCTTCTTCATTTTCACCTTTCCATCAGGGATGTGGGAATGGCGGAAGGCTTCAGAAAACTCAACCCAACCAATGTTCTGGGGGTTCGCATGGGTGGCACAGTGGTTCTCCCACCATTCTGCGGCGGTACCTTCAAGTTGGTGTGCGGCATACATGACTTTCTCACGGTCATCACACCGGGTAATGGTAAGCTTTTTTTCAGTTGAGCGCAGCCAACCATCTGCATCCAATGGCTCGGAGGAGCTAGAGAATGTAGGTGGATGAGTCCTCATGAATTCTGCCAGCCTTGACTGAGGGAAAGCTGGTGATGGTGGCGGGGTTGTGGCAGCGGCTTGGCTGTTCTGGTTCATCATTGAGAGAAGGACAGCAGTGGTCTGGCTCTGCTGAGTCATCATCTGGTTCATATTCTGCATTATTGAGCTCATCAGTTGTGCCTGGGCTGCCATGAACTGACCCACACCTTGATCTGCCATGGTCGCTGGAGGAGGTGGTGGTGGCGGGGTGTTGAGATCCACAGGGTCAACTTGGCTTGCAGTGTTGCGGGTCTGAACCATCTGCACAAAACTTTCCAGGTTTAATAGACAAGAGGGAGAAAGCACGATAGATAAGAGGGAAAAGCGCAAAAGACGAGGGAGAACAGGGGAGAATATAGAGCAATCTAATTGGGGATGTTCGGTTAAACCCAAAGAACGGATAGCCGGAAAGCTACCAAGAAGCAACCAAAACACGAGCCTAACGGCCTTACTAGATGATACTACAGCTAGGAGGGTAATCCTATTAAAAACACTTCTAATCTATCTTATTTGGGATGGTCGACCAAAACAAGGCTCGATCTTACAGAAATTTTTAAGGTAAGTGAGATCAAGTTAAATTGGGAAATAATGTTTCAGAATAGACAAGATGTAAGAAGCTAAGAAGGAGATGAGAACAGACTTAGGGTAGGCGAGAAAAGAATAGAATAAGGGAAGAGAAGAGTAACTATTCAGATTAACTGGTTGGTTTGATTTAGAAAATAGATTTTGAAGTTTTGGCTAAATGACCATGCTAACTATGGTTACGTCCTACAGTCGATATGGCTCTGATACCACCTCTTGTCGGGACCCCGGGTATACAACCCCAGGACCCTCTGTGCATTCTGAACTAGTCCCAGATCAGTAGCTAGCTCGCACAGTTACAACATCGGTGTAATCACGATCATACAACAAAATAACGATGAAGCGGACAAATTAATATTACTTAGTAGCAAAAGGGACCTTATGGTCAAGTCTTACAGAGTGCGCCACACAGGGCTTAGCAGCAAAATATAACTTGCAGCGGAACATAACATCTCGTGGTGGCCACGCGACATGCCCACAAGCAATCGAGTGGAGGATGCGACCTAGTTCGCAAAGTCTTCCGGATACTCCTCTTCGTAATATTCTGGATTCCCTGGTTCTTCTGTAGGGATTTAACACACAGGGCAAGCCGTGAATACTTTGAATGTGCTCAGCAAGTCATAGGGAAAACGTATTCACTTATTATTCATGCTAGGCTTGACAAGGATAGCTTTATGTTTACTTTTGCAGAAAACAACATTTAACCGTAAATACCATAAGTAGATTGAAAGCACAATTTAAAAGAATAATACATAAGTAATTCAGTTCTTTGCAACAAATAGAGATCAACCCAACCATTCCATCCAAACCACCCATTCCACCATTTTTAAGGAAAACATCTACCCCTTGCGTGAAATCACCGGGCATGTCCATAACCGGGGACACAGCTATTCGAATAGTTTTTATACACTCTGCAGAGGTTGTACAGCTTTACCCACAAGAGATAATTGACTTGTAATGTCCGTCTGACACACTGCTGAAGGTGTGCGACTAAGTCATTATCACGAGGCCTTTACAAAGCTCTGTTTTGACTCGGTTCTGCTCGCTAAGGATTCGCTTCTAACGGGTCTATCTCCCGCCAGATTCATGCCCCCTTTGGCGCCGTTCTCAACCAAAACAAAACCGACTCAAAGCATTGCTAATTAGTTGGCCCAGTCCACCCCATCCTGGACATGTGGTTGCACGATATGACCCAGATCAATGGTTCAAGGTTAAGTCCTTAGTTGGCTGCTCAGGCGAGACTAATCCACGTCCCAATGTGCGTTACGGCACCCACACTTACCACCATCCACCCGCCCAAGCATAAAACATTTTTGGTTCAAACCGGCCAAAGACCACCCTATTCTTGGCACAATATCTTTTAACAAAGGTGGCCATGCCACGATTTCATAATTTATTTAGTCATGTTTGTTCATGCGAGCATGTGATCATGAGTCCCAACATACAACTATAGCATGGCTAAGCATATAACGATACTCGTGTTGGTGATTTATCAATATCCAACTATAATAGACCATCCTATGGTGTCCAAGGGTTCATATCATTCAAGGATATATGTCATTTTCAATTTATCAAGGAGGCATACGTCGATTCGGTAATTATCTACTCCCGAAATAATTTAATATAAAACTAGCGATGCATGAATATAAAACAATATAGTTTTATAAATATGGGTTCAATATGATCAAAGGTCTATAAATTACCTTCGGTGAAGAGTTGAGGAGCTTCGGTCGTCGGGTCCGAGAAATCTTCCGAAAAGTCGGTTTCTGCACGTGCGAAAAGAGCAAAATAAATAAAACAACTCCAAATAAATTCCAAATAAATACCAAATTAGTACTAACAGCAAGAGGGGGATTTTAGATGAATTTAGAAATTTGAATCACTTGAATCAGAGTTCGAACGAAGAAGTTACGACCTTCTGAAGTTGGAAAAACACATAAAAGGAAGAAATTTGGATTTTCCTCATTTTCTGATTTATTTTTTCAAAAAAAAATTCGAATTATTGCGCCAGCTGACGTCAGCGAAGGGAATTTAATTTCCGGTCGAATTAAATTTCAACAAGAAATCAAAGGAAATGCCACGTGTGTTATCGGCGCCACGCGCCAGAGGGGGTGACGGCGCCTCGGTGGCGCTGACGCGAGCGCCACGTGGCTGCCACGTCGGACCCGAGCGGCGGCGCTCGGGGCCCGATGGCTCGCCGGCGATTGGCTGGACGGCGGCCGGCGGCGAGGGCACCAGCGCGAAGAAGAGCTCGCGGCGATCTCGATGCTTACGGTTTCGTCGGCGGGGAGCAACGGGGAGACCGGCGGCGAGGTGAGTAGGCGGCGGCAGCGGCGGGTGAACACGGTGGCAACCCTCCGAGGGGCTTCCGGAGTCGGGGAGGCGCGCACCGGGTGCGCCTCCGTGCGGCGATGCCGGGGTGAAGTTGGAGCTGACGAAGGAGGCCTGACGGCGCGGCGGGCGAGAAACGGCTCGCGGCGCGGCGAAAACTCCGACATGGTGAGCTCGGGAGAGGGGAAGGGAAGAGGGGGAAAAGAGAGAGGAGAGGGAGGCGCAGCCGGGGCGCGCTTAAATAGAGGACGAGGGGTCCCGGAGGAGGAGGAAGGAGAGGACGGTGTCGGCGGTAAAGGCGGCGGCAAAGCGACGTGGAGGAAACGGCGATGGGACGGGGTAAGGGGGCGGCAGCGGGCGCGCAGGGTAGCGGGGAGGCAGCGAGAGGACGCGGGGCGACGGGGATCGGCGGGAAATGCGGCGGCGTGCTGCGCACGGCCGCGCGGAGAGAGGGGGGTCCGGAGGTGGACGATGCAGCGGGGACGAAGGGCAAGGGCCGTCCTATTTCGATCGGACGGTCGGGGGCGGAGGGAGGTGTGGCGGAAGAGGAGCCGTCCGATTGCGATCGGACGGCGCGGGGAGGGGAGGCGCGGCGCGCGCGGGGAGCGGGCCGGGGGAGTGGGCCGAGCGGGAGAGAGGAAGTGGGCGAAGGGAGGGTTTCGGCCCAAAGGCCTTAGGGAGAATTTTAAATGATTTCCGATTAAAGAAATCCCAAAAAAGCAAAAACACTTTTAGAAAATAGTTAATAGAGTCTAAAAATTCCAGAAAAATTTACAGAAGTCCCTTGAATTATTTAGAACTTAATAAAAATACTTTCAGCTATACTTCAGTTTTTAATTTTGCAAACAAAATAGATTTTGACTTCAAACAAAAAGGGAAAAGCCAAATTAAAATCCAGAAAAAGCAAATAAAGACTTAAAATCCAAATAAAATCCAGGAAACTCCAATAAACTGACTTTTTAATTTAATTGAAGTTGGATTAATTCCATTTAAAAGGTTTTCAACTTCTAAATTTTAAATTTAAGTTTTTGCAACTTAAACCAAATGGTTACTTTTAAAACTTTTAAAAATCTCAAAAACTCGCAAATTAGGGATGTTACAGTAGCTTGTCATGCATGTGCGGCGCAAAGAAAGGGCTCAAGAGGCCAGAAATGGAATTTTGGTGGTAGAAAGGCTATATTTAAAATTATGGTTGTCTATGAGGCCAAAAGTGTCTAAAGCTCATTTGTTACATACACCGGCACTGTTCGTTGCTACAGTTTAGCACACAAGGGCCGTAGCGGTCGGCAGATGAGCCAAAATGAAACACGTTTTTTGTTCTCCAAGGCGGAGGATCCGGTTCATCATGATATGTGGTACAGGACTAGCTTTACTACCTTCCAGAGGAAATTAGGGATGTACAATGTATGGTAGTGTCACATAGGAAGAGCTCATCATAAATTTCTGTTTTGTGATCGAGTGCGCAGTCTCCTACTTTTGGGTTAGGACGCTACATCTTATCTGGCTCCCTTGCTAATTTCGGTGATGGTCTCTGCTGGTTTGGAGACGGGAGTCTTTGGCTGAATTGATATGTTTTTTATTTGCAATTGCAATAGTTATCAATTGTATGAAATTGTAAGAATAACACCACGGCAGGTATCTACCGCACTCCCAGTCCGTAGAAGCCATATGTCGCTCTCCTGGTCCACAGCAGGAACGTGCCTGCCTGTTGTCGAACATGCGTTTACCACCTACCGCACTCGCATACTAGCCTGCCGCAGTCTGTGTAACGTCCCCAAATTTGGGTCCGTTAGACTCTTCACAACCGTTCAGGATGTGCAGTTGTGAAGTAAGTAGTATTGCAAGCAAGCTTTCGATTACAATAAAAACTAACATTTTATTACACAGGGATAAGGCTTATCAACTAGTTTTAACACTTACACGTATTCAAGACCAAAGTTAATATAATACATAACAAAGGAACTTCCAACTATATGCACGCTTGAGCGCGATCGAGACCTAATAACAATAATCACTGCCAACTGGGGTTCCACCAAAATCCTCTTTATAAAGATCCTTAGCATTTTCCTAGGTTCCTTCTGTAATTGATGTTTGCAAGAATGAGTACATAACCGTACTCAACAAATCACATGAAAAAGCTAAATAATTACATGCAAGGAATTTAATGGATTGGTTAGGGTTTACCATAACAGGTATATGTGGATGCATTTTGAGTTTAAAGCAGTTTATCATTAAAACAGTAAAACAGTAATAAATATAACATCATGGGTTTACTTCAACAATTGCAATTACCATCTTACCATCTGTAAAAACTCTACTTATGCCTCATGTATTGGAATCACCCATGAACACGACTTCATTAACTGGAAGCACAGCGTATTCGAATACATTTGATTATACACTCTGCAGAGTTGCCCAACTTTACCCACAAGATACCTCATGCTCATACTGTCATGCAATATACACGAAACACGTTAACATGCGACTGAGCTGAGATAACAAAGCCTTTTCACTGCTCAACCTTTCTAGTCTCTTCCAGGTAGGTTCAGACTCCATACATCCCTCGGGAGACCACCGGCCAACAGTGGAATTCGCACTTCAAGGTTGACGGTACCATACCGTTGTGTAGACCAACGAGTGTCCCTTCAGGACCACTCCTGTCCCACCACAATTCCTTCTGCTCTATCACACAATAGCAGTTGACACCTTGTAGATATTCAATCGAAAGAGTAATGTACTAAGCTAGGGAGGAATGGCCACACCTATGGTTGAGCAATTTCTATGTCTGCCACTTGGCACAAGGTTCTTGTTCTTACCAGTCCTACAGTGAGGCGATGGACCAACACCAACTCGTGGCTGTCCACCCTCACTCTCGACTCACTTTTACTAAGTCTATTGGGTTGTCCAACTTCCTGGTCTCAACCCTCAACCCTCCACCAAAACCATTGGCGAACAACCAATACTCTTTTCTAGAATTTATAAACACGTTGTGTGACAATGCTAATTATATAGCTATCATTTTATGAAAACTTATCAAGGTGAATATGGCCTACAAGAATATGTGGGCTTGTATGTGGGGTGTTTAGGATATATCTAATTAACATGGCATTCAAAAGTATTATTTGAATATTTAAAGTAACTGGCACAAATACAGTAATGAAAGTAAAAAATATAATTGAATTAAATATAGACGTAAAATGATCAAAAGAATGTGACTTGCCTCCTTGCACAAATTCTTCTATTAGTTCGTCTTGTCTGGCGTCTTCTGGAGCTTGATCGTCGAAGTCGTGACCTAACGCAAAATAAAATAAAATAAACCAAATAAAATCCGGCTCAACAAGAAATGAGCTGGGAACAACATGCAAGTAAAGAAATTCATAAAGAAACATAAAGAAAGGTGGTGTGGGAAGGTAGGAATTTATTTGGAGCGTAGTTGGACTGAACAGAGTTGCGATTTGGATTCACGGGCTCGAAACGGTCGAAATGAGTAAAAAAGTGTCGAATTAGGGTTTTAGGGGTGAATACTGTTCATGCACTAAAGCGGGATTATGAACAATAATTGAATTCACTATTTTTAGGTGTGAACAGTAAATGGGTTCTATTGTGCTATGAACAGCGTTCGGGCTGATTTCTGGATAGTATTCGGGCCAAGCCCATTAGTCATTTGGGTTGTAGCCAAATGGGCCAAAGGCCAATTGGGCCCAAGGCCAGAGCTGTGCATAGCTCTGAGCTAGTGCGCGCTCATGGCGCGCCCGAGCCGGGAAGGTGAAGCCGACGGCGCTCTCGGCGACTCCGACAGCCAGCGGCGGCGGGAAAGGCATGGTGAGCACTAGGGTGACAAGAAGAATCCATTTTTAGGTTGAGTTCAGGCGCTGGAGGCTTGGAGGTAGGGTGGCGGTGTGGGCAGCGCACGACCGGTGCAGGGATGATGGCGGCGACGTTTGAGTGGTGCTCTGGCCAAATTGGCTGGAGTTCTAGCATCAGTGGGTGATGGGGGTTTCGGGCGGTTACAGTGTGGCCTGGGATGCACCGAGGTGCTTTGGTGATGGGAGTCGTGCATGGTGTGACAGTGGGGGCACGGTGCCGGTGAGACTCCGACGGGGATAGGGTGGGAGTGTTGGGGGAAAGCTTCGGTGTGGCGAGAGGGAGCTAGTGCCGAAGGTAGAAGGGAGGGGAAGCAGTGGAGGCGACGAATTTTCCTTCGGTTCGCTAGAGAAGAAAAACAGTGGCGGCAGGGAAACTCAAAAATTTGTCAGCATTGGAGGGGGAGGAGTGATGGTGGGGTGCTATAAACAACATTTGAGTGCCCTTTTATAGCCCGAGGAAGGGCGGTGGGAGCAGTGGCCGGGTGCGGTGGTTGCGACGCATGGGCGGCGACATGGACGGCCGGGCACGAACGGCGCCGGGGAGGGGAAAAGCAAGGCGAGGTGGCGGTGAGAGGTGGTAGAAGCCGGTGAATTGGCGCGGGAGGTGGCGAGGAGGTGATGGCAGCGAGGACAGAGGCGATGGCGTCGTGAGGAGGAAGGAGGAGGTAGGGGAGAGGCGCACAGGCAAAATGCGCCTTCGGGCTGCGAAAATGGGGTGGCCAAAAAGGGAAAGTGGGAAAGGGAAGAAACTTTTCAAATTGGGAAAGAAAACAAAAATCAAGCCAAAAAGTTCAAAAAGTTTTGAAATCTGGATTTTTCGGGTTGTTTCGGTCTGGGAGCGCGACAGGTTACCTGTCGTGGTCTAGGGGTGGGGCAGGTGGCTTTCGTGGACTGGGAGCATGGTAGGGGTGTCAATTTTATCATTTCGGATGTAAGGAGGTTGGCTACATTTGCTATTTCATTTCGAAAGGAGACTAAATGAGCAAAAAAACTCTTGAGATTGTTGTTGTTGTAGGATCAATGTCCTCTAGGGCATAGTTTGGTGGAACTTTGTGCATTTCACCTACAGGATATTACTTTTCCAACGCAACATTTTGAATCTACAATTGGCGGCCGAGGTTCAAATAAACCTGAGCAAGTTGTGAAATCAACTCCGGGGCCATCCGAATATGTGCATTAAGATATACGAGCAAAGACATGTATCGTTGTTATCCTAGCATGGCAGACAGAAAAATATCTAAAAGAAGGAAAATATCCATTTGACCCCCTAAAGTATCGCTATCCAAACACTTCACCTCCTGACATAAAAACCCGGCCCTTTGACCCCCTCACATCGCAAAACCAATGCACTTAACCCCATGAGATTGTTTCGAGGTAGTTTTGCCACCGTGGCGACTGATGTGGCTGCTAAGGTGTGGCTGAGATGACGTGGCCATTAAGGTGTATGTGTCTACATCTTCTTCCAAAAATCTCTCTCCCTCACTCCTCCCCATCCACAACCGTGCCATGTCACGCTCCGTCTACGTCTGCCTCTCCCTGTCGCCCTCTGTCAAGCCCCACGTCATGGCCTTCGTCAACTCCTCCTCTACTTCCTTCCCCGTTTCCTCCCTACCGCCATCGCTCTGCAACCGCCGTCATGCCCACCTCACGCTCTTCCCGGACGATGCCGCTCTGCTTCCTTCAAGGCATCATGGCGGGCCCCTCGCTTTGGTCAACAGGTGAAAGATCTAGACCCGCCATTATGTGTTAATGGAGTTTTGGTGATTAATGATAAATCTAATTAGGAGACTAACACTTTTTATTGATATACATATTGTGTAGTCTTATTTGGATATAAAGGTGAAAATCATGAAGGCATGCAAGTGTGAGACTAACACTCCTATTGTTATATCATGTTTAGTCTTAGCTTGAATATAAAAGCAAAAATCCAAACAGTATGTATTCATTAATGACAAATCTATTTGTGAGACTAACAATTCTATTGATTATCAATTACTTAGTCTCGTTTGGATATAAAGATAAGAATACAAAAGGTATGCATTCTACTTCTTTTATTGTATATTGTTGCATTCTCGGATCCAAAATATAGGTTAAACTCCACCAAAAGGTTAACTTGGATATGTGCATATGTTCCTTTACACATTTGTGTATGCACACATTTAGGGGGAGTTCATTCTATATTTTGTGGTTTCATTAGTATTGATCCATATTCTTTCTTCACATATATTTGGGATCCTTACTTTGAAACATATCCTTGAATATATTTAACTTGTGTAGTTAATATATTCATATGGGTATATGAGAATATATCTAACTTGCATAGTTAATATATTCATGTGAGTATATACAACTTGTGTAGTTTGTATACACTCATATTTGGTATATATATAACTTGTGTAGTTCATATATACTCTTATGTGAGCATATGAGACTTGTGTAGTTCATATATGCTCATATATCATTGAATATATCTAACTTGCATAGTTAATATATTCAGTGAGTATATACAACTTGTGTAGTTTGTATACACTCATATTTGGTATATATAACTTGTGTAGTTCATATATACTCTTATGTGAGTATATATGACTTGTGTAGTTCATATATGCTCATATATCATTGAATATATCTAACTTGCATAGTTAATATATTCATGTGAGTATATACAACTTGTGTAGTTTGTATACACTCATATTTGGTATATATAACTTGTGTAGTTCATATATGCTCATATATCATTGAATATATCTAACTTGCATAGTTAATATATTCATGTGAGTATATACAACTTGTGTAGTTTGTATACACTCATATTTGGTATATATAACTTGTGTAGTTCATATATACTCAAAGTATATACAACTTGTGTAGTTCGTATATACTCATGGTATATATAACATGTGTAGTTCATATATACTCATGACTTGTTGTTTCATTAGTATTGATCTTTGTGATCTACTTTGAAACATAACTCTTGAGTGTATATATATAACTTCGTGTTTATATATACTCATACCAATTACATTCAATTATCTGTAATTGTGTTGGTTGTCATCAATTACCAAAGAGGGAAAGATTGTGGTATCTTGTCCCACCATTATTGGTTAATAGTTTGTTTTGGTAATTAATGACAATCACCTTGTAGAACTAACATTTTTCAAGAGTTAGATGAATAGGTTATGTTCTAGGTGGTTGAAGACTTTGGATGACATCATGAGTTGATTGTCATCAAGTCAAGATTCTTGAAGAAAAAGAAATCATCATGCGTTGATGAGGTTCAAGAAGAGGAAGATCATCATGGGTTGATGATGTTGAAGAAGAGCTTGAAGTAAAGGATGCATCATGAGTTGATGCGTGTCAAGTTCAAGAAGATGAGATGATCATTGGTTGATCATCAAGTCGAGAGAAGAACCATCATGAGTTGATGGAAGTCAAGTGAAGATTGCATCATGGGTTGATGCATATCAAGACTCGGGATGGAAGATGTCATCATGTGTTGATGGACATCAAGTCGAGATCCCGAAGCAAAGGAAATCATCATGTGTTGATGATTGTCAAGTCAATGACCCGGACTTGAAGTGTGGATGTGCGTCATCAAGGTTCAAGAAAGTGTGTAAGGCAAAGGTATGACTAGCTAGGGCTAAGGATGTGTTCCTAGTATTTTACCGGTCTTGGTGTTTGGTTGTAGACCGGATTGCTAGTATAGGTTGCCGTACTATTAAGAGGGGTCTTGACTAGTAGTTTGAGTTGGTCATGTGTTGATAGCTCATTGTGTTTGCTCTAGCACAACTTAACATGGTGCCTATATTTGCGAATGCGTTTTGCAAATAGTTGAGGCTCATGGTTATTCCTTGTAGCATGTGACTTGAGTTTGCAAATATGTTTTGCAAATGGGTTAAGTCCATGTACCTTATTCCTTGTGGCGTTGATTCTAAAAGTTGGCAAATGTGTTTTGCAACTTGTTGAGAATCTCGCTTTTATCGTTGTTTGCATCGCTTGTCAATTGTGCAAATGTGTTTTGCAAATTGAGTTGAAGCGAAGTGCAACTTGTGGCGTTGATTCTAAAAGTTGGCAAATGTGTTTTGCAACTTGTTGAGAATCTCGCTTTTATCGTTGTCCGCATAGCGCGTCAATTTGGCAAATGTGTTTTGCAAATTGAGTTGAAGCGAAGTGCATTTTGTGGTTTGATTCTAAAAGTTGGCAAATGTGTTTTGCAACTTGTTGAGAATCTTGCCTACATGCCTTGTTTGCATTTCATATCTTTTGCAAATGTGTTTTGCAAATTTGAGTTGAAAAAGAAATGCAAAATCATGAGTTGATCTCTGATGCGGTCTGACCGGCGTTGTATGGCCGGACTGACCGGACTCGCGGATAATCGCCGCGGTCAAGTTTTTCCAGAGAACGCCGTTTTTCTGGAAATTGGCTGAGCGGTCTGACCGGCGTTATGAGTGCGGTTTGATCGACTCGGTCAAGGACCCGTCGGCTTTCGAGCTGATTTTACGTTTTGGTGGTGCGGATCGACCGGAGTGTTACGGGCGGTCTGACCGGCCATTAGTTGGCGGTCAGACCGGAGGTCCTCTAACGGCTAGTTTTCTGACCGTTGGAGGGGGTGCGGTCTGACCGGCCAAGTGCCTGCGGCTAGTTTTTGTGTGTGGACTATAAATACCCACCTTGGCCGTGTGAGGGGTAAGCAGCTGAGCCCCATTGAGTTTCCTTGAGCTAAGAGCAAGCCCTCTACTCCCATTTGTGCATGTGTTGCACTTGTTGAGGTTTGAGAGGCAAATTCTATTGCATGTGTTGCATTAAGTGGTGGATTTGGTATCCATGAGAGCTTTGACACTTGATTGGTTCAAGTGAAAGTTGGAGACTTGTTACTCTTGGTGTTTGCCGACACCTAGACGGTGTGGAGGCGTCGTGCGTCGGTGATCTTCTCAAGTGAAGCTTGTGAGAAGACCCGAGCGTTTGTGAGTGGCTTGGTGCTCGCCATCTCCGGAGTGGAGTAAGAGCAACCCTAGTGAAGCGAGGTGGTTGATACCTCGGAGGAAGGCTTAATTGGTGGAGCCGGCCCAATAGGTTTGGGTTTCCCTCAACGTGGATTATGGGAGACCGGCAAGTCTCCGACCACCACGGTAAAACATCATTGTGTCCCGTGTGCTTCTTGTGATTAGCTTTCATATACTTTACATTGTGCAATTTATATACCTTGTATTAAATTGCTTATTCATTGTGTATGATTGCAATAGTATCATTTACATTGCTTAAATTGAATTGCTTACATGTCAATGCTTGATTCTTTATTATCATTAGACTTGTATTGTTGGTGCACTTAGTTGAGACTAGTGGTTTTAGGTCTTAATTGTGCAAAACCGTATTTGTATTAACTTCCGCATTAGAAATCGGTTTTAGCGCATAGAAGTTCTAAAACGCCTATTCACCCCCCCTCTAGTCGGCCTCCTCGATCTTACAACAGGGCAGTCCGTGGAGGCTTGGAGTGGCTCCGCCGGGTGGGGCTGTCGTGAGGAGGGGAGAAGGGTATAACGTCCTCCCGAGGTGAGACGACCGAGGAAAGCGACGCGGGCTCCTGCCACGATGGCAGAGTAGGGGCGGTCAATGGACAGCGACGGTCGGGGTAGGCGGCAGAGGCCAGATCCAGCGGCAATGTATCTAGGGTCTGGATCCGGAGGTGGTGCTGCTGGGGAGGTCAGATTCGGCGGTGGTGCGATTGGGGTAAACCGGATCTAGCGGTGGCACGACCGGGGGACGTCTGGATTCGGTCATCTTCCTCGCATCCGGCGACGGCGCTGCTGAACCTCACCGACCCCCATGGCTCTGGCGTCGTCGTGTCCTCGTCCTCTTTGCCGCTGAGTACTACTACGTCGCCGCCGCCATCGTGTGCTCCTCTTCTTCGAGCTCTCACGTCTTGGAACCTTGCTGCCCCCTACGTTGCTACACTGTCGCCACCCTTGAGCTCTCCTTGTCCATGGCATTCTATTTTTCCCTTGCCGGTCGCCGTCCTCGCCTCCTTCGCCCTTGCCACTGTGCCCTGGCTCCCTCCCCTGCTCCTCCATGTTGCTCTGTCTCCCGCTCTCTCTGTCTGCACGCACGTAAATGACATGTGTAAATGATAGGTGAGCCATATATAATTAAGTGATTAATCAAAATTAAATAGCCCCGTGCAGCCATGTAGCCACCACGGTGGCGAAATCGGCCAAACCTACTGCCACGTAAGTAAAATCATCAAGCAAAACAGCTTTAGGGGTTAAGTACACTGGTTTTACAATGTGATGAGGTCAAAGGGCCATTTTTTTTATGTCAGTGGACTAAGTGTCCAGACAGCAATACTTGAGAGTCAGATGGACATTTTTCAAAATAAATAAATAAGAATGACAGACAGGAAAAACTTGTCACCTGATCGCGATGGCACTCCAGAATCGGCTAGGAGAAAACAGAAACGCTGCTACTATTTACACGCAAGGCTTAGCGCCACAGAAGAAGCATACGTACATTATACTCTTTTTTTTTGGGAAAGGAACGGCAATATTCCATTAACCAGATGACCCAGCTCACTCGCTGGTCACCAGATTAGAAATAACATCTGGAAAACCATCGAGCCAAATACACTGGCTCTCAATTACATACACGAGGACAATGCATAACTTGAAAACTAACAAAATTTACAACAGCGAGAAATCTAGCTTCTCTAATTAAGGCTGCAATGCTGCTTCTGTCTTCGTCCTCTTCAGTTAACGCTGATTTCAGGTGCATAGCATCTGTTTCAATAATTATCCGGCTCATGCCAATCTCCTGAGCAATCTTCAGAGCTTGGATACAAGCCATGGCCTCGGCCTGAATAGCACTCTGCATATATTAAGAAGTTTACCAGCTGCCATCATCACGGGCTGACCATGTTTGTCTCTAGCAACAACGCTCCATCCACCGTGTCCAGAATTGCTAATAAAAGAACAATCAATATTGATCTTTATTAACTCACCTTCGGTTGGAGACCAAGAACAGGAATGACAAGTTTGACCTATCATCTTTTCCTTCAGTAGATGAGCCTCAAAATCATTAACTAAGGAGGCAATCAAGAAAAGGAACTCCTCCAGAGAGAAGTGCCCCTCCCTGGGCCACCTTTGTTTCTAACCGACCACCAAACCCACAAGGAAGTTAGATCTTTAGTTGTGTTTTTCGTCCAGCTTCCAAATCTCTTCTATGCATAGGTGACGGACACCACCAATCTGAGTCGAAACTCCTCCAAAAAGAGAGCTCACCATACCTTCTTTATGAATTTGTATTTCAGAAATAGATGTCCCCCATCTTCATTTAAACGGAAGCATATCGGCCAAATCGTTTCAGTTTTGACTCCTCTCCTTTTGACATTAAGCCTCAGGGGCAAACTGTTGTGAGCAAATCTCCATAAGAAATGTTTAATTTTAGGTGTCTATGCCACATTCGAGTATTATTTGTGTTTGGGGTACTCAAGTTTTGAACCATGCGATTGCAATCTGACTCGACGATTACATTTCCCATTTCGTGGTAACATGTCAGGTTTGTTCTGTGCCCGGCCGTTGTTTGTGGGATATTCTTGCGTTTTTCCACAGCCCTTATGTGTTTCAAATGACCTTATTTTATACACAACCCATTCGTTTATGGTCCACAAGAACAAGAAAACTTGGGCTGAAACAGGAAATCACTGGTATTGTTAAATACCTGTCCAGACTAGTGGAGTTTATGCATCTTGAGTCGAAAAAAGTGATTAGATTCTTCTGGGTGTGAATTGTATACAAAGCATTATGTGTTTCAATAAAATAACTATAAATTCACAGTCAATAAAATGTGTCATCAGAAAAGGTTAACATACACTGCTATAGTGACTTAACTAACAGAACATGTTTTACATACACAACTTGCTCTTGGCTCAATTGACAATACATGCAACTCTATGTTCAGTGATCCATGTGTAATGGATGTGACGTCACAAAGTGTACGCAGATTATTATTTTTTACAGATAATCAAATACGTGATTTAAATGAACTAAAATACGTAAAAAAATGTATTAATAACCTCCTATAAAAAAGTGATAGGCATGATAACATGTGCCAGGTCCTGCCATGGGCATCGAAAATGCATTGGCACCCTCAAAATACACAAGGATATTATTACCAGGTACATGTGATGTGAAGAGAAAACATGGACCATATTACACAAGGATAAACT
Source organism: Ampelocalamus luodianensis (assembly GCA_036346255.1). Classification (NCBI taxonomy): domain Eukaryota; kingdom Viridiplantae; phylum Streptophyta; class Magnoliopsida; order Poales; family Poaceae; genus Ampelocalamus; species Ampelocalamus luodianensis. The sequence goes on from CM070620.1 coordinate 17,175,507, forward strand.
AGGAGGGTGCTTCCAATCAAAACCAGGTTTACATGAAAAAGCTCATAGACACAGTTGAGAATTTGCTAAAAGTAGATGAATTTGAAACACACTAGGTTGCCGTGATACAAAAATTTGTTTAGGTGCTGACATTTTTTTTTATGATGCCGGCCTAAACAAATACATTGTAACCACATAGCTCCAATTGATCAGACCCCTTTACAAAAAGACCACTGAATCAACTTGACTAACAGAACAACACATGCTGGGATGTAATCCTCCAACTTTCAATTTTTGCTTCACTTGATCATACAACCCCAAAACATATTTATTATGTGGTTTACTATATAATGTGTTTTTTTATGAAATCATGTCATTTTCTGTAAAAAAAAAAGTGGAAGTCTATAGTGTTGGAGGCTTGGATGAAGTTCGCATGGCAGCTCCTGGCATACCACTTTTATTTTCTGCTTGGGCTAAGAAGCAGTATGTCATGTGATCTTCTCTCAAACTTTGCTCAGTTACAAAATCTGCTGGGGATGATCTGCATGCAAAGTATTACTAGTTCAATAAAAATGAGGATATATCAAGGTCCAACAATAGAAAAAAAAATGAGATTTTACCATTTGTTTTGTCATCCAGTAAGCCCCACAGTGTATCACTAACTATATACTCTCAAGTCAGAAAAGAGTGAGTTTTGGACGTTGATATGGACCCCAAAATGCAACTTTGACTACAAATTTCTATTAAAATATATTTATAAAACACAATAAAATTATGATATTATAAAAGCATTTTTCAGGTTATTTCATAGGTCATCTTTTTCCAACTTAATTCAGATATCGACTTTTATATGATTGTCGTTGTACAAAGGTTACCGTCTACTCAGTTTACACTACATGCAGCCCTATGTTTAAGCAGCCCTATGTTCAGTCATCCATATAAAAGGGACTTGTCGCCAAATTGCGCACATGTATTTTTTACAAAAGAATATTACAAAATTTATATAATGTAAAATAAGTAAAAGGTATTAATACATTATATAAAAAGTGATGGGCATGATAACATGTGCCAAGTCTCACCATGGACTTCAGAAATGCATTTGCATCCTCAAATTACACAAGGATGTTTCCAGGTACATGTGCAACACACAAAAATAGAAAACACAGTTGGTAATGTTGCTTTGCTGAGTAAAAATTTCTAAAAATAAAATAAAATTATGCAAAACAATGTGGCCAATGAAGAAAAAATACTATAAGAATTGCAACTTTAGCAGCATAGATTGTGTAGCGGCATCCTTTGAAAACTGTAAGGTAAGAAACAAATATAAATGATGTATAACTTAAAATGTTTTTGGTATAAAAGGCATGTATATATATATATATATATATATATATATATATATATATATATATATATATTTGAGTGAGTGTGATGTTCTTTTTCTTAGGTAAAACACTTATAGGGGCATGCTTCATTCACAAACCTACTACTACATGTTAGTTGGTTCCATCCAACAGCTTTGCAAGTAGAACAAACACAAATAGTTTTTTACATAATGTGGTATTTTTATATAAGATCAAGGAAACTTTTACATATTTTGTAATGTGTAAAACTAGTCAGTGTTTCATGTAAAAATAATGTTTTATGCTAGTTATGTTGATTGCTTTGAATCCAGAATTTTCATGATGGTAATTGCAAACAATGACCGCCTTCTGACTACAAATGTAGAGGTACAAGAAACATGTTACAAAAAACACATGTTACCTTCATTACAAAAACAAAAGCAGGGTTCAAAACTATTTACAGAAAACTTTGTGCCACACTTTATCCTAGTTTTAGTTGTATAGAAGCTTTGTGCCCTTTTCTTGATACAAAGATGCATGGAAAATTACATCTTACATGCATGCTTGCTTGCTTTTATCAATATATTTGATTTAAGGAGGCAGCAAGCATGCATGGTAAGAGTAACCTACCATTGCATTGCAAAAATTGAAGGCACAAAAAAAGCCTACATGCAACTAAACCACGACGAAAAGAGTTTTTTATACAACACATATTCCGTACGAATCCATTCCTCTAACCTCCTATGAATACTACTAATTACTTAGTCTCTCAAACTACATATCTATATCTCTATAGGCTACAAATTAATTACATATCTCTCAAAACTACATATCTATAAAAGACTACAACAGTACATACTACAAATTAAATATATGCTCAAACTACAAAATTAACGGATCAAATTATATATCTCTCTAAGTGTACCTTTATATGATGAACAAGAACCTCCTTGATGGCACTTGACGAAATGAACTGGAAAGAAAAAAATTAAGGTAAAAAAAAGTTTGCAAATTATATAATCTTCAAAAGTACATATATGAGATATATATTCAAAACACATTGAGCCATAACCCAACCAAAAAATCATGAACAAGATGGATAGATGTACCTACTTCTGGCTACTCAATTTGTTCATAAATAAAAAAAATCTTAATAATAAAAAAGGATTAAAAAGTCACACATCCCCTTAGCCCACCCCACTCACTCTCTCTCTCTCTCTCTCTCTAACCTCCTATGAATACTACTCATTCCTCGGTCTCTCAAACTACATATCTATATCTCTATAGGCTACAAATTAATTACATATATCTCAAAACTACATATCTATAAAAAAAAGACTACAACAGTGCAGACTACAAATTAAATATATGTTCAAACTACAAACTAGATCAAACTAGATATCTCTCTAAGTATACCTTGGTATGATGAACAAGAACCTCCTTGATGGCACTTGATGAGATGAACTGGGAAAAAAATAGTATAGGTAAAAAAAAGTTTGCAAATTATATAATCTTCAAAAGTACATATATGAGATATATATTCAAAACACATATGAGCCATAACCCAGCCAAAAAATCATGAACAAGATGGATAGATGTCATATTTTGAAAATCGAAAAAAAGGCCAATAGGATTAAACAGTTATTGTGTACTGGTCTAACAAAAAAATCCTATTTAGAGATTGGAACTAAAATGAAAATGACATGAACAACAATCTAGTTATATCTAAGAAACTTACTATGTCCTAACCCTGCAGTTTGATTGCAACAAAAAAATGAACCATATGCTCCCAAAAAAAGCATTTGCATGTGACCTAATTGGACATCATGGTAAAAAAAAGTTCAAAAAAATGTATTGTTTGGTAAAACAAAGCTGAATTCCTTGTACTAATGAACCTTCCACTAATACCCCATAAAAAAGCACAAACTCAGTTTTTTTGCACTTAATTACTATTTCAGATACCCATTTCTCTTACAGTAGCTAAAAAGAAAAAGCTCTCGCTCACCAGTTCGGTGCTCACTCACTCCTCTTCCTGAAGATTTCAAATCACATGAACACCTACGAGCCTTGCATGCAGTCCTGCTGCACAATTGAGAAAAACAAAACGATTACAAAACTAGATAAAAAAATCAAGCTCATGTGTGCTTCAAATCAAACACCTTTAGTAATCAACCCACCACCAAATCAAACTCTCCTATCCATGACAAGCAACTAAAAAACTTAACAAGCCTAGCCCCTCCAAAATCCTCCAAACACTACCGATTCGACTACCCCACCCACCCCCACGAACATCAAATCGAACTCTGCAAACCACCGCATGAATCTCCCACCTAAGGGTGTTGAATCGAAGAAAAACCCTCGAACCAGAACGCCTGAACTGCTCCCACTCCTGCAAAAAAGAGAGACAAAAATGATATAAACTCGAATTGCACATACCATCAAATCTAAAACAAAAAGCAACTATCAAAAAGAGTTCAAAATCGAACATTGGTGTGTGAGCAAAAACACAAAACCAACACCAAAATCGCACGGGATTTGCTCCACCACAACTCAAAATTCAAAATCTCTATCTCATTCAGCGGTGGATTTGCACGAAATCCTTATCTAGGTGGAGAAGAAACAAGGCCCTCTCCTTTTCCCGGATTCCTTCCTCTCTACTGATCTGCATCCCTCATTTCCCTTCCTACCTTCTCTCTCTCAGTGACAAGAGAAATAAAGAGGCGATTGAAGAGCACATATGGAAAATATGTGGTGGGGAATTGAACAAGAGAAATAAAGAGGCGCGGTATTCAAGGATTCACCCGTTTCAATTTTTTGGATGGTTCGCACGGCAAAAACAGGTCTCAGTTTTTATCGGGTATGCCTGCCCCACCCGTTCTTTTGCACGCCCACGTGTACATAAACACAGTGCGAATCGCAAAGCATATCCAATGGATACAAAATCGAGTACTCGCAGACCACATAAATACTCAAAGTGCCATTTAGCAATTTCCTTAATTTTATTTGGAACTTGTAAATTCCATATTCGGCTGCATTGAGAACAGGAATTATTACCTTCTGAATTGCCTTGGTGACCTTGCCCTTGGTTGAGAATTGCCATATATAGCTTGTATGCCGACTTGACTGAAAATCGCCCTTTCCCATCCGGGTGCCATGCAATGAAATCATCTACATGCTCCAGGATTGGTACGCACCTTATGACTTGTACATCTTCTTGACAAAAGGTTTGTTCAAGAAGGTCGTTATCCCATTGTCCTTGCGTAGGATCAATTAGCTCACAAACTTTTGTTAACAGAGAAGCTCCACGTCAAGATTTAACAAATCTCATGTTGTCTCTTGGTAGCCATGGATCTGTCCAGATATTGATATGCGTCCCATCTTCCACACGCCATGTCACTCCTTCCTTAAGCAAATGGGTGCCTTTGAGGACACTCCTCTAAGCGTAAGACATTCCTTGTTTTGACTTTGCATGGAGAGCATCACAGTTTGGAGAATAGACAGCCTTAAGAAGTCTTGCACATAATGAATCAGGGCAATGTTGATCTCGGCGCGAGCTCAATTATATACCGCCCGAGCCTTCATCTATTTCTTCCTCTCTCTCGGTTTTCACTCAACCCAACCCATGAACTTTTCGAATCACCAATTTTCACCGTGGAAACTTCAATTGATCCATACAACTTCGAGCAAGGTATCCTCTTTGTCCTCCTCACTTTTACGCATTGATTTGGTCTATATCATGTGTATTATGCAAAATTAGGTTAGTCATGACCTAGGGTTTGAAGCAATTAGTCTCACTTGTTTTATTGATTCGTATTGTGTATTATGGAACCTTAGTTACGTCGGTCCCCTCTGTTTCTCCCATCATAGGATGCCGAGGCGTGGTAAAGCTAGTAAATCAAGGTAATCTTTGTCCATCGTATTCTAATTTGTCGGTAATATGTAGTTCATATTATGTAAGGTTCATACAATTTGTTGTATTTCTGGATTAGGCAACAACTTGTGGGCAATGCGTACGCCCGTTTGCCACTGCCTAGTGGCGTTCCAGTGCCCATGTGCTACTGCGGTGATGCTTGTAGGGTGGCGAGATCTGATGAGGAGGACACGTACAGGCAGAGGTATTGGATGTGTCACAATTATGCCTTTGACCCTACACCTCAACAGATCCGCATTGGATTGTTGGTGAGAAATTAGTGGCTTTTTCTTTGTTCTTGCGATGAATCAATAACATTTCATTATGTGCTTAATGACCCATATTTTGCAGAACCTCCCCGCTATGTGACTTTGAGCGGTGGATCGACACTCGAGATCAAGGAGGAGGACAAGCGACATATGGAGGGACCAAGAAGTGGGATGCGGAGCGCGATGAGTCGTTGGAGAAGACACGCAAAGAGGAGGCAGAGAAAAGGAGCGCGAGGAAGAGGTGAAAATGAGGCGAGCAACTAAGCGTAGGGGAGAGGAGAGGAGGCTTGAGCGTGTTCGCCGTGCTAAGGCTGCAATGGAGGAGAATCGGATGCTTTGAGGAAGGAAAGTGGCCTCGTTGCACTCGGTAGGTGCTAGACTTAGTAGTTATGGTTTAATAATGAACAATGTTATCATTTCCTGGACTTGTTATTTTGTTGTACTCTTGTCATGTACTGCACTTTTTCAGTATGTGCATGTGAGTATATTGTTAAACTTGAACATGTGAGTAGCATGATTTGTTTTTTTGTCACTATGCCTATATATTTCGGTAACTTTTGGTCGCCAGCCAACAATAAGCACACGTTCCTTTGGTCCCAGCATATAATCACTACTCTGCATATAATCACGGGAAAAATTCGCCAGAGTTTCCCCTGTTTCCTGACCATCCACATTTAATAATATGACACAAATATATCATACGAGCATATATTCATCAAAATACCACACGAATAGTGGAAACAACAATCCAAAAGTCCAAATAGTCCATAAAATTCCATACAAGGTACATAAACACGCCCTCATCGCCTCCTAGCCTTGCCCTTTCCACCAAGAGCGTCGGTGCACGGAGTGTAAGGGTCACGCGGACGTCGGTGCCTACGCGGTGGAGGCCGCGAAGGGCGTGTTGAGATCTGAGCGCCGAGGCATTGAGGTCCCTGAAACCCAAGCCCCTTGATATTTTGGTTGCATGAGCTTCTATAAATGTGCGTTTTTTACGAAAAAAAGGCTAAATTGAAAAATTCGGCAATGTTGAAGGCAACCAATGTATATTTTGGCTGCATCTTCTCCTGTATGTTCTTCTCCTTTTGCTGTTGAGACCACCAAAAGCGCAGAATCATGGTAGTTAAATCATCACATAACGATTTGGTAAGATGGAAACAAGGCATTGCATACGTCGGAATGGCTTGTGCAATAGCTTTAATTGAGATTTCTTTGCCCGCTTTGGACAACAACTTCTCTTTCCAACCTTGGATCCGGCGCCACATTTTCTCCTTCAGGTATTCAAAAGTTTTCGACTTGGACCTTCCAAGGAAAACCGGCAGGCCCAAGTACCTATCATTGCGGGCTTCACAAATAATTCCTACTTGTCTAAAATAATGTTTGCTTCTGAACATCATTCATGTTGGCACTAAACACAACTGCAGATTGGTCTCTATTGATAGTTTGTCCTGAGCATCTCTCTGGCGTAGTCCTCTCTTCGGGATAATAGTTTCGGTGTAGTCCCCAATGACCCTGACCCGGTAGGCTACAGTAGTAACACAATTCATAATCAGCTTGACCCAATTACCATGAAGCCCAGCTTGTACATCATTTCCTGCAGAAAGTGTCATTCAACCCTGTGATAAGCTTTAGACATGTCAAGCCCGACCGCAGCAAAACCTGCCTTTCCTTTTCTTTTGACAGCATGGGATTCAGGAGTGTGTTTGAATATTTAATCGACATGATGCATTGCCCCTCCCATACTGCCTAAAGGTCAAGACTAAACAAAGGCGCGTCGCGATGGAAGGGAGAGCTCGTTGCCACTCTCAGCTTACCAGGCCATGCCCTCGTGAGGGGAGGACTTGGCCAGCAAGGGAAGGCGAACTGACATCCAATCCCCAAAGGCAAAGCGATTCAATCCTCGTGATTATATTTCCCTCTTTGTTCTTGGCTGCAAGGTCAAGGTGTTTGAGATTTCCGAACCATTGACGCCATTGCAGGACCAATCCCTCCTTTGACGAGCCAATAGCCCAATACAACAAGTTAAGAAATAATAACACCTACGGTACAAAAAAAAAAGAAGGAAAACAGACATCTAGCACATTAAGCATTTCTCGGTAACACAGGGTAAAAATAGATCATCACACCTCTTAAAAAAGCAAGGCTAGAATGCAGTTTCATCCTTCGTTGAGCACACGGATTAAATTCTTTCATTTAAACAGGGGTAATTAACTGTCCACTTTTTTTTGAGAAAAACTTCTTTGTAAGATTTCACCAACTAGAGACTCTAATTTAGCTATTATAAACAAAAAAATATATATCATAAAAACCATATGAAAGCAACACAGAATGAAACAAAGAGCGGGAAGGTATGTAATCAACAAGGAAACATCAAGCAGCAGTTCAGTACCCATGTCTGGAATAAGTTGCATGTGCCTCACATCCCTTTTCCAGCACAGGAAACACTAGATAAGCTCAGTTTGTCGAACATTACATTCTCAACTCAGAAAGATAAGGCAGAATCTAAACGACGATCATGCACACCAGCACACAGCCCAGGCATCACGCAAGAGCAAGACTGCATAGCACGATGCAGCTTACTACACATTATTGGCAAACTAACATCCAAATCACGACCCATAGCTGAGGTCGCTACTACCATTGATAGTTCAGAGCTCAAGTTGGATGGCCCACTTCTCCGGACCGTAACGAGACATCAAGCACGCAGCCCAAGTTGGGACTAGGGAGACCCACTTGCGTGCACCAACAGGGCACAAGCCCACACCCAGTAAGTAACAGGGTTAAAATGTCCTGTGAGAAACAGCTAACGACACAATGTAGAGAAGACGAGAAATATCAAATGAAGAACTAAAAGGAAACAGCTTGCCAAGGAACAGGCACCTAGCAATATACACCACTGTGTGCTTAGAAGTAACAGGATGCTAGCCCTGAGTTAGCCACAATAATGTCAGCATAACAAGGTCCATCAGAAGAACAGGATGTCTCATCCCACACATGCTCCAAATAGAATGTTCCCATACACCACAGGAGGCCCATGATAAAACCTGCACATGTAATAGAATATCAACCACAAGCCTCAAATATTTGCAGTTTACACAACCTTAAGCAAGCAAATTTCAGCATGTAAAACACACCGTGAATTGAAATCATGCATAAGTTGTAAAGTTAGAACTAGCCTGGAACGGCCTCATTGTAAAGTTAGAACTAGCCTGGAACGGCCTCATTCATAAAATACTACATGAGCCAGCAGAAAATATATGCCTAAAAAAAAGAAAAGAATAGCAGCTCCTTGGGATAAAGTGGCCAGAACTCAGAATACTAAGCAGTGGAGTCTTGGCGCACAAAAAAAACTAAAAACAATAACTTTACATTGAAAAGTTGCATTTCCAGGTACAAAAACACCTACCAGCTGTAAGTTGGACTAACTTAACCAAGGTTATTAAGTCGGCAAGTCGACACTACCCTCCAAGTGACCGACTTACCGACTAGTCAACTAGTCGGTAGACTAGTCACCGACTAGTTGACAGGTACTGTTCATGTGATAGTAATATGTATGTAGTATGTACACATGTAGCAGCTAGCAAACTCCTCTGCCCGAGCACACATGAAGCAGCTAGCACACTCCCACTCTGCCGGAGACCCACTCCTCTACGCGAGCAAACTAGTCCACAGCTACTAGCCGCCTCCACTCCTCTGCTCGAGCTCCCCCTTCTCCCCACCTCCTCCCCCTCCCTCGGTCTCTCCCCCTCCCGATCTCCAGGCGGCGACCCGAGCTCCCCCTCGGCCCCTCCCCCTCCCGGCGGCGACCTGAGCTCCCCTTCTCCCTCCCCTTCTCCCCACCTGGAGGGAGGGGCATACGGGGATCCGGAGCGCCACGGCCGCGACGGGATGGAGGCGGGACGGTGGCCGAGGGGCGAGGACGAAGGGCGACGGGGCTGCGGCGACCGGATCTGCCTCCGAGGGGCGAGGATGGAGTCCGACGGCGCGGCGGGAGCTGCCTCCGAGGGCGGCGGCGACTGGATTTGGAGCTCTGGAGTCGTGCGTGAGCGGTGAGCCCCCGACTGCCCTCCCTCCCTCACTGCCGGCGCAAGTCGAGTCGCTACCTCCAGTCGGTACTTCTCCAACGACTCGACGATTTGATAAGCATGAACTTAACAGTTATACTAACATGTAACCCTAAGAAATTCAAATGTGATGGTTGACTACTTGGACTTAATTTGTGACTAGTGACAACCCACATAGATGTACTAACGAGTGCAAATTTGCATGTTCTCGCAATATAACCAGGACATGGAACAATAAAAAGTTCAGATGACAATAAGCTTCCTTGCCGTGATGCAGTCATTGTGAATTTATGATTAAAAAAAATAAGCAGCAGCGCTTATGGATCATGAAGACATTGACAAGCAAGCAAGAACAACTTGTTACCTGATGAGATGGTATTTACAAGAGTTGTCTTCTTATTACTCTCAGAAAGTGAATACACATGAAAACTTTATCAGATCATTGGCAATATATAGCCTGGTCTATCTGAGGAGGAATTGGTTTGATCTCTGTCCCAAGTTCTTGCTCAATCCTATACCTGTTTCCAGAAAGAATACTGTCAAGACAGCCAAACTAATAAATAAAAGAGGTCAACAAATTTGTGGTAGGAAAATGTGTGTACAAGTTAAACCGATCCTCATAGGTGATCAAATTCACGGCCAGACCAAGGTGGCCAAATCTCCCGGATCTGCCAACCTAGTAAGCCAACATAAAAAGGTATAGTGAACAACAGGAAGAGATACTATGAACAAAAATGATACCTTTTTTTGGCACTAAAAACCAACAAAATTGTGAATTGAAACACATATTGACAATTAGATTGTCACAGTATGAGAACTAAAGTCAAAAGCACAGTTTTCAAGGCCATACCCTGTGGAGATATGTTTCAGAGTTCTTGGGGAAATCAAAATTGATAACAACATTAACAGCTTGAATATCTATTCCCCTTGTGAAAAGGTCTGCAAAGGAGAAGGCCACAAACATTTGAAACTGGAACCAAATGGTATGTCACACTTCCTCCATAGCAACAAATCCAAAATCTACTAGATTTATACTAGCCTAAAGCCCTTACATGTTGTTCAACAGCAGTGAGTCATATATTTATTTCTTAATAAACTAACCATTTAAAGTGATTCTGTTTGTAACAAGCAGCTGATAAAAGTTTAAAAGCAGCCAGAGAAAAAAAATGCTTGACATGGACATGAACTATTAGTTTTTTTTTGTTGATATTTTGGCTTTCACTGCCATAACTAATTTGTGCCAATCATCAGTCAGCAATGTCACTTAGCAGCATCTTTTTGTGGATTGAACTCACGATTCAAAGTAAAAACCAACTAAATAGACAAATCTTATTAGCTTATAGAAAACATTTTTCATGCACTATATTTTTTTTGTGATCGTATGAATTTGTAGTTCAGAGTATGCTATCAAGTAGCAAACTGCCAAGCCAAAACATTTAGGGGCAATTGGCCAAAGTTAGAATTTCAAGTACAGTGTTGAAACAAGGATATAGGTGACTTTCCTCAAAATGAAGTACATAAAAACAAGGATGAAGAAACAAGCTAGATTCAAAATGACCCAAATATGCTAATTGTAATAAGAGAGCAAAGATAATCCCACCAGTCAGTGCACAACAAAAAAAAGAGCTAACTAGATATATCAAGTAGAAAAATGGGTAATACAAAAGAAATAGGCAAAATTGGCTACAAGACACGGCAAATTGGTGGGCATTTGCCCCAGGACACTCACATTTTGCACCTTTGCCGAAGGACACTACACTTTCATGGTTATTTGCCAGAAGACACTCTGGCTAATATAACATCATTTCCGGGCTGAAAAGGAGAGAGAAGGCTAGTGAAAAGTTCATTTTGCCCTTCCGATCGGACCTGTTAATAGTTAGCTCAATCATAAAATATTACATCCACACGCACGTCCACCACGCTCGCTCATCCCCTTCACTCTCCTCTACTCTCAATCGGGGTCGGCATGGTCGGAACGGGTCGCACTGCTTTGGGCAGGGGCACCGAATGTCATTTCGAAAGTCTTCTCTCTCCATTCAGCCCGGAAATGATATTGTATTGGCCGAAGTGTCTTCTGGCAAATAACCACGAAGTACAGTGTCCTTCGGCAAAGGCGCAAAACGGGAGTGTCCTGGGGCAAGTGCCACCAAATTGCAATGTCCTATAGCCAATTTTGCCGAAATAGAATTGCATACCTGTACAGACAAGGTTCCTGCATGCCCCATTACGGAAATCATGGAAAACTCTATTACGGTGATCTTGCAGCATCTTTGCATGGATGTAGAAGCAAGAGTAACCAAGCTCCGTGATCTTTTTTGCCAATAGCTCAACACGATTTACAGAGTTGCAGAAGATTATTGATTGGTTTATTTGAAGCTGTATCAAATAAACATAACTTGTATATGAGAGGTCAAAATGCCTAGTTAAATAATCATTAAGAAACACAGTAAAGGTGTTCATCAGCGGAACCTTGGAAAAGAGGGTGTTAAGGCAGTGGACTTTCTGCCTTTCTTCTACAAAAGCATAAAACTGTGTAATTCCCTTCAGTGTAAGTTCATCCATCAGGTTAATAACATAAGGTTTAGGCAGATATTTGTCCTTGAACTCCTTGACAGTCACAGGGAATGTTGCTGAAAACATTAAAACCTGTCGACTCGCTGGAAGGTAACGAATCAGTTGTTCAATGGAAGGTTGGAACTCAGGAGAGAGAAGCTTGTCTGCCTGCAAGAAAAGGTGATCTCTCTTATATGAAAGAAGGCATATATGTTTATTTACTGACAAGCCCAAGATTGCAGAACTAAACAACATCAAGCCAATTCATTCAACATAACTTCTACAAGAAATACAACTTAATGTACAATTCATTAGTATCTTAAATGGTGCAGAACAGGGTACCACAATGCTTCTCACTTCCAGCTTAGTCTTTGGCCTTAAGAACCACAACTCAATTTTTACATGGACTAATTACTGCCTTCATAGTTCATTCATGCTCTTTTGCAATTTTTCTAGCCATTTTTATCATTCTTATTCATGCATAACTTACAAAATGATCTTAATACCACAATGCTTCTCACTTCCAGCTGCTATTTGACCTTAAGAACCATAACTCAATTCTTTTACATGCACTAATTATTAACTGTTGACAACTGTACATGCCTTGCATGATTTTCGTAGCCATTTTTTATCATATTTTTATGCATATTACAAAATGAGCTTAATAGTAATGGACTCCACGTTTCCAAATAGATTCTATGTTCAACAGGACTAGAAAGGGCAACTAGTTGATAAATGCAGAATTCTGTGTCTGGATAAGGACAAACAAAATGAAGTGGTTGCTAACCCAATACTACGGGTTTCACTGACTCAGGTGCTTAGAAAACCAAGAGGGTTTTGAATTTTTACCACTCATTGAAGAAGGGGGAACCTAGGAAACATAAATAACATGAAAGAACTCTATAAAAATTATACAAAAAACAACACTTGAGCCTTTTTTGGAGAGTAATGATTTGGTTGTAAATAAGAAGCATAGAATTGCATAGTCCAATAGCTAAAAACTCTCCTTCTAAAATGACCTTTGCAGAGATAAAGGTGAGATATAGGGGCTATATGGTTACAATTAAGTTAGGCAAGTTCAATTTTTGTGGCACGCCACACTTTCTAAGCTCCAAACCCATCAGTCATAAACTCATTTCTTAGCCAAAATTTGCCACAAATCGCCACAAAAACTGTGGCTTGACACACTTTTGGCACAAAAAGTGTACAAAGTATGGCAAGCAGCCAAACATGCCCATACAAGTGGACAGAAAGTGATTACTGAATAACATGATAGCATCTACATGACATATGAAATAGGCCATTTACATGAGAATGTAACAGTACTGCATTTGGACAAAGCTTAAAATGAATCACCTCATCCATGATAAGCATTGAACAGTCCTTCAAAATGCAAACACCTTTCTTCGTAAGGTCCAAAATACGTCCAGGCGTTCCAACAAGTAAATGGACAGGTTGATACAGACGAATAATATCATCCTTCAGGCTGGTTCCACCAGTGGTGACCATAACTTGGATCTTCAGGTGCTTGCCAAGCTCTTTGCAAACTTGTGATGTCTGTAGAGCCAATTCCCTTGTGGGAACCAATATAACAACTACAAATCACAAGAGGCATCATTGAAGCTTTCTCACGCTATATAGCATGAAAACTATTAAAATAAAATGAGATCCCATCTAAACACCAAAAGGGCAGCCTGTAAAAGCCCCCCACCCCACCACACGAGAGAGAGAGAGAGAGAGAGAGATTAAAGTTCCTACCAGCTATAACTATTATCAACAAGACATGGGTAACACGTTTGAACTTTGAACTTTAATGAGTATATATCAGATCAAGTGTGTGCAGACTGTGGAACAAACCTTGAATAGCATTTTTGTCTTGATCAATCTTTTCCAGTGCAGGGATACAAAATGCAGCAGTCTTGCCAGTTCCATTTTTTGCTCTTGCAAGAATGTCACTACCAGTTAATGCAATAGGAATGCTTTCTTCTTGGATAGGAGAGGGCTTTTCAAATCCTTTCTCATATATTCCCATCAGGAGTTCACGCTTGAGAAAATAGTCTTCAAACTCATTTCCTTTGGTGGCAGTAACATCCTGTGCAAAGAACAAAAGAAGATAATAAAGCCCACAGCCACACACAGCATGGTAGCAATATAATGTATTCACATAATACTAGCTCGACATAAGATCAAAAGTTATAGGCAAAAACACAAGACGAACAAAATAATAGAATGATGGAATCCAATACTGGTGGCTGAAATATCAAGAAAACACATTTTTTGCAAACATAAATATGTACGTTACAGTACAAGGAAACTTCAAATCATGCAATGAACCATATGGCCTCGTGGATATTTGAGGGCTTGAGGCATTCCATCGGTCCATCCAAAGAATGGCAACATTTATAAGCAAAAGCATTCCAGTAGAAATCCATACTCTAAAGTTCTAAACTACTTAATATGCAAGTTTCAATGTATCATTACAAGATATTCCATAGGATGAAATCGTATGTATTCAGTGCGGAAAATATAAATAACTAGCATCAACTATATAACATATAAATACCAAGGTTTGCAATTTCTAGTGCGGAGATAACGCACAGGTATAAGAACTATTGTTCAAACCTAGGTTCCCCATAACTATTCAATGATCAAAGTCAATATTTTCAGCGTGCAATGTATGGCGTGAAAAAAGTAAGAAAAATGGAGGAATTCCTGAGTAGAAATTTTTACCAGAACAACAATTAACTAGTTGTCCAAAGTACAGATGAAAATCAACATATTTCTAAGTTCAGAAGTATCGAAAGCACTGACATCCCAAAAACAAAAGAATAAGAATATAAATGCCATGAATTACCTCCGTCCTGTATCGCGTATCTGGAGGTGGAAGCCTAAGTTGGGCCTTCCAATCTTGTGAACTGCACAAATATAAGCATAATTTCTTACTGGCTCTCCACAAGAGTGGCTGTTTTATTTATGAAAAAAAATATACATTAATGATTCATCAGCCTAGCTAACGTTTGTTAAACTACTAGTGCTACTACTGATTCAGTTGTCAAACTACTAGCACTACTATTCAGTTACAAACTTAGAACGCTGCAAACCCAACAAAACACACGTTTCAACTCCAGCGACATGCAGTGGTTGACGCTGTACATACAAAATTGCAGGGTTCATTCTGTGGGTTGCTTTACGGAAAGCAGATGTATCGCACTGCATTTGGTTCAATTTCGCCAGAAAAATCAAGCTACAGCACTAGTGCTTAAACTATGTACTTGAACCATCGGATAACACAGCCTAGCAAATCTCACAACGTTATCGCCAAAACTCTTAAGCTTCCATCGTCTCACCTCGAATCGATGCCGTCGACGGCCGGGGATAGCGCCACGGCCTTCGGCTCGCTGGTCCCGGCCGCGCCCGCTGCCTCGCGGGCGATCTGGTTCCGCCGCAGCCACTGCTGCTGCTGCTGTTGCTGGTGGTGCAGCTGTTGGTGGTGGTTGTGGTGCTGCTGCTGCGGCTGCGGCTGCCGCTGCCGCTGCACGTACTGCTGGTGGTGCGCCGCCGACGTCTGCTGCTGCTGGTTGTTGTGCTGCTGCAGCGGCGGGTCGCGGCTGTAGTAGTTGGGGTTCCCGCCGCGGCCGTTGCCGATGCCGGGAGGGTACCTGGCACGCGGATCCATGGGTGCAAGGAGGAGGGCTCAGATCTTCTCAGCAATCGGCGAGAGGACGGGGAAATCGAACAGCGACGGGCAGATCGGGTTGGGAAAGGGGATTTGGATGGCGAAATCTAGGTGTTTAGCGCTCGGATCAGGCGCAAATTTGAACCACTTTCTGCCCTTTTCGGGAGTGTTCGTGGAATGGGGGGAGGAGCGACCGAGCGAGAGGAGAGGAGGGTTGGGGTCCTTGGGGAGCGTCGCCAAATCGCGAATCGACGAAAGCTAGGGCGACGGCGGGTTGGGATTGGTGGAGGAGGAAATTACGTGAATGGCCCCGGCTCGTTTGTCTCGTGGGGCGTGTTCCTGATTTGGTTTTCACCCACAGATGTGGCCAAACGGGCAGCCCGATCCAGCACGGCACGAGCTCGGCTAGGCACGACTTATTTCGGTCTGTATACTATTTGTGTTATGCCGTATTGGTCCACGGGCCGGGGTGGCAGCCCAGGCACGGCCCATCAGGTATTTGTGTCGTGTCGGGCCGGCCCGAGCCCGTTTAACCTGTCGGGCCAAATATGGTCCGTTTAGCCTGTTTGACCCGTCAGAATGAAAAAATTCAGAAAAAATATAAAAATATGTAGAACTCAAAAGTAGACATAAACATTGAAAAAAATGAGACAATCGTATTGAAAACATGACAACTTTGATTTCTATCCTATATTTCTTATCTGCAGCAAGGCAAAATAGGAACATTGAGACAACATGTAGTAGAAATTACTGGATACTCCTCAAAAGTTAACTTGGCCTCTCCAACTCCTTCGCAATTGTTAGATGTATATTATTGCCTGTGTATTTTTCTTGTTGTATAAGGGGTTACCTGTATATATGCCATATCTGTACTTGTATATATATATATATTGGCCCATTGGCCTTATGATGAATACAAGCGCTATTCATAACATGGTATCAGAGCGAGGTTACAGTTAGGGTTTTACCTATTGCAGCCACCACCGTCGCTGCTGTCACCCTCCTCGTGTCCTCCTTTTTTTCTACCGCCGCTAGTGCCCACCGCGGTGCCGCCCACCCGTGCGAGCTCTGCGTCGGCTTCAAGCTACCGCTAGTCTTCTGTTGCCGGATCCCGGGAGCCACCGCCGAATTCGGGCCACCTTTCGTCGGATCCGTGCTTCTTCTTCACGCTGCCATCGCCGGAACGCCTACTTTGTGTCGTCCGGAGTCGCCTCATCTTCATCGGTGGCGTCGCATCGTCTTCTTCAGTACTAGCGCATCGCCTTCTTCAGCTTGGTGTCGACCATCTCCGGTCGCACGAGCCTGAGCTCAAGCTACCGCTGACACGCCACCCGTCGCCGGTCACTCGAGCCCGAGCCCGAGCTGTCGCCGAACCAAACCTTCCTGTTGCCACCACCGCCGTCGGATCTTGAGCCCGACCGCCGGATCTGTCGTGCTTTGCCGCGCTGCCGCCAGAGCCTCCTCGGCTATCGCCTAGAAGCTTGCTTCCGTCGCTCATACGGTTTCTAAACGAAACCGACTCTGTTTCTTATAGAAACTAAGAAACCGAGCGTCGGTGTTAAAAAAAGAATCACTGACAATGTAGTTAACTTCACCAGAATTATAAAAGTCAAGTTGATCAGTGGTACTAGTGTAAACTCAAAAACCAGGTTTAACAATTGCTTTGAAATGTTCATGTTCCACTTCTACTCGCTCACTGGAAAGTGGAAATCACTAACAACTCAATAATTGCATTGTCTCATCTATGTGCACAATGTTGCCTAGCAAGAAAAACGAATGGATAGAAAATTAATAGAGCAGTGCCTTTTGCATTCTTCCACTTCCTGGCACAATTTGCAGAATCATAAAGCACAACTTACTTTCTGATCTTCATATGCTTCATCAACCATTTCCTGGCATTCAATGTAACTGGACAAATCCTTGCCAACAAGAAAATAATCTGCAAATCCATAACCTTCATTTCCTTCGAAAGAACCCATCAATTCATCGTAGTTACAGGTTCCAAAGACACCATTGCGGACATATTTCTTAACCTCTTCAAATCTCGAGTCAGACACAAACTAGAAATGAAAAATAGAATGGTAAGATTGTAATTTTGTAGTTTGCTTGTGCTGAGATAATACGAGTGTTAAGTAATGAGCATCTTCAAAAATTTTAATCGGTCAGTACATAATTACCTCATCCCAATTGTTAGTAATATCACCTTGAGTTGTTTGGTTACAAATTGATAACCCAACAATCAGATGGTGGTTTTAAAAAAGAGAATTCACAGTTTTTAGCAAACAATGCAAACCTTAGAATCATCACAGCCATGTCTGAATTTTTGGACTTATAATAATCCAAAATGATGTCTTCTGCCTTTTAATCATATGGGTTGATCGGAAACTACACAACAAGATGTAGTGAGCAACTTCAATTAAACATTATTTGGAATTTTACACGCTGTGAAAGACATGTAAAAGCCTTGAACTTTTTTTCACAAAGAGGTTGCAGGTTCATATATGCCATGAGAAGTCCATGAATTGTATCATTATCAACACTTGACATATGTCAATTCAATTGTATGAAATATCCTGATCAAAGGAAAAGAACTAGGTAAGTAGTTTCTCGAAAAAGTAGACAACAAAACCTGCAGAAGGTGATCGACATGCATTGATCAGTAAATTTTGATCCATTTACTCGAAAAAGTATACAACAAAACCCGCAGAAGGAGATCGACCTGCTTGTGCTTTATCCATCTATAAGTGCCATGCATATCACCAAACATGTAATTATAACATGGAAATGGTGCAGCAATGCATCTAACAATCCATGGGGAGGCTGGTAACCGAAAGTGTGACTGAAAGTGAAGATATTTCTACCAGGAACATAGTACAAGACATGTCTGTATGACAAACATGTTATGTACGATGAGTTGATGATCACAAATAGAAGACATTTCTACCAGGAACATAGTAGCTCATACGTGTGACTGAAAGTGAAGATATATGCATGTGTTGTGCAATTGCTGATTCCTGACAGAAGGTGCTTATTGCAATTGTTGTTTACCGAAGTTCTATTGCTTCATTTTAGCAACTCAGAACTTGTTTTTGTTTGTAAAATGATATACCCTATTGATACCTTCTTTGAAAACCTAATTACAATGTAGAAGGGCACTAGAGCCTATGTTCAAGTGTCCTTTGGAATATATGCTTTCGATAAACTCACTTCGTCATGTACCAATCACATTCCCATGAGGGACAAACATCATATTTGAAGCAACACATCCATGGATTCACAGCAGCAGGTTGGAGGGAGGATGTACCTTGGGATCGAGGAAGGAGGCACGGCCGGGCTGCGCAGCGCTCGAGAGCGGACCCAGTCGGAGGAGGGAGGCGGCGCGCGGCCGGCCGGAGGAGCGAGACAATGCGGTTGGTCGAAGAGGTGTGCGCCTACAACCGCAGATATCAGGGGTGCTGGAGGCCGAAGTCGTGGTCAGGCGGCCAGGAGAGGCACGGTCTGGTGGGAGGTCAGCCGGGGGAGGCGCGGCCATGCGGTAAGGCAACAGGGCAGGCGGCGCGGGGCACAGTCGCCGACTCCCTTGCTAGGGGTCGGGCCAAGTGCTCAGGGGGAGCGCGACTGAGGTGGGGAAAGGGCGAGCAGGGCAGTTGTCAAGATTAAATACCTGGTATGGGGCGAGTAATAACCCCAGAAGTTTAGGGGTATTTTTGTAACACAGACCTGACAAAGCGGCAGGAAGCCCCTCATGACCGGCTTCGGGCTTCCAGCTTCCACACGTACTGACGGCTTCGATCTTCGGGGAAAAGCGAGGGAAGAAAGCCAACCGTTTGGTTCGACTTCTGGCTTTTTCGAGTGAAAATCCGAAACCGAAGTTGAACCAAACAGGCCCTAAGCTTCTTGGTACAAACAGGGCTTAGGACCTGTTTGGAATAGCTTCGGCTTTTCGCTCGGAAAAACCGAAAGCCATTTAAAATGGGAGGCTTTTCACACCGGTTTTTTCCAAAGCCGAAAGCCGCCCATAACGCAAGAAAGCCAGAAGCTGCCACGGGCCAGCTTCCTGCAACCTTGTTCCAACTTTACCCCCAAAGTTGAGGGTTAATTACTCGCTTTTGCCACTCAATCAAAACCCCTCCCCGGCCCGAACCCTAGCTTCCTCCTCCCAGCGCGCCCTCGTCCTCCCTCCTCATGCATGCCCCTGTCCTCCCTCCTCCTCCTCCCCTAGCATCGGCACCATGTCAGGACCCCAATCGAATCTGACTGAAATCGTAGACAAATTTGATGGATTTGGGGGTAAATTGAAGAGGAGAAAGCTAGGGTTCTTAGGCTACTTTACTCTAACTAAGAGACACTAGGAAATAGCTTTTTTCATTCTTGATTTTCATTCCAGATTGAATTGAGTTATAAAGTCCCGAGAATTACAGCTTGAATTACATGGGTAAAACCGTAAAAGTGAGAGTTAAACTCTGAATTCACTGAAAGTAAATGAATTAAAACACAGATTAGCTGTTGGATGTCACTTAGCGTTCATCTCCCAATCTTCACCGTTCCCTCCTCCCTTAAATGAATGTGATAAAGCTTTTTTAAATCGTTGCAGTCTTCCTTTGTTTGATTGCACTTATACTTGGGTCTTGACAATTCTCCCTTCTTAAAGAACCTTGTCCTCGAGGGTCTCATGAGCATAGGAAGTAAATGTTTCAATGTAGCACACATAGAAATTGTCTTCAAACAGTAGTAATATCAAATTTCTTTAATGTAGGCTTGAGGCAACCAGCATCAAGGACGCAAATAGGTGATAAGCCAAAGATTAGTGACCCCAGAGAAGAGTTTCCACTGTAACTGCATTAAGCATATGCTCGCATGGTATGCAGAGAAAAGCTTAGTACAATGTGGACAGTCCAAAATTGATCTTCTGATACGGGGTCACCCGATCTTCTTGACGTAGGATCAAGGATACTCACGTGAGCCTCTCGAATCGTAGTGATCTTCTGTTGTCCGTGCAAGGATTAACACTCTATAATTTGTAAGAACACACCTGCTGGACTTCACGACCACCAAGCGAAGACCTATCATGCTCTCAATTCCCAACGGAAAGGTTGAATGATCTTGATTATCGAAGAACTCCCAATTCCCCTTATGAACATGGTTCGGCCATACGTGGAGAACAAGAGCAAAAGCAATCTATTAATTCTGAAATATGTGGTCTAAGGGATATAAGGGAGGGGGCAAGGGTACTTATGGTGCCCTTCCACGACTCATGCATGGCCTAGGGCTGACTAGACATGTGTTCGGCCAAGATGGCTGAACCCAACTCTAACTTGGCTAAGAATTTCGAAACCAACTCCTAATCCCTAAAACATAGTGTTTGGATTTACTATCCATGCCATGTACTGTTCATGCCTTGGGCCTTCATGTGGTTTGGGCTTGCGCCATGAGCTATGGGTCTCCTCAATTGCATTGGCTTCTTTCTCCAAGTCTTCGGTCGCTTGGGCTTTCTCCTTTACAACCGCATGGGTTGCCTTCTCTCCTTCTCCTTGGCCGCATGAAGTATCTTCTCTTGATCTCTCATGGTTCTCCTCCATCGCTTTGGCTCCGACCTCCCTCCCTCTCGGTTCCAAAGTCTTCATGATGTTCAAACCTGAGAATGCACAAAGTGTTTGCATGGGGTAATATCCAATTCTCATCAAAAGCAATAGGAAACTCATTAAGAAAAAAACACCTATTGGTTTAAAAGCTTAGCTCTTGCTCTAGTCATTAGACCTTTTGGTGCTTCATCAACAGCCTCATGCAAACTTGGAGTGGAAGATATAATAGTAGTAGGGATGCCCTCATCATCCTCCCTCTCTTGAAAAGGAGTCGACCTCGACTCTGTATCGTCTTGCCCAAAGAATGGTGATAAATCAGCAACATTGAAAGTAGTACTTACCGCATAATCATCTCCTGGAAGCTCAATCTTATATGCATTATTGTTGATCTTGGCAATCACTTTAAAAGGACCATCACCACAAGGCATCAATTTTGATTTACGCCTATCCGAAAAGCGTTCTTTCGAAGATGAACCCACACTAAATCACCTGGTTCAAACAAAATTTTCTTTCTAGTTTTGTTAGCTTTAGAAGCATAAGAACGTACCTTCGCCTCAATTACCTCTTTAGTCTTTTCATGGAGTTTCTTTACTAAATCAACACGCTTGTATGTCTCCATATTAGCATGTTCTTGCCATGGAAGTGGTAACAAACCAAGTGGCATGATCGGTTTAAATCCATACACCACCTCGAATGGACACAATTGAGTAGTAGAATGCACCACCCGATTATAAGCAAATTTTCTCCATTTGGTCATCTGTTTGTGGGTGATAAGTTGTCGAAAAGAGCAACTTTGTCCTAATGTTGGCCCACAAAGTCTTCCAAAAGTAGCTCATAAACTTCACATCACGATCTGAAATAATGGTTCAAGGCACGCCATGCAATCTCACAATTTCCTTGGAAAACAAGTCAGCTACATGCGACGTATCGTCGCTCTTATGACAAGGAATAAAGTGTGTCATCTTAGAAAACCTATTCACAATGACAAAAGCAGAATCCCTCCCCCTCTTAGTCCTAGGCAATCCTAAAATAAAGTCCATGCTAATATCTTCCCAATGAGTACTAGGAACTGGAAGTGGAGTATACAAACTATGTGGATTGAGTTTCGATTTTGTTTTATGGCATGTAACACAACGCTGAACAAACCTTTCAACATCTCACCTCATCTTTGACCAATAGAAGTGATCAGCCAACATCGTAAAGGTCTTCTTCCTACCAAAATGTCCTATCAAACCGCCGCATGAGATTCCTGCAACAATAGCAAACGCACGAACGAATTTGGAACACATAGCTTGTTCGTTCGAAATAGAAAACTATCATGGATATGATACTTCTCCCATCCTTTCTCATCTTTGTATTTAGAATATGGTTCTAAAAATTTATGATCAGAAGCATATAGTTCTTTCAAACTCTCTAATCCGGGAACCTTTACTTCCAATTGAGTTAAAAACACATTCTTTCTAGACAATGCATCAGCTACACATTCTCTTTGTCTTTCTTGTTTTTAACAATGCATGAAAAGGTTTCAATGTATTCAACCCATTTAGCATGTCTACAGTTCAACTTAGCTTGTCCTTTCAAGTGTTTTAAAACCTTATGATCAGAATGTATGACAAACTATTTAGGCCAAATATAATGTTGCCAAGTCTCTAAAACACGCACAAGAGCATAGAATTCTGTTAGACCATGTGGCCAGGTCTAGTATATTTTAGTTCATGAATAATTGACAATATTGGATACTGGTGTTATTTGAGGTGTGTGTGAACTTATGTCTGTCAAGTTGGGAAGAACTGGTGCCGGGAAAAGATGGTGTTTTGGTGTTTGAATGTGTAGGGTAACTTGGAGGCGATCGTGGTCTACGGTGGTGATCGGGAGATGACTTATGTGAAGTCATGGTTCAAAGGGCCGAGGATGCTGGAGGAGACGGTCGGGCTCGAGTTGGGGCGCGTGGAGATCAAAGATGGATGATACATGTTGGAGCTACAGAGATGCGGTCCGGAGGATATGACACATGATAATTTTGGGTATCCAAAATTGGTTTTGTAATCTGGTATAAAAGTCCACGTATTGGGTCCTAGGACTAGTAGGCCGTACGTGAGTGATTATGTGTAATGCTAAAAGGTCCGTTAGGGGGTTCTAGGTTTATTGCTCACGTGTATGAGCTGTAGGGTATATATAGCTGGCAGCTATAGACAAAAAGGGGGACGTCAGTTATGTTAGGGCCGGAGGCTGTGCACATGAAGGCATTGTGCTTGTTGCGGCAGTAGCACATATATGTCTGGCGGTGGCATAGAGGTAGCGTGAAGGTTGGGTCCTAGGCTACAAGATTTTGGATTTGATTGAGGTGCTCATGGGTAGAGGTGATGTGCTTCGGGGTCCCTATACGTGAGATGTGACTTTGAGGATTACTTGAGGGCTTGCAGTTGTACATGAGATGTTCTAGTACATGAGATTTTTGGGGTGATTAGGAGGTGTGCATGTTTTGTTGATTTTCTTCATCATGTATGTGAGTACTTGTGGCGGCTGCATGTTTTGCTGATTTTGATCCCAGGGGTTCGAGGGGATTTGATGCTAGTGGCGGTTGTACTAGTTGTTTTCCTTGACGGTGCTTTACCGCAATGTTGTTTGGCCGATTAGCAACAAATATTTGATGCTACTATTCATATCATTGTTGTTGTCACAACGGTTATGTGGAGAAGCTATTGTTGAGGCCTGGGCCATTGCGATAAATCTTACATAATCATTCACCCCCTCTGATTGTCATCAATGATCCAACAAATTCTTTATCATAAACAGAATAATTCAATTGAGCACCGCTAAGTTTCTCACTAAAATAAGCTACAGGTTTACGATCTTGCATCAAAACATCACCAATACATATTTCACTAGCATTACATTCAATGTTAAAAGTTCTAGTGAAATCAGGTAAAATAAGCAATGGTGCTTTAGTCAAATACTTCTTTAGTTCAGCAAAGGCTTTATCTTGTGATTCTCCCTATTCAAAAGGAACTCCCTTTTTAGTTAATTCATTCAATGAGACAACAATGGTGCTGAAATCCTTCACAAAATGACGATAAAAACCAGCAAGCCCATGGAAGTTACGAATTTGACTAACATTAACAGGAGTAGGCTAATCACATATAGCTTCAATCTTAGATATATCTACCTCAATGCTATGAGCTGAAACAACATAGGCTAAAAACACCACCTTACTAGTGCAAAAAGTACACTTTTAAAGATTTGCAAACAACTTTTCAGTTCTAAGCACTTCTAACACTTGTCTAATGTGTTCAACATGGTCATCCAAGGTGCAGCTATATATCAAAATATCATCAAAATAGACTACCATGAATTTTCCAATGAAAGTTATCAAAACATGGTTCATTAAGCACATGAATGTACTAGGAGCATTAGATAAACCAAAAGGCATCACTAACCATTTATACAATCCAAATTTCATTTTAAAGGTTGTTTTCCACTCATCACCATGTTTTATTCTAATTTGATGATATTCACTACGCAAATGAATCTTAGAGAAAATAGTAGGGTCACTCAATTCATCAAGTATATCATCTAACCTAGGAATAGGACGACGATAACAAATGGTAATACTGTTGATAGCTCTATAATCTACACACATCCTCCATATACTATCTTTCTTAGGAACAAGAATAACAGGAACGACACAAGGACTAAGACTTTCGTGTACATACCCTTTTTCCAAAAGCGCTTGCAGTTGTCATTGAATTTCCTTTGTCTCCTCCTGGTTTGTGCGGTATGGCGGCCTGTTGGGAAGAGGGGCTCCCAGTACCAAGTCAATTTGGTATCCAATGCCTCTAATGGGTGGTAGACCAGCGGACACCTCCTCCGGAAATACGTCCTCATAAACCTGCAAAACTTGAGAAACAAAACTAGGAATAGATGTTAAGTCATTAGTAGAAAGCAATGCATCTTTGTACAACAATACAAAGTGCATCAAAGTGGGGTCATATCTCATGTCTCTCAAATCATATTTGGTGGCTACCATGACTATCTTTTTCTCTTCCTCACTCTTGCTTTTCCCCCTCGATTTTGGCTTATGGCTCTCACTCACCTTTTTGTGGAATCACACTCTTTTGCTTTCTCCCTCTCTCACTCTCTACATGCACCTCTATCTTTTGCATATTGTCATTTACAATTTGAGGAGTTAATGGTCACAACACTACTTCCTTGTTGTTCCACACGAACATGTGTTGATTGGTTCTACTATCATGAATCACGGCACGATCATATTGCCATGGCCTTTCTAGCAGCAAGTGACAGACATTCATGGACACCACATCACATTCCACAGTATTGCGATAAGTGCCAATCTCAAACTCAATATCCACGGTGTACCCAACACTCATTGACCCTTTCTCATGCAACTATTGGATCTGATATGGATGTGGTTGTTTCTTGTATCTCAACTCAAGTTTAGTGCAAAGCTCTTTGCTAGCCAAATTGTGACAACTTCCATCATCAATGATTACCTTGCAACATTTGCCATCTTTGCTAACTTAAGCTCTTGTTTGAAAAAGATTGTAGCGCTATTCATGGGTGTATTTTTGTTGTACACTCAACACTGATAGAGTGCACACAAGAATAGGACCAACCCCGGGGTCACAATATACAACCTCATGCGCCTCCTCCTTTTCCTCACCATGTGCATCATCATATCTATCCAAATCAGCAAGGTGCTCACCTTCATCATCACTAGTGGAATCATACACTCCACTCTCTATCATCAACATTACCTTGTTATTTGTGCAATCCCTTTGCATATGACTACGACCAATACATTTGAAATATTGTATAGCACTACTCTTCGCCATCGATCCCACCGACGAAGTGCCATTAGCTGTTGTTAGCTGTTGGATATGAGGTCTTTTTTGCATTGGGAGTGGCTTCCTCTTTCTTGGTAAATGATGGGTGAAAGCTTGAACCACCACTTGGAGTTGTGCTCTTGCTAACTTGTGATTTGGACACAAATTTTCCTCTGCTGGAAGGTGTACGGGCAACAAAGGAAGAAGATCTTGTAAACTTGGTATCCTCTTGTAATTGTTGTTCCACCTTTGTAGTTTGATGCACTAACTCATAGAGATTGTTATAAAGCTAAAAATTGACAATATGCTTCACATTATGGTTCAAACATGAGAGGAAACGTGCCATGGTTTGCTCATCTTGTTCTTGAACCTTTGCTCGAATCATGGCTAACTCCATCTCCTTGTGGTATTCCTCCACGGAGTGTGATCATTGCTTCATATTCCATAATTTATCAAAAAGACCGCGTTTATAATGACGAGGGACAAAACGTGTTCTCATCTCATGCTTCATCTCTTACCATGAAGTAATAGCGTCTTTGCCATTCTTAGTTCTTTGATTGATGATTTGTTCCCACCAATCCAATATATATCCCTCAAACTCAAGAGATGTCAATTGTATCTTTCTTTCGTCTGAATAGTTATGCATTCGAAAATTTTTATCAACCTTCAATTCCCAAGTGAGATACTCTTCGGATTAGTACCACCTGCAAATTTGGACATGGAGAACTTGATCTTGCCCAATCCATCATAGCCATTGCGTGGACGACGATAGTTGTCATTGCGATGCAACGCAAAATCACCAACCTAATCTAGCCCAAGTGCAGCACGACCTCAGCCCCCACCTTGGCCACAGCCACGACCGCCATGACCTCCAAAATCTTCTCCACATCCCCTGGGCAGCGGTGGACGCACGACATTGGCCGCCACTCGATGGTGCAGTTCAAGAGGTGCATGGGCAACAGCTTCACCTCCTTGAACACTTGCTTTATCGCCTCCATTGTGGGCTTGGATAAGCCTAGTGAGTGCTCTAATGTCATCCTGCAATTGATGTGCATTTTGATTAGCTTGTAACTCCAATTTTTGCACTTCTTTTACGATGTGATCAGCCAAGGCGTCATGCTTCTCATGGAGTTGATCAAGCCTTTTGTGCAACTCGTGGTGAAAGTGCTCACAAAGTGCCCCGAGTTGATATTGCTTGATGACTGCTTTTGGGCCAGTCACCTCACCTCCATCATATTGTTCATCTCCACCTGACATGGTTAGTTACGCAAAAGAAACAAAAACAGTAGCTATGTATATGGATGTTGTGTGGAAAATCACTCAATCTCACTTTTTCCTCTCCCAAGCAAAGTTCTTATCTTTCCGAAGTGAATTGAGGCCAAACGAAACTTACACTTGGTAGTAGCTACAACAGCAAGGTGATGATCAAGTGAATTTAAGAGTGTCTCTCAATAGCACAACAATGGTTATTTAGTGAAGCTTGGTATGGAAGTGTATAACCTATGCAATCTGAAATTCAAGTTGTTGTAAAGCTAAGTAATAATCCAAACTAGAATACTTTGCTTAGGTACTGATCCAAAATGTTTAAGCAAAGTGTATGAACGCACACGCAAAGATTGATGTGACTTAATGCAAACAATGGAATGAGCTAGTGGGAAACAATATGAAATTGAAAAGAAAACTAGATCGTTTTGCACCAAGTACTAGGAGAGATGCTAGCCAATTGCAAATATATAAATGGAAGGGCACAAGATTGCTCAAAGAGATGAAATACACAATCTGAAGTTATGAACTAGGGTTCACTCCTCCCAAGTTCGGCCAAAGCTTTTTTTTCCACTTTTTTTTGCTCACAACTGCATGAACCAAACC
The DNA here is from genome assembly GCA_036346255.1 of Ampelocalamus luodianensis. Classification (NCBI taxonomy): domain Eukaryota; kingdom Viridiplantae; phylum Streptophyta; class Magnoliopsida; order Poales; family Poaceae; genus Ampelocalamus; species Ampelocalamus luodianensis. The sequence goes on from CM070620.1 coordinate 17,203,596, forward strand.
CTCCCCCCTTCAGCTATTAGGGAAACCAAAAGGAATAGATGTGGTATGGTATGTATGTGATCTGAATTTCTTCTTTATATTCTTTTCTTGTGCAATGGCCGAAATAGAGGGTGGCTTCTCCCTTTGATTTGCAAGTCACAAAATTTCAGCAAAGTATAATCAACTTAAGAATAGCCCTAGTAGCAATTATCAATAACTAGTCTCAAAGACGAAAAGATATAAGTGAAATTACTGTAGCAAACGGTACGGGGTCCTGGTGCGATGACCTCTCGGTTTCATTGTGAAAATTTGGTTTCGAAAAACCGATTTGCTCCAAAGTAGTTTTGGATAAGAAATTAACCAAAGCACTCGGATTGTTCTCACGGCACAAGCACTCGGATTGCACTCACGGCATAAGCACTCGGATTGCCAACCCAAACCGAACACAAACAAAGATGGCACACAACACAAGCACTCGGATTGCCAACCCGAGCCGAACTCAAACAAAGACGACGCACGACATAAAGGGAAGGTGCGGTTAGGGTTTGCCAAGCCAGCCCAAGGTGATAACGCACGACACAAGATAGGCAGCTAGGCTTTGAGTTTTGGCCAACCTCTTCTCTTCCCACGGCAAGACAACCCTAACACAGCAAGGATTCTTGTTCGGCTATGGACAAAACAAATTACTCTTTTTGGATGCTAACCAAGGGAATCAATCAGCAATTTTCTAGGGTTTATGCATATGCAAAGATGAAGCTATGCAAAGGAACTCTATAATCAACACGTAAACAAATTTTCTAAAGGACTAAAACCTAACTAAACTCACATGAAATAACGGATTCAAACTAAGGGCTCAGAATTTTTGTGTTGCATGTTTTTGGTTTTATTGGATAATAGGAAATAAGAACAGCAAAAAAAGCAATCTAAAACTAAGGGTAAATAATCCTACCAAGTAAACAGAGCTCTGATACCAAGGTGATACAGGGTTGCCTGATCTTCTCAACGTAGGATCAAGGATACTCACGTGAGCCTCTCGAATCGTAGTGATCTTCTATTGCCCGTGCAAGGATTAGCACTCTATAATTCGCAAGAACACACATGCTGGACTTTACGACCATCAAGCAAAGCCCTATCGTGTGTAACATCCCAAATCGGGTTTGTGTTTCAAATATACAAAAATGTGAAAAATTAAAACTTTAGATTCATCTTGATGTCATTTGAATTCTCTGGATTTTCATTCAATGATTTTGTGCATTTTGAAAACCTAAAGCATCAATTCACTTGAAGCATAATCCTTTAGGATACATAAAGCAAATAATGTGAACAGCCTTTGGAAATAATTTTCCAAGCTTTTGGAGCATCTAAGTGATTCACCTTAAAATTTTCATGATTTATAGAATTTATTTGCTATTTAAAAACAGTCAATCAAAGTTGAGATTAAGTCAAACCTTTGAAACAGAAACTTGAAATAATTTTAGATAAAAATATATTTCATTAAAAACCCTAGAAACATTACACAATGTTACACTCAGTGTAAGAAACCTACCATAATATTTTCATAATTTTTGGAGTTGATCTTATATGCCTAAAAAATTCCCTAAAGTTTCAGCCTTTTTGGAAAACTCAGTCAACCGAGCCGGTTTGACTCGGTCCAACCTAACAACCTAACCCAACTCCGACCCACACTTACCTGAGCCACTGCCAAGCTCGCCCCACCAGTCAGGGTCTTTCCCTACCTCGCACTGGCGACTTAGACGCCGAGCGCCACACGGAGCGTGTCCTCTATCCCTCTCCGTCCACGCCGTCACTCCACCGCCCACGTCACCCAACCCACGGCGTCACCTGCTCACACCGTCTCCATTCCAGCCATTGCTTCGCTATAACCCAGTCTCTCTCTCTATTCCTCACTTTCCCTTTCGGTGACCGGGGAAAGGAAGTTAGCTCTTGCAATCCGCTCGGGTAAGCTTCGCGTCGCCTTGTCCCTCGCCTTCCTCTTCCCTCACCGTATCCATTGCGCCGGTTTGAGCCCATGTCTTCTTGCGTAGCTATTGGAATGTGGAAGGACCTTGGACATCTCCAAAGCACGCTCCGTGGACCTCCGCCACGCTATCTTCAACTCCAGTGAGCCATTTATTCCCCTAGGTGCGTCATGATGTGTTCTAGGGCACGAGATATACTTCCCCACAATCGATTTTTCTAACCATTCGCAAGAACCTCAGGAATTTGGTTTCTCTTCATTTCAGCCGCAAACAACCTTCATCATCCCCAACTCCAGTGAGGTGAGCCTTTTTTGCAATTCCCAGCTCTAGCACCGTCTCGTGACATCACCGAAGCTTCCCCTACCTTCTTTTCACTTCCTCTTTGCTCAGGTTGAGCTCCCCTCGTTGAAGCACAACCGCCGCTTCGGTTCTTCGCTGCTAGCTTGTCTTCGGCTGCCCCTGTTACCCCGTATCTTTCTGGTATGTTCCTAGGACCTAGTAGATGCTCGTGCGCGCGCTAAGTCGCTCGGAAAATCATCAGGTCGCAAAGCGTAACTTAGCCCGAGCATCATCTCCGCCTCTCTCTATTGCGCCGTCGCTCCAGTACATCTCCGTCGATGCCCCGACCACACATAGTATTGCCTAGCCACAAGGATTCCATTTTGGCTCTTGGCCGGCGCCGCCATGCTCTCAATCGCCAGTGAGAAGCCTAGCAAGGTCACGACCGCGAGCGCCTCTGCCTTGTCCTAAGCCGAGCATCACTATAGCCAATGATTAGAATGAAATCTCTGACGTTTAGGTTAATCATTGCGTTACATGCCTGGTTTAATTACCTCTTGTCTCTATGGCGTGCGGTCCCATGAACAAAAAGCTAAGGAATAATAAATCTAGTTTTACGATAAGTCGATGACGGATGGGCCTGAGCCAGTCAACTGCCCTATAGACCCATGCACTGTGTGGTGGACCGAAGGTCAACACACTATTTTGTGAACCTAGTCTATCACATTTGGGTCCCACTTGTCAGTTGGGTTTTAATCGGAAAATTAAAAGAAAAAGGAAAACATTGTGCGTAGGACCCACTGGTCAGTGACCGTGGCTAGGTTAGCCTGGGTGCAAAAAGTATTTAATGCGTTTATAAATTCTAAAGTGAATTACTTTCGCACTAGAAATGGTTTAAACTTCAAAATTTCGTAAGTACTTCATTTTAACTCCAAATTGAGTGAAATCAATTTTTTTAGTTTCCATTTTTAATGTACTTTAACTTAGAATAGGTTTGAAACATGTTACTGTTACAGAAAGTCTTGATATTCAAAGTAAATGTACACTAATAGCATAACTTTAAAAATGCATAGAAAATTCATATGAACTCCAAATGGGGGGATTCATTTTTTTTGTTCATAACATGTTATGCTCTATCTGACCTTGTAATTTATATCTCCACCACTTTCTTGGAAAATTGTGCGAAAAGAATTAATTCGGGCTACAGTAACCGAAACTGATTTTTTAACATCTTCTCCTTCGGCGAATTTTGCTTTGGGAATAACTCTCACATGCAAACTCCAAATGAAATTAATTTTGTTTATAAATTCATCTAAAATCATATTCTACCTAATGTGTAAATTTCATGCATTTTGGATGATATTGAATTTTTGTTGTTTTCGACGTTATTTGTTCTTATTGTTCTTCTCGTACGCTCGGTAGGTTTCAAAGATTCGAATATAAATGAGAGTGATCCTCAAAAGCTCTTGGACATTCTCTATCAAGGCAAGTAATCCTCCTTTGATCATGTTGATCCCATTATGTTCAAATGTTATTATCTTGTTTGCAAATGTATGTATGCATGCTCTATGTTGATGTTTAAATTCTTGTTTGAGGTAAATAATCCTTAGTAGATGTATGAGCTATAGGTAAATGTTCATCCTTTGCCACTGAGCCTAGGTTAATATATCCGCTGTGATATAAAGCTCGATGGATGGGCTCTAGTCAGTTTATATACCATACACATGCTGGACTTCACGACCACCAAGCGAAGCCCTATCGTACTCCCAATTCCCAGCAGAAAGGTTGAACGATCTTGATTATCAAAGAACTCCCAATTCCCCTTATGAACATGGTTCAGCCATGTGTGGAGAACAAGAGCAAAAGCAATCTATTAATTCTGAAATATGTGGTCTTAGGGATACAAGAGAGGGGGCAAGGGTACTTATGGCGCCCTTCCACGACTCACGCACAGCCTAGGGGCGGCTCGACATGTGTTCAGCCAAGATGGCCGAACCCAACTCTAACTCAGCTAAGCATTTCGAAATCAACTCCTAATCCCTAAAACATAGTGTTCTAATTTACTATTCTTAGCATGTACTGTTCGCTCTGTCTACTGTTCACGCAATAGAAAACTCATTAAGAAACAAAAGCACATGTTGGTTTAAAAGCTTAGCTCTTGCTCTAGTCATTGAACCTTTTGGTGGTTCATCAACAGCCTCATGCAAACTTAGAGTGGAAGATGTACTACTACTAGTAGTAGTAGTAGTAGGGATGCTCTCATTATCTTCTCAGAATATTGTGCTTACTTCCCACTACCACATTTGTTTTCACTAGAGCTGAAAGGGTTATACTGATGTAAACATCAATATCAAGGCAATCGGCTAACATGTGTGCATATATCATTGATGCAAGCTCATGAGCTATCTCAGGGTTATCCATTTGCACTTTTTGGAATAAAAATTCCAGCTGTCTCCTATCTGGCAAATTCAACCTCCTTGACGTTAAAATCTTCGAGTTCAACTTCTTGAGAACAAGTATTGCAATGCCAGGATCCCACTTCTGATATGATTCATTCCCCATGGAAAGATTTTGTAATATAGATGTCACTCTTGGAAGCTGCACTTGGTGTTTAGTGTGAACTGAAACTAGAACCAAAACCTAAAACAATTGCATAGTATCAATGACTGCCCCCTCCTTTAGGAACCTTGTGCAATAAAATAGGTGCTTGAGATACGGTTGTGATGTTAGGATAAATATCACTACTTGAACTCCTAACTCTTCAATCTGATCAATAGAATCTCCAATCCATATTGAAGTTTTGTATGGTTCAATATAAGTAAGCACATTAGATTTGAATGGATCAAGGAACTTATAAAATTCATATATATCCACATTTATAGTTTGGAGGTTAAGCAGTTCTTGTGGTGGAGGAACTGGATAATATATCCTCATTGGTCGCAAGTAATTGAAACACTTCATGTCAAAGTTTTCATAGCAGCTTGCACCAACCAAATTGAACAGTGGCAAATAATAATAATGTTTAGCGATGAATAACAACATATTCTCAGCCATCCTGATTTTATTTACCTCTGTCAACTCCCAAAGTAATTGGCAGCACTCAACTATAAGCAAAAGTGAAGCTTTGATGATAAGAATAACAAGTCCTATTACTTTCGTGAAAGTAATCACAGACTTTGGACCCCTAGGGTCCCATGGCTCATTTGTCTCGTTCTTAGAGACAAGCTTGTGCAGGTCAAATCCCACACTTAGTAGCCAAAATTCAGCCCTCTCAACACAACTTATTAGTTGTAAATCAGAAAATTTGGATGGAATGAGAATTATGGGTGCTTTATGTATCTTCACAGGTTCATAGTTGTAGCCCATTATACTCAGCAACTTGTGTCTTGGTTGGTTCAATTCATACCTTAGAGGTAGTGAGTGATGGATAGTAGCTAGTCTTGGTTGGTTCAATTCAGACCTTAGGGGTAGTGAGTGATGGACAGTATCTATAATGGGCTTCACTAACCTCTTGTTCTTAACCCCAAATCCTTGATCTCCTGGATCCCATGGAATCTCTGGTTTAACACCATCAATTTCATACTGTTGTACTGGGGTGACAAACCCCACGATTGTGTCTGGTTTGGTATTGTAGCAACGACTATACCTTCACCTACATGCATTTCTATGGACTTGGCAATTGCGGTGCAGCGGGTTGATACTTGTGGCTGTCTCATTGAGAAATTTCCCTTGTTACTCATTCCCTATAACAAGGGCATCCCTATCCCAATAGTGGAAGACAGTCCTTCACTTGTTTCATCCCATGTTAGCACAATAGAATCAACCATGCTTAGCATATACCTCTGTTTGCCTTTTAATTATTGAGCCAACTTCATGCTTTCACCACAGAAATCATGACAAGGCAATAAGGTTTCCATGAATTTCTGGGGGAGGCTCATACTCCTTTCATTTCTGTATTTAAGGGTCACATCAACAAACAGATTAGAAACATTTGGACAAGAAGGATCACAAGCCCCTTTAGCTAACTTCTCCTCATGTCCATTCCTCAAGGGTTTGATCAGTCTACCAGCATCAAGATGCCACAATGGGAATCCTCTAATACAAGTTACTTCCTGATGCAATGATACCACAGCTGCATAAGTTACTACTACAAAAAGGCTAATATTGGACACCTCATCACAGACAGTTGACCAAAATCGTCTGTATTACATGCAATCATAGACGGCTTTGGTTTAGAGATCGTTTGTGTTGCTAATTGCATTAAAAACGTTCTGTGAAGAGGTAATATCACAGACGGTTCATATTGAAGACCGTCAGTGAAGTATCACATATGGTTCTAAACAAGAACCATCTGTGATACTACTAAATTCATAAACAGTTATTTATTGGAACCATCTGTAATTAGAAACACCTGCTTATAGCCAATTCTGACCACTCCTGATCGGGCTGGATTGATATTTTAAAGTGATCGAATTGAAGATGATTTCCCCAACAGAAGAAAGCAGATCAAGATATATATGTAATCCGGTAGGCGCGCACCTTTGTTTCGTGTCATGTGTAACTTCACTATCTTGACGTGTAACTTCTGATCAAAGTACAGAAGAATGCATGAATGACTTCACGTGATTGATCGATCGATCGGAAGTTACACATCATAGACAGTGAAGTGCTCACCTGATCGTATAGGGATATGATCTTGTACCAATTTCTTGAAGACACTTCAAATCTATAGACCAAATTGACTTTTCGACCACCTATAAATTGAAGTAGTACTAGTCGATCGATCATGCATGGATTTTGTTCTTTCCATGTACGGTGGTCGAAAAGTCAATTTATTTCATGAGTTTTGTCTTACTAAAAGGGTATGGAGATAGGAACTTTAAGAAGAAATGGAAGTAAGAAAAGATGGGATTGTGAGTGGTAAATTTTTTCTTAGTTCTACCCTTTCGATGGTTTATTTATAGGCCAACTTGTTGCAAGATTAAACGGATATAGACGAAAGTCGAACAAAACCGAAGCATCACCGTCTTTTCGGGAATTATTCTTCATAAATACGGTTGAGGCTCCTTTTCCTATCTTTACAACTAAAAGATTCATCACAGACGGGTTTTTAATAGAACTGTTTGTGATTACATACATCACAGATGGTTTTTAAATATAACCGTCTGTGATAATTCAATGCTTCGGCTCCCGCACGATCAGATTTAGGGCTCATCACAAACGGTTTTTTAATAAAAACCGTCTGTGATAATTCAATGTTTTGGCTCACGTGCGATGCGTCTCTTCGTCTCGCGCGCCGACGTTACGATGCGTCTCTTCGACGATTTATAAGAATTATCATCGTGCGCCATGGTAAGCATTCATGGTATTGTATACGTACTACGCCATGGTGAGCATGCAGAGCATGACGACGAGGACCAAGGCGAGAAGGTTGGTGATTGTCGTCGCTCTTCCTCACGATGTCGTCATCCACATCGTCGGCCTCGTGGCCGCGAGCTCTCCTTAGCCCATGGCTGACCCCTGCAACCTACGAGCCACGTACGTATTCTGTTCTTTTGGTTTTGGTAGGTCTGAAATTTCAGAGTCAGTATTCTGTTATATTTTTGTTCAAAAGATGACTGTAGTGTATCATCCTAGTTGTCAGAAAGCGCTTCAGGTGTTCGTTTCGGTTTCAGGTTCCGATAGAGAACCCAATTGTAATTCCTTTAAAAATATATAAAAAAGATAAAAAACGAAAAGTCGTATCAATTGATACGGTGCAAAAAAAATATCGTGTTGATTTCATTTTGTGTCCAATATCTAGTTCTGAACTAAATTTGACTAGCAACAACGGCCTTAATTTGGCCTTTTAATTTTCTTTTATGGAGTAATTATTGTATTAAGATTCTGTCGTCTAAAATTTTAGTTGCAAAGCTATGTACAAGGCGTCCAAGGAGCACGTCGTGGGGAGGCGCGTGGCACTGGAGCGGGAGGAGGCGATGAAGTGGCAGGACAACGAGTGCTACCTCGCCGTCGTCAACCACTTGGCAGGCGCCGGAACCTCGGAGGCCTGCTTCATCGTCAGCCTTGCGCTTGTCTTCGAGTCCCAAGACATGCAGCGCGGCCTCGTGTTCCTTGAACGGGCGGCTGTCGCCGGCTACAAGTCCACGGCCTATTTGCTCGACTTCCTCCTCTACACGACCGATGAGATGCGTGATGTTGGGAAGCATTAAATCAGCCAGGTCGAGGGTGAGCCGACCGGCGGCGGGTGCGAGACGACCAAGAGGACCAACCAAGAGTGCAGGTAGTGTTAGAGGCTCGCCGCAGATATGGTCCAGGCGGCGGTGTGGAAGAAGATGGCCGGGCCAGGTGTGGGCGCTGTTGGAGGACGGGCCATTGGTGCACGAGCACCGGCTGCGCCGTGACAGAAGGGTGGGACGACTACGTCATCTTCTGTAGCGACGACTGTAGGATTAGACATGAGTATGCCAAGTTCTTTGAACATGTGTTAAACTACTTGCTGTAAAATTAAATACAATGTACAGGACGACATTAATTACTGACTGATGAAAAACAAGTATATCCCTTTCTCTTCAATTTTATTATTTATTACCCTAGAATTTACTTATTTATTGCGAAGTAGGTACCTTATTTATTGTGTATTTATCACTAACGATTCTATATTGGAACCGTCTGATATGTTTATTTATCACAGACGGTTCTGAACACATTCCGTCTGTGATAATTGAAGCATCACAGACGGTTTTGAACACGAACAGTCTGTGATATCCCTTTATTAATAGGAGCTCGCTAGAGTTTGCACCCTAACTCGTCACTCCCAGCGCCCTTACTCTTGCCCGTTCCCCTCCCCACCCGAGTGCCCCCAACCTCGACGCCGCTGCCCCCGACATCAATGGCACCGCCCGAGTCGCGCCTTCTCCCCGACCCCATCACCGACACCCCTTCTTCCAGTCGCCATCGGTTGTGACATCACGGTTCGCTGCACAAGACACTTACGATAAGAGTGTCTTTTCAGTGTCATCATTGTGCCACAACTACGGTGACGTCGCTGCCTAAAGCCTCCTTCCCGACGTTCGCCCCCCAAGTCGCGCCTTCTCCCCGACCCTGTCGCCGTCGCCGCCCTTCTTCTCATCGCCGCCGGTCCAATCGACCCCCCCGGCCAAATCCACCTCCCCGTCACCAGATCTGCCTTCCCCTCTTCGTCCTCGGCTACCTCACCACTGACACCGGCGTTTGAGTTTGAGTTGTTTACATTCTCTGTTGCTTCAGTTTTTTGGTTTGAGTTTGACTTGTTTACTGATGTGGGTTGTTGTTGCTAACATGAAGGAGATGGATGTGGTGAGCTATTGTTGGTGGTCGATTTGCCATTTGCATTGGGGTAACTACTCCCATTTACTCTCTATCCCTTTTCCCTCCCCTTGCTCTGTGATGTGGGTGATGAATGATATGGGCTATGGTGGGTGTTCTGTGATGGTTGGATGATATGCGTGGGTTCTCTGTGTATGATGTTGGTTTATGACATGTATGTTCCTATATGGTATTCTGCTTTTGAAAGCTGCAATTAACTTTTCAGATTTGTAAAGGTTAGGCTAATTTGTAATGCTGTAATTAACATAAAAATTATTTATTAATTGGTGTGCCGAAAATTAAATATGCTGAGATAGTGTCTCTTTTGCACTGTTAATCAAAAGATCATTTGTTGACTGAAAGGTTAATTGGCTGTCTTGAGATAGTTCTTGATATATTAGTAAAGCATTAAATTTTGAGCTTAAAGTGTGAGCTTTATACTAATTTCATTAGTATACATGTGGTATATATATGTTGTGCATATTATTCATTTCTCTAACTCTTCTCTATAAAGTCTCTAAGTAGTGGCTGCTTTTGCCTTTAAAGCTGGCTTCACACACACACACACACACACACACACACACACATATATATATATATATATATATAGTTCTTAGCCCCTTGTTAGCTAACTCGAGGGCTGAATTCAGATAGCTAGCTCGCTCCTTGGGCATTCATATATCCTAAACATGCAGGTGATCATCATGACCTACTTCATCGAACCTGATACACTAGTGTGTGATTTGCTTCATGCCAATTCTACAAGCACTTGGAGGATTGGCATGAAGCAAATCACACACTCGAGTGTGTCAGGTTCGATGAAGTGGGCCGTGGTTCACTTGTATGTTTAGGATATGAACGCCCAAGGGACGAACTAACTAGTGAATTCAGCCTCAAGTTAGCTAACAAGGACTAAACTCTCTCTCTCTCTCTCTCTCTCTATATATATATATATATATATATATATATATATATATATATATATATATATATATATATATATATATATATATATATATATATATATATATATATGAAGTCGGTTTTAAAGGCACAAGCGACCTTTGCTTGGAGACTTTTAGAAAAATATTATCACAGACGGATTCATCTACAAATTGTCTGTGATACATCAGCTACTATAGACGGTTTCATCTACAAACTGTCTGTGATAGTTTTACTATCGTAGACGGTTTCATCTATAAATCGTCTGTGATAGGCAACTATCACAGACGGTTCTGAGTTAATAACCATCTGTGATAGTGTGCATCACATACGGTTCGAAAACCGTCTGTGATGACCTCATGTCATCACTGACCCATAAACTCAGACGGTTCACGAAACCGTCTGTGATGACATTTTTGAACCGTCTGTGAAGACCTTTTCTGTAGTAGTGTTAGTCCCTTGTCCTCTAACTCATTTGCAAGAACAAGTGCATTAATGACATTTGCATTTTCCTTAGAACCAGTTAAGGCCTACCGACTTAGATTTGTGCACTTTATAGGTATATCGGTATCATCGATCAACATCTCATCCCAGAAATCAAAAGCACCACCATCAAAGAATTGATCAAGGGTCAGTGCTGGACTGTTAGTGCCACTTTCAGACACAACCTCTTTGAGAGCAAGCACAACACAAGGATCAAAATTTAGTAATGACCTTCTTTTAACTTCCTTGTGTCCCCTCTCAACTGGATTTTCCAGGTAGCCCTTAGGTGTTTCATCAAATAAATTGAAAGCCTCACAGAAGAAGGAATAAAATCCAGTGTCCACATCATTGACCAACACCTCTTGATCCTTGGTAGGAGTAGTGTTGTAATAGGCACTATTAATATCTTTATCTCCCTCTTGAATTTCATCGAATAGATCAAAAGCTTGCTGAAAGAAATGTTCTAGCTCCTTGTCTATAGCAATTTTCTCACGCTTCCGCTACTCCTCTTATCCCATTTGGCAAGAATCCAACTAATTATTTCACTGGCCTCCTTTGTTCTAAGCTGTGTTTGTTGCTCACTAGTTATTTTCTCGGTACTATCTAACTTCCGCATCCTATTAGTCACTTGTAGAGTAGGTACAAACTCACTTTTCTCTCTTTCTTGGGACAAGGCAGCTGATGTAGAACTAACCTTACAAGTTTGCATAGCTATCGTGGAGCTTTTAGTACAAGGTGAAGTATACAAATATGCAACTCTCCTGGCCATGCCTGCCTAATGACAATCTAATAGTAAGACCCATATAAACACTTCCCTTGTAAAGCTCTACAAGCTTGCGTAGCTGATTGACATGAATATAGCTGAACCAGAAATTGAGAACCATGCATACCAGGAATGGGGGCTATCCTTTCCACCACTCCACATGAAGAAAAGAATAGGTAGAGTACCTCTTGTGTTATAAGGCAGCTCATGTATTGAATTGTCACTGTTAGAACTCTACCTTCAAGATGGGGGATTTCAGCAAATACCTTGTGAGCATTGTCTCCGATGTCTGCACAGCCACGATCATGTTTTTGCACATAAGGTACATGATTCTCACTTGCATGATACGAGCCTCGAGATGCTTAGAGGTGTAGCAGCAACCTCCTTGGCCAACCCCGCCTTAGTCATGCGCAAAACTCATACCAGGCATTTTGTCGACCATGTGATGACCGTAACCTTGTGCAACTCCTTGAGTCCACCCTTCTTGCTGCCCATAAGAAATCGTGCTCCCAGGCGAGAAATATGAACCATGAGATGTTGGGGAGTAGTTCCAACTTCCTTGTGCTGCACAAGTACTTGTCGCTCCCGCCAGTTTGCCTATCTTTTTTTAAAAAAAATTCTGATAGCAGCCCACCAAGTTGATGGCCTGGAGGCGAAATCGTAGCAGAAAAGAGAGGAGATGGAGTATTGTTGCAATAACTCACTGAGGAATACACTCCACTGTAACCTACTGGAGTACAACCCACAAAATAATTCATACTTTCCCACTCTAATTTAACACGACGAGCAAGGTATTGGGACGATTTGATGGGGATTTTGTGAATGAATGCTCTTAGCTTCTGCCATTTCCACCACAGCTAGGAACTCGAACTCAACTTCGGTATGGGGATTTTATAGTGAACGTTCGTCACCAAGCCTCTCTAAATATCTTGCCGCCTCCGAGGAATCGCCACCAAATAGATCCACCATCGCCCAATCGCCTCCCACACGATGAGCCGCCGCCGAATCGCCACCACTGTTAAGGATAGGCTGGAGCTCTGATACCTTTGTTAGGGTCCCAATTGAATATGATTGAAATCGCAGACAAATTTGATGGATTTGGAGGTAAATTGAAGAGGAGAAAGCTAGGGTTCTTAGGCTACTTTACTCTAAGAGATACTAGGAAATAGCTTTATTCATTCTTGATTTTCATTCCAGATTGAATCTGGTTAGAAAGTCCCAAGAATTACAGCTTGAATTATATGGGTAAAACCACAAAAGTGAGACTTAAACTCTGAATTCACTGAAAATAAATGAACTGAAACGCAAATTAGCCGTTCGATGTCACTTAGCGTTCATCTCCCAATCTTGACCGTTCCCTCCTCCGTTAAGTGCACGCGACAAGGCGTTTAAATCGTTGCGGTCTTCCTCTGATTTGATCGCGTTTATACATGGGAAAATTTGATCATGGGTCTTGACACGCCGGCGCCTCGCCTCCGTCCTCCTTTCCCCCTCCCGCGCCGCGCCCTCCTCCCTCCTCCTCAGCGCCTCCACCGGACCGCGCCGTTGCCCGCAGCCGCCTCCGCCGGACCGCCTTCTTTGGGTCCCCTCCCGTCTCCACCCTGGCGTGATGTCCCTGCGGCGCCTGAGCACGGCCGCCTCCGCCGCCCTCCTCCGCGGCGCGAACGACGGCGGTGTCCTGGCCGCCCTACGCGCGGAGATCTCCTATGAGCTCTCCCCCCCCCCTCCTCTGAGTCCTCTCCCCCTTCCCTCCATTCCCAGGTACCCCCCTCCTCATCCTCCCACCATCTGACCCCAACCCCAATCCGCGCCACTCACACCTCCCTCCCTTTCGCAGGGCATTCTCGACTTCGTCACCGTGTCGGACGCGCCGCGCGCGCAAGACGTGCTCCTGCGCCGCCGCAGCGCTTCCGAGGAGGTCCTCGTTTCGGCGCTGCTCGCCTCGCTGCGGTTCGAAGGCGAGGAACGGCTGCAGAGGGACGCGCTCATGAAGGTATTCGTCAGTAATCCTGGCGTGAAACCGGTGCTGCGGTTCGACTGCCGTGCGTTTGCGCATGATGGCGGTGGAGCTGCTGACTATGATGTTACTGCTGTTTGGTACCACTCGTTTCCTGACGACGCGGCCACGCGGGAGAGGACAAGTATGAAGGGTCGGAGTTCAGGTAATGTTTTTTCCATTGCTTGATTTTTAATTTATGTGGATAACTGGATATTGTTTTGTGTACTGTACAATGAAGTGATAAATTCGGAGTTACCGCAAGAAATTCTGTAAAATGAGCATTTCCGCCATATTTGAGTGGAGTCTTAGGATAGTTTTGATTGCCATTCTCATGGCAATACTTCTCACAGGTGATCTGAGGAGAACCTATGCTTGTCATAAAGTTCGTGGAATTTCTAAATAGTTGGATGGATCATTGTAGGGTGTAAAATTGTAAATAGTAATGCATTGAACATCCACATTTTCTTGTGTGCTAGCAATTGAAACCTTCACCTCCATCTATTTGAAGATCAAGGCATGAGAGAGGTTTGTTGGTTGATGATGGTTCAAAGGAGAAGCGCATTGAAAGGAGAAGGGCGATGCTAATCTTTTTGGAAATATAACAAATGATCAACTAAAAGAGTAGATTACCACGTAGGTGCAATTAAGCATCTCTTGGTCCCCCTGGATCAAAGCAAATATGTCAATTTATCCTGAATTGCTATGCTCTTTTAATCCTGATTTTGGATCTCAAATGGGTTAGCAAGACTTTGCTCAGTATGCTTAAAGCCAAAGGGGAGTGATACTGGATTCAATGCCTTATGTCAACTTGTGTTATTTGGGTTAAATTGTTTTGACTGGAATGAAGTAACCTGGTAGAAAATTAGAGATGAGATGAGAAATGATAAAGGGTAATCCGTTTTATCTGATGTTCTAAGAAAACACAAATGTGGTAAGTAACATCCGCATTCGAATGAAAAACGAATGCGAATACTATCCGGATTTTTTCGCCAGATGCGAATACGGATGTGATATGTGAAATGACACCGAATAAGAATACGTCTGTATTCACAATAATGTCAGCGGGCAGCAGCCCGGTCAGCACTCAGCGCTCACGCTCCCAAGCGGCCTGTCGGGCTATCGGCCAAGCCCAACAACTAAGTGACTAAGTCCCCAACTCCCCATGGCCCAATGGCCCATGCCATTCCTCCAGCCGTCCACAAGCAAGAACGATTGAACCAACAAGGCAACAACCAACCCGTTCCTCTGCATAAATTTGTAGTCATGTACATATTACATAAATTTGTTATACCGAGATTTATCGTAAAAGTTGTAGGATATTCGCATTCGACCGAATTGAGTACATATTCGATTCGAATTCGTATTCGTTACGACATTCGATTCGTATTTGTATTCGTTTTAAAAATATGAATTTGTATTTGTATTCGAGACTATTCGATCTGTTTCCATTCCTAGCTGTAACTCACCACTTAATGTGTACTGGGACGAAACTAGGTTTAAGATGGCTGATTGCTAGTAGTCTGTTGTATAGCAAAGCAACATGCTCAAAGTGGATAATGTAAAACCTCACCTCCCAAACAATAAAAAATAAATGGGATTGGTTAGAGGTCATCAGCTACAGGTTGCGTTGAAAGAATATCTGCTGGCAAGAGGCGTGAGCTCCAAAGTCCAAACTGGCCAGCTCACTTCTCCATCACTTGCTTGAGAAGGAGCGCGTCCAGTACGTGAGTTGGCTGAAAACTTTGGAAGAGATGTTCGCTAAAGATCATTGACCTACTACTCCCTTTAACTTCCCCCGTCATTCTGTTCTTTATGAATTATGAGTCGAATGTGTAAAACCTTTTGCTATGCCAATGCTGGAACAGGTGGATGTTATGTTCCATCTCGAGGAAATCTCATCCTCTCATGCGGCACATGTCAATGGTCAGATCAGGGTTCCACCCTGCTAATTCTGTGCTTTGCCGTGAGGATATTATATTCTCTGTAAGAAGTACTTACGACGTTTTAGTCATGTTCCGCGAAGTGTGATCGATGTTCGCATGTCTTGTTCCGAATGGCTAATTGGTGATGGTGGATCATGAGCTGAACAGGGGCTATGGTGCTCCCCGCATTTGTTTTTAATCGAGAGAACATTCTTCACCAAACGACATTTCGGCAATAATTTAATTTTCGTTAATTGCGCTAGTCGTCATTAATTGCGTCAATTGCGGTAGTTGTCGTCAATTGCGTTAGTTTATCGTTAATTATCATCAATAGTTGTTAAATGCTGTCAATTGGCGTCAAACAAGTTATAACTTGCCTCAGGGGCATTTCAGATATTTTTCATCTCAGAAGCTGCAACTAATCTACCTAAAAACCAGACAGCCAAACATCAAACCTTTTCAACTCAGCCGTATAGCTATTCAGCTCTGCAGCCTACCTGAAAACCGCTTTTCAGAAAAACTAATGGCAAAATAGGCCCTTAGACTTACAATAAGCCCGAGAAGCTGAAGCAGAACCTCCTCAAATGGGTCTAACGCTGGTGGAGACAAAATAAATGAACAAAAAGAAATGAAAGCAAAGGTAGGGAGGAAGAAAGCAGAGGCACTGCCAGATATTGTTTCTTTGTTTAATCAGGACTAGGGAGTCAGGGACACAACTATGAAATTTCGTGGTTTCAAAAAACATAATGTGTGAATATCTTAATACTTGACACTTCACAGTGGCCAGTGGGTATATGAAAGTGAGATTTGAATAGATTGTTCCATGATACAGCTCCAAGCACAGGACAAAAGAAAATATTAACTATTAGTCAACAAAACAATTGTACCCGTAACTGCGACTCGTAATAGTTTTTCTTCTTCCTTTCCATCTTTCTGTCGGTGCCCTACTCTCCAAAGCAAACTGGACAGCATTGAAGTCATGCATATTCAGTAGCAGTAATAATTCTCATTTCTCATGCCTCTGAACTTTATATGTTGCTACATTGCTCTATACATGCACGGCGATAATTTACATTGCAGTATTACAAACACCCCTTAATTTGACGAAATGTGTAAATTTAAGAAACTCTAAAATTCCTTCTCATTCACCATGGACGCTCTAGTTCAGCCCAAATAATTCGCTGATGGAGAGCAGGTCGCAGAACCCGCCTGCCTGCATCTGGTCGATGCTGTCGAACTGCTCCTGAAACTCCCAGCAGGTGCCATTGTCACCGAATCCATGCAGGGAATCGTCGACACTGGATGGCCCATCGACCTGCACGTATCCCTGGCTCATGACCTGATGGTGATCGCCTGGGCTTGCACCTGCACCAACCACCCCTGCGGCGTTGAGACCAGGTGCTGCCTCGATCTGGCCACTGATGTAGTCCATGTTCAGCCAATCTGCAAACATGACCTTGGGAGTCACAGGCGCATGGGGCCTGACAGGAGGCTCGGTCATGGTCAGGCAGCTCGAGTCGGCCGACGATGACTCGTGTGGTGGCTCAGACGAGTCGGAGTTCGACGGCTGGCTGGCCTGTTCTTGGGTCGTTTCGCCGGGCTTCAGGCTCTGGGAGTCGTCAGAAGCAGCAGCAGAGTTCGTCGCCGGTGCAGGTGTGTGTGGCCCTTGCTTGCTGCTCTCGACTCTCTTCTTCAGGTAAGAGTTCCAGTAATTCTTTACCTCGTTGTCTGTTCGCCCAGGTAAATGCCGTGCTATCCTAGACCACCTGCAGTACAAAATTTGTGTCAATAATTAAGGTGTGACTTTTCTTAGAATAGAACAATCAAGCTAGTATGTAACAGACTTACAATTCACTCAACTTGGTTTCTGTCGGTGGGGGTTAGTGGAAAATTCAGCTTTTGCATTGACAAGTTGAGGTTTCTTTATTTTCCTGTTTCTTTTTTCTCTGTTGCTAGCTTAAAAGAAAATGTGTCACTTGGGTGAAAGGGACAAGCGTATACGTAGTCTATTCATGTGGACCACTGTTCCTTTGATTTTTTGGGGGACATAATTGCACGGCTCAATAAAGAAACTAATCTTCTCGAGATATTAGAACTAATCTTCTCGAGATATTAGTAGTACGTGCCAGTTCGGATTGTCAAAGCAACTGTTTTCACTAACTCGCAAGTGAGCGCGGATTGGTCCCAATAGTCGACGGCATGTTCTCGTCGCTGTAGTGCAACTCAATAACTAGAAGGTAGAGAGAGAGATAAATTGAGAAAAAAAGAGTTTTTTTTTTTCAAGAAAAAGGATTTCGAGCTAACTTGCTCTAGGACGCAACTGTACTGTATGGCATTCAGCGTTCAGGGTCCACATTATTTTAGGCATGGCAGCCGCCTGATCTTTGCATTACTGCAGAGAGCACTGCGTGAAAAATGTTTGTAACACGTGAATAGTAATTTATAATGTTACTGCAGCAAGCATAGTAGTAACAAAATATGTACCACTCGATTTTACTGTAGAAAAATACTTTGGCTATTACTCTTAGCCTTTAATGTTTTGATTGGATAGTGGTGATCATTTTCCAATAGCTACACTGCATGAGGAGCCAAATCCATAGCAGTCTGTCCTTTTTGGCGCTACTAAAGAGGTCCACACTTTTTTCAATAAACTAATAATGCGAAAGTAAAAAACGGTCTTAATCATCATCACAGTGTGCACCCAGAGGGAGAGAAAAATCTCGCGGATTTCGAATATGCAGGAGCGTTTGTGGAGCGTGCGCGTCAGCATCAACTCCACTACGAAAAAGGTCTCGGTGGCGAGCATCACCGGTTTCCTTTTCCATTTCCCCCTTCTTTTTCACTTCATCAGCGCGTTCTAGAACCGGATTGCCGCCAGCTCGGCACTGCCGGGCAGGGACAATTTGCTATCCATCGAAAGGATGGGCTAGCCTACTACTACTACTACTACTACACTAAGCCAGTGTGGAGAAAACTAAAAGGAGAAAAGGCAGCGTAGTCCCAACGTCGAGAATTGTCTTTCGTTTCAATCATTTGCGTGTAAAGACTAAAGGGTGCGTGCTGCCGGTGCTTACTTGTTGCCGAGTGCAGCGTGGAGGCTCATCACCGTCTCCTCCTCCTCCGGGGAGAACATGCCGTGCTTCAGCCCCGGCCGCAGGTAGTTGATCCACCGCAGCCTGCAGCTCTTGCCGTTCCGCTGGAGCCCTGCAACGCCGGAGAATCTAAACTTCTAAGACCAACAAACCAATGTGCATTTGTCTAGGAGAGATGAAACTAACGACTATATGAAGAAAATTTTCATGTTCAGAAACGGCCAGTTCAGACGAGCCGGCCAGAGAGATTCAGCCAAGAGAGCTGCACCAGGCTCTGTTCTGCACCGATTGCCAGTGCTTCAGTGGCTAATTTTCAGCAGCCGTTGTTGGACTTACCGACTTGAGCAGGGAGCGCGCTCCAGCAGCCGTGGCCGTGCCGGAGAATGTAGTCGCGGAGCTTCTGGTCCTCCTCCGGCGACCACAGCCCCTTCCGGTAGTTCGGCCTGGGCTTATCGCACGCCTTGCACCCCATTGCAGGAGAATGTCACAGCACGGAAGCTCGGGAGGGAAGCAGAGCTCCAGCTACAGGAGGTAGGAGAGAAGAGAGGCTTCGGCTGCAAGTGCAAGCCTTCAGATGGAGGAGCGTTCTGTCGTCTCAACAGGGACGCAGTAGGTAGGTGTTTTTATAGGGCAGGAACGGTGATAGAGTTTTCGCTTTTCTTCTTCTTCTTCTTTTGGTTTGGAAATAAACAAACAAACAGACAAAGGACGTGTTATCGTCCTAGCTCTTTTTCTCACCTTACTTGTGCGTTTTTACGGAAAACTAAGACGTTGGCTCAATGTGCACATTGAAGAAGCGTGCATGCATCATCACATCGTGTGCAAGGTGAGGAGGCCTTAAAGAAAGTCAAGCCAAGTAGTAATTCGGAATTAATCCAAGCCACCTTGCGAGATGGCTTTCAAGTGGAAAATAAGTAAAGTAGAAGTGCTACTCGATGGAGCAAATTATCACAGTGCGATGACGTAGCATCTTAAGACGCGCCCCCTACAGAGGCAGTGTAAAATTTTTTTCCATTGCTGGCCCTTCGAAAGCCATCGCTTTCCCCTGGCAAGTTTTTTTTTTTCAAACAAATTTGAAAAACACGTCCCGTCACTTGGTAAGCTGCAGCATATCAACGGTAAATTTCAGTGATACGTATGTTAACATTGATTAGTTCTTGTTGCTTTTGCATTTCCCCCTTGTTAGCTCCTAAAGCGTAGCATGGTCTTAAAAAGCAAAAATATTTATTTCCCCTTTTTTTGTTTATAGCAGAAAGAGACTTGCTTGTGAGAGAAGCGAAGAATGAAGGAGCGGAGCAGGAACTAGGAGGACTCGCACGTGTCCTTTTCTCATTCCATTCAACACGCGCGTACAGAAAGTCCAAAAGAAGGAACACGTTGCAACCCGGCAATCTGTAATCAACGCTCTATGGTGATAGTTGAAATGGGTGTCGCTACAGATGTTTGGCTCGGACGCTTATGATTAACTCATCTTTCTTTTCCTTAGGGTACCTCCTCCTCTCCTAACCACTCATTTGCTTATCCAAAAAATAAATTCTATGGGACGGGGCCTCAGGAGAGGCCCCTCGCATCTGCCTTCTCCCGTCCCCGACGCTACTACCTGGCGAGTCGCAACGCGACGAACAAGGTGCGAGACATGAAGGAGTAAGACGACGATGAATTTCAGTATGTACATATGAATAAGTGGGGTGATGGTTGTTTTGGTGGTTATGAAAGAAGTGGGGCATGAACATGCTCCCGAGTCGCAGGGAGAGAAAGAGGTAGGACGATTTCCCACTACGTGAGGGTAAACTGTTCCTTTTATTAGTTATTACGATTAACACCACTTCATTAACACGCGTGTTCGTACTTCCTAGCAACTCCGGACGAACTCCTCGCTATAGCAAGCTAGAGTCCGTGTTTAGGTGGACTAGCGCTTAACCGACGACGCATCCACGGGCGGGCGCAGCCGTACGTCGGTGCGAGTTCGCACGCACCGGCAACGCGTGCGACGCAAAAGCGAAGCAAAAACACGGGGGTTTTGAGCGTTTTCCCCCTTGCCGCATGCGGTGCCCCGCCGAACCGGCCGCGCGCGCGCGGTCAATGGGAACGTACGTGCGATGCATGGGTAGCATCGATCCAGCCTATCGCAATTCGCACCATCTCAACATTCAACCGGGCGCTGTCATCGATCCGTGTGTGAATGCGTGTTTGATGTCTCAATTTGTTCGGAGCAGGAGCAGAGTTGGTGCCTGGTTGTCGGTAGCTACAGAAAAGGTTACCATCTGTTTGGTGTCCAGCGGCATGGCAGCTTATCTGGGTGCAAATCGGACTGTGGCGTACGTGGCCACCGCCCATCGCCAGGCATGGGGGCTGCCCAGCTGGTCAAATAGAAAAGTTCAAGCAGAGTCATGCGCGCAGCATAGCACGTATTAGTTAAGAAATCACTTTTAAATAGTTTAGGGCGAAAAATAAACAAGGGAACTGGGCCTGCGAGAGTTTTTCTTTCTTTCTTTTCCTTTTATAATATATGAATGAGTATCAGACTTGTGGGGGTCAAGAGGCCAAGTCAGTTAAATACTACCCATATGTGGGGTAAACGGTGCCTGTTGCGCAAATAGTTCGAATGCCCTTTTTTTCCGACATATGAGAAAAATGATAGCCATGCAAACTTTTTCCCCTGTTTCTTTCTTCACTAGTCAAGTGTCTGTGCGTTGCAACGGATTTTAAATAAAATATAATATAAGTTATAAACTTAAAAAACCAATATACATAAGGTAATTATCCCTACAAATGAAAATTTCATACATAATTTCATCCAATCAACAAGTCACATATAATCTTATCACAAACCACAAACACAGATAATCTAATTATCCACAGAAGATCCTTCAAGTATCTTATACATGTGTGCATATATTTATCCACAAAAGACCAAACCAACTTGTAACATCCCAGATTTTCAGGAGTTTCTAAAAAATTTTAAAATAAAAAATAACCCTTTGGCTTTGTTGAATTGCTGAAACTTAACCTGAAAATTTTAAAAATAGAAAGAGATTTAATGTGAATTAATTAAACTTCAATTAATTCAGATTCTCTGTTTTGAGTTTGGACTCCTTGAATAATTATGATCGACATGTTGACATGTACCCTTGGACACCGTAGGTTGGGTAATCTTAGTTGGACATTATTGTAATACCAACATGGGTGCGTATTATGCTTAGTCATACTTTAGTTATGCGATGTTTCTCGATCACCCGATTCAGTGATGATAAATTTGACTTAATGATATATGGAATTATGGCGCGACCACTGTTAGTAAAATTTGTTGTGCCATGGCAAGGGTTGCCTTTTGGTCGGATTGAACCAAAAATAATTTTATACTCACGCGAATGATCGTGCAGTAAAGAGGGTGCAGGAAGCACATTGAGATAAAAATGTTTCACCTGAATAGTCTCTAAGAACTTAACTTTGTGCACCATTGATCTGAGCCATACTGTGCAACCATAAGTCCATTTATAGGGGTGGACCTGGTTAACAAATTAGCAAGGTTTTGAATCGGTTCTGTGTTAGTGGTCGGAATGACACAAGAAGGGGCAAGGAAGGCGAAACCTTAGCGAGCAGAACCGAGTCAAAATGTAGCTTTGTAAAGGCCTTGTGATAATCTCTTAGTCGCATGTGAGCGGACAGTATAAGATGATTATTTCTTGTGGGTCAAGCTGTATAACCTCTGCAGAGTGTAAAACTATTCGAATAGCCGTGTCCCCGGTCTGTGCAATGCCTAGTGATTTCACATGAGGGGTAGATTTTCTCAAAAATGTTGTCGTAGGTGTTTACGAATTGGTTGGGAAGTGAACATGGTGTTTACGAGTTGGTTCAAAGAAACCTGATTACCTATGTATTAATCTTTTAAATTATACTTTCAATCTACTTACCGTAATTACTATCAATACTGTTTTTTGCAAATTAACCATAAAGCTATCCTTGTCAAGCCTTGCATGAATACTATTTGCATACTGTTCCCTACGACTTGCTGGATATTTTATGTACTCACAGCTATACGCCCTTTGTTGATCAGTTGTTGAAGAAGACCCCGGGAGCACCGAGTTCTACGAGGACGACTACTTCGAAGACCATGCAATCTAGGGGGTGTCCTCCATTCGATTGCCTGTGGGCATGTCGAATGGTCTCTACAAGTTGGTTTTGTTCCGCTGCAAGTTTACTCTGGTCGTAGATCTAGTCGTGACCTTAGCTCTGCGTGGCAAGCTTTGTAAAACCTTGACTATAAGGTCCTTTTGCTATTATGTATTATTATTTTATTTGTTTCTTTAGCCGTTCTGTTGTATGAATATGATTTCATCTATGTTGTAACTGTGCGAGCTAGCTACTGATCTGAGACTAGTTCAAAATGCATAGAGAGTTCCAGGGTTGCATACTCGGGGTCCCGACACAACTCAAGAGGGGGCAGATGACAGACTCAACAGCACTACCAAATCTTTCTTTTTATAATATTAAAGATAATCTTGCATGCATCTGCACGGCGGTGACTTCGCTACGAATTGGTTGAGGGGTCAACTGACTCATAGCTTTTATATATATATATATATATATATATATATATATATATATATATATATATATATATCTTGTAGTTCTCTTGAAATTACTTATAATCCATGTAAATTTTGTAGAAATGACCCCACTAAAATATAAAACAATGATAATTGAGCTCACACGACAAAGTTTCTGGATCCACTACTGTCTGCATGTAACCTTTAATCTGACGCATAGAGCTCTTTACCTGAGTCGATTTGAAGAAAGGGAGGTTTTTGCCGATATTACTTGGTCCTACGAGGGGTTAATCAATCTGAATATGAGTGTAGATAACCTCACAGTACCACTTCCACCCTATGCTGTAAACTAGTGGGAGACATATATACAGTAGCCGCCACAAATGCATGATTGCTCATGGGAGCAAAGCTTATCGCATTGTACAAAGCACATGATTAGTAGTAGTTTACAATGGCAAAGTTGCTTTTCAGGATGTACTGGGGCTAATCTTTTCTGATGAAGTGAAGTACAACTGTACAAGAGTTCGTTACACTGTTTCAACACACCGGCATTAGGAAATGATGAAACTTTTGTTAATTTTGTGGCTGGTACAAACGACTTCAGAAGAATGATATTTGTAGCCAATGGAATAAGAAGCTTCGATCGTATCATTAGTTTTGAGCTGCCAGATCACATACTTAAATGTGGGTTGGTTGTGGACTTCTGTGATCCACCAATACTGACAATACATGCATAAATCTTTTGGACACTGTTGCGTTTATCATATCATTCTAGTCAAACATGCCCATTATATTTATATGATGATGTTTCTCAAGAAAGAATAACAAAAGACACCTCATATCACAATTCACAAGTGCAAAAATGAACTCTGCCTAAATCATAGCATATCTTATCTGGACTAATAAACAAATCTGGCACCATATCTGTGCTAATATTCAATCTGGAGGAGAATAATCTTGGGAAAATGAACACAATTCAGTAGACTTTTTGCGTATATGTCATCAAAGGAACCGAGGGCCGAGGCCACAAGAGTGTTCGGTTGAGACCACAAGTGTGTTCGGTTAAATTAAAGATCAAGCGCAAACTGAATTTGAAACAGACTCGCGAACTCACTGTATATACTGAGACCAGATCGCATTACATATTTACATGTATCCTGCGTTGGCAAAGAACTAATGGCGCAATGGCGTTGACGCATGGTAGTTGGAAGAGTGTCCGTGTCAACGTGGTATAAATTAACGCACAGCGTATATGATGGGTGATGACCAGAGCCAGAGTCGTATCGTCAGTCTCTTGAAAAGAATTTTTTTTTTCTAATACAACACCTTTTCATCACGTATTTGCACAATTAATCACGAGCAAACCATATTTACAAATATAGCACCGTTGGCGTACGGCCACCGTACGCCAACGCCGGAGCTAATGCCACCTACCGTTGACGCACGGCCACCGTGCGTCAACGCCAACGCCGCTGCCACATGCCTCCGGCCTCCCCAGCAGCCCGCCCGCTCGCCGCGACATGCTCCAACGGCCCTCGGCCCGCCACGTGTCCTAGGTTAGGTTAGGGATAGGCTGAAATTGGTAAGAATTTTAAAATATAGCAAATGGATTCAAAAAATTATGAATTTTTTTGTGGAGCCTCCCGACACCTTATAAGTGTAATTTTTTTTTTTAATAATTTTATTAGTTCAGAATTTTTATCGCTATTTCATATAAGTGTCCTATTTGTGCGAGAACAAAAAAAATCAACAGAAGACCATATATACCATGTGTTGTTTGCCCAAACATTTGAATGAGGCCCTCCCTCTATTTTCTTTTTTTTTTCACCGAAAGCATCAATCACTTGCCATCCTATCACCTTCTTGTCTCATCCATCAAATCTTTGTCCCCTGAAATGTATGGCTTAATTAGCGCGCGCGGGATAAGGATTCTCTCCCGCAGCAGCTATAAATTAAAGCGAACGAGCGCGATTTCATTTCGTAGTCGCTCGCTCGCTCATCCGCTCGTTCATTTCATTTCGTAGTCGCTCGCTCACTCTTCCGCTCATTCATTTCATTTCGCAGTCGTTCACTCTCTTGCTCTGTCAATTATATTTTTGGGGACATTTCATTGTTATTAACCGTCGTCGTTCACAGTAGTTTGGTCATAATTTTTAATTTATAGTGTTTATTAGTTATGAAATAATTAGTAGTAATTAATTAATAAAGTAGTGTACATTAATTTGTAGTATTAGTTTGGTCGTAAAGCGAAATCAAATAATAAGAAATGCATTCACCGAAGAACAGAGGAGCATAATATAATTAAGCTAGCTTATCACCCCAGGAAAACTACTTTGCAATTAAAAAGCTAGCATATTTAATTTACAATCTTTTATGGTTATTAGTCACCTTCTCACTAATATTCCCTTTATTCCATGTGTTGCATGCCATGTCTCTACTGGCGCTTCTGGAACATTTATACGATAAGGACCACCGGTGCAAGCTGTGGCTCACCGCTGACGCGGATGGCCCTCCGTCCCTGGCGCTTTGGGCGGGGAGGGACTGCTGGGCGCTGGACGATCGCTACATCCCGATCCTCCAAGACACGGACTTGTTTCCCCTTACGAGGATGGTCTCCGTCGGACGCCATTTCACTCTAGACGCCAGCCTGCTATCGGCACTTGTCGACAGGTGGAGGCCCGAACACACACCTTCCACTTTCGGTGGGGTGAGATGATGGTCACCGTGCAGGACGTCTCGCTCTTGATCGGTCTCCCGATTCAAGGTGAGCCGCTTGTTCCGAGCCCTCCGGGTGCGGACTGGAAGGCCAAACTGGAGCAGCAGTTCGGCCAACTTCTCCTGGAGCGTATACGTGGTGTCCCCCGGATTTGGCTGAGGCAATTTAGTCAGTGCCCGCAGGGTGCACCTCACGAGGTCGTTAGGATACACCTCGTTGCTTACCTTCTCCAGCTCTTTGGTGGGTCCTGTTTCCAACCACAAAGAGCGATTTTTGCTACCCGAGCTTCATCTGTGTCGCCGAGTCTTTGGTTGACGTGGGGGCTGGGCCAATGCCTCAGTACACCTAGGGATCAACTGTCCTTTGCACCACATACCGGGGGTTGTGTGACGCTTCGTGGTGCGGCACCGCTGGTACCAACCTTGCCTTCTTCTATGTGCTCCTGCAGCTATGGAGTTCGGAGTACCTCCCTATTGGGCGACCGACCATCGAGATAAAGGTGCACCCGTACCCCATTTCGCATGACCAGGTAGACGAGCCCACCATGGGCTTACGGTGGACTACTGCCCGTCTGCGTTGGGCCAGCGGAAGAGTAGCGAGGTGCTACTCGTTGTACCACAACGAGTTCAAGTCGTTGCACGAAAGCGACATCATATGGAATCCATGGTATCCACAGTTCGTACGTACGGTAGCGCCGCACGAACTGTCCGTGCAATGCATCTAGGACATTCTGCTATGGACGACTAACTGCCACCTGGTGTTCGCACATATGGTGGAGCCTCGCATGGTGCAGCATGTAATGTGACAGATTGGTGCGCACCAGGTCGTGCCCCCGGACGGCAGGCCCCTACCACGAGCCGTACACCTATGAGTCAAATTCCATCCGAGTAATGCTTACAGTTCTTACATCTTCTTTTCTAACACCAATCCTTCCAGAAATGCAGGCGATCGAGGCAGGGTAGGCATACCCAGGACTGGCACCCGCTCTAGCACGAATGGACTACGGCATGGATGGAGAGGGCGTACTTGGATGTCTTGCATGCCCCGCGTCCGTACGACCCTGAGACGTACGTTGCATATATGGAGTGGTACGTGCCACGGACGTGCGTAAGACTCACCATTCCTCCACCAGAGTGCTCGGAGCCGGTGACAGAGGAGACGCACCACTTGAGCCTCCGCCGCTTGTTCGATCGTCACAGCGCTTCGTGGCGTGACGACGTTGTAAGTCACTTACAATCTCTGGTCTGGTCGTTCATAATATTTGTACTCTTCGTTAATGAACTTGTTATGTATGTCACTATAGTTGGAGCGGGCGCAGCGCATCGGAGGACGCCATCGGTAGACCAAACACAACACCGTCAGTCTATCAAAAAAAATTTGAAGTACATCTCGGCGCAGTCGAAGAAGCTGATAAAGAACTTGAGCTGCGGTCGTTCGACGGATGACGCCCTGCACATCGGGCACCAATTGGGGCGTGCTCACCCGCTAGGTCACCACGGCTTAGCGAGTCTGGCAGGCGTCATAGCGTTCCCCGTCGGTCATCCGCGGACCAGGTCGGCGCGGAGGTAAGTCGTTATGTTCAAATCTACGTTCAGTTTTTTTTTGTTATGCCTTGCGTTCCGCTAACATCATGTCGTTCTCCCGCCTTAGGTCCGTTGGGATGAATCACTTCTGCCATCCGCACCCGGTACACAGACTGGCTCTCCCCCTCGGTCATCTGCACTGCACATCCAGGAGGTATAAGGTTCTCAGTTTACGTCCAGAGTGTTTATTTATACTAACATCGTTTCGTCTTGCAGCCTTCAGTTGGCCGTGGGGGTGACGGCTAGTTCACGTCTACTGATGATGACGATACGGACCTCTCAGCTCCTGCCAGGGAGCAGTACATGGCGCCAGGGTACGGACAATGCCAGCCAGGGTTTGGAGCGTATGCAGGGCAGAGCTCCTCCAGGTTCGCTGTCCCACTGTATGTTCAAGGCCAAAGCTCCTCCAGGTAGGCGAGAATCCCGTATGTCCAAGGCCAGAGCTCATCCGCGCAACCGGAGTTGCAGGCATCGTACCCCTGGAGTGATTTTATAGACTCCGTCGTGGATGAATTCTTCTAAGGTGTCCCCTAGGTTAGCATGCCTCATCACGACGACATGTACGCCTACCAGACTCTGCTCCAGAGTCAGCCTACTGGTCCACCTCTGCCTCAACGGTCTCTGTACCCCCTTCGAACCGACACACGCTCTCTGGATCGGTGGACGTATTCCACGGGTCATGCTCAGCGTAAAACAAGGCCGCGCACGCAGACGCAACCACAACAGGCAGAATGTAGTGGCTCAGACGAGTGAGCCATATAGTATCGCGTGTTATGCGATTTTGTTTTGCTATATTTTACGCGTGTTTTGGTTGTTATGTGTGTAATCTAGTGCTATATTGTATATCGACATCTCCAATGGAGTTGCAATGCAGCTTTTTTTCTATACATTCCAAGTCACATGAAATCATAAAACCCTAATTTCCGAAATCTAAAATCGAAATTTTCGCGACCTAAATCCTAAATTTTTTAGACAATACGAGAACACATATAAAATTGCCGAAACATTACACAATCAAATCCACTGCATGAGGAGCCTTCAAAATAAAATTCATAATTTTGGAGCTTATTTTCTATATTTACAAATTCATACAAACCGGACACTTATACTAAATAGCGATACAATTTTTGAATGAATAAAATTATGACAAATTTACACAAGCAAGTACACGGTGTCGGGAGACTCCACAAAAAAAATTATAATTTTTTGAACTCATTGCTATATTTTAAAATTTTTACCAATTTCAGCCTAACCTTAACCCTAACCCTAACCTAACCTAGGACACATGGCGGGCCAAGGGCTATGGAGCATGGTGGCCAATTGGCCATGCTCCAACGGTTGGAGCACGCGCGCCAACGGCCAACAGTACGTGGCATCAGCTGTTGAGCTGTGCATCAACGGTGCTATATTTGCATATTAGCAAATACAGCTTGCTCGTGGTCAGTTGTGCAAATACGTGATGAAAAGTGCTGTATTAGGAAAAAAAAATCTCTTGAAAACGCACGGCTAACGCAAATACACAGAAATATTGGACATATAAACCGGGAGGAATTAACAAATGCGTAAGTACCGGCTCAAACCCAATCATTCATAGTTTTTTTTGTGTACAGAGCATCTATTTTTCGACAATGCTCGGAGTACTCCTTTTGTCTTTGAAGGGCCCTCTTGAATTAACCTCTTAAAATTTATATGCTTTGCTGGGCACGTATAAGAGCACGCGTTATATCGACATGTGCAGTATTTACTGTCACAATCTGAACAATTCTCTACTGACCAGAAATGGTAATCTTAAGGAACATATTTTCTGCGGTTCTGCCGGCTTTTGTCGGCTACAAAAAGAGGTAGGACTTCCGTTTGTGTACGCATGCAGACAGCGAGCCAGGTATAACTACTATTTTGTTCTTTCTAGTGAGATCACTACCATGCCGAGAAAATACTTGCAAAATATAGCATGTATATTATTGAAGTATAAGTGAATTGTCTGTTTTTTTTCTCGCTAACTTAAACTTTTGGTTAAACTAGTTGATGCATTCAACTCAATATGATATCAGAGCTAAGAAATCTCAAGTTCAAGACCTGACTGCCCCAACTAAAAATAAATATAATTATAACCTACTTCTATTCTACGTCTTAAACCTGAGAAACCTACACACGAGGGGAGCGTTGAAGTATAAGTGAATTATCCGCTTTTCCGCATCAGTTTAAATTTTTTGGTGAACTGGTTGGTACATATAACTCAATACATATATGCATGCTTTGTTTTCTCCCTTTTTGAAGACCATATATCTCTATGCATGCATGTTTGTTAAGTTCAACCAGAAACACAGCGGAATACTGTCGTCGGTCGAGACCCATGAACTCATTTCTTTAGCTTTCTGGAAGAGAACTATAGGGGAAAACGACAAACTGCTAAGCCGTTGGATTTGCTGACTCCTGCTTAAATTTAATCAGCTCGTGGTCTAGGTTGCATGCTTTGCTTAATAAACATCTCTCCAGGGAGTTCATTATTGCACGAGGCAGACGCATGCCTCTCGTGAGCAAGAGTAGGAGGTTTTCTTCAGTGCAACTTACAAGTCCATCGCTAATTGAGTATTGGATTCCGAAGAAGGATGTGCCTATGCTTGAGTTCAGTATGGTTAAGTTAGTATTAGCAGAATCTATATATGTGTGTGTATGGTCTTCCCTATGTCCTTGCCTAACTCTGATCGATAAGTTATGGTATTCAGTTGCGTTAGTAGGTTGTTGTCATGTTCTGATGGTCTTCTTACTGTTGCGTGTGCGATATCTTTATTTCAGAACAGAGAAAACGTCATAGATCAAGAAGGAGAGAGAGAGAAAAAAAAAAGTTAGAAATGGAACCAAAATTTCAGACTAGGGTGAACTTTGCGGTAATTACTGTAGGAAATTACAGAGATCTAAAAGCACTTGTAGTTACTATAAAAAAAACACCAATCTGAAAAAAGAAACAAATGTAAATCAGCCTCTCAATTGGCTTCTAGTTATTATAAACTTCCTACATTATTCTTTTGGCAAGCAAAGGAGTGTTTTCATAATCTTAATGTATCGTCAATAGGAAAACATGTTTAATTAGTATTAGTACTAGTCAAGTGATAGCTGAGCTATGCATGTATTGCGACATTCATGGTCTTGTCGTGTGTCCATTTCATTCGGGACAACAAAAACGAAGAAGCTGTTCATTATTTGATTCTAATTTCCAATTTCTTGAAAATAAAAGGTGAAAAACAAGCACGAGCTGTTACTGAACTGCAGATTGGTCGTACAATTCGCCTACTCCTGCTGCATCGAATCGCAGCAGCAGGTAAGCGTCGGTAACCCATTGTAATGATTGATCGCAGTTTGCAAGTAGTAGGAATCATAACTAAAACGAGCGACAAAAACTTCAGTTTGAGTAACGTGCTCTCACTAGAAGCACAATTGTACCACATGCATTAAAAGAAGAAAGAAGTGCAACTCAAATCACACATGCACTCTTCTCCCAGACCGATGATACATGATGTGCCCCTGGCGGCTTACCTAGCCCCCAGTTTTATATTTGGAGCTCCAATTATTGGCGACGATCTCCGTGTGTGGCCCTACATTCGTCTATGTTGACGGGATGTCTTAGACAGGCAGGGCCCCTACTGTAGCGTGGCGGCTTAACTAACCCCCAGTTTTATATTTGGAGCTCCAATTATTCACGACGATCTTCGCGTGTGGCCCTACATTCATCTATGGCGACGGGATGTCCTAGACAGGCAGGGACTCTACTGTAGCGTTGCCAACCAAGTCAGTAACGCCATCTCAGATCGTACAAGTTCTGGACCAGCGGATACAGCACTTCTGCCTTTAGTTCTCTTTGTACATGCGCACGTGGTGGCACTTTGCTTCTTTGATCTGATTTCTTGCTCTTTGTGTTCGCAGTGTTGCAAGCTGTAACTCATCTCTGACTTGCTCTGCTCGAGTAAATATGACTCTACCGCACTACTTCAGGAAATGTCGTCCATCAGATCACCACTTCAATTTTATGCTCACTGTACTACTACTATACAAGTCAAGAGAAAAAGGTAGACTATAAACCAAATTTGCAAATTTAATCAGGGGTATCACAATGGACAACTTGTATTAAGTTGGGACTCGGAAGACGTGGAATAGTTCAACAAATTTGATTTTTTAAAAAATAATATTATTTTAATTTTTTTACAAAAATAAATCGTCGATTTTTTTGTCCTTCTAGCCTAGACACATGCCAAGCCCACTCCTGCATCGGTGGCTGAACAAGAAAGGGTTAGTGATACCAAAGAAGAAGTTTGGGATTCCAACCACAGTGTGACGCACACAATGGCTGAAGATCCGGGAGTTGCTGATGTTGTCGATAAAGACCACGTGGAAGGAGCTCCTTCAGTCAGGTAAACTAGTGGGCTTGCCGACGAGAGTGAGGAGCTGGAAGCCTTAGTCCAAAGGATGGATCTCGAAGACCAGGACTACATGACATTGTCAGAAGATGAAGGATCCGACGACGAGAATGCTGTGGAACAGCAGGCGGTTCCATCCGAGTGGAACACATACCAATTCGACAACCTCGTCGTTAACGAAGGCTCTCGTGTGTCGTGGGAGTACGACTAGAGCGATGTCAAGTAAGGAGCTATGTACAAATGCAAGGAGGCCGTGCAGGAGGTGGTTAAATTCTGAGCCTTATCGGTGCAGCGTACATTCACAGTCATTAAGTCTAACCCAAAATGCTACGACGTGAAGTGCGACATAGAGAGACACCCTTGGTGAGTGCATGCATTTCATCCTAAGTGGAACACATACTGAAAATGTTCTATAGTAGTCCCTTACACATGCGTCGTCACTGAGTCAGTGCAGTCCCACAAAAATCTGTCATCAGGCTTCATTGCGAACATCATGTACGGTAAGATCGTGGATAATATAGATTTTGAGCCACGATCTATCATTTGGGCGATTGAGGCGAGGTTCCAGTACACAATCAGCTATGCCAAGACATGGAGGGCAAAATAGAAGGCATTGGAATCAAGGTTTAGTACATTCGAGGACTCCTACCACAACCTGCCTAGCCAACTTTGGGTTATACAGAACAGGAATCCCGGTACTCATATTGCCATTGAAGATTCTACACATCCGAAGTGAGGCAATAACAGGGTACAGAAAGCATTATTCGTCTTTGGTCCATGCATCAATACATTCCAGCACTATCGTCCAATCTTGTGCGTGGATGACACATTCTTAACTCAAAAGTACAAGGGCCAGATACTAACTGCAGTAACGACGGACGGGAACAATCAAGTTCTTCTCATAGCATTCACATTCGTTGAAAGATAACACGGACAACTAGTTGTGGTTCTAGGGGAATTTGAGAATTTCTGTTGTACAAGGCTATCCTAACATATGCATCACATATGATCGGCATGCGGGCCTGCTGAGTGCAGTAACTCAGCTATAACAAGGTGAGAATGAATCAATTCCATGGGTAGATCTACAGAGCAGGTGGTGCATGAGGCACTTGAGTGCAAACTTCTACAAGCAGTTCCGCAATAATGACTTGATGAACCTGTTCAAGCGGCTATGCAACCAGAATCAGCAGTGAAAGTTTGACGTACTCTGGAAGATTCTAGATAAGCGGACCTAGACGTACAGAAGGGAGGCTGAGAAAAAGACTGCTACAAGCGCTGACCAGGCCCCCAAAGTATTGCCACAGTTATTCACAGATGGTTCTAGTGTGACGAGGAAGACATGGCGCATGTGAAATGCTTCTTGGATTAGATTGTGCACGAGGCTAAGGAGAAGTGATCACTGCTACATGACAGGGGTGGTGCTAGATATGGTGTCATGACAACCAATCTAGCCAAGGTGTACAATTGGATCATACGCAGTGCCAGATGCCTCCTTTTGGTTGGTATTGTAGAGATAATTCTCCACGGTACCACAAATTACTTTGTTGACAGAAGCAACAACGCGTCGTTCACCATGGCAAATGATAGAGTACTATACTCCACCATGATCACCAAGTACATGGATAAAAAGAGTAAGAAGAGTGAGATCCACTGGGCATTCAAGATAGGCACAAGGGAGCTTCGCTCCGAGATACTGTGCAGGCATAAAGGAAGCCGCGGGACGAACCACGAGAGGATCACCCAAGAGTGTACGCTAGGCTGCGCTAATTGCGTATGCACTTGCAATAAGCCTCTTCTTCTGCATAGGTCTGCTCACATGTCATGGCCGTATGTTCGACGGTGGCGCAACATCCCAGCCAGCACATCTCTGATTATTTCAACAAAGAGGGGGTGATGCAAACTTGGAGTGCAGAGCTATATGTTTACAGTGTGGTTAGCCATTTTATTGGCCATCCGACCTGGGAACAACTTATCTGGGCTACGGACATTGATAGGTTGAAGGGAAAGGTTGGCCAGCGACAAGCACGACGTATCTGGAATGATATGGACGAAACAGAAGTAGAGCATCGTACACAGAAGTGCTCCATTTGCAGGGAGTATGGGCACACCTTCAAGAAATACCCTACAAGAAATCCACAGGATAAGAAGATATCGGTAGTCCAGACAGCACCACGGGGACCTCATCCGACCGCCCCACTTGTGGCGGTCGACATGGTGGACATTGAGATCGCGGCAACGAGAAAAGTTCGTCTTGTTGAAATACGTGGTGCTCAATGCTTTGTAATATCATTTTGATTTATCGAAAAATTAGGTGATGACATTGTGTTGAATGTTTTGTAATATCAGTGTCATTTGTCCACAAAATATGTGAGGATGTCGCGCTGAACGTTCCGTGATATCATTGTGATTTATCGACAAAAATATGATGACATTGTGCTGAATGTTTTGTAATATTATTATGATTTATCCATAAAATATGTTGTCCAAAATAGACAGTAGAAAAATAGGATGAGGTCCCTGCCACCAGTTGAAATGGCGACATAGCCCTATCGCCACTCCAACTGCGACAGGACCTTGTCACCATTTCAACTGGTGACAGGGACGTCTCTGCACTGTTCTAGGATACTATCGGCATTTGGAATGACAATATGACAATTTTGCCATTTGAAATGGTGACAGTAGCCTAGTTTTGTAATTTTTTTTACTATTTATTTTTACAATTTTTTTAAAAAAATAATATTATTTCAAAAAAAAATCCAAAAAACTTCATGGTTCAGACGTCTTCATCTCGCTTTCTGTTTGGTTGGTTTTCTATACATAGTACTGGGTTGGTAAGTACTAAGTAACAACTATGACACTGACAGCTACTATATTGCTCAGACTTCGCATTTCAGTGCCTAGCAAAAACACTCCCAATTGGCATTATTGATGAACAGAAGTCAACTCATTATGACAATGATGGGAGAAAAGTAGCAATTCATGCCACTGGATGTTCAACGAGCAGGAAAAAGCGTGCCCATCGATGATTTGTTGATGTATAGCGCTAGGGATAACAATATCCGTCTTTTATCATTGGTATAGCCGCATGCAGACAGTTGATTTAGCAAAGCCCACGGATTCTTCATTAGTGCCATCGTCGATATAAGATTGGATAGTAAACTTGTAGGCACCTTCAGTTAGATGCGTTGACCGCCGATGATACAAGGGGACTTTAACGAGAATCTAACGCAACAAGCCACCGTGATGTATTGCATATGTATGGTAGAAGTTACAAAACGATCTCTCCCTCCTCATTTACTAGGGGCCCTATTTATAGAGTGGGAGGTGGAGGTCCCTGAAGTTACATCGCTACCCTCGGGGCTTAGCTTGTTCCAGGGGTACTTTCGTCCATTGTGTTAAGCGGATCCTACCACTTCCGAGATGCATGACGTCACCGGCCTCCCCTTATGCGTGCATTGACGGGACATCGGTGCATGGCTACCCTGGGCTGGGTCTGGAGTAGGTTCGTCGACGTGTCATGCCTCGCCGAGATTGGTCCCTGAACCTCGTTCGGGGTGGATCCGCTCCAGGGCATCATGCCTTCATGAGGTTACGTCTGCTCGAGGTAGCGAGGACCCTCAACAGTAGCCCCTCGCCGATCCAGGTGGTTGTCAATCGCCCGCCCAAGCCGACGCACCGACTTGTAAAATGGGTTGGCACGCAGCCTTAGGTCAACGATTTCATTGATAACCTGTGATGCACTCCAACACAATGTTAATTTACCTTATTCCTCACGTGGATTCAAGGCGATGGGTTGGGCATGCACCCCGATGTGGGTTCAATTGGTGTTCACTGAAGGGTCGCTGCTCCACCAGGACCATTTTGGGTCATGTCACAGAATTCATCGTTGCATGAAAGGGGTGTGGAGTCACATACAACCGTGGGGTCATGTGTTGGTTGGCTGAGACGCTGAAGTTATGTGGAGGAGTTATTGACTCATGACTTTCGAGGTGCAGAGGTATGCGTTGGAGCGCCAAGTTTGATGCGCCTAGGCATGGTTGAGGCTTATCCCTTGGGGAATGACAGAGCATCGAGGTGCGCAAGGTTGACTCGTGTGAACATGTAACGATGAGCGTGACCGACCTGTCCATCTGAGAAGCATGGAGCCCTCAGGTGAACAGGCCATTGTGTGTGATGGAGTTTTAAGGCACGAGAGACCGATAGGCGTGCATGCATCAATATGTATGAGCTTAACGGGTGAAACCGGGTACGACACATCTAAATGCGATAGATCGATGTACACCAGCACACCGAGTTGTTCAAGGTCGGAGTATGCCTGAGATTAACCTGATGAGGCATCACCTTGCGACGAGTGCTTGACTCGTTGAGGCACGACCTACAACGCGAGGAGTGCTCGACTCACCAAGGAGTTGACTATGAGGCAGGGAGTACTCAACTAACCGAGGCATGGCCTTTGATGAACGGAGTTGATTTTTCTAACTTGATGGTTGGTTCTCCTTGATGTGGTAAGTTATTACCCCGTCTCCCATTGAAAAAACTTAGCGCTCAAGGCGGTGCTCGAGAGCGCTTCGCAGGTCGAGAGAGGTTAGAGCGTTGTTATCTCTCAGAGAAAAAACTTAGGACTTGTTATCTCTCAGAGAAAAACTTAGGACTCGAGAGCGGTTTGTGGTTGTGGAGAGATCGGAACAACACTGTCTCCCATCGAGAAAACTTAGTGCTCGATACGGGGTCTCGAGAGTGGCATAAGGCAACCGGCCTGAGCTAGGATCTCATTCTGGGTGGGAAAACCCGCCGCCAACATACTTTTTTGCATTGAGGGTCAAGGTAGGGGGGCCCATAGCTGAGGAGATGCTGTCGAGGCAAAGTGACGTCCGGTTGAGGAAAAGTCGTTGAGGCTGAGTCACACCACGCCGAGGCGAGGCCGTCAAATGTGGCGATGTCGTTAACCGGTGCGAGTGACTGATGCAAGCCTAGGTGCATGCCCCGGGGAGGTGCCTACCTGGAATAAATCCAGGGTAGGTAGAGATCGAGGTAAGCCCAGACCTGGCACAGGTTGGGACGAGGCTGAGGTGAGTCACGAAGTTGTAGCTTCTCGTTACGGTACCCATAGACTGTGCCAACTATCGTCGATACGAGATCAGACAATAAACTTGTAGGCACCCTCGGTCGGATGTGACAACCACCGAGGATGCAAGGGGGACCTCAACGAGAATCTAACATAACAAGCCACTCTGATGTATTGCATATGTGTGCTAGAAGTTATAAATTGACCTCTCCCTCCCCATTTACTAGGGGTCCTATTTATAGAGGGGGAGGGGGAGGTCCCTGAAGTTACATTGCTGCCCTCAGGGCTTAGCTTTCTCCAGGGGTACTTTTGTCCATCACGTCAAGCGGGTCCTACCACGTCTGAGATGCATGCCATCGTCAGCATTCTCCCTATGCGTGTATCGACAGGACATCGACACGTAGCTACCCCGGACCGGGTTCAGAGTAGGTTCGTCGACGTGTCACGCCTCGCCGAGGTTGGTCCCTGGACCTCGTCCAAGGTGGATCCGCTCTAGGGTGTCATGCCTTCACGAGGTTACGTCGGCTCGAGGTAGCGCGGGACCCTACCCAACAAATGCAATGCAGGGTAGGAGACCGGATCAAGATTGAGCAGTTTAACTTCAAAGTTAACGAAGTTGTTCCATTTTTATTGGTTAGTGCACATGAGATTGGATTGATCTATACGTTCGTTCTGAAAGAACTGTAACTACCGCTACACAATTCTTTTTTTCATATATGTTTCTCAGGGTTAGTGCCATTACACAAGCAACCGTCTGAATACACACACACACACATATACTATTCTCTGGCTAAGCGTAGAATACTTATTCTACGCCTAGCCAGCCCACCGTGCATGACCCAGGCCTGGTGTGATGAGTGCGTGCAATCCCCATTTGGCAGGCCCATCAAATACAGTTGGCAGGCCAGAAACGCCGCACCCACGTGGGAAACTCAATTTGACGGTAATTGTTAGTTGTTGTAACAGTAATTTGTGTATCCCTTTTACTGCATGTTTTTTTGGGAATGCGATATTCCAAGATCGTATGCCCGTTAGTAAAACATAACGGCGTACACAGTACTCTGCTTCCCGTTTTTACCACCGTTGTTTACTATCTCTCTTTTTTACAATAAAAAGTTTGTGTCAGGATAGTAAACCTTAGCTATATGTAAGGTAATTGTGTTAGTTTTTTTTTACTAAGTAGTTCCAATGAAGTAAACGGGCGTTTGCAGAACAGTAAAAGCGAATTTATCCATAAGTAATATATATATTTTTTTTCCACCGGTAGTTGATGTCGTCGTAACATTACACCGAGACCGTATATCGTGAAGGCAATAATCTAAAACACGTCATTTAGTAAACACGTTCAACATAGACAGGAAATATAAGTTCAAACTAGATATTTTATTTTGTATATAAATATGGCCAAACAACACGGTCAGTCGCTTCTTACAAAGATTAAAAAAGTAGAAACCTAAATAATCAAGTTTTCTAGTTGTCGAGGTAGCCTGCTATTTCCATCTTCAAAACTTCGTAGGTGACATCATCGGCATCGGAGGATTCGAGATCAGTGTAGGCAACCCAAAGCACATCCACCCATTGTCACGCTAGTTCGAGAGTCACCCAAAGACGCTCTGATTGAAGAATCAAGTCAAATTGCCCCCATAGTCCCTCTTCTCTTGCTCAAGGGGTGTCGGCTTGGTAGACTCGGTCACCTGTCGCCTCGATGTAGTAGTCAAAGCGATGGTAATCCTCCTAGAGATGTGCAACATCATTCTAAAAGACTACATTGATGGCGAGGTTAGCTCGCCGGAAGCTGGAGACCACTCAGAAGACGTAGTGGAGGAGGACGTCCAGACAACGGAACGTCGCCGTCATGTGCCCCGGTGTAACCTCCAGCATAGGAGGGAGGACACTTTTAGTACAGTGTCATTTCGCAGCATTCGCCAGCATACGGTCGGAGAGGTGCTCGTACAAAATAGCTAGGTAGGCATCAACACTGGTGTCAGAGGAGAAGAGTGTGGAGACATTTTTATAATTGCTATTCATTTTTGCTAGAGGGGGCAAAAGAGAGTAGAGCGATTTGATAATCCATCTTTGGTGGCGGATGATTATTTTTACAAAACAAGGATTAACGACAAAGAGATGCATCAGAAGCCGAAGCGGCATTGATGCACTTAAGATATTGTTTGGGCGACACTTAATAGAACCTCCTCCGCTCACATGCAATTTTGACAGTAAAAACATACTCACATATGGTAAACCTAGTCGGACATACAGTAATTAAGAAACTAAATGGGTAATAGTAAAGTTAGTAGCACCATATAATAAACACATTCAACAATAGCAGTTAAAGTTATATGGTAGTAATATTAATGTAATATGCAGTAATTGATATTCGTGTTTTACTGCATATAACCACTTTTTTTTTTTCATTTTTTTGAACAGGTGCAGAAGTCACGTATATTAAGTGTGTGGGGGCTGCATCATCCGGGCTGTTTCTCGCACTACAACAAAATCGTATTTTCTCTTTCCGGTGGTGCGCTCAACCCTCAAAGGAACGAAAAAAGTAAGGTCTCTAACGAGCTCTACCAGCCTGCATTCCTGGCAGGAGTAGAGCCGATCTTCATTTTTAGCACTCTCCGTCCCCACACCTCTCAAGGTTAGAGAATATCGTTGTTTCTTTAGTTTGGAGTTCTTCCTCTCTCACGAAGTAGATTTTTCTAGGGTTCTGCATAGTAATTTAACCACAAAATTCCTAATTTCTTGCTATACCGGGGTGATCTTTTTCCTCCCA
The DNA here is from genome assembly GCA_036346255.1 of Ampelocalamus luodianensis. Classification (NCBI taxonomy): domain Eukaryota; kingdom Viridiplantae; phylum Streptophyta; class Magnoliopsida; order Poales; family Poaceae; genus Ampelocalamus; species Ampelocalamus luodianensis. Next base: position 17,243,483 of record CM070620.1, read on the forward strand.
AATTTTGGAGAGTTTTTAGGATAGTTTTTCCTCTTCAGATTTTGAGTAAAACAACTCTTCGCATGCAATAATTCATAGGACCCCCCTTGTTTTTCTTCTTCACTTGTCTCCCTACTGAAGGATCTAGACCCGCCATTATGTGTTAATGGAGATTTTGGTGATTAATGACAAATCTAACTGTGAGACTAACACTCTTATTGTTATACCATGTTTAGTCTCAGCTTGGATATAAAAGCAAAAATCCAAACAGGTATATATTCATTAATGACAAATCTAACTGTGAGACTAACACTCTTATTGTTATACCATGTTTAGTCTCAGCTTGGATATAAAAGCAAAAATCCAAACAGGCATGTATTCATTAATGGTAAATCTATTTGTGAGACTAACAATTCTATTGATTATCTATTGCTTAGTCCCATTTGGATATAAAGATGAAAATACAAGAGATATGCATTCTACTTCTTTTTATTATATCTTGTTGTATTCCTCAGATCCAAAATATAGGTTAAACTCCACCAAAAAGGTTAACTTGGATATGGGCATATGTTTCCATTACACATTTGTGTATGCACACATTTAGGGGGAGTTCCTTCTATATTTTGTGGTTTCATTAGTATTGATCCATATTCTCTTTCCACATATATTAAGGATTTTTACTTTGAAACATATACTTGAATATATTTAACTTGTGTAGTTAATATATTCATATGAGTATATGAGAGCATACGAGACTTGTGTAGTTCATAGATGCTCATATATCCTTGAACATATTTAACTTGTGTAGTTAATATATTTATATGAGTATATACAACTTGTGTAGTTCGTATACACTCATATTTGGTATATACAACTTGTAGTTCAGATATACTCATGGTATATATAACTTGTGTAGTTCATATATATTTATATGTGAGTATATATATATATATATATATATATATATATATATATATATATATATATATATATATATATAACTTGTGTAGTTTATACATACTCATGTTTATCTCTATTCAATTATTTGCTATTGAAGTGATTATCATCAATTACCAAAGAGGGAAAGATTGTGGTATCTTGTTCCAACCATTATAAGTTAATGGTATGTTGTGGTAATTAATGATAATCATATTGTGGAACTAACGTTTCTCCTCGAGTTAGATGAATAGGTTGAGTTCCATGGTGTTGAAGACTTTGGATGACATCATGTATTGATTGTCATCAAGTCAAGATTCGGGATGAATGATGTCATCATGTGTTGATGAGCATCGAGTCAAGATCCCGAAGTGACAAAGATCATCATGTGTTGATGATATTGAAGAAAAGGAAATCATCGTGTGTCGATGATGTTCAAGATAAGGAGATGATCATGTGTTGATCATCAAGTCAAGAGAAGATCCATCATGTGTTGATAGATGTCAAATGAAGAGTGCATCATGTGTTGATGCATATCAAGTCAAGAACTCGGACTTGAAGTGAGGATGTGCGTCATCAAGCTTCAAGTGGTTGCTCAAGGCAAAGGTATGACTAGCTAGGGCTAAGGATGTGTTCCTAGTCTTTTACCGATCTCGGTGTTTGGTTGGAGACCGGATTGCTAGTATAGGTCGCCATACTATTAAGAGGGCTCTTCACTAGTAGCTTGAGTTAGTCATGTGTTGATAGCTCATTGTGTTTGCTCTAGCTCATTTTGGCATGTTGCTATTTGTGAATGTGTTTTGCAAATAGTTGGACCCTTGTAGCATGTGACTATAGTTTGCAAATGTGTTTTGCAAATGGTCTAGGTCCATGCACCTTATCCTTGTGGTATGATGCTATTTGTTTGCAAACTTGTTTTGCAAATAGTTGAGGCTCATGTTTGAATTCTTGTAGCATGGGACTTTAGTTTGCAAATGTGTTTTGCAAATATCTTAAGTCCATGTACCTTTTAGTTGTGGCTTTGATTCTAAAAGTTGGCAAATGTGTCTTACAACTTGTTGAGAATCTTGCCTTCATGCATTGTGTGCATCTGGCATCAATTGGCAAATGTGTTTTGCAATTGAGTTGGTCTTTGAAAGCTAGTTTGTGTTTTTCTCAGGATCATCAGCAGTACCGCAATGTACTGAGCGGAACTACCGCAACACGGTTGTACCGGCCTAAGTGGCGGTACGTGTTTTCCAGAGAAGCATGTGTTGCTCACTTGGAAGTGCGGTAGTACCGGTGTGTACTATGCGAAACTACCGCGCTGTGGTAGTACCGTAGTTCTTTGGCAGAACTACCGGGTGACGTTCGAATGTCCGGTTGATAGCCCTGATCGTGTGGCTATAACGTGTGGTCTGATTGTTTCGTTGGATCTGAGCGGTCCACATGGCATAGCTGATCCTTGAGCTTGCTGCTGTTGATCTGGTAAAACGGTAGTACCAGCGTGTCTTAAGCAGAACTACCGTGTGGTGGCTGTACCGGCCCTGTGTGAGCGGAACCACCACACATCGGTTGTACAGATTAAGTGGCGGTACGTTTTTTTTCCAGAATAAGTGTTTTCGAGCATGTGTTGCTCTCCTTGCTGTGCGGTAGTACCTGCGTTGTGTACGCGGAACTACCAGTGAGCGGAACTACCGCGACTTACTTGGCGGTAGTTCCAACGGCTTTGTTAGAGCATTTAATGCGTCTGCGCTAGCCGTTGTTCGACTGTTGAAGCCTTGTGCGGTAGTACCGGTCATCAATTGGCGGTAGTACCGTTTGTGCTGATATTTTTCAGCAGACTTTCGCCCAATGGCTAGTTTTTGTGTGTGTGCTATAAATACCTACCTTGGCTGTGTGAGGGGAGGTTGCTGGTGCCCCTAGACATTCCATTGAGCAAAGAGCAAACCTTCTACAGTCTCTTGTGCATGTGTTGCACTTGGTGAGCTTTGAGAGGTAAATCCTAGTGCATGTGTTGCATTAGGTGGTGGATTTAATATCCACTTGAGCTTAGACACTTGATTGGTTCAAGTGAGGGTCCTAGGCTTGTTACTCTTGGTGTTTGCCGACACCTAGACGGCGTGGAGGCGTCGTACATCGGTGATCTTCTCAAAGAAGCTTGTGAGAAGACCCGGGCGGTTGTGAGTGGTGTGGTGCTCGCCATCTCCGGAGTGGAGGAAAGAGCAACCGTCGTGGAGTGAGGTGTTGGTTCGATTTGGAACCGGTCCTAGTGGTTGGACTTACCTTAGGGGCAGGTGCTCAATTCGTGGAGCCGGTCCAATTGGTTTGGGCTTGCCTCAACATGGATTAGGGGAGACCGACAAGTCTCCGATCACCACGGTAAAACATCGGCGTGTCATTGTGGTTTGCATTCTTGAGCGTTACTTATCGCAATTTATATACCTTGTGTTAAATTGCTTATTCATTGTGTATGAATGCTTGCCATGCTATGTGTCATATTCATTGTTTAAATTGAATTGCTTACAAGTCCATGCTTGATTGATTGTTATCAATAGACTTTTATTGTTGGTGCACTTAGGTGAACCTAGTTGATTTAGGTAAAACCGTATTTGTTAATTAGCTTCCGTATTAGAAAATGTTTTAGCCCAAAGTTTTTAAAACCGCCTATTCACCCGCCCTCTAGTCGGCCTACTTGATCTTACACCTGCTCCAGCAGTAAATGAGGACAACCAGTGATGTACCCTCCAAGGTGGGGAAGATCACCATTGAGGGAAGTCAGTTAATGATGGAGATTTACTTAGACCCCTCCCAAGCCTAACCTATTGCCTCAAGAGCAGCGGGCGCATCTGTCGTAGACGTTCGCACGTGTGTTTCTCAGAAGAAATAGCTGAGCAAGAAGAGGAAGGCAGTGGTGCCCATGATAGAGGACGTCATCGCCTTGTCACCTCACGATGAGACCATCCCCGACATTGCAACGGTAAGTTTGTCCACATATAACAGTAAATGCTCGTCCTTTTATAGTAATTCGATAATATTATATAATTTTATCCTTTTCACATCAACAATAAACATGAGTTATGACTGCAGTGATTAGTAAGCCATATCATCAGTAAAACGATGTTATGTCGAATGCAGGCTCCGTGCAATAGGAGCAAGGGACCTAGGATGATGTGCATAAGGTGCGCTCCTGCCCTCGTCGTTGCCACCATCGACAAGCTGACATTAGATCAAGGGAACGAGGTCACGAGGATGAGGTTCGGTCGCCTGCTGAAGTTCAACCTCGAGGGATGGGAGAAGAGGGATATGTTGTGCTTCCTAATGGACAGGATTGACTCGGTCGAGATGGTCATCAGCACCGCCGACAGAAGGGGCATCCCAATTACGCCTCACGTCGTTAAGTACGTTCTCGAGATCCCTTGTGGCGGCAGCGATGTGCCGATGGTGACCCAGGTCATAGGGACCTCTAAGCTGGCCGAGCTGAAGCGTCTTCTTGGGGTACAATAGAACTCCAACATCAAGAATGCGACACTGAGCGCATGGATTAAGATCGGAGGCACATACACTCTCACAATGAGGTGTTTCTTCCTCCTTGTCTTCAGCAAGCTTCTTTTTCCCAACCATCAACATAACCGGGAAGGATGCTCTGCTGACGAAGGATTTGGACAAATTTGCTGGCGTCAACTGGTGCAGGGGAGTCGTTGATGATCTTCGGGAGTCTGTCCGCAACTGGAACAAGAAGAAGGACATCACCACCAAATCTATCAGCGGATGCGCCAGCTTTATGCTTGTAAGTTCCACAATAAGCTTAATCGCCGCATTTAGTATTTTGCACATTGATAAGCAGTAAAATGTGTAGAGCAGGACCACAGTAATTATTAATCTTAGAACCCAGTAAAACAGATTGCACACACCAATAATTTTTCTCGCACCAAAACGTAGTCTACCACACGTAGTAACAATATGTTTCAACTTTAGTAAAACGAACACTAGCAAGTAGTAAAATAAGTAGGTCATGTTCAGAGTAAATAGAAGATCATATCCTAGTTAAACAGCTCATGCGTGCCATTCATAGCGATCCATGCATACCACACGTAGTAAAAACCAACAAGCAGTAAAAAAAATACCATTTTCATGATCACAATAAATAGAAGCATCACATTCCAGTAAAACGGCTTGCGATGATGCAGTGTAATGTTCTTGTGCAGGCTATGTCGAGTCAAGCATCGACAACATCATAGACTCGATTGAAGCCGACGTGATACAGGGGATACACCCCGACACATTCGCTACACAGGCTCCAATCGAGTCGGTGGCTACAATGGGTTACAGGTTACTCACAACCATCACGGAGCAAAGGGAGGTACTGAATGCAGTAAAACACTCACGTATGATCAAGTAATGTTTGATAGGTTTTACAGTAATACATATTTGATTCATTTTTTATAGCAGGAGATAGTAAAATGAGGGTTCCAATGATGTTCCGTCAGAGCCCCCGACAGTAAAGGAGCACACAGAGGTAATGTCATAGTAAAATATGAGAGGAAAACAAGTAATTTTACTTACTTTAGACAGTAACTCGATCCTTCATTTTTTTTGCAGGCATTAGTAAAGAATACTAAAACGATCGCTCTGGAGGGTCCTCCGCCAGTAAAGGAGGCAGGGGAGGCTCCCCCCACCGTGAGCAAAGTCAAGGAGGCGCAAGTGGCTAGCGTCAGCATGCCAAAGGTACATACCTTGGCAACTGGCAGTATTTATGTGATAACACATACAATAATTTGTTGGACACATTGCAGTAAAACTGTTGTTACTTTTTTTATGGGCCACAGGATCCAGTGAAAGAGGGAGCAACGGATGCACCCATGGCGCCTCCCCCAGCAAAGGAGGCAGTGAAGGCATCCACCGAAGCGCGTAAACACCCACCGGGTAGACCCAGCGTGGCAAAGGTATATACTGTTTCATAGAGAGCAACTTATCATGATTTTTACTGTAAAACGAAACATAATATGACAGTAAAACATGATTCATGAGTTTTTTTTCTGTAGGATGCCGCCGGCAAACAAAAGATCAAAATAAAACTCGCCGACCCTAGGCAGGCAAAGGTGACGGGCACAATGGCGACAAATAAGGCGACACTTATGGACAATACCATTGTTGGGAAGAGTGTTCCTCGGCCTAGAGGGGCACTGGCGATGCTAGTGCATTTAGGAAGAGGTTGACAAAAGTTCCTAGCAAGCTGGTGTAGCCATTCAAGCCGTACATAAGGCGGCCGAAAGTGCCCGTCGCCACGGCCATGGAGGTGAGGGAGCTGACATGCAACGATGAGAGCCTCAAAAGAAATGTTAATATCGACACATTTTTTTACCGATACATTAACGTTATTTTACTAATATGTCCGTACATATATTACTAGATCAACAAACTTTTTTTTATCACGTCCATTTTTGTTTTTTACTGAGGGTTCACTTATGTTTTATTGCTAACACGAACAACATTTTTACTGCAGCATTGCTCTGCTTCAGTCCAGCAACGGAATCATAATGACCACTCGAAAAGACATGGCAGAGTCATTCAAGGATGGACAAATGACTAAAGACATGCTCATCTCTCAGTTCATCGAGTGCTTGCGCCAAGACGATGCTAACCTAAGGCCTGAAAGCAATGGGTACAGGGCGCTCCTCCCCATCGAACTGTCGGTAAGTTGTTTTTTCCGCAAAATCCTTTTTTACAGTAAATATTTACTCATGTAGTAGTAAATACTATAGTCACCCTCGGTAAGTTTAAAACTACTATGTTTTGCCCGTCGACAGAAAATGCTAAACATAGAGGAGTACGTTAAAAATGACCAGTACAACAGTGAACATGCCGTGAGTATGCTGAAGGAGCATATGACGGCGATAGACATCATGCATGTAAAGCTGGTAAGTAATTTATGTCTATCCGACGTGCATCTAGTAAATGCCATTCATAATCCAGTAAATTATATGTTTCATAACAGTAAATATCATATTTTCTAATAAATCCAACGCACATCCAATAAATATTGTTCACGATCCAATAAATTATATGTTTCGTTACAGTAAATCTCATATTTTTTTATGGATTTTTATCCCCTTTGCAGCTCTTCCTCCTGGTTCTACACAATCAGCACTGGTCCGTCTACTGCTTCAACATACCGCAGAAGCATGTGGAAGTGCTGGACTCAAACGATTACAAGCAGAAGGGCATAAAAGTGCAGGATCATCATAACCCAGTGAGGAAAAAGATTACTTCTCGTCTGTGTGCAGCCCTACAGACAATGACCAGTAGTAAATTCCCGATCGTGGTGAACTAGAGGGTGCACACGATGGGGACGTCAAAGCAAGTCCTAGAGAATGACCACACTTTCTTTGTAATGAAGTACTTGGAGTTCTAGAATGGCGAAAGCTCGACGCTGGCCACACGGATAGAGCCCGTAAGAACTTCCAACCACCCACAACAATGCAGATTTTTTCAGATGTATGGCTTTTTGACACGTGATCCCTTTTTTTTTATCATGTGTATACAGGAGAAGGGGAACGAGTACAGGGCTGAGCTGATGTTCTATCTGTTGTACCACAAGGTCAACAACATCAAGCCCCTCTCCGACGCACTGGAGAAGTTTGAACCGCGTAGCAAGCCGAAGTAGTTTTTTTTGGTTAACTTATAAGAACCAGTAAAATTTTTGTAACTGACAGTAACATGAGATTAGTTTTATAGGAAAACTTATGATGGCGGAAGAAAGTTGTGTAACAGATAGTAAAGATACGTTTCAGTGGGCATAGTAGTAATATCATGTTTGACCAGTGTTAAAACATTACCACGCTTACAGTAACTACCAAAAAACAACAACAAAATGCAAGCATGTTTATAGTAGTAACACGACGTGCCTCTCTTCTCACATATAGGAAAATGGTACGGTGCTCCTGGGAGTACATATTCTCACTTCTCATATACCGCTTAAATCGTATGATTATACCTCTTTATCTAGTTGAGCATACTCCAATAATGATTATAAGATACCACAAAGTGAGTTCCATAAAAAAAAATATACCTCTTTTATATATGAAAAGGGTATATGACAAACATATAGGGTTCCAATGAATTTTTTAATCAAGTCACATTGGAGTATCTTATAATTGGTATTTAAATACACTGAAAGTGATAAAGAAGTATAATATGTTTGTTTAAGTAGCATATGAGAAGTGGGAGTACATACTCCTGTGAGTATCATATAATATATATATATATATATATATATATATATATATATATATATATATATATATATATATATATATATATATATATATATATATATATATATGTGTGTGTGTGTGTGTGTGTGTGTGTGTGTGTGTGTACTAGTTCAATGCCCGTGCTCTCCTACGGACAAATAAAAAAATCATATTTGACTCAGCACGTCGAGTGTCATTGCACTTTGTGTATTCCCTCGGTTCTGCCATGGCACGCAGCCTAGCTCCGTCCTGGCACATGTTCACTCCTTCGCTGCCATATTCGACACCCTTGGCTTTGCCGTTGCGGCACCCCACGTCCCATCTCTACCCCATGCCCGATCTTCTTGGACATCCTCGGCTCCGCCGCTGCGGCACCACAGGTCCTGCCTCCGCCCCATGCTCAATCTGCTCTGCACCATGGGCCGCACCGCTACGCCCGTCCTGCAACGCTATCATTGCGTCAGCTCTGCCTAGATTGGAAGACGTAGCTTCGCTCGACGAATTAATATCGTAATTTGTTGCGAAATTTTTAGGAGAGCTTATAAAGAGAAAAGATAATTGTTGGGATAAGACTGTAGTTTGTTCGGATAAGATCATAGTTTGTTACAAGTTTGTTAGGGAAGCTGATAAATAGAAGAGAAAATTGCAGGAGAGGTCTGCACAATATGCCTTGACATATAACATAAAAAAAGACCTTGCTGCCGGTATAGCAGGGCCCGGGGCATAGCTTGGCTCTGATACTTCGCATGCTGGAGCAGCCAAACATGAAGAATAGTAGCACACATCAGTGACCATATCGCAGATAAAAAATCTCAAAGCACAAAAGAACAAAGGAGGAAAAAAATCCCTAATTACAATATATTTATTCCATCTACCAACACACCAGTTCGGAGAAAAGAATGATTCATATTTAGACAACAAAAAAAAACCACGTGATGTCGAGGGTAGAAGGGAAACCGGTAGTAATAGCCTCATCGCTGCATGTGAGGCCACGTTATGCTTGGATCTCAGCGGTCGCCTGCCGGAGGCGCTCATCCAAATCGACAACGCATCGGTGGGTGGCATCCTGTTCGACGTCCTTGTTTGACACTAACCATACTGCTGTCGCCAACGACGTCATGCCCATTGGCGACGGTAGGGCTGGGACTCGGGCCACGGCAAGTGTGGTGGGTGGCGTTAATGGCGAGCATAACAACGCGTGTAGAAGGTGGGCGCGGAAACGGTAGGAGACGTGAGGTCGCGGGAGGCCAGGCGCGACAGTGCAAGTCAGAGAGAAGAATGCCTTATGGGGTCATGGAGGTGAGTGGCGAGGGGAGTGCCAACGTTCGGAAGTAGAGGGCGCATGATTCAAGCGAGGCAGACGACACTGGGAAGGTGTTGCGCTGCAACGAGAATAAGTAGTGTTTGTTGAGCCCACGTGGCGGCACCAAAATATTAGTGAGGGGAAGGAAGTAGAGAACACATTAGTTACCACCGCTAGTCTTTTAAAGGAGTAAAAATATGTATAATTTTTTTCTTACCAATAATATACGACTGTTGCACTAGTCCTGCGAAACTTCAACTATGTTTCCGGTAAAAAAAATGCAAAAACTGTAGAAAGAATTGGATGCAGACTCAAGAACTAAGGGCCCTTCTATTCAGAGTTCAGACACAGCCATCGACCATACCTCTGGTGCGGACTCAAGAACTAAGGGCCCTTCTACTTCATTAACGTTTTGCATAATAGTAAAATAAGTGTCTGCTGCTTCCGCTGCTTCCTGTCGTTGAGCACGACATTATAAAGGTATACAATGTAGAATTTGAGTTTCGGTCAAAAAAAAATGTAGAATTTGAGTTGGTAGAGGCCGGTGATTCGATGTACTGAAGTCTGTCCGTCTTTTCAGTCTTGCTTTCTCTACGTCAAATCAAATAATTTCGTCTTTGTCGATATACTGATTAACCTCACACGTACTTACAAAAATACTGGGTGGTACTCGGTGAGTCACTAGCCAAGTGGCAAATAACTAGATAGTTCAGTTGTAACTGTAACTAAAATTTTTGAGGGACTTTGTTCACATTTTGAGCACCCAAAAGTTCCCAGAAAGTAACAAAACTTCAATTATCTTGAGGACTATTACTTACGCAGCCAAAGCTGACAGGCCGGTTATGAAAGACAAGAAGGTAACTCTTGCCTTGACTACGTAGTTTCCTACTGAATGGTAGGACGTTTTTATCATGTATACTTTTACAAGGATTAACAAATGACTAGCATAAAAATCTTGGCTCGGTCAGGTTGATGCTTTGCGCTATGTTTCTACTACTTTCTAGTCGGTGTCGGTGTCGGTGGCATCTATAACATCACATGTATTCTATTATGACACCAGATTGATATCTCTTGGCGTAATACTTTTTTCCCAATGACCTGTCGTTTTTGTTTTTTGAAGAAAAAACGATGACTTGTAGTTTTATTCTTCAGAGAAAGATCGCACGAGAATAACAAAATCAGAGATCCGGATTGTGGTCACCAAGATGACGTTTTTTCCCCTTACTGGAACGAGTACATATCAAAGCAAAGCCCGCAAGAATGCGCCTCAAGGCCCACCAGATCCTACTGGGCTTGATATCACGAGTGAGATGCAATCGTTGTTTTTGGGTCAACATTTTTGTGCTTCTGAGCCTCACTGGGTCGCCTGTGCCTTCACCCTTTCCTCCATCTTTCCCATGCAAAATGTATCTCTCCCTTTCTTTTCTTCTTCTTTTTCTTTTTGAAATTCAAATTGTATCTCTGCTAGTTAACAAAGGAGATAGCATTTAAAATAAGGATATAGAAAAGATGTGAAGTGTATCCCAGTGGCGAGTCAGGATTTTAACGACGAGGGTTCAAAGTTAAGTGACGTGTTCATTCCAACATAAAAGATCAAATGACATCGTACAAAAGTTCAAATGAAACAAATATGATGCTTGTACTACAACCGACATCAAGAAATATTTTTAGAAAAATACAACCTAATACGACGCTCCTTCATGCTTTGAAAGTGGTTGATTACAAGTGGTCACTAACTTGTAGCAAAAAAAAAAAAAAACTCAGGCTCAATGAATGTAATCAAGCAATCATTTAAGTATTGATCACTCATGCTATTTATTAGTTTGTTCACCACAAATCGTGAAAACTGTATTAAACAAGATCAAGTGATTCAAGTCATCGTTTCGTCAAGATTAAAGCAGTACATACTCCTGCTGCTCAGTCGCCACCACTGGCCACTGTTGCGTCCTCACTACCGCACGCTGCATGTCGCCGCTGTGAATGATCTAGTCCATCTATTATGTGTTAATGGTGAGTTTGGGTGATTAATGATAAGCATATTTGTAAGACTAACATTCTCCATGAATTGGTGTGAAATATGTTTAGTACCGGTTGATGCTGAAGATTTTGGATGACATCATGAATTGATGGTCATCAAGTCAAGTGGATGACATCATGAGTTGATGGTCATCAAGATAAGGACCCAAACTTGAAGAGGAGATGATCATCATCATGTGAAAGCTCCAAGATGGATGCACAAGGTAAAAGTAACTAGCATATGCTAAGGATACGTTTCTTACTCATTCTACCGGTCTCAGTGTTTGGTTAGAAGACATGATTTTTAGTATAGGTTATCGTACTATTAAGAGGGGTCTTGTTTAGTAGCTTGAGTCCCATCATGTGTTGATAGCTCAATCCTGTTTGCTCTAACTCTTCTAGATATGATGCTATTGTTTGTGAATGTGTTTTTGTAAATAGTTGAAGCTCATGCATTTACTCTTTGTAGCATGAGACTATAATTTACAAATGTGTTTTGCAAATGGTTGAAGTCCATGCACCTACTCCTTGTGTCATGATGCTATTATTTGTGAATGTGTTTTACAAATAGTTGAAGCTCATGCATTTACTCTTTGTAAGTGTATTTTGCAAATTGTTCAAGTCCATGAACCTACACCTTATAGCATGATACAAAAGTGCACAAATGTGTTTTGCAAATAGTTGAGATTCATGTATCTAATCTTTGTGGCATAAGACTATAATTTGCAAACGAGTTTTGCAAGTGGTTGAAGTTCACGCATCTTTACTTTGGAAATAAAAAACTTAATTGAACTTAAGTTTTTAGCATAGGGCAGACATGTCAATGGGTACCCTAGACATGTCTAAGGTTTCCAGAGAGCTCACAAGGGCCCTAGAAGTACCTCAGACATGTCTAGGGTATCAGCGTCTTAGCCCAACAGCTATTTGCCACATGTACACGATCTAGTCGTTATGTGCTGTTACCCTAGACATGTCTAAGGTATATGTGTTTTTACTGATTTTGTGAGTAACAACTAGTTTCTTGCATGTGGGCTATATAAGCTTGGCTTGGGGCTCTCTATCCTGGTTCTAGACACCTCATTTCACTCTCTTGAGTTAGTATGAGTTTCTCCTTTCAATTGTGCTTGTGTTACACCTTATGAGCAAGGAGAGATGTCTCTAGTTGCATGTGTTGCATTTAGATGTGGATTTAGTATCCGCTCGTGCTTATGTAGCACTTGGTGAGAGTTAAGCAAGAGGCTTAGCTTGTTACTCTTGGTGCTTACTGACACCTAGACGGCGTGGAGTCATCGTGGTCCGGTGATCTTCTCAAGAAGCTTGTGAGAAATGTCGACGTATTGTGAAGATTAGAGCTTACCTATCCGGAGGGGGAAAGAACTACCACTTGTGGAAATCATGGGTAGATGATCCTAATCTTAGTGTGCTGAACAATTGACAATAGTGTCGAGGAGTTTGGAGAAACCCATGTTTTCGAGAAGTTTCAGACTGTTTTCAGGCTGAGTAGGTTTGACTGGCCATTGCCGGCGGTCAAATCGGCCACATACAGTGGTCAGACCGATCGAAAGTTAAAAATGCAAATTTTTGGAATGGGCCAAAAACCACGTGTGTAGGAAGGTGAGAGGATGCGTTTACACTTGATCTCATTTAAATTGGAGTTTCGATGAAAAACTAGATAGAGTTTAAAAATTCTAGAGAGAGTGCAAGTCTAGGGACTTCGAAATTTTCCTAAGTATCAACGGTCTAACCAGCTGGTAGTTGGTGGTCAAACTGGTGGGACGGTCTGACTGGTTAGGGGGCGGTTAGACCGGCCATGGGCGGCGGTCTGACCGACCAGAGTGTGTGTATGCGCCGTGAAGGCGGTGAACTTCACGGGATTGGTCAAAGTCATGAGTTTCAGTACATATGTGTTGCATGATGCATGTTTTGGCTAATGTGGATAAAGTTGGAAAGAACTTGTGCCCAAAATCGATTTCTTGATCTATTATTGTGCAGGTGGCTTGGAGTCAACGACGAGAATGATCACGACTAGGCTAGGAGAGCTGAGGTCCAGAACGATCAAGGATGCCGAGTAATATCATTGGACTCAAGCATGGCGCAAGATGGACAAGAACGACTGAACGAGAGGTTCGGTGCGATGGGTTGCATCAAGTGACACAGGGGTCGGTGCAAATGCCACGGTGGTTCCGGTGGGAGCCGGATGAGAGAGACTTATTGGCATGAAGAGAGCCATTGATCAACCTACACGTGGCAAAGCTTCACAACGATTGGACTCAGTCTTCAGAGAAGGATCGAGAAGATGTATTTTGGTATCTTCGCCAAAATGCCGGGTTGGTGACCTTTGGAGAAACCGTGGTGCAAGACGCCACAAGGAGAGGCGGTTTAGGTCAAAAAAAAATGAAGATCATGAAGAGACGAATTCGGGAGACCCGGTTTGTCATCCGCTTTGAGAAGTGTGCATGTCGACCCATTGTGTGTGGGCTTAACGGGTGTTCGACAAGATTTTCTCTCTAGACCTAGCTTCCACTATAAAAGAAAGAGGTGCAGGATTTGCAACCTCTAGACCCTTCCAAGAAGAAACCCTAATTTGTGATTTGGGGAAAATAGAAACAGAGGAGGCTAGGGTTTGAAGGAGATGGATGGATTGATTGAGTGCTTAAGTGTTGAGCTTTTGTCCTCCATGGTGAAGTGGCTGTAAACATCAATCTCTTGAATCATTCCAAGTAAGGCTTGCTCCAAGATGAGTTATCTCTTGTTCTTGTTCTCTCTTTGATGCCATTGTGATTTTGTGTGTTCTTTTGGATTCTTTGGGTCTTTTGCTGTGATCTAGTTTGCTAGGACGTGTGAGATTCTATCTAGGGTCATCTTGACTAGCACCCACTTATGAGCAAGTCTTTCGATCAAAGTTTGAATTTTCTCGGTTCTTGTGCCTTCTTGATCTCATCAAAGGAATTCGTGGAACCTTGGCTTTGATCGTCCCGATCATCGATTGGAATATATTCCTGACCTTCTTGATGAGCTATGGTTGATATCTGAGGGGATTTGGGCCACGAGATTGAAAGTAGGTCATTTTATGATCTTCACGGGTTGATGTTCTTGCAGCCGGCGGTCAGACCGGCCACCCAATGGTTAGATCGGCCCTTGGCGGTCAAACCGGGTGCAAGAAGTTAGACCAGCCAGGTAGGTTTGTCCTGGGGGATTTTTGGTTTCAACGCAAGACTTTCCTGTGCTTGTGTTTCTGATCTTCATAGCTTCTATAACTACTGAAGTGAAGAAGAAGTTGAATATCGTCGGGGTCAAAAAAGAGTAGGTGCCCCTATAAGTGAAGAAGTTGAATATCGTCGGGGTCGAAAAAGAGTAGGTGCCCCTATTCAACCCATCTAGTTGTCGTTTCGGTCAAACACCACTAGTGGATTCGAGGTGTTTGGTTTAATTCGTGGAGCCAGTCCAATTCCTTTAGACTTACCTCAACGTGGATTAAGGGAAACCGGCAAGTCTCTGAACACCACAGTAAAAAGATTATTGTGTCATCGTGGTTTGCAATTTTGTGCTTTACTTTGTGCAATTATATCCCTATAATTAAATTACTTGCTTGTCACTCTAGGATTGCAAATCTTGACATAGACTTAGGTTATTGATGCACTTAGTTGAGACTAGCTCATGCAGGCTTAATTGTGCAAAACTTATTTGATTTATGCTTCCGCACATAAAACTCGGTTTTGGCCAAAAGAGAATTTTAAACCGCCTATTCACTCCCCTCTAGTCGGTCTCCTCAATCTTACATGCTGGTCACTCCCACGCCTTTGTGCTGCCTCCCGCCGCCGCATGCTGCACTCCTACCGATTGGATTTGGGATTTGGGGGTTGTGTTTTTTCTGTGTTTTGGCAACTACAACTTGTTTGGTTGGAGGGAATTGAGGAGAAGGAATGGGAATTTAGGGGTGAGAGTTATAAAATGTCTTGTTTGGTTGATAGGCATGATAATTTCGGTGGGATGATAATTGAGAGTTTGGGGCATACCTCCCAACATTTTAAACACATTGAGGGAGGTGGGAATTGGGGCGGAATTATTGTCTAGAATAAGAGCAATACATCTCAGCCCTTCATCGTTACTTATGTTTAGATATCGTAGAAGCTATAAAGCAATCTATCATTATGTATCATCTCTCTTGCCAAACAAGGGACTGGGATTAAAAAGCAAACTCTTATATCTTATCCCACCGTAAACTCCCCCATCTAAACTCCCATTCCCCTCCCAATTGTTGCCAAACAAGCAAAGGGTCCAGGGCAAAGGGGATTGATGAGGACAAAAGGAGATGGAGGGGATGCTGGTGGGTAGTTGGAGTGAGTGTTGCCTGTTGGGCCTATTGGGTTGGTTGTTGGTGGGTTGCCAAGTGAGGGAGGAGTATGTACATAGTGTAGCTTGTGTATACTACATGTATATTGTAGCTTTTTCCAAAAAAATTTGGGGGTTCACTTGAACCCCATGGACCTCAATGAGGTCTGCCACGGGTGTTTTCTCTAAGGATTTGTATTATCTACCGTAGCAACTAGCTATGATAGAGATGCATGGTACTTCCTACCTTACTTCTCAGCTGTCAGATCAAACACGAACGGGTGAGATCGCCTGCTACGTTAAAAAAAAATCTACAGTAAAAAAACAACACCTTTGCTACATATTGCTACAATACCTCACACATTCACTTTGCTGCAGTGATCTACTGTAAAAATGCTATAACCTCTACGTTTCAAACACAAATCGTTGTGTCCCTCCGCCGTAAATTGCTTAACGGTAGAGCAAGGGCAGACCAAATAATAAGGAAAGCCTAGGCGGCCGCCCGAGGTACCCTGTCGGCAAAACGACACCCCCATCCGCCATAGCCTATGCACCTGAGATGAAGGTGTCGGTGTCTCCACTCTCCATGACTCTAGAAGGAAGAAGGCAATGGATGGGAGCTGAGTTGGGCCTGGCGTGTGTCTCGGGCCGCTGGCTACATGAGTGAAGAGGCCCAACCTACTAGCCCAAACACAAATCACATTGTTTCACATTTTAACCACTCTCTCCCACGTGGTTAGGATTAGAAGCTTAAGAGCTAGCTCGTGGCGACGTCTCAAGGCGAGCATGAGGCAGCGGCGAGCCGGCGGAGAGGGAGCATTGCAGTGCGGGCGGACAGCGAGTCAATGGAGTCGTCGAGACAGGAGCATGGTGGCAGGCCGACGCCCGAGGCGGCAAGTATTCTGGCCAACATGATACATGCTGACTTCAATGTCAAGTTTCAATCTATGTAGGCTAGCTCGTTTCAGTACATGTGCATATGCAATTTGCAGTTGATCAAGTTCTATGATCTCGAGCAAGTTTTGCATTGTTAAGCCTAATAACAAATTTGTGCATGTTTGCATACATGTGCGGTAGGTCTTATAAGTTGGTGG
Source organism: Ampelocalamus luodianensis (assembly GCA_036346255.1). Lineage (NCBI taxonomy): Eukaryota > Viridiplantae > Streptophyta > Magnoliopsida > Poales > Poaceae > Ampelocalamus > Ampelocalamus luodianensis. The sequence goes on from CM070620.1 coordinate 17,260,378, forward strand.
GAAAATGTTTTGTAAGCCTCAACAGTGAGGTACATCTTTTATGTTCTACCTTCATCTTTATATGTTCATACGCGGATTGTAGTTGTTGGATCACGTGTGCTTCTATTAGTACCATTACAATATGGATTTATGTGTATCTTGCTTTACTATGAAATAATACTATTGATTTACGTCGCACAACCTAAAATTTATTTTTAGGTCCGCCACTACGGCAGAGGATACAGTTACACCCTGTAACCGGACGCTAATCCAATTGCCACCGCAAAGAAGCACAGTATTGTGCATTATGGGTGTGCTCCTATGATCCGACCAAGATCCAAGGGCCCATAGTAAACACAATAGTAGCCATGAACAGTAATCAATGCAACAGAGTACACCACAGCAGTTAGGGGTGAAACGGATTCGGATTGTCTCGGATAGTTTTCGGATCGGAAACGAATTCGGTTTTTTTATCGGAAACAGAAACGAATACGGTAGACATGCTATCCGGCGGATACGGAAACGAATACGGATTATCCGGATAAGACGAAGTCCGGATATCCAGATTTTGGCCCAAAAGAGAAAAAGAGATTTTAATTGATTTCAAATTTCAGAAAATGCAACAAATCAAATAGTCTTTTAGAAAATAGCAAATAGAGTTAAAAAATTCTAGAAAAAATCACATAAATTCTTTGAATTATTTTTAAGTTAATAAAATTAATTCCAACTCAAAGTTGGTTTTAATTTTTTTAAAAATTTCTAAAAAATAGGAAAAATCTTTTTAAAATCCAGAAAATTCATTAAATTAATTAAAATTTCCTTTTTCAATAAATTTAATTTTTGACATTAAAAACTAGGAAACTAAATAATTGATTTTATTTTATTATTTTTTCCTTTTTAACGAGGAAAACTCTTTTAAATCTCTGAAAATCCAATAAAATAACAACTTTAGTAATTTTATTTTTGGTAATATACTTTGGAATGTTACAGTCATTTCTGTATAGATTAACCATCCAGCCTAATCGATGTTAGTGTGAACTAAGTTTTATGTATGTGATGAACTAAATGTGAATGCGTGATGACTTGTGACTTTGTGAGTTATGATTTATGAGGTAAATATGGTAAACTAAGTGTTATGTTTATGATGAACTAGTTAATGCAACTTGCTAGTGCCAATGTTATGTGTGGTTGCTAAAAATATGAACCAGTCATGAATGTTTGCATCAAATAAATTAGTTATATGTTTTTGTTAATTTCTGGCATACAATTTAAGGGGTTTTCATGTTCTGAAAAATATCCGTGACCGTATTCGTTTCGATTCGTATTCGCTATGTATTCATATTCGATATTATTTGTATTCGTATTCATATCCAGGGTATTCGTATTCGTATCCGGGTCCCGAAAGAAAATATGAAAACAAATATGGCAGTGCCATTATCCGTCCGTATCCGATCCATTTTCACCCCTAACAGTAGTGGCGGAACTACCGTCGGGGCAAGCTGGGGCGGCTACCCTGGGTCTCCCAGGCGGAAGAACCCCCCACCCCCCGGCCAGCCCGTTGGCGCCCCTGAGGCCCTGACCAAGACGCCATCGCCATGACTGGCGCCCCCAGCTGACGAGCGAACTGCACGCACGCCGTGTGAGCTGTGGCCGTGTGAGCGAAGGCAGGCAGCCCAAGCGAGGCCTCAAGGCCCAAGCCAACTAGCCAAATGCCCACACCCCTAATTCCCCATTCCTCTTGGACTTCTTCGGTTCTTCTTCCTCAGTTCCTCCCGGCGGGTGCTGCGGCGCGCGGACTACGGCGGTCGGCGACTCGGCGGGGCGGGTGCTGCGGCGCGGCTGCGACGGTCGGCGACTTCGGCGGCGGGTGCTGCGGTGCGCGAGCTGCGGCGGTCGGCGACTCGGCGGGCGAGTCTTTGCGGTGCGTGGGCTGCGGCGGTCGGCAACTCGGCGGGTGGGTGCTGCGGTGGTCGGCGACTCGGCGGGTGCTACGGCGCACGGGGGCTGCTACGCGCGCTGCAAGGCGTCGGACTGGGCGGCTGGGCCACTGGGTCACAGCCGTGAGGCGTCCGCCCTCCGCCCGTCCACCGGCACCGGCCGTGAGCAGGTGAGCCCTTCGCCCCGGATCTTTCTAATTTCTGGTTCCGCAACTGCACCACAGGACCCTATCCTGTACTTTCCCACCATTCTGTCCGTGTTACGGAAGAGGGCATGCTTGTTGCATCTGTCCGTGTTGCGGAAGAGGGCGTGATTGTTGCAAATGCAAGCAGGGCTACACGTATTTCTCACCATCGACTCGAGCAAAGAACGGATCGGATCAAGTAGACAAGCACCCAATCAAAATCAGAGATCTCTATTCTGAATAAAAGAAAGAAATGAACCGCCCAGAATGACAGTTTCGACGGAGACATCAACCTCACCACGTCGTGTTCGCGGCTCGCACGACCTAAAACGAACGGGCATTTCATCCGGACACGTCCAGGAAAGTAGGGGAAGGAAGGAAGCGAGACCTCAGAGAGGCACAGTCTCTGGCCATCACCACCCCTCCCAGATTAAACAAGCTTTGTTTGCTTGACTGGGTCTGTGTGGCTTGGAGCCCATGCATCTCCTACCTTCGCTCCCAAATTCATGCCTTGCCCTTTAAAGCATCGGCCATTGTTGTCTCCATGTCGATCTCGAGAGTCGAGATGCCACGTTCGTTTCTCTGAAGAACTCCTTGTCCGTCTCTCGGCGTTTGCTCATCGATCACCGGCTGGAGACGTGGTCAGGTTTTGTGCGAGGCCCAGGCAGGCGTCTCCAGTGTTCGACCACCGGCACAAATCGCCATGTCTTTCAGCGGCACGCAGGACAAGTGCAAGGCGTGCGACAAGACCGTCCATTTCATCGACCTCCTGACCGCCGACGGCGTCTCCTATCACAAGACATGCTTCAAGTGCAGCCACTGCAAGGGGACCCTCTCGGTATGTTTTCTTGAAATGTTTCCAACTGCAATGTTTTCTTGCTGTGATGTGACGCTCTTTTTTTTGTTGCCAAATCTAGTGATACATATATCCAATTCCATAGGGACAAATCCACCTTTCATTTTTTTTGTATTATTTTTTTAACCAAAATGAAAATTTAGTAAGATGGTTTGCCTTTCGTTTATGCATCACCTCTAGATGTGCAACTACTCTTCCATGGATGGTGTCCTCTACTGCAAGACTCATTTTGAGCAGCTCTTCAAGGAGACGGGGAGCTTCTCAAAGAAATTTTCGCAAGGTAATATTAAACCGCAGTACTAGTTTTCTCACAATGTTCGTTCTATACTAACGAGCAATGAATATGTTCTGAATTTTTGCTCTGTTACTCAGGTGGCAAATCTTCAGACAAGAACGACCAGGTACAGTTCCGCAAATATGCTGGAATAATAACCCAAAATTCACATCTTCTACTGTCGACATTTCTCGGTTAGTTCTCATGAACTGAGATGATTGTCAAATCATAAATTTGAATTTTCCTGCAGGCAAAAGCTCCAAGCAAGCTATCTTCTGCATTCTCTGGAACTCAAGATAAATGTGCAGCGTGCCAAAAAACTGTGTACCCATTGGAAAAGGTACAGGAATTTTGTCTTGTTACTCGGACAAAGTAGCATCACACACATATCCAACTCTCAAAGATCTGTAAATAAATATCAAAATAATTTATGTTATCAAATCATAGCAACATTTAATAATCTCAAATCAACTAGTTTGTTAAGCTTGATCTTTTTGTTTAGCTAACTTTGGAAGGCGAGTCCTACCATAAGAGCTGCTTCAAATGCTCGCATGGAGGCTGCATCCTGACAACGTCTTCCTACGCCGCACTCAACGGAATCCTCTACTGCAAGATCCATTTCTCACAGCTGTTCAAGGAGAAGGGTAGCTACAACCACCTCATCAAGACCGCGCAAACAAAGAAAGAGTCCGAGGAGGCTGCAGCCGAGTCAGGGGTGGAGCCAGAGACAGAGGCCAAGGAGAAAAAGCAGGAAGTGCCCACACAAGACGCGACATAGAACAAAGATCAGCTATTTAGCATAAGAGTGTATAATAAGTTATTCTACGCGTCGACTGACGAGCGTGTCCAACCCACCCCACATGCATCCACTTCGTTTACTAGGTTCCTTATTAGTATTAGAATTTTTTTGTTTTAGCCATAACTTTTGATTGACAGCTCTGATTTATAAACGATTTTCACTGGAAGCTTAATGATAACGAGAGTAACAAAATAATATGAGTCTCGTCAATAAACGATAAATGTATTTGCATTGTAATAAAAATTGAAGGAGGATGCAGTAAAACATCTATATGTGTTTACTGTGTCATTGCAATTGAATTATCGCAACCTCTTTATGTGCTTACTGCACATATGCTGCGCATTTACTACAACCTCCTAATGTTTACTACATCACTAAAAAAATATTGCGACCTCCATATGCGTTTACTGCTTTATTGCACCATTACATCAGATTTACTGCAACCTCAATATGCGTTTACTGCACCATTACAACAGATTTACTGCGATCACTTTGTGCTTTTACTGCACTATTATAACATATTTACTATGATCTCCTTATACTCTTATTGCATCACTACAAAAGATTTACTATGATTTTTTTAGGAAATTACTGTGATCCTCTTATTCGTTTATTGCACCTTTACAAGACAGACACTCCTTATGCATTTACCGCATCTTTATTGAAGATTTACTACCACGCTGAAGCAGAGGGGCAGGTGGATAGAGAAGCATGGGTTGATTACAAACTTTGAACGACAATATCTCCTAAATCATTTATCCTATTTACAATCCGTTTAAAGCATTTTGCTAGAAAAATGTGCTTAACCAAAAGAAATTCATATTGAATATGCTTTAATGCTGTAAAAAACGACTACTGCATCGAAAGTTCAGATTTACTGTACCTAAGTCAGTCAATTACTACATCGTCTGAGCACGAAAAAGGTGGGTGGGGACCAACATAGGAGTTGATGGAGGTGGGAGGTGGTGGGTTTTCTTTGACTAGCCTTTGACCAAGGTGAGATGTGGGTTTTGACCTACGGAAAGTGGTGGAGCGTAAAATAATTTATTCCACGCTTAGGTGTAGCATAGTATATATGTAGGACCGAATAGGCGACTAGAGGGGGGGGTGAATAAGAGCTCGATCCGTTTTTCGTTTAAAGTGGATTCAACACAAATTTCACTTCAATAGCTATGAGAGCTATGAAGATCAATAATTAAGCACAGTGGAAGACTTGTATTGAATCTACTCCTAACCCCAAGCTCGACAAACAAAAGCGAGAAAGTGTTGAAGAAATCGGGGCAATCGGTACTACCACGGTGTAACGGTGGTACTACCTATTATAGGTACTACTGCGATGTCTTGAGAGTACTACCACCTTTGAGGTACTACCTGCGAGCAAATGAGAGGTACTACCTATAATCGGTACTACCGCGATTGTCTTGAAAGTACTACACCCGAGGTACTACTGCGAGCAAATGAAAGGTACTACCGATTATCTGAGGTTAGTCCGACAGTGAAAAACCAAAACTAAAATTGACATACCTTTTGATCCCTTGGCAATGAGACTTTGCGGATATGTTAGCAAAACCCTTGGACTCTACAAGCCAAATTTCAAGCCATCTCAAAGAGGAAGCGAGATTTCCACCTAAACCCTAGAACTAAACAAATGAGCAGAGCAAGCCAAAAATCCAAATCTGAGATTAAGCGGGGTTGGCTCTTGGGATCCTTGATCAAATGATCTTGAAGTACTCACCCATCATGAAGCAACCCATTTTGGCCAATCCCAGCAAGCAAGAACTCGAAAATCAAAAAATCAAAAATCCAACATTGAGACAATCGAAGAACAGAGCAGAATGAAAGGAAATGACTTGGATCTTCATTTCAAAACAAAAGTAGTCCAGATACCACGATTACATATAGAGGAATGATTACAAGACTCTCCACCCAATCCTCAACCATCATGCTTGAGAAGGGATGAACATCCTCTAGAACTCTCACATAGGGGACATGGAAGAAGACACCCAGGGAACACACTCTGTTGCCTTCTACCCCTCTCACCAACTAAAGACACAAAGGTAAAACCACCTCCAAAGCCTCTTTTGACTCACAAAACCCTAACTCTCTCACAGTGCTCTAGTGGGCATTGCTGTTGGAGATATGCCCTAGAGGCAATCATATTGATGATGATATTTCATTGTATCCATGATTTAATAAATGTTCCTTGAATATTGCCTTTGTGTTGATTAACAAGTATGTGACTTGTTTGTGAAACTCTTTACTTGTATGGTTATTCTAAAGTTGTCCTAGTCGGAGTTCATGTGAGGACACACGTGAATGATGGATTAGCACATGTATCGATTGATGACCATGTTTCACGGGTCATAGACATGGAGATGTCAAACCAATAATGTGGACACATGTTTAGAACATGGGGTTGGACCGACCCAACATGAGACATAGTAATTATTCTTATGGTTCTCTCTACACAATGTGTACGCCTTGTCCTTAGACACGAGATTGTCGTATGTACTTGAGATGTGAATCGACCTACTTAGGGGCTATCAAGCGCTACTCCGTGGCGGGTAGTTATAAAGGTAGCTTTCGGGTTTGTCATGAAGCATCTTTGCGAGGCATGGTCGGTCGAGATGGGATTTGCCCTCTCTGCAGAGAGATATCTCAGGCCTCGAGTGATCGGATCCGAAATGCATGGCCATGCTACTTAAGGTTAAGAGTTAACCTAGTAAGGGATTAGGATCACGGATCGAGAAAGAGTGGTCGACTTGGAGCTCATTGAATATCGTGAGGCAAAGGGATTGGCATGTACATAACGTTGTGATGGTTCGTCCGATATGATCTTTACGTATGTTTAGGAGTTGGCACGTCTTGCTAGAGGCGCTACCAACTATTGACCAAGTATGTGTACTCGCGTCATGTCTAAACATATGTGAACCATAGGGTCACACACTTAAGAAGTGAAGCCTAATTCGGATTGGATCTAAATTAGGCGGGCATTGAGTCCTAATGGGCCTCTATTCGTAGAAGCCCATTATAAGGGCGTCTATAAAAGGAGAAAGGGCGCGCTGGTTGAGGTTGAGTTTTCGTGACATCCTCAAACCACGGCGCCACCCTCCCACGCCCTAGTCGCTCGCGCGGATCTAGTAGTCGGCGTCGTCGCTTCCTCCGTCACGTGTGGATACCTTTGGGGCGCCGCATACGTGGCGTTGGGACGAACCGCAAGAAAGGAGTCACACGTGGGGCGCGCGCGGCGAGGGCGAGGAAGTAGTCGACTACTGCCCCGACGTCTTGCATCAGCGAGTGCGACTGCTGCTTACGACGTCTTGCATCAACTTCCTTTTCTTGCGTCTAGTGGTAAGACCGTGATCTATAAGCTGCGGTGATCTTGGTTTCTGGTAGAATTTTTAATTTGCGCTAGTGTAGCCTACTGTTTCCCAACACATGCAGCCCCTCAATCCTTTATATAGCCTTGGCTAACGGGTCTCCACCCGTTCGCCCACTAAGTCCAATAGAACCGCTCCGCTTGTGCAACCTTGCGAAATTCCCGTTCGCCCCTCACGCACCTTTCCGAAGCTTCGCGCTCCTTGTCTCGCACGCCTGCAACCACCTCGAGTCCACGTCGTCTTCGACACATCCCGACCGTTCGACCTCGGCGCCACTGCGCCTAGTCGGTCCATCGTGTCTCGCCACGACTCCACCCGATGTCCTGCGATCCACGGACAAGAAACACATCAAATAGCACCGCTCGATACATGAAAGCGTAAATACCATCATACTTACCATGGCGAAGTCCAAACTGTCGAAATATCGGTATGCAACCTAATCTCATACGACCAAGTTTGACCAAAGTCCGACCAAGCCCAATTGCGCCACACAACGACTCGACTCCGAACCACCCAAACCAAACTCGACTTACCTAAACCAATGTCAATTACTTATCAAATACATGTGGTCACCTCCACATGGTTCATCAATATACATCCGTTTCGTACTCACAAGAGTATGTACTCCCATACCTCCCCACCGTGCATCAAGTTGGAGATGTGTAATGGCCCAAAAGATTCCTTTTTATTGGATTCATCCATTAGGATGGTTGAGACCCGTTTGGATTGCATCCTTTAATTAATTACTTTATTTAATCTGGAAGCATGCACAACTAATCGCTTGATACAAGGGTTGTGGACTTTGTTTGTTGCGTTTGGGAGAATACTGAGATGGCATGCACAACCGAACGCTTGAAGTAAGGAACGACGCCATAGTTTTGTATTCCTGGAGTATACTCACGTCGAGAGCAAAGCGGAAGCATATCCTTCCGGGCGAAAAGTTCACGGTGTTTTTGTATGTCGTCGTTAGGAGTATATACTCCTACATGTTTAAATTTTGAATTGATGACTAATCTGCAGTGACCTAGTTTTCATGGCTAATCATCGTATCTAAGAATAACACGAGTGAACCAAAAAAAATACATACTACACTAAGTTATCATTGGTCTTCCTTCAGAAAAGGTTGTGTGATGATCAAAGAGTATCTCAGCTATGCAAAAGAAGTATGTCTCAATAGAGAAAACAAGTATGTTCTGTTGGGTATCCACCAAAAAACACCACAACCGGCCATCAAATGCATGCATAACAGAAACGACGACGCACCCTCCATTCAAATTTTGAACTGGAAACACACGTGCCTATGGATTATGTACAAGAACACTAGCCTCACACAGGAAGTAATTAAGTAGTACATTCTTGGTGAGACATTAGTATACTTCTAGGGATTCCATACTTTTAATATACTAGAGGAAGTAGTATATATGTGATGTAGTATATACTACATGATAAAAGAGTATGCCACTAAAACATGTGCATACGTGTGGTTCTAATGCTAGAAATTACTTTGTACAAAATAAAAAAGGAGTATAACTAATTCAGATAAGTATATGGTTATCAGTATATTGTTGCTTATCATTCAAAAGAGTTAATAATCATGCTTTTATCCTACATTGTTGTATAGTAGATATAGATAACAGTATAAAAGAGGAGAGTACATTCACAAAATTACATAGTACAAATGAGAACCAAGACTTCTTTTTATTGAAAAAATACCCTCCAGAGTTGATACACAAGAAATGTAGTTAGTACAATGGCACTACGTTATATAGTTAGTACAATGGTACTACTTTTGAAGCTTTGTTTATACAAAGCTAATTAGTCCAGTGGAATTTAAGTGAGTGCCCCTTGTTAGGTGCTTGTAAATTGCCCAATGTTGTAGCTGATGTGTTTCCGTTGAGGAAGTATGCTCCTTAAATCAATAAACCCTAGTTTAAACAGTCTCTACCGAGCTGTCTAGAAAGCACTGCCATTGATGAAGGTGCCATGTGCCCCTTCTAGATGCAGACCATGACAAACTGGTTGCATTTTTCTGGACAGCAAGGGTATTATAATCATTAGTAAGTAATTACAAGCATGGTTCAGGAGACAATTATCAGTATAAAATTGAATTTATTCTAGAAGATTATAATCTATTTATGAAATTGCTTGCATGTCATGTCGATAGCTATACAAACTGAAAATGATGAGCCATTACATTCCAAAGACAAAAGTATAGCTGAACAAGCTTAGTTCTACTTTATAGGTACACCCTATTTTCTTACTGCATATACCCTTTACCTAAAGACAAATTCCAAAAGAAATTGAAGCAATAATGCCAGGAAGTATAACAATATCGATTACGAATGGAACTCCAATTAATGGGCATATTAGAAACAGAAAAATAGTATGCCAACTGACTGGACCCAATACATGTCATCCACAGGCAAAAAGAAGAGAGTGAAAAGAACTATTGGCGAGCTGCTGGATGTTTCCTTTACATATACAAGTGCATGAGATTGAAATAATTTTAAGTGACCTGATGTGAGATAACTTTCTGAATCATAGCACAAAACAAAAAGTTGGTGCTGAGTTATATGAAAGGGCAAATATGAAGAACGACAGCACGAGGAACAAAAAAATCAGATGAACATAATGCAAGGATATTGTTAAGTGCAAAAGGGTGTGTATTGACAAACCAACATGAAGTATATTTTCCCACTGCAGGACATGGCTTATCGAAGGAATACAGATTCTCAGTAGAGCTTAACGTCATTCCCACTTAGTCCCCTAGCATGTTACGTGGAGACGTCAACACATCAGAATTCTGCAAAGGGGATGCATCTTGGATGAAATTAGGACACAACTACCAAATCCATGAAAGATGATAGAAATTATGCATCTCTAGAAAAAAAGCCCCAAGACAACACAACAAGAAATGGATTGAACATTGCAACACCATCCTCGTGCTACCAAAAAGCCCAATCGACAGTGTCCAGAGAAGCATCACCTTCATCCTTAGATCGTATCATGAGGACTAAGCTCCTACACAAGATCAAACCATGGAAGGTATATAGGTCAATACGAGGAGTATACTGGTTATTGCACACCAAAACAAAGTACATTCACTTCCCGGCCATGGCATGCATGTCAATCCAACCCACATGATGACCTTTGCATGCTTGTGTTCTTTACCCAGCCGCTAGGGAGAAAACACCTCGTATTCACCCGCTGCACGGCACCGTGAAGAATAAATCCATCTGGAGCTCCCAATCGGTTGACACAGCGATGCAAATTTTGGATCGATTTTGGGTGAGGAGGTGATCAATAGAGGTGTGCCGCAGTCACCATCATTCCTTCCGGTGGAAATCGTACCCCCTTGGTGGCTCAAATTTGTCTCCAATATGCATGCATTTGGTAAAATTGGTGATCAATCAATCTGTTGAGCAAAGAATCGATTACATAATTAGAAGAAATTAAGAGACAAGTACCAAATGGATAAAGGCAGAAGTCATCATCTCATAATTCACCTCGTTCTCCCAATTGGCTATCGGCAGTGGTGAACGTCTCGTATGGTGCGTCGTTCTCTCAGTCGGCCGCATCATGCGATGAAAATCTCAATCGCCTTTTAGAAAATACGAATTGGATCCGGATATTTCGAGGGGAAGTTAAAAAAAATCCTTGGATCGGGTTTGACCAAAGGGGGAAAACCGTGCAATGTCCACCACCCTCAACAATCTGAAGGCGATGAACGGTGCATAGATCGACAGTACATACTCTAGTAGTACCATACCATATATATATAACGTATAGTAATTTGCAATACTTCCTTCATTGCTTCCTTTTGTTGTTCTACCTCTGAAAGCTTTGTTTTTGTCAAGCTAGAATTGTATCACTTGTTGACCTATCACCTTGACATGAAACTATTGGTTTGCATAGACAAAAACATTGCTCCCCTAAAAAAAGATAAAAACATTGCTCTAGCCTCTCCCCAGCCACAAAGCGCTCTCAATCCCCATATCGAGCGCTAAGTTTTTATCAATGGGAGACGACGATGTTCTGGCCTCTTCCTAGCCATGAAGCGCTCTCGAGCCCCATCTCAAGCACTAAGTTTTTCAATAAGTGGCGACAATGTTCTAGATTATCCCTAGCGACGAAGCGTGCTCAAGCCCCATCGCAAGCGCTAAGTTTTATCAATGGGAGATGCCGATTTCCCATCCTCTCCCCCACCCACGAGGTGCTCTCAAGCCCTGTCTCGAGTGTGAAGTTTTTCAATGGGAGACTGTGATATTCTGGCCTCTCCTCAACTGTAAAGTGGTCTCAAGCCTCTCCCCAACCAGATTCACTCTCAAGATTCGTCTCGAGTGCTAAGCTTTTTCCATGGGAGACAGCGTCGTTCCTTCCATCCTCTCCTGTCATACGAAGTGGTCTTGAAGATCATCTCGAGCGCTATGTTTTTACGACAGGAGACGGTGACGTTCCGACTCCTCCCCAATCATGAAGCGCTCAAGAGCTCTGTCTCGACCGCTAAGTTTTTCAATAGAAGACGGGGTAACAACATACCCCTTACCGAGAACGAGCAAAGAAACTAGCAAAAAAACTTTCATGAAAGGTCAGAGGCCAAGCAACAGGCACCCTACCCAAATTTTCTTTCCAACATTGCAAAAACAAGTCACAACAAAGGATAACCAAATTAGCCTGTTCCGTCGAAGGCCACATCTCGGTGAATCGAGTGGTTGTTGTCTTGCAGTACATGCCCTAGTGAATTGAGTACTCCTCATGTCGTAGTCAACACCCCGATGAGTCAAGCACCACGCGCTCCGACACACCACTACTCGCTTCATCAAGTTGAGCTACTCGCATTCCGGCATACGACTTATCACATCGTAGGCCACATGTCAACGAGTTGAGCTCCTCATGTTCTGGTGCACGCCTCCTCATCTCAACAAGTTGAGTGCCTCATTTCGGTGTACGCCTCCTCGCATTGTAGGCCACACCTCAATGAGTCGAGCACACCTCGCATTTAAGGCCACACCTCGGTGAGTTGGGCACTCCTTACTTTGTAGGTCTTGCCTCGGGCGAGCTAGTTACCCAGCGATTACATATGTTCCCCGCATCACTAAGTCCCCGAGCTCCAACTACAAATGCTTCAATGCAACACGCAGTGAGTGACCCCTTGGTGAGTCAATCAACACGCGCTTCGATGCATGTTTCCTTGCCTCGCAGGCGACACGTCATCCTCGAGTACTTCGGATCGTAGTTCTCCTCCTCTGATTGCTAGGTTAGTTCACCTAGCGAGGGACAATAATCCTCAATGGCTTCGCCTCGACATGGTACAACTCGACCTCGACGACACTCTAGACTGAACCCAGTTCAGCTCTATCAGCGTCTCCTCAATTAAGTGATCCCCCTTTGATTGGTGGCTTTACCTCGCGAACACCAACACATCACCTCGGTACGGTGTGATCAGCCTTGAAGGCATTCCCTCGACCAAACATAGCTCTACATCGAGCTCTCCTTGCTTTGTAAGCCACACCTTCATGAGCTGAGCACATGGCACCTCGGCGCATGCCTCCCCACTTCGTGTGCCATGTCTTGGTGAGTCGATCAAATAACGCCCTAGCGCATATCCCCTCACCTCAAGGACCAAGCCTCATCAGGTTGGCCTTGGGCACATGCCAACCTTGCACATCTCAGCGTGTTGATATACATCGACCGATCACATCTCAATGTTGTCGTGCTTCCTCTTCCCTTCTCCATTCTCTTCTCCATGCTCCCCTTCCATGTGCTCTCAATCCTTGGATGCGGCGGTGGTTAACTCGAGCGACAAGCCTTTGGTGCGTTGCACGCCGGCGTCCCCGAGCACTGCTCACCTTCTCCTTGTCACGGTCACCATGGAGCTCGCACAGCCGCCGCCATTGGAGTTTACACAAGCCGCCATCGGTGGAAGATGAAGCTCATGTTGTCTCCGCCGTTGGAGGATGAGCTCAAGCCGTCGTCGCTTGGAGGGAAGGTGTTTTGTCCTAACCATAACTTGTTTTTGTAATCAAGTTGAATTTTCTTGAACCCGATGTGAATTTACTCCAAATATAGTTGAATTTTTCTCATATTCAAGTGAAATTTTACCTAGTTGAAATCCCCTTGTTGATTGTTTTTCGAAATCCAGTTGGTATTTTTGGAATCGAGTGATTTTTTTCAAACCGAGTTGAAATTCATTTGAATCGATTTGAAAATTTTGGTATTTTGTGTTAGAGTGGAAGGGGGAGCCGTGGGATGGGGGGATGCCAACTCACTCATCGCACGTTGTATCGATGCACGCTACCACACGGAAAGGGATGGCGCGTGGATCGTGGGGGTGAGAAAGAGACGTGTGTCATCATGGGGAATGTGCTCCATAGGAAGGCTCGTGAGGTTGCCCTAAAATTAGACGCCATCTTTAAGAAAAATAATTGCAGCCTACTTTGAGGCATAACTTAAGTTTTCGGATGAATTGATTAGTTCATGCAACTCAGTAATGAAACTAACACAGTTGGCATATATTAGAGCAAAAAAATTAACCATAGTTTCTTTTACCAAAATTTAACCATAGTGATTTTTTTAAAAAAGGTTCAAACCCTGCTTTTATAGAAAGCAAATAACAAGTTCTTACAGGATAACAAAAGACGCCAAGCTAGGAACACCAGCTAACAAAGAAAGCCCAGCCTAACTGAAGCCAACAACGGCCAAACTACGGCTACAAACAGAACACCTAAAACAAAAATGGCATTAAGTAGTAGCTGAACTAGTGTTCTTGACCCAATCTTCACATTTCATCAGAAAGCACTCCAGATTTCTTCTTTCAACCCCTTTGGTGAGGACCTTCCAATGCTGCAAACAAGACATAAAGTTGAAAATCACTTCAATAGGTTGCTTAGGGAAACTTCTATAACACCCTGGTTTTTGAAGCTTTTTGGGAATTTCAAAATAAAGCGAACCATTAGGTTTCCTCGAAGTCTAAAAGTTTAAACTGAGAATTTTGGAATGATTTTCAAGTAACTAACTCCAACTTTAACTAAATTCTCTGTTGGTTTTGTCGGGTTTGCGGGAATGTTTGAGCTCCGGTGTTCTTACCCTCCCTGCGATTGCTTCGTTTCGCCTTGGGGTCCAAACCTCCTTAGGTCTAGACCTCTTTTGCGTTTTCTCCTTGGTTTAGATCTCCTCAGGTCTAGATCTCCCATGTGTGGACTCCTCCTAGTCAAGACCTCCTTTGGCTCTAACGTCCTTTTAAGTCACGGCCACCCTCGAGCTATTTTAAGCTCGAGTTTGTGTTTCAAACCTCTCCTTGTGAGATCGTGATCGTCAGGACCTCCCTTTGATTCCGTTCGGCAGTTAGGACCTCCTTGGATCCTTTTTCCTTGGATTTCCTCCATTAGGTCTTTTCCCCTTTGAAATCTCGCCGTTGAAACCTCTCCTTGTTTGGACCTCCTTTAAGTCCAAATCCTGAGCGCACCTACCTCCTTGAACTACCCGATCTTGATCGTATGGCTCTGGTTCGTTGCGCTTTTTCCTTCGTCCCTTCGACCTCCTCAATTCCGTGACCCTCTGGTCTTTTTGTAAAGACCACCCTCTTTTATCACGACCACCTCTTGTGGTCATGACCTATGGTATTTTTGCAAAAACCACCCTTCGTGGTCTTTTTGCAAATATCACCTTGGTGGGACAGGATCTCCTTTGCCTTCTGCGGGACCTCCTCCTCAGGACCTCCTCCTATGACCACCCCGTGGTTGGACCTCTCCTTAGGTCACAACTTTCCCCTATTGCTTTGGCCAACCTCTTTGTTTGAGCCAACCCTGTCCATTTTTCCCCTTTCTGCATGCTTGCAGCAGAAAGTCTCTGAGCATTAAATGTTGCTACAGTACATTAAATATTGTCACCTCCGTTGTACCTCTATTTCCCTCTTGTCTCCTCCTTTACCTGCTCCTGTCCTCTCCTCCACTCATCCGTGAACACGTGTGCCCTTGAACTCCCAGCAGCCCAGGCCTTATAGGCTTAGACAGCACTCTATCCTTACTTTCTTCCTCATTTCAACTCTCTTACTCTCTCTCAACTAGCTCTTGGACCCTCCTCCAAAGCTTTGGACCTCCTCTGACCAGCTCTCTGGACCTCCTCCAAACCTTCAGAGCTCTTTTGTTGGTTCTAGTGGTGCTCTTTTTGAAGTTATTTTGGCTTTTACTTGCACTTTATTTGAGTTAGTTTTGTTCTTACGTGTAGATTACGACGACGTCGAGGAGCCTGAGTACTTTGAGGAGGAAGATCTCCAAGCCTTCGAGCAAGGCAAGTCATGCTCTTGATCATATTGACACCCATTATTTCAACATATGTACTTTATATTTCAAGCTAAGTACTACACACATATTTTACTTAGTATTTCAATACCAGTGTTTACACTCATAGTTAGACCTAACTCCCATGTATCGCCAATATTGTCATTACAACTGATCCTGTTGTCGCCTTAGCTAAAAACCTGGTTAATGCTCTAGTATGACCAGGACCTCTTAGAAAGAAATGCTTAGTTATGCTTAGACCAAAATCTTAATTTAGAAAGTTTTTGCCAAAGACCAATGTTTTATCTCAAATATTTTACCCATGGCATTGGGTTGTCATGGAAACCTGCTCTTGTTTTCAAAGAAAAAGGTTGGAAAATGGTTTGGACATGGGCGAACCTTGGTTGGTTTCGTGGTGGGTGCACGGGGAGCGCACGGGGGTCGTGTCAGCCGACGCCCTAGGGTTGAGGATGTCGTCCAGGTCAGTTAAGGACTGGTCTTTGAGCGTTACTTTGCTATGCCCCTATGTGCAACCACAAGTCTTGTATGGGCGAGACCTGGCCGAATAATTTGCAATGTCTCACCATGGTGGTCCTTTTTGGATGTGTGGGTGGTCCTTCATGACCTACTTTCTTACATTCCCACCTAGCGTAAGAGAGGCTGAACCCTACGGGTGGGTAGCCCAAAGGGGGTGAAACCTTAGCGAGGGGGACTATGGTGAGAAGGTGTGAACGTACAGTGGAAATTGGTTATCTCTTGTGGGTAAAGTTGTACACCTCTGCAGAGTGAAAATCTATTCAAATAGTCGTGTTCACGGTCATGAACATGCTAGCAAAACCTCTCCAAGTTAGTCTTTCGTTTTGATTTTCAAACGCTTTTGAAAACTGCCTTTGGATTTCTATCCATGGTGTTCTGGGTGGGGAGCCCTGGCGGTTAGCCTAGGTGTTAGGAGGATATCCTACACCCTTAATCTTGTCATCAATCTATCAAAATCTGTGTTAGAAAATGAATTTTTATGTATAATGTATTCCGTATTAGAACTTTTTACTTGTACTTGAAAGAAACCTGGTTTTATGCAAACTAACCATATAAGCCCTCCAATGTGATATCCGTTTATGCATATCATTCTGTTATTTGATGGGTGTGATTTGTGAGCACGGTTGTTGTGCTCACTCTTGCTTAAAATAATCTTTTGAGCAGGTGAAGAGATCTTTGTTGAGGACCAAAAGGTCCTGGATGACTAAGCTACGTCTTCCAGCCAATTTCCTGTAGTGTATTGGATGGACTTGTCTTTTGTTTTTCGCTGTGTAAAGTTGCTAGTTGTCAGCTTGTAAGTCAACTTTGTAATTAACTCTTTTGCTGTTAGTAAAGTTCTTGTTGATGTATGTTTATCACTTGTTTAGCTGTGTGAACTAGTTGTTGATCCTTGGGACTAGTTTGGAACATAGGAGACGTAGGACTTTTCTAAATCCCATGACCTCCCTCCTGGTCTGGTCGTGGCATTTGGGGAGGTACTGGGTCTCAAGACCTCCTCGGGTCAGGTCTCAGGACCTCCAGGTGGTCATACTGGACCTCCTGGGTGGTCCTGGAGATCCTCTTGAGAGGTCCTGCTGGACCTCCTGGGAGGTCCTGGTAGATTTTTCGGGAGATCTTGGAAGACCTCTCGGGTGGCCCCTGGCCTGGTCGTGACAACTTCTCTCAATCGCCATCCTGTTCCTAATTTTCCAGATGCTCCAAGCAAGAGCTGCAAAGCTAAACAAAGTAATATGGTAACCATTAGCCCCTTTTTTTTCAAGCCAATGTAACTGGAAATCATCTAAAGAAGTAGCGATTCTCTCCCAACTTAACACCTCCTTCATGCACAACCAGACAAATTGAGCTATCATACAGGAAAATAGGATATGACCAATACTTTCCCCCTTCTTACAGAGAACACAATTCTCCTCACCTTTCCAACCTTTTTTCTTCAATTGATCAGTAGTTTGGACCTTGTTAAGATAGCATTGCCAAATAAAAATCTTAACTTTTAAAGGAATTTTACTCTTCCAAAGCTTTTGAAATTTCTAGCAAATAACACCCCCCCCCCCCCAAAAAAAAACAGCTGCCTATATATAGACTTAACTGAAAACAGGCCAGATTTCTCCAAACACCAAAAAATTTTGTCTACTCCCTCATTTAAATCAATGTCCCTGATGAAGTCTTTCAAAAGATTCCATTGTCTTATCTCCTCTCCTCCAAAAGTTTTGGTAACGTTAATCTTCCAACCCTCCTCAAAGAAGCAATCAGCCACACTAGCATCAGGAAAATGGCAAATTTTATACAGTTTGTCAAATTGAACATTTAAAGGATACTCACCAATCCTAACATCTTTCTAGAAAGCAATATTACAACCATCCCCAAGCTGGAAGCTAGCACCTCTGTCAAATAAATGTTTCACTTCATACAGGCTTTTCCAGAATTGAGATCCATTTAAAGGAGTGGTATCTCTAAAACTCCCTCCAGGGAAGTACTTGGCATTTAAAACTCTAAACCACAACTCATTATTAGCTGTATAGATCTTCCACCACCATTTAGTTAACAAGCTATCATTCATAACTCTTGTATTCATAACTCTTAAACCCCCAAAGTCTTTAAGCCTACAAACAACCTCTCATTTCATCATATGATATTTAAAATTATTACTAGCTTCTCTCCAGAAAAACTTAGATCTAATCGAATCCATTCTTCTATGACTCCCCTCACTTAAACGATAAAAACCCATAGTATAAATTGGCAGACTGCTTAGACAGCTATTCACTATCACAAGTCTCCCTCCAGTAGAGAGTTGATTACTTTTCCAATTATCCAACCTTTTCCCCCAATTTGGAAACAACATTCTCAGCAGTTTTACCCCCCACATGTTTATCCCCAACCAAAATATATACCTAAATAAGTGAAAGGGAACTGAACCAATTTACAATTGAAAATATCTGCACTCAAAGCAATAAAGAAGAAATTTTAGGTTAAGAAAGAAATCATCCTCACAATCTATCATGATCACTATATCGTCTGCATACTGAAGAACAGGAATCCCTCCAGTAATCAGATGAGAAGCCACCCCTCTAAGAAGACCTTTTTCCTGAGCAGGTTCAATAAAAATAGCTAAAGCATCAGCAGCCATAGTAATGACATACGAAAGATAATTGAACCATAACAAGCACTGTTAAGTTCTCTTTCTAAAGACTTTTTAAGTATCCAAAACAACCGAAACAGTTGCGCAGTTCAGCCCCAAATCTTCCAACGACGCATCGTCTTCTCGTAGATCCTCAAAGGCACGGCCAGCAAACCTCGTGATCCGGAACGCTTGCTCCGTCTCCGCGCGGTCATGGACAACTGATCTGCAGTATGCGAAGAGCGATCCGACTCTCCGCTTACTGCCAAACTCTTTGGTGACCACATTACCATTAGGGAACCGTACCCTCAGCTTGCAGATCTTCCCACCTTCCATAGGCTGCCCATAATCGACCATCACAGCGGGCGCCTCGACCTTGGCAATCTCGGGCACCGGTTCCGGTTCTTGTGCATTGCATGCACCCACAGGTGCAGCGCTCTTAGGCATCTCCGGTTCTTGCTCACCGCGTGCATCCGTTGATTCAGAGCCCTCAGGCGCTGCCGTTCTTTGGACGATCTTGGGTTTGGAAAGCATGCTCGGCTTCAACTTTGTGTACACTTCGTGTACAATGTTGATCAGGACGAGCACGGCTGGGTTTGGAAAGCATGGCGCCGCACCACTTGGCTAGCATCTGCCCGGTGATCGGGTCCAGGACGAGCACGGCTGGCAGTTGATCATCGAGTTTGTAGAAGCAGCACACTTTACCGCCCTCGTCGCCGTAGATATTCCTCTTCTCCAGCAGCGAGAACACGAAGTTGTCCTTGACCACCTGGGCGACCACCTCGTTCGCCCATAGTACAGCCTCCGGTTGTGCATGATTCGCATCCAGCATATTGTACCTCCACGAGGATTGGGAGCAGGTAGTTTTGCATCGAGACATCAAGGCGAGCAACGTGCTCCTGGATGCTGAGATGAACGGACGGTTAGGCGACTTTGGCCTCGCGAGGCTGTACGATCATGGCACCGACCCACACACCACGAAGAGAATGCATGGGAATGTGGAGGCAATGAGGTTGCAGCAAGATATTTGCCGGAGTTGAACCTTGATGACAGGGGTATACTGTCATGGTGGGATCTACGCAGATCTTTGGTAGGTGGGAGGATGTTGCGAGGATTAGGAAATTGATGGATGAAATGATTGGTCGAGGAATGTTGGTTGCACGGTGGTATTTAGGTGCCTGGCCGGGCGGTCGATTACACGGAGCACAAAGACGGATCCCTATGTCAATGATCGTGGCATCATTGTGCTATCCGAGTATAAACTCTACTTGGAAGGTCACTATTGCAGTAGAAAGTGGCTCAAGGAAGAGGACCGTAGGAGTTTCAATGACAAGGCCTGCCAAGGTATCAACTTTTCAATGTGAGGATTTCAATAATTCAAGATTTATTGCCCATATAGTTTGATCACCTTGTGAATTGTGATGGCCAAGTCTCACTCTATTTCGCAGGCTCAACATCTGTATGTTGGCGGACTTTGTTCCGCAAAGTGCGTGTGAACATTAATCGATGAACTGTAAATTGTGATAGGAATCATCTTGCGGTTCCAGCGTAATCGTAAATTGGACAAGAGGAAACACCTAGTCGATCGCCATCGAAGAGTTGGTCATCCGAAAGAAGGAATTCTTCAGAAAGGGACCAGAAAGCATCCAAGCAATCTTCTAGATTCAAGAAGCCTAGAAGCTGCAGCGACAACATGAGAGCAAAGGGTGTCACTTGCACCATCCACTCCAATCACGAGATGCATCTTGTTAGGAGTTTTTCTTTTGACTGAGCACACCGCCGGTTGCAAATCCACGCTTTGTGCAAGAAAAATTTTGACTTGTGGGTGGATTGAATCATGTGATGGTGTTTTGTTTTATACAAATAGATCAGTGTTTTCATTGCTACTATTTATTTAGTGACGTTCGTACGGTAAATTATTTTTCTATACTATGTTAATGTAGAAACAAAGGCATATAATCGAATGCATCCATGGATTTTGTTAGCAGCTGTAGAATTTGATGTTTTTATTTTTATTCGGTTATACCTTAGATTTGATTGCTTGCCCCAAGTGTTTAATACGTTTTGGTTTGGTTAAAATCATCGTCTCTGCTCGACTTGCATGTCTGTGACTTCCAATTGCTCACTTGCACAAATCACAAAAGGTGTCATTGTGTACTGAATTTAAAAGTACAGGGCGATGCTATCAAAATCAAAGGTGCGTTTAGTTTGCATCACGAGTGACATGTACACGATTTAAATTATCAAGACTAAAAGAAATTATGCAAGTAGAGGCAGACATATAGTTAAACAAATTTGGGAAAAAATTATATAATTTATGTACAAATACATAGGATAAAGACAAATACAATTGAAGTATTATAACTAGGGGTAACATGGTCTATTTGCCTCTAATCCTCTCTCAAATTGTTTTTAGAGCCAATCTACCAGCCAAACGCTTTTAACAGACAGCTTCAGATTCTCAGAGAAGTGGATTATCAGAGAATCAGGAGCAGAATCTGGAAAATGAGAATCTAGAGCTCTACCAAACAGGGTCTGACTAAACATCTAGCTAATCCATTCACCTTTACAGCTCCTGATCACTTGTTGTCCTCTGCCAACTTGCTCTATATGCACACAACTCAACACATCATTTATCTTGTGTCAACTAGAAACTTTAAGTACCAATGGTTGCTGCCAACATCAACAAGTTTGGTTCATGTAGTTATCCACTTGTCAAGAAAATAAGTTAAGTATCCAACAAACTCCTCCTTTAATTTATTTTCTTGAGACACTAATGAGTTCTCTGTTACGGATAAATTTTTCGCTGGACAAAGTCTTTGTAAAAATGTCTGCCATTTGTTGATCTGTATGAAAAAATTCCAATTTAACTTCTTAGTGCTCAACTGCTTCTCGAATGTAGTGATATTTAATTGCAATATGCTTGGTTCTATCATGGCTGACCGGATTCTCACTTATTGCAATGGCTGATATGCTATCACAATAAACTGTAATTGGTTCATGTTGTTTTTCGCTGATATCTTCAATTATTCTCCTCAACCAGACTGCTTGTGAGATTTCAGTCGCCACATACTGCTTCACCAAAGACAAAGCTACTATATTCTTCTTCTTTGTTGACCAAGAGCATATACCTGAACCAAGCGAAAAAACATATCCTGACATACTTTTCATATCGTCAAGATATCCTGCCCAATCTCTATCTGTGTATCTGATTAGTTTTGAATCTTCTACTGGCTTGTACCAAATACCATAATCTGATGTTCCTTTGATATATCGCAAAACTCTTTTTGCAGTAGAAAAACTTAATTGACTTGGGCTACTCATGTACCTTGATAATAAACTGGCAGCAAACATGATATATGGTCATGTCGTAGTCAAGTATAACAAGCTTCCGACTAAACTTTTGTAAACTGTCGAATCTGCTTTATTTGCTCCATCTTCTACCTTCTGTTTCTCATTCGGCATCAAGGGGGTTGTAACTGATTTGCAGTCATGCATTTAGAATTTCTTCAAAATATTTTTCTATGTACTTTTTTTGAGATATGAAAATGTCATTGTCATTTTGGCATATTTCTATACTTAGAAAATAATATAGCAAGCCGAGATCACTCATTTCATATGTCTCCATCATATCCTTTTTGAATTCTTGTGTTATCTTTTCACAATTACCTGTATATATCAAGTCATCGACATATAATGAGATAACTAGTATATTTGTACCTCTTTTCTTGATATATAAGGTAGGCTCGCTCTTGCTTTTATCAAATTCTTTCTCCATGAAGTACTTATCGATTTGACTGTACCACGCCCTTGGTGCCTACTTGAGGCCATACAATGCCTTATTAAGCTTGAACACCTTGTCCCCTTCAACCGAAAATCCTTCTGGCTGCTCGACATAAATCTCTTCTTCGAGATAGCCATTTAAAAATGCCGATTTAACATCAAGTTGATATAACTTCCACTTCTTTTGAGCTGCTAGAGCAATAACTGTTTGTATTTTCTCTGGCCTTGCAACTGGAGCATATGTCTTATAGTAGTCAACACTAGGTTTTTGCTTAAAGCCTTTCGTCACAAGTCTTGCTTTATATTTTTGAATTGAGCCATCTGGGTTTTATTTTCACTTATAAACCCATTTGACTCCAATAACTTCTCGATTCTTGGGTCTATCAACTATCTCCCAAGTGTTGTTCTTCTCAATCATATGAATCTCATCTTCCATAGCTTTTACCCAATTTTGGTGCTTTTCTAATTCTTCAAAGCTTTGTGGTTCAACTACAGAGAAACCATATGACTCATATATTTCTACCAGACTCCTTACTCGTCGTGGAGCTGATTCTGGCGTACTCAATTGCTCACCAACACTCGGGCTTGAGCTAGAACTCATTTGAACTCGAACTTGATTCATCTAGAATTGGAGCATCACTTTGCTCCTATTGCTCAATCGAAACTTGCGGTTGGCCTAGTGAGATAACCGTTGTCGGTATCAACTGATTCTTTTTAACCTTAGCTGCTTCCCAATCCTAGGAAGCCTTCTCATCAACGATCACATCTCTACTGATTATGATCTTCTTCTTTTCCAAGTGGTAAAACCGATATACTTTAGTGCCATCAGCATAGCCGACAAATATACAACATACACTCTTATCATCAAATTTAACTTGCCTTTGAGCTAGTACTTGGGCATAACAAACAGAACCAAATACCTTCATATGACTAATTACTGGCTTTTGACCATACCATGCTTCAAATGGTGTGCGATTTAAAACTATCTTTGTTGGGCTTCTATTCAAAATATAAACTATTGTATTTACAGCTTCTCCCCAAAATGATTTAAGCATACCTTTCTCTTTTAACATAGAATTCGCCATATCATCAATTGTTCGTTTTTTTTTTCAAGAACACCATTTTGTCGAGGATCGAGGCTATCACAATTGCCTTCGAATACCAGTATTATCACAATATTTCTCAAATTCTTTTGAGATATACTCGCCACCTTGATCACTGCGAAGTACTTTAATTTTTCAATTGCTTTGATTTTCCATCATAGCCTTGAATTTCTTAAACACTTCTAGTGCTTCTAACCGTTCTCATAGAAAATAAACCCATGTCATCCTTGTATAACCATCAATAACAGTGATAAAATACCAATTCTTGCCTTCTGATATAGTTGGTATTTTTCTGACAATATCACTGTACACTAACTCCAAAGGTACATGTGCTCGCCAAGCTCCTCCATGCAGAAAAGATGCCTGAATTTGTTTGCCAAAAATACAACCTTCAGATTGTGCTAAAGAACCATTTCCTATATGAATCTTTGCATGATATGATGAGTCAACAATTTGAAATATATCCCGATTGGAAGACAAATGGTTTGTGCAACCACTGTCCACAATCCAAGTATCATATTTTTCATCTTGGGCAATTTGGTAAGAATAAACTGCTCCTTTTGAATTTTCCTCTCCTTCTGAAAAATTTGTCCGATTGTTATCTCAGGATCTACAATACTTGGCAATGTGTCCTTGCCTTTTGCATTTATTGCAAGTCATCTTCTTCCAGCACCTATCTGTAGTGTGACTGGACTTTTTGCAAATATCACACCAAAATTTAGAACTAGTCGTACCTTTTTCTCTTTTATCTTCAGCTGGCTTCTTCTGCATATCTTTCTTTGGATCACCTCTTCTTTGATAATTTTTACCATTTCTTGAATTGTAGGATTTGAAACTTAGCTTTGACTGGAAGGTGCTTTCAACTAAACTCCCTGCTCGCTGTAGCTTCCTTTCTTCATGAGATTCTAATGAACTCATTAGTTGTTGCACGGTAAGGGCTGCCAAATCCTTCGACTCCTCAATTGTAGCAACAATATACTCAAACTTTTCTGGAAAACTGATCAAAATTTTCTCAATAATCTTTTGATCAGTAATCTCTTCACCATAGGTGCACATCTGATTCACCACCCTAATGACCCTCGAGAAGTAATCATTATCTTCTCGAACTCCTTCATCTGTAGATTTTGAAACTGTCTTCGCAAAGTGTGTAGCTTTACAGCAAAAACTTTTGTGGAACCTTGAAACTCCTCCTTTAGCTTGTCCCAAGCTTTCTTTGACTTCTTGGCGCCGATAATCCGCGGAAACAAACTTTCTGCAACACCTTGTTGAATAAAAAACAAGGCCATGGCGTCCGCCATCTAATTCTCTGCCAGAGTTTTCTTCTGCTCTAGTGAAAGAACATCTTCAACAGCATACTCTTTGTACAATATCCTACAATCCTTGCGATAGTAGCAGCATCCACATCTTGATGTTCCACATATTGTAATTCTCTCCTGGGAATACGGGAATCATTAACTGCGTCATTCCGACGCCCGAACTCGAAGCCATAACCTCGGCTCTGACAAATAACACGAACACGCCGCACTACTCCGCTACGCCCTACTCAAACCTGGGGCTCTGATACCAATTGTTGGGTTTGGTTAGGAATTGGACACTCAAAAGAAAGGAAGAATGAAATAGAGGAACCTGGGACTGAACAGATAGCTTCAAAGCTTCAGCTCATGTATAACTTGTACACACATATATGAAGCTGTCAAGCTCACATACATCTGAAACCTAAAAGCTAACATAACTATACATGCAGTACACTTGGTTTTATAGGCATAATGAACCGACTAGACACTAACCGATTCATGCAAACAAGAATATTTTAATACTTGTATAGCTCAAGTACTCTACCATGCTGACTAAACATCTAGCTATTCCATTCACCTTTACAGCTCCTGATCACTTGCTGTCCTCCGCCGACTTGCTCTATATGTACACAACTCAACACATCATTTATCTTGTGTCAACTAGAAACTTCAAGTGCCAATGATAGCTGCCGACATCAACAAGTTTGGTTCATGTAGTTATCCACTTGTCAAGAAAATAAGTTAAGTATCCAACACTCATAAGATGCGCACGTTGATCACCTCTTGCTGGTGGACTGGGTGCTCGAGCATTGGCGCCAAGGCACGAT
The DNA here is from genome assembly GCA_036346255.1 of Ampelocalamus luodianensis. Lineage (NCBI taxonomy): Eukaryota > Viridiplantae > Streptophyta > Magnoliopsida > Poales > Poaceae > Ampelocalamus > Ampelocalamus luodianensis. The sequence continues at coordinate 17,286,226 of CM070620.1, forward strand.
CACTGACACCGTGGACACGCGACTCCGAGCCGACTTTGATGTCGAAGAAGTGAGCTTGGTGCTGACACTACGCTTGCTGTGCTCACACCCTTAATTTGCCCAATGCGCGCCCGGGCATACGGCAACGTCGGCAAGTCATGCAGTTCCTGGACGGTAACATGCCAATCCCGGAGCTATCGCAAGCTCACCTAAGCTTCAACATACTGGCACTAATGCAAAACCAGGTGTTCAACTCATGCTCCATGCCATCGACGATAGCTGGTAACATCTCTGACATCCCTAGAGCGAGATGAGCACAAGGATCTTCGTCTCGCATGGTTAGCTCAAAACTAGCTTGTATGCAATGTTGTGAGGTAAGTAGGTAACTTGTCTGTAATCTACAATGTAAATTTTGAGGTAGTCCATAGGAGCAAAGTTGACTCCCAAAATGGTTTCCCTCATATTAGTGAAGCCTCCTGAATTATTGCCGACCTTCGCCGTACCAGTATATGCAGCGTTTCATATAAGACTTTGGAATAGAACACACCGTATATTGTTGAATTTCCCTTGCGCATTCAAGGGAATGTCAATGTCACTCTTGTAGATCACATCGAAATGCAGGGTCATATCACGTTTACTCGGACTTTGTTGACTGTTACGATGTAGACAGTATGGTTTCTAGAATGAAAACCAGGGTCCTGTTGTTAAATAATAATAAAGGGGTATGGGCCAAATTATCATAATTTTTGGAAAGCAAAAAGTATTATAAGTTAATTTGGCTGAATTTGTTGTCATGTTTGATGGCTATTGCGCAGCAATTATGTAAATTCCACCAATCCTCTGAAAAAAGCAATTGTCATGCTTGATGCCTAAGTTCTCTATGTTGTGGTCGTTGGTTGGATACGGGTCCGAGGACCGAGGGTAGGGCACTCGTCCTCATCTAACCGCCGACAAGGCTCTTTCCTGTCGAGGTAGCGAGGCTCTGAGACTTAGTTGAACTCTTGATTTATCATTGTTTCATTGATAATGAATACATGCTATCTTTTTTATAAGGATAGTCCGACTTGACGTCTAATAAATAATCTACAAGAAAACCTATCAATACAATCTAATCTTTTCAACTATTAAAAATAATCTTCCTAATAAATAAGATCATATTCTTAATAATAACAAGATTGATAAGGAATCCCAAAATAATCTACCTAACCAACTATTCTTTATTCTAGAAAACCAATCAGTACGCATGGAAAATAGCGCGCTACAGTACCAGCGGGTACTAATCGTGGTCACCACCGCAACTCGAGGACGAGCTGCCTCGTCGCGAGGGGTGTAATGTCACAGGTAAATATCCAGGCGATAGTTCTGGAGCAATACGTGGTATAGTGGCATGTACTGTAGCAGTTCGTGTTATTGTAGTATCCATACTGTGTCAGGGATATTAGGTAAGCTTTGTTATTTAGGATTCTATCTATTAGGTGTTTGGTATTATCTATTAGTTAAGCAAGTTATTATTAAATTGGATTGTTAGAGATAAGTTTTCTTACAGATTATTTCTTAGTGATCAAGTCGGGACATCCTGTCTCTATAAAAGGGATAGCATGTATCCATTATCAATCAAGCAAGAAATAAATAAAGTTAGTCCCTAACCGGTTGGCTAAAGATCAGAGCCTCCTTGTTCGTCGAAAAGAGTCCCGGTCGAGCTTGGAGGACGATCCCTTGCCTCCCTGGCTAATCAGACCTCAATGTCTCGCTATCTCGACAGGGAAGAACCCTATTGGTTGTTTGATGAGGGCGAGCGCCCTACCTTCGGTACTCGGACCCGTACCCCCAACAGTTACCACAACATTAATGCCATGGAGAGGCGCGAGGCGGCGTAGCGGGTGTGTGAACAGTACCATAGGACTGTAGCAACGTGTAAACAATACACGTTGGTACTGTAGCGTGCTATTTTCCGTGCGTACTGATTGGTTTTCTAGAATAAAAAATAGTTGGTTAGATAGATTATTTTGGGATTCCTTATCTATCTTGTTATTGTTAGGAATATGATTTTATTTGTTAGGAAAGTTATTTTTAATAGTTAGAAAAATTAGATTGGATTGATATGTTTTCTTGTAGATTATTTTTAGCGTCAAGTCGGACTGTCTCTATAAAAAGGATAGTATGTATTCATTATCAATGAAGTAATGAGAAATCAAGAGTCCAACTAGCCCTGCTGGCGATTAGATGAGAACGAGTACCCTACCCTTGGTCCTCAGACCCGTATCCAATCAACGACCACAATATTTGATATCAGAGCCATCACAATATTTAGTATCAGAGCCATCACAACACCTGGGAAAGAACTAAAAAGTTGCTGACACAAATGAAAAGTTGCTGACACAAATGTTCATCGTGTGCATAGTTATACTATCAACATATTGTACATCAACTAGTAGTGCTAGTGTTTGGTTTGCCTACAAATGTTCCATTAACTGGACTCGTAATACAATTGGATGCTTATTCTATTGTCTCTCTTCTTTTATTAACATTTATGAGTTTATACATTTTAAACTATTCATTCATGAAGCCATGAACGGCTTCAATCAAACCGTTTGACCGGGCTCTAGCTCCTAGCTTCTCGTCGAAACTGGAACTGCCCGGCCAAACGGTTGGGCTCTGGAGAAGCTTCACAGGAGTCGAGCCTTCACACGAGCCCAATTCACACTGCAAAATCAAAACTAGGAAAAGGCAGTTTCGACGGCTCCTCCAGCGTTGAGGTGAGAAAGTTGCTAAGCTGCCCTTGGCGACGCCTCCTCTACATGCGCCGTTGTGTCCTCCCCGAGCGCCGCCGCGTCCTTCCCGTGAGCCATCGCCGCCACAACGTCCTCCCCCAAGCGTCGCCGCTGGCCAAACACTGTCATCGTCACCAATCACCGCATCCTCCTCGAGCATTGCCGCCGGAGAGGAAGATAAGGGGTGGAGTTGCTGGCGGCGGTGGTTAGAGGAGAAGAAATCAGGGCCAATTGGATTTGGATTGAGACGACGAAGGAGGAGGGTAATATCGTGTATTTCAGTTTTTTTTTTTTAGAGAGAGAGCAGTTCTTTTGCTTCTGTTGGAACTTGGAACCGGTTTCTCTTGGAGCCCAGTTTCGGAGCCCAAAAATAAGAAGCCGAGACTAACCGAACAGGCCCTAGGATTGGGCCTGCCACTGGAATTCCAGGTTGTTGGCTACGATTACCCAACAAGGCTATCTAGATGGGATAGATTTCATCTAATCCTTTTGGACATTTTACATTTCTGTACTGAAGCAGTTTTCCGCGTGAGCTGCAAAAGTTGCTAGGCTATCTGTGAAAGGATCCAAATCTCCCCTTTAAGCCGAAAACATTACATTTTTGAAAGCAGCAAGATGGGCTGTCAGCCTGTCGCCCCACTGCTTGTTAGTTCATTGTTTTTCTTGGCAGAACTGAATATCCATCCTGAGTCCTGACCATTCTGATCTTGGCCGCAATTACCTTCCATGCGATATTATCACACTAGTAGAAACTAATCAGATGAGAGATTATGGTGCTATAGATTTTTCATATGCATGAGCATTATTTATGAGGAGCATCAGCATGGCATCTGAAATTCTGAACTGCTGCTTCAACCAATAGATTCACCTTATGGCATGGCATGAGCTCAGATCATGATCGAGTCCTGAACAATTCCTGATGCGAAAACCCCCTATCCCCCTTCCAGTACTGTGATCTCCACCCTCTCAGATCTCAATTCTCAACTGATATCAAAACCCATCATGAGTATACAAAACTTCTCCAGAAGATTTCGATTAAAGCTAAACCACACAATTTCGATGTCAAATCGAGATATCCCATCATTGTGACTTGACTACAAACCTATTTCCAGGTTCCCACATGTCACACATCTATCCGGCGCACCTTTTTTTCTTCCTCCGTCTCTGTTCTAACTTCCAGTATGGACGGTAAAAGATGACAGGAGCGCGGTTGCTGGTCCATCTCCGACGCTGACCCGCCGGCTCCCGCCACCGTCAGAGACTGTTACTGTCATCTGAGTATCTGACTATGATGCCCTAAGGTAGCACCCAAGGTAGCTTGTAGCTTAGCCCTAACAAGATGATCCGTCTTACCATCTGATTGCGCTTATGCTGTTTTTTTTTTTACGGAAAACAGGAGGAAAAGGATTCCTACTGTAAAATATGTTAAAAAAACACAAACATATATACAAAGAGAGGAAAGGAAGAATATACAAGAAGACCCACTAGTTTTTAATGGAAATCTCTCAGCCACTCAACAAACTCATTCCGAAGAGTAGATTTGACCTTATGGATAACTATGGTAAAAGCTTCTTTGAATTCCTTTTTCCAAGCTAACAGCGACACAACACTCTTGCTGAAAATGACCTTATTTCAAATACTCTAGATAGTCCAACAAGCAATAATAACTATTTCTTTGAAGCACTTAATACCAAAAGTACTCTTGCCGACTTGGAAGAGATCAACTCCTGATAGAATCAAGTCCCAGGTAAAACCAATAAATTTCCAGCACTATTGACTAAAAGAGCAACCAAAGAAAAGATGCTTCAGAGTTTCAAAATGATGTCCAGTACAACGCTCCCAAGTAAAAAACTGCTTGCGCTGAAGAAGAGCTCTAGTATTTAACCTATCTTTCAGAAGTAACCAGAAAAAGAACTTCTGCTTACTCAAATAACGAGACTTCCATAACCAGACAAAAGGAGGTGAAGTATGGACTTGACCCAAAAGATGAACATAAGCCTATTTAGGAGTAAAAACTATGGAACACCAAATATAGGACCACACATCCGGTTGAACCTGAAGTGGCACAAAAGATGCAACTGAATCACAGAGAGACTGAAATTCCAAAAGGGCAATCGGAGAAAGAGGAAGATGAAAGTGTGAAAGAAAATCCAGGCATTCCAAAAAATGAGCGACTGAAATATCTTGTTGCTTGGCAAAAGAGAAAAGATGTGACCAATTCAAAACCGGGAAGCCAATATTTCACACATCCTTCCAAAAAAAAGCAGGACTGCCCCTCGAAAACCGAACAACGGGATAAGCCTTTGAACTCATCTAACAAATGTAGCAGATCCTTCCACCAAAAGGAACCACATAATCTGTTTGACCGTAGGGTCAACCGGTTGTGATAAAGAGCCTGCCATGTTAATTGAACCCAAGGAATGTCCACCTTATTAAGGAATTTATGCAAATGTTTCATCAACATGGCTTTCTTTTGCATACGAAGGTTAATGATACCAAGACTGCCTTACTTTTTAGGTCGAAACACCTACTTCCACGCCACTAGGTAACCACCTTTTTTGTTTATATCCGAGCCATGCCACAAAGCATGCATTCTTAGTCGATCAATATGATTGATAACCTTAGCCGAAAGCTTTAGAGAGGCCATATGATAAATAGCTTGCGAGGAGAACACTGAGTTGACCAACACCAGGCGGCCACCATAAGATAGAAACACAGAGAGCCCTGACAGTCGTCTACTAATTCTATTAAGCAAAGGCAAAAAGTTCTCAAACTTGGGCTTCGATGCACCCAGTGGCAGCCCCAAGTAAGTAAAAGGAGTTGAGCCAACCTGACATCCAAAAGTATTAGCCAAATGCAGCATTTTTTACTCCTCCACATTGATTGGGATCAACGAGGATTTATGAAAGTTTACTTTTGAATCAGTCGAGTCAACAAACGAACGAAGAAGCCCTTTTAGACAAAAGAGTTGAAGAGCATCCGCGGGCATAAATAGGAGTGTGTCATCTGCATATTGAACAATGGGAAAATCTTTTGCGAAAGCAAAAACCAACGGTATGAAATTAATACCCTTGTTGCAGCTTCATTAATAATTAACTGAAGAAGATCAGCAGCAAGAACAAACAACAAGGGAGACAGAGGATCACCCTGTCTCACTACACACCGACAATGAAAAACCTTTCCCAGAACACCATTTAACAACACTACAGAAGTACCTGAGCACAAAATATGTCAAATCCATTGTTGCCATTTCTCACTGAAACCCTTGCATTTGAGCATTGCAAGAATTACATGATGTTCCACTTTAACAAAAGCCTTCTCAAAATCCAACTTGACAATGACAATTTCTCTCTTTGAATGATGACAGAGATGCGGATATTGAAAGGCCCAAGCCAGGCAAAATTGTATGGTTCTCCCTTTAATAAAACCATATTGATTAGTATGAATGACTTTCAAAATCACTGACTACAGTCGGTTGGCCACCAGTTTCGTTAACAACTTGAACATGCTATTTAACAAAGAGATAGGTCGAAAATCATTAACAGATTCAGGATTCGACTTTTTAGGAATCAAAGTAATAAAAGATGAATTAATACTTTGCATATTCAACTTGTTCTCACAAAAGTCATTACACAAAAGGTAAAAATCTTTAGCAATTAAATGCCACCATTTCTTCATGAAGAGACCATTGAAACCATCAGGACCTGGGGCATGATCAGATTCCAGATCTTTAACTACTCGATCAATCTCCTCAATTGAGAAACTACTGTCTAAATTGGCTAGGGTAGCAGGATCCACAGGAGAAACCAAAGAGTACAGATTAAAATGCATGACACTAACCTCATAAACACCCAATCGAGCTTTAAAGAGGCCCAAAGCATCGCTGCCTTTTTTGCATGATCCGATATAGAAGAGCCATCCTCCAGGTATAAATGAGCAATTTAGTTTCTTATGAACGTCGACGAAGCAATGGGCTGGAAAAACTTTGAGTTTTCATCACCAAATTTCACCCATTGAATGGTAGCTCGTTGCTTCCAGTAGACTCGTTTTGCTTCTAACAACTTGGGCAAATGAACCTTTAAAATCTGTCTGAAATTCCTTTCCACCAGACATAAAAGGCCTCTGATCCTCCAGACCATCAAGCAACGCTAAAACCCAGCTAGAGTTACTAATGAGTTGCGATAAGTTAGAGAGTCTTTTGCTCCACACCTTTAATCCTCACCTTAAAACCTTGAACTTGGAAGAAATAATCTGAGCGGTGTTGAGAAACTGAGATAAACTCCAGAAGGAGGACACAGTAGGGAGGAAAGAATCAAACTCCATCTAAAGATTTTCAAAATGGAAAATTGAAGATCCCGATATAGAAGAAGAAATCTGTATTGAGTAGGGGATGTGGTCAGAGGTGAGCCACGCTAGAGGAATGGCTAAAGTATTCGGAAAATGGAGAGACCAAGCCGTAGATGAGAAAACCCAATCTGACTTTTGAAGAAGAACCTCATCCTGCATATTACTCCAAGTGAAATCCCTGCCCTTAATAGGGATTTCGATCAAACCCAAACGCTGAATAACCTCGTTAAAGCGCAGTGTATCAATCACATTGCCTCCCGGTTTGTTCCGATTCTCTGGACTACGCAGCAAATTGAAATCCCCCACCAACAACCAAAGCTCAAAACTCGTGGGATCGAGACTGAGAAGCTAGGCTAAAAACTTTCATTTTCCAACCAGAGTGCAAGGCCATAGATGTTTGTGAGGAACCAACTTTGAGCATTTAAGGTTAAAGTGAGTTTAACAGTCAATGAAAAATTAGTTTGATGCACGAAGGATCCATCAAACAGAGATCCATTCCAGGCTGTAAGAAGGCCCCTCCGAAGAACCGATTGCAGGAACAAAACAAAATTTGTTAAACCGCCTGTGCGCAAGGTTACGGAGAAAGCGATAGTCAAAGTCGGCCCTCTTTGTTTCTTGGAAGCAGAAAATCGAACATGAGCTTTCATCAATCTTCACCCTAAGATCACTCCACTTGCTTGGAGAATTAATACCACTGACATTCCACGGAAGAACATTCCAATTTCTAACGTGACTCATGGAATTGAAAATAGATAAAAGTAACAAGCTAGCCACCCTAGGCAGACTAACAACATAATCCCATGCCAAAGAGACACAATCATAAGGAGTTGAAATGAAAAGTGCAGCAAATCATAGCTTGAACCAAACCTAGTAGAAATGAAGTTCAAACGAGCAGGCCCAAAACCAAAAACCAACATCAGGTACTTCCATCTACCCTTAACAAAGGTGCCAAACAACGGCCCTGGTAAGCAAAATAATAAGATGACCATAAAGAAGTTATTCATCATCAAATTCTAGAAGAGCCTCGACAGACATCTCACTAGGAGAGGTCTGGCAGAAGTCCACCTCGATGCGTTGAGCAATGTTCACAGACAAGAAAGGAGGCATCTCCTTGCACTGAGACCAACTACGTCCTTCAAAAAGAGGCGCCAAAAGCTCAGCACTAGCCTTGTCCTTGAAATCCTTCTTGTTCGTATTCAGTCTAGAGCTGCGCCGAAGGAGACTAGTATCTTGGGGGACCAGATACCTTTTGCGACGTTTCTTTAGAGAGGCCTGGACCGGCCTCGAAACCTCCACTACCTCATCCTCTTCCAGCTCATGGAGAGAACATATCACATTGGGGACTCTCAGGCAAGTAACCACCGATACAAAAAAAAAAACTTCTTCTGACAAACATCCCCTTCCATCGCCATAGAGTGACAAAGACAGGCAATTACTGAAATATGGTTTGGATCTAAGAACACCCACGGGTCCAAGAACAAAGAGAGATAGTTGAAAAAGAGTTGGAATTCACCAACTTGAGGATAAATCAACTGAAGTGCTGGGCCCAGATCTCCCACCTGAGATAGAAATTGATCATCCTCAACTCCAAAAATAGCAAGGCTACCTGCCTGAGTCAGCGCCTGATCATCAACAATCCCAACAGCATTCAACAATTGGTCCTCAACCTCCCCAAGCGCATCATCCAGCCCTGGTTCATGGACCGGTAGATCATCAAAAGGAGGATCAATAGCATTCACACCCTCAGCCACTGAAATGTGATTATCTAGAACAGATTCTGCAGTGACCGATGCTCCGTCTGGAGGGCCACCTCCCAAATCGTTGGACTGAGCCAACGGAGCTTGTTGACGAAGCGAAGCCAAAAAGCCATGCCCCAACCACCGAGGGAGCGGTGGGGGCTGGGGTGAGCTTCCACTCCAAACTGAGGTACCAGGTCCTCATCAGGCGGCTGCATCACCGAATCTTCACACAAAATGAAGCACGAAACATCCCACACTCGAGCCCCCGGTTCATCGCCCACCACTACTAACAGACTTTCAGGCACAACATCAGACGAGGGAACCAAAACTTTAATCAAGATCCTAGCCTTGTTGGAAGATTCATGCCAGTGGATTAAAGTGCCAAAACCCACCACTGCCCGACTTATCACCGCCACACTTGGTATCAGAGCTCCTCCCACCACCCTTCACCATGGAAGGCAAAACCCTAAACAATGTGTTCCAGCAACTCGTAGTCATGATGGTAGAAATTAGCAGCATCAAGGCGCAACAAGCGGCTCATGATCATGTGATCGCTAATCTGAAGCACAGCAGCGCTGCAGCACCTCCAACGGCCAGTAATGGGCATGGTGGCAGTTTTCACGGCCGTGGAAAGCCACCTAAAACTATGCCACGTGACGACGACGACGACAGACGAACGGCTCCTCGCTTCCACAAGCTTTCCTTCCCGACCTATGACGGCGAAGAAGATCCCCTACCTTTGGCTCAATCAGTGTGAGCAATTCTTTCGGGGACAACAAACCATGGAAGAAGAAAAATTTTGGTTGGCATCCTACCACTTGATTGGCGTCGCCTAATAGTGGTACTATCAACTCGAACGGGGCGAGGGCATGCTTCATGGGTACGCTTTTCTGAGTACGTCAACATGCGGTTTGGACCTCCCATCCACAGTAACTCTCTCAGGGAATTGGCGCAACTTTGACGTACAACGATGGTAGATGCATATCAGAAGAAGTTCTTGGCACTGTTGTGTCGTACGGAGCTGCTCTTAGCACTAAAACAAGCTCAACTCTTCACCGTCAGATTGGGAAAACCATTGCAGACCGACGTGGAGCTCCAGCATCCTACTCATCTTCAAACTACCATGAGTCTGGCTTGGGCATACGAGCAACGGCTTGAGGACATGATGGTGGAACCAAAACCAACATTAAAAAAAAACTGGCACCCCGTTTCCTCACGTCATCCACGGTGGCCAAGTCCAGCACGCCACTGCCAAGCACTACAGCTCATCCTACGTCGGGAACCATAGTAGCTTCGAGCTCTACAACGACCCTAGCCTCATGCTTTTGTCGCCTCTCCGTTGAGGAGATGTCTAACTGTCGTGCGAAGGGATTGTGTTACAATTGTCCCGAGAAGTTCTCTCGGAACCATCGCTGCTCCATGAAGGGCATCTTCCTCCTAGAACTTGATGAAGCTGATGTAGAAGATGACGATAATGAGCACGTGGAAATTTCCTTGCATGCTCTTACCAGCATCTGTACTGGACGTACGATGCACACGTTCCTTGCTGACGCCATCGCAAGCCGTCTCGGCTTGTCGCCCATCCCACGGACTGGCATGGGAGTTACAGTTGCCAACGGCGACCGCGTAACGAGCTTGGGTGTGTGCGCTGGTACATGCTTTGCGATTCACCATGAAGAGTTCTTTGCTAATTGCTATGTCCTTCCATTGGACGGATTTGATGTCGTTTTGGGCATTCAATGGCTCCGAAATTTGGGGCCCATTCTTTGGGTTTTTATGCAGCCCGCTATGTCCTTTTGGAGAGCCAACCACCGCGTCACATGGACGGGTCTGGATGCACCATCGGCCACCAAACAAATCTATGCTCTCACCGGCCGGGCATTAATGACAGACCTGCTTGATGAATTCTCCAATCTCTTTGAAGAACCATGAAGACGTAAATCCATATCAAAATCAAGGAGCAGAAAGAATATCGAGTGCTATAAGTGCAAAGAGATGGGGCATATGAAGAGGGATTGTCCAAAATTGAAAGAATAGAATAGTGAGAAGCGTGATGAGAAGACTGTAAATGCGGCTAGGAAAAATGATTCGGATAGCAGCGATGCAGATGTTCTCTCAGTTTCAAACAATCGGTTCATAGATACATGGATTCTTGATTCAGGGTGCTCATATCACATCACGTCTAACAGGGAGTGGTTCAATTCATATAGATTAGATAATTTTGGTTCTGTTTACCTTGGTGATGATACATACCATAGTATTATCGGGATATGTGAAGTTAAAACTAAGATGTATGATGATATTGTTAGAACAATATGTGGTATTAGGCACATACCAGGATTGAAAAAGAATCTGATCTTTCTAGGCTCCTTACATAATAATGGCTTCACTTATAAAGCTGATAACGATAAGAAAACCATAAAATTTTGTAAAGGTGCATTGACTGTGATGAAGGGTAGGAGAACTGCTAAAAATATTTACAAATTGCTAGGGAGCACTGTTGTAGGCGGAGTCAGTTCAGTTGAGTCACATAATGATATAGCGAACTTTAGCATATGCGGTTGGGCTATCTTAGTGTTTGTGGGGTGACGAAATTGTATAAGAGAGACCAATTGGCAGGAATTAAAAAATGTGAGTTAGGTTTCTGTAAGTTTTGTGTTCTTAGAAAACAGTCTAAGATTAGCTTCTTAAGTAGCAAACGTGAAACAGAAAGAATAATTGATTATGTACACGCTGATGTGTGGGGGCCTACTAGAAAACCGTCAATGGGTGGAGACATTTTATTACTTTTATTGACGTTTTTCCCTCTAGGTGTGGGTGTATTTTATGAAGCAGAAATATGAAATGTTTGCCAACTTCAAGGTGTGGAAAAATGAGGTGGAGAACCAAACAGGCAGGAATGTAAAAGCATATGAGATTTAATAATGGTACTGAATATACTGATTCACATTAGAGATATTGTGATGATCATGATATTCAGCGGCATTTCAGAGTGCGCAAAACACCACAACAAAACAATGTGGCAGAAATGATGAACATGACTATCTGTGAACGAGTAAGATGCTTGAGGTTGCATGCAGGGCTTCCTAAATGTTTATTAACAGAGACTGTAAATATGGCATACTATCTCATAAACAGATCACCACTATTTCTGACAAGACACAATCCCTTTTTTAATTCAGGTTGCTAAATTAAATAAATTATTGAGCAAGGAGGTAATCCCTAGGCCACGAATGAGCGATGAGTGTCAAAATGTTTTTGGGTAACGATACTGCTAGGACGTCCGATTTTTCAATTCCTATCGTACGCTTAGTGGACCAAAGACTTTACGGAGATCGGATCGAGCATGCTCTTCCGCCCACGAGGCGGCCCGTGGGGCCGGCGAGATGACAATTCATAGATCGAATAAATAAATTGTTTTTTTCAGATACTTTTTTTTTGATATGTGATGTTACAATCGTTGTCCGGAGATGTTGTAACCGTTATCCGGGAATGTTGCAACCGTTGTCCGATGATGTTGCAACCGTTGTCCGAAGATGTTGCAATCGTTGATCGGAGATGTTGCAACCGTTGACCGGGGATGTTGCAACTATTATCCGGGATGTTGCAACCGTTGTCCTATGATGTTGCAATCGTTGTCCGAAGTTGTTGCAACCGTTGTCCGATGATGTTGCAACCGTTGTCCGAAGATGTTGCAACCGTACTCCTAGTATGTTGCAACCGTTGTCCGGAGATGTTGCAACTGTTGTTCGGAGATGTTGTAACCATTATCCAAGGATGTTGCAACCGTTTTTCGGGGATGTTGCAACCGTATCCAGGGGATGTTGCATGCGGCGACGTACTTATGCTCCTTTTACTTGTGTTAATCTTGGTCGGATAAATTAAAGTGGGGCATTTAACCCTTTGCGATGTATACGTACATACGTGAATCGGTGTGTGGTGATGTGATGCACGTATGTACGGTGAGAAAATCTTGTGCTCGTCACGTACGAGAACCCGGACATCCGATCATAGCCTCAAAACGAACGTCCAGTTGCTAATATCACTCTAAAACAAAACACATGAAAAGATCGATTTTCTTTCCAATATGCTCGCGTACGTACTATATGCGGTTCATGTTCTATAACCAAAGCTAGCAAAATGCACATGTATGTACACAGAGCTAAAGACAGCTGCGTGCATGCAGAGAGTAGGGGCACCTGCAGCCAATGAAGAGAGAAAGTAATTAAATTAAAAAGGTTGCACCTGTCAAATTACCACTGGATGGTGGGCCCATCGTCAGCCAGCCTTCCAATCCCATACATCCATCAATTACTAGTAGTGGCTCTACTTTAGTTGCTAGCCCTTACACGTTACTTGCTAATTAGTTGCTAGCCTTTTAGGACAACGAATCCCATCCATCCATCAAACAACACACCGCTCGGCGTTATTTTCGGACCGTACGGGTGGAAGTTTCCACCCGTACGTCCGACCCCTAGCAGCTCCCAATGTTTTTATACTTTTTCAAGGTGGTGTGTTCGCTAAGGTGGAGATTCGACGGGTATGGCTCATATATGATAAGGTGAAAGAAAGGGGTTGTGTCGCTTTTCGGACACAACCCTACAGGTTGAGATGGCGACACCAGGTGCTAGATTCGAAGTGATAAAATTCGATAAGACTGATAACTTCGGATTGTGGCAGATGAAGGTGAAAGATCTGTTGGCGCAACAGAAATGTTCCAAAAGGCTGCGCGAAGCAAAACCAAAAACGATGGAGTATGACAATTGGCTTGGAACATCCCCCCTCCAACTTCTCTCATAGCCGGTTTGTTTCACCTTATCATGTACTAGGCATATGGGGGAAAAAAAGTCTCGTGCCTGAAAGACCAACACGTATCTCGTCGCAGTACAGGGCGGTTTGGTTTATAAATTTCTAGATGGATTCGCGTTTACAAGTGCGCCAGTCCGCCGTGTCGAGTGCTCCGTCTCCGTCACACCACGCCATCCACGAACCGATCCAACGGGAAAATTGTTTACAAGACCGCCGGTCCGCCGTGTCGAGTGCTCCGTCTCCGTCACACCACGTCATCCACGGATCCAACGCGCAATTTTTCCCGGCCCCTCCAGAGAAATTGAAAAAAAAAAGAGAAAAGGAAAGAGCACAGTTCGTGCGTCCCCTCCGTCCCGTCCCATTTCCACCTGCTCCCTCCCTCCTCCACCTTGCTCTGTTGCTACTGCCATCCGATCTCACTCACACCCACTTCCCTGTCCTCCTTGCTGGGCTCGGTTCTTGCGCCACAGTCCATGGTGACGATGGCTGCTGCGGCGCCGGGGTGCTGGGAAGCGGCGAAGGCAGCCATCGCGGCGTACACGGGACTGTCTCCTGCGGCGTTCTTCACGGCCGTGGCGGTGGCCGCCGCGCTGTGCGTGGCCGTGTCCGGCCTATTCGCGAGGCCGGCGCCGCCGCCGAGGAGGCGGGAGGCGGAGGTGGAGGAGAGGGCGTTCGAGCCGCTGCCGCCGCCGGTGCAGCTCGGGGAGGTGACGGAGGAAGAGCTGAGGGCTTATGACGGATCCGACCCTAAGAAGCCGCTGCTCATGGCCATCAAGGGGCAAATCTATGACGTCACGCAGAGCAGGTAGAGGCTTTCTTCAGTTCTTGGCTGTTGAAAGGTTCGATCCTTCTTTCCTCCGTGGGTTTTCTACTGATAGAATCATGGAGAACGAGTACCGTAATAGGCTAACAGTAGTAGCGTACAAGGTTTCACAGTAACTTTCTCAAAGAGGGGACTAGAAAAAATAAATTGTGGTGGACAGTGGAATGATTCAAGTAATTTTCTGGAAGAGATCAAAGGGGAAGATTTTTTTAAAAAAATTATTTCGTTGTTTTCTGATGATGATTAGTACAATAAACTAAGACTTTGTTGCTTCAGTTAGTAATCTTGATGTGTGCGAAAGGAAAATTAAGGGTGAACTGTTTCAACTAATATCTATTTGTCATGAGAAATTCAAAAGGAAAACTTGCCAACTTTGCCATGTCAATTTGGAAGGATATTTCTCTTATTTTGCAGGGGAGTTTAATCTTAGCACGCGAAAGGTCGGTTGACCAACCACATAGTGCCACCTACTCCGTTTCTGCTCGTTGTGACAATGTCTGATGTTAGCGAGCTTCTCCATTGCTTTTGCTTGATTCCTGACATTATTCATTATTTCGTGCTATTCCAAATTGATAGCTTTACCCCCAGATTATCTTACAGATATCTGTAGTAACCATTGCGATGCAACATGTTCATTCATCTTCCACCTTCATCTCCTTTTTGCAGGATGTTCTATGGACCTGGTGGCCCATACGCATTGTTCGCAGGCAGAGATGCGAGTAGGGCTTTGGCGAAGATGTCCTTTGAGCCAAATGATTTAACCGGTGACATTTCAGGCCTAGGCCCTTTTGAGGTCGAGGCCTTGCAAGAATGGGAGTACAAATTCATGAGCAAGTACGTGAAGGTTGGAACAATCAAGAAGACCATTCCGGTCTCGGAGGGAGATGCTGCAGGCCATGCTGGGACATCTGAAAGGGGCATCGATGCAAGCACTATAGAGACCAACAATGTGCCAGAACCAGAGGAAGATGGACCTACAAGCCATGCAGGTGCAGTGGAGAAGCCAAGGGAAACAGCGGATGTAGACGTGAACACAAGCAACCATGAGGATGCAGAGGAGAAGCCAAAGGGATTGCCAGATGTAGACGTGAAGAATACGAGCAGCCATGAGGATGCAGTGGAAAAGCCGAAGGAAACACCAGATGCAGATTTAAAGAACACTAGCAGCACTGAAGATGAAGGAGAGCCAAAGGGAACACCTGGTGTAGATGAAAAGAATAAGATTAGCCCTGAAGATGCAGTGGAGAAGCCAAAGGAAGCAACAGATGTAGGTGGGAAGAACACGAGCAGCCACGAAGATGCAGGAGAACCAAAGGAAACACGAGATGTAGATGAAAAGAATACAAGGAGCCATCAAGATGCAGTGGAGAAGCCGAAAGAAACAGCGGATGTACACGTGAAGAATGCATAGAGTTGTGGCAGTTGCTGCCATGCTCTCTGCAGGTAGCTACCATAATACGGTACACATCATGCTCCGTCTCTTCAGTACTCCAGACTTCAGAGCGTTAGATGAGCTTCGCCTGGATTCAGTTATGAATCCCTGTATAGAGTGGAAGTTTACTGTTATGTAAAAATGTAATAATCTATATATTGCACATTTGTCAAAGTAAACAGTCCATTATATATGCGTTGCCGGTGCAGTTATGCGAGTTGTGCATTCTTAGAATTTCTAAATATATGCAAATCAGCTGGAAATGTTGAAATCAGCAGTTGCGTACTAATTCTGCTCGTTGGTAACTGTAGGGGGGATTTATTCCTTGAGAAATTTTACGCTACATTCTATTATACGATGGTAGTATAAATCAAATTTGATTATTGATTTGTTAAAAGTATAATAGATTTTTCTTTGTATTTATAATTTTTTGTAGAGGTATTATAGACTTTTCCAATTAGAGTTAAAAATTTTACTCGTGTCATGTGATCTCCGTATAAGCAATTATAATTATATCCCTCTTGGAATTCTACTACTCATATTACCAAGCGTAGCATAACTAAATCCTAACTCATCTGAATCATGAAATAAAAAAGAATAAACGGTCCGTATTAAATTGAGTGTACAGTAAAAAAAAAAACTAGGGGGCAATATGCACATCATGTGAACTTACACTAGGTAGTGTTAGAAGCAAGACTTTGGTTGATACTTTGCTTGCGTAGTGTAGAATGACTTGAGTTAATATCTGAATCGAACCATTAGCAGGACCGAGCCATAGTTGTTTTAAACAGTCATGCAATTCTTCAACTTCAAATGATAATTGTCATATAAATTACACAACATTACCTCTCAGGCTCTCACTGGGACACCATTCAGGCATTCAGCAACAGCAATTGAATAATCGCCGCACGATTCAGCACTAAGTTCAACATCTCAGGGGCATAATAATTACACTTTGCACAAATTCTTCAACAGTTCACGTTCAAAGATCTTAGGCTTCTATATCAGCATCCAAAGGGAAGCCTGACAAACACTTCCAAACCAAGCTGGGGATATTGGTGCGAAACAATATTTCAGAAAGCAAACAAGTTTCCATGTATGGTAGGCCTACTTTTGGATCCCAACGCCTTCAATCCAAATTTGTGAATCTTGGAGGCATCAAGATGACGTATATACAGTGACTGCCAGTGTGTGAACTTGAATGCACCAAGAAATTCATCCTGAGCAACATCAGTTACATGATTGGCCATAGTGCTGGCAGAGCTACATGAAGCCACAAAGATCATATATTCCGCATTTGCCTCCTTTTCTTCTCCATGGTGGAAGTATATAACAGCAGGTGAAACCAGAATATATGTTAATCAGCTACCAATTCATTCTCTCAATGTGATTCTATGAGCAGAGATTCTAGATTCTGCACAAAACACCAGGACAACAGAGATTATCTAGTATCATCAATGATCCAATGATAGGCGTATTGACATTACATGCGATAATGTAAAATCACCTACCTTAACTGACTGACTAACTTCTTCAAGCTTATGGAGCAAGACACTGTCAGGAATTCTGCCCTTAGAGTCAAGGAGAGCATGCCTTGAGGAATCTTTGACCTGCACATAGAACCTCATTTATTAATTATGCAATCCGAAAACTCTTGAACTATTCAACCATTTTATTTCAGAAGGCCAGACCTTCTGAATTAGTGATTAGACGATAACACTGATGGAAAAAGGCTACATTGAACATGCTATTACACGTTGACTGCTCAACAAAATCATAAATGTAGTGAACACTGCAAACAAGATACAAGAAGAGAAGTAGTGCCATGAAAAAATTCTTGAGAATTTTGAATTGTCAGCATCTACTTGCGACAAGGCATCACAATTACCATAGTTTTTCTTTAGAGGGATCAAAATTACATTTCACAAGAGGCAATAGACACTAGGCCACAAGCATTTGCAGCACCACTGCCATTTTACGGAAAAACCTATGAAACCTCCTTTTCTTATGTTCTACACGAAAACAAGAGTTAGAGGAAAAAAATGAAATATGAAGCAGAAAGTTAATCCAGTCTAGATATTTCTCAAGTAAACTATGTCAAGAAACTTTTCTCATAAAGAAATACACATATATAAATGTTAACATGGATTGTGACGAGCCTCCTTGGTCCGGGATGAAGATAAGTGAAACATATGATAGACGAAGGTGCCTCCCAAGAGTAGTAATGAAAATTCAGTAGGGACAAAACATATGACCTAGGCTGAAGCACTACCTTTGCAGTAGAAGAGTGAATACTAATTGGTGTAACATCAGAAGGGCCTTCCCCAGAGTACATTCTGGATTTCCAGCTTTGGACTTCTTGGATTCTCTTGGAAGCTTCTTTGATTATAACCTTCACAGGATAATGAACAGAAACCACCAACAATCAGCTAGGAACACATACACATATGCTAATTTTATGATTGCCAAAAGTCCAACATTGAAATGTTTTTCCCACCATAAAAGGGTCACTAACTCACTATAGATATAGGATGCTATAACAGGGACTCTTACATGGTCAATGCTTGCAATTACAAATAGCAATTACCTTCTTTAGAAGATCTGAATTGTAGACACCATGAAATTGCAGTTCGTCCACTGGAGCAGGCTTCCCATGGGCTATGCTTTCTACTCTAAATGTGTACAAGCTATAAGCAGATTGCACACACCCTGCACAATTGAAATAGTATTCAAAACCATAGACATACAGTTAAAATGGTATCTTCACAAGTTCATATTCAAGGTTATGAAGGAATGAGATACAAACTCTAAGAAGGGCAGAAATTCCCGAAGTTCTAAATGATTAAAAATTATTACCATGTGCATCATTAAAGAATGTGACTAGAAGTAGTGTTGGGACCCAAATATGCAAATCTGGACTCTCTGTGTATAATGCACTAGTCCAGTATCATGCTAGTGCACATAGTATCAATATAGATGAATATCATTACACACAAGGCGAAGATAAGAATAAACGACTAATTTGATTAATAAATAACGATTGTGACCTTATGGTTGAGTTTACACTTATTAAGCCATTAAGAGCTAAGCACTAAGCAAATAAACAGCAGCGGAACGGAAATAACTCCAGCAGAAACCCATCGACTTGCCACAGACAACCGACTAGGATCAAGACCTAATGATCAACCTCCTCGAAAGCAGGTAAAGACTCCTCCACTTCAGCTGAATGATGTTTGTAGCAAGAATGAATACTTCGAGTACTCAACAAATTGTACCACATAATGCAATTATAGATGCTAGCTTATTTCAAAGGAATGGTTTCTATGGTTATTTTGCAAAAAAAAAACATCACTTGCATTTGAATACAAATAATAGGTTGAAAGCGTAATTTAAAACAAATAACAATAATAATTTAACAAGTATTTTCACAAAGATCACAAACCCTAATCAATTTCTTTCACACAGCCACATGAGTTAATTCACACGGATGTCCATTCCCAATTGTTTTTATGAAAATCTACCACTCGTGAGAAATCCCCGAGCATATCCATGACCGTGCGGACGCAACTATTTGAATAGATTGATTAAAACTCTGCAGAGGTTGTACACTTTACCCACACGATATAACCAATGTAGCTAGCACCAGTCATAACAAAACATTTCCGAAACTTCATCTCAGCAATTGACTCTCTTGTTGTGCATACTGCCAGTACCAATCCCTACAAAGGTTGTTGGCCTGTAGCACACCATTGGATCTAGATACGGTGAACCGCTCATAAATGTGACTCAACCACTCAGAAAGAATCACACCTCCACCCTAGCACATAACTTAACCTACTGCCTAAGTAATCAATGCCGAGACTCCGTAGCTTACTAAGTTAGGCCTGTCTCATACCAGACATATAGTCTTACAGTTATAGCTCAGTTCAATGGCGCACAAAATTAAGTCCTTAATTGACCAAAGCAAGACTGCTAAACTACTCCAAGTTACCAACATTCATAATTTGAGACCACATGACAGACACGCAGGCGGCGAGGCTGATGTGGACGGTGGCGGCGACGCTTGGGTCCCGATGGTCGGCGGCGTTTGAGACCACGGTGACGAACACGGAGGGGTGCACTAGGTAGCCAAGGCGATAGTGAACTCGATGGAGTACACGCGACGGCAGGAGGTGGACGGAGGTGACCGACGGCGAGGTTTAAGCGGCGGTGCAACTCGCGTCTATGACGCGACGGCGCTACGACGACGCTTTGGCAACTTCGAGGTGACAGCGGGGTAGATCTTGTTGATACGATCCAGGCGATGGTGACAACGGGGGGGCTAGGGCTCATCGACGGCGGTAGAAATCGGCAACGAAGGCTCACGGACGACGGCGGCGAAAACTCAAGCTCCTGGCGGCTAGGGCTAGGGATCTGAGCGACGACGGTTGCGGTTGGGGTGTGGAGGCCAAGGGCGACGTTCCCCTTTATAGCACATCAGCTGGGAGTGTCCATGGCGCACACGCCAAGAAACCGGGGCGGCGGCGGAGTCCAACTCGTGCCCGAGACGGAGACGAAGAACCGTAACGGGGTGGGACCCACATGTCAGCGGCGGTGGCTAGGGCGGATTCGCGCCGCACACGGCGCACGTGATGCCGGCAGGTGGGACTGGGGACGCGGACTCGGGCGAGGGAGAGAAAAGCGGGCCGTGGCGAAATGGGCTGAAAGCGAGGAAATGGACCGGGGAAATAGGAATCCAGCCCAAAGGAATTTTCCCGGATTTTAATATTCTTCTATTTTAGAAAATACAGAAAATCAAATTGGCAATTTAAAAATAGCAAATGAATTCGGAAAAATTCTAGAAAAATCTAGAAAATATTTCCAAGCACAAAGAACTCAAATAAAATAATTTTAGAATTAATTTATGTTCAGAATAATCATATTAAATTGTTTTGACTTTGTAAAGTCCGATTTAAGCATTGTTAAATTCAATAAAATTTGGTGAAATTTTCCAAAGGCTAAACTACTCAAGAAGGTTTTGAAATTAAAAAAATGAGATGTTACAAGTAGCAAACTCCAAGTAGGTAACAGAATTCATAGCCTTACATGAATGAATGTACCATAATAGGGTAGAGGTGAAATTAGGTCGTAGATTCTGTCAAAACCTCATACCCAGCTTTTAGTAAACTAAACTGAATGGTTAGTGCGTCTCATAAACAAGATTTGCATTATATGAAATTATGAATACTTCAATAAACCAAACAGTACTTTGAGCATAGCAAAAATGCAGAAGCTCTAGTCTTACTATTGCCAGGGAATTGAACACAATAAACAACAGGAATTAGAATAGACGAGGAGTCACATGTAATGTCTCCCATAGGATCACCACAACCTTCATTTATAGTCTAAAGATTTAATCCGACTCTAAACACACTAACACGGTTCCTTATTAGATCATAATACTAATTCACCAATATGTAAGCAAATGAAACGGATTTCTATCAAGTCATTTACCTTGCTCTATTATAACATCAACAACCAAATGAAGAGGAACTTTTATCTCTTTCTTGACAATCCCCATGAATGGTAAGTACGAAGGCCTGCTAGCCTGCAAAAAAAAAAAAAAACAATACAATCACTCATCACTAAATCGACAATTCTAGCATAACCAACACAAACAGTACGGCAAGATCACCAGTACCTTGTACACAATCTTATTCTCAGTGACATAGAGCTTGCGGGACAAGATGTCCTTCTTCAGCACATATCTCTTGTACGGCAGGTAGAGAAGCATTAGTAGACCGACCCCCCACGCCAGAAGAAGCACCAGGGATATCACGGCCCATATGATCGTGTCGTACTGCAAATAGTCTGGCATCAGCTCCTGAAACGAGGCTCGGTACAGAACTTTCACGGTGGCTTCAGCTTCCTCATCTTCGGTCTCAGACACGACATCTTCTATCAAGTGTTCGCCCGAGTCACTTCTCTGATGCAATGTCACAGCACGGCCACTCAACATACTACCTATATAGCCCATAGGATCAACAAAAAGAATCGATTGTGCAACGAATCGTACTACTTAATACGAAGAAAATCACTTCATAGCGGATTAATTAAATAAAATCAGTTCATAGCGGATTAATTTGGCTTCCTCCATTGAACAATTTGGAACAGTAGGCTCTGCTGGCGAGGGGGGAATGGGATCACCTGGAGGTAAGCAGGAACGGAACTCAAATCAGCGCTGTATCAGTGGGAGTGGGAGTTCAGGCGAAATCGCCGGCGTGGATGCTGGAACCGATTGTCCCTGCAAAGATTTCCCTCGTCTTCTTCCTACACTTCCAGCCCCTGTCTCTCTCTCTCTCTCTCTCCAGTCTACGCTCCTTGCGGAGCCAGTTTATTTTTCCCCTTTCCTTATCCTTTTTCCCGTACGGGTGGCAAGTGGCAACGAGATGGAGCGGAGACGTAGACTGGTACGAACTATTCAATTGTTTTTGGGCCGAGCCGGTGTGGCCGGCAAGTTCGAGTTCAGCTATCCATCCAAAAAGCGGCCAGTCAGCTGGGTCTAGCCCCGTTCGTGAGGAGCGGTCTGGGCTCCCCGTGAGGCCCAACCGCGCGCGCCGCGCGGAACGCCTGCTCGGCCGAACCGGACGCATGCAGGCTGCAGCACCACTGCACCAGCCTCCGCGCGCCGCGGCACGCACGCCCAACGCGTGATCCCTCCTGCTTTGCCATCCTCCACGCGAGCAGTGGCGTTCTCGGCGCGGCACACGGAGACCGAAGGCTTATAGGTTGCCGTCTCCTCTGTGACCTGCGCGGAGCCAACCACTCACGGAAATTCGCCCGGTTGCCGAGCGCCGACACGTACTGCTCCTACTTATGCACATGAGAAATCCTGACGACTTGTGCACACGGAAGCCAAGCGATGAGGGCGTCTCTAACACTACATCTCTCTCTATTAGTGGTCACGCATATACTGAGATGAACACCATAAGTGAAGCTACAAATAATACAAGTGCAGAAGTGCGTGTTGGTCCACTGACTAGAGCAAGAGCTAAACTTCTAAATCAACAGGTGCTTTTGTTTCTTAATGATTCTTCTATTTTCATTGATGAGAATTGGGTACTACCTCATGCAAATATTTTGTGCATTCTCATGTTTGAACATTGTGAAGTCTTTGGAACCGAGAGGGAGGCCGGAGTCAAAGCAATGGAGGAGAAGCTCACGTGGGTCAACCAAGAGAAGAAAGGCTCAAGAATTCAAGCCCAATTCGGATCCTCCACAAGCCCAACCGAAATTCATCTCGGAATCAACTCAGAATTCAATTCGGATTCGGTTCGGGACAGCCCAACAGGGCTGTAATAAAAATGTCATAACTTTTGCATACGGAGTCCGATTGTGGTGTTCTTGGACTTGTTTGAAAGCTTATTCCAAGGCCCACACAATGGGTATGGCCCCAACTTCAGAAGACGTGCGGTCGCGCGCTATGACCAAAACAATGTGACGGATTTAAGTTAGGTTTTCCTTTTTGTGTGTTTTTGGGTCTTAGCCGAATTAGAGTTTGATTCAACAGGTGTAGCCGCCCTAGGCCGTGCGTGAGTCGTGGAAGGCGCCTTAAGTACCCTTGCCCTCCTTTGTATCAATTAGGCCAGCTTTATGCATAAGATTGAAACATAGCTATTGCTTGTTCTTTCGACACCGAGTTCATGCGAGGACTTTGAGAGAGGACTAGGTGATCCATTTTTTGTTCTGCACTTCGAGGTCAAGCCGTTGTTCCATTGGGAATTGGGACTTGGCGTTAAATGCGCTCGTGGTCTCGCGACGAACGATACTCCGGTGTGTTTTGGCGTTTCAAAGAGTTGAGAGTTCGTGCATTGGCGCGAGTGTTCACTAGCGACCGTCGCCTACTTCATCAACTATCCACGGTTCCTCACTAAGAAGATCGGACCTCCCGTATCATGTGGTATCGATTCTAAGTTTACTCGGTGAGATTTTATTTACCCGTAGTTAGATTGTTTTTCCGTCTATCGTCCAATAAACTAAAATTGCAATACCAAAATCGTAGTTTAATCTGCTATTTCTTGTGCGTTTAGTTAAGTTTTCATCCATTAGAGTTTTGTTTTAGTCTTTGATCCGTGTGTTTTCCTTTTGCATTGCTTAATCGTTGTTAAAAAAACTGCTGATTGAACTCCTCAATTAGCACCTAAAAAGTATTTCGCATCCACTTTAGCCTCTTGTCTTGTGGTCGCCAACCCGTCTTGCGCGTCGACAGCTTGCGCGCGGATTGGAAACCCTTGCTTCCTTTTGGTATCCGAATCGGTCCTACAAGTGTCCTTCCGAATTCCATTGGGAAGTAGAGTCCAAGTCCATCTCTTGGGAAGTTCCTATCCGAGTCCACTGCAGTTCGGGCCTCTACTTCTTCATTGGTCAAACCATGTTGGCATCCTTGTGCATCACTTATATCTTTCATCTTGAGACTAGCTATTGATATTGCACCTAGGGTCGCTCATTCACGTTGATTACACATTGCCGATTTATGAGGGTTGCGCGCTTCCGTGGGGAGCAAAGCATAGAAAAGAAGGAAAAGGCAGCCGCAAATAGAAAGAAACGCGCCTTAAAAAAAGTGTGCGAAAAGCTAACTTTTGCATACGACCTCCGATTGGGCGTTTCTTGATCCGTTGGAAAGGAAACGGAAAATAGAGCCAAAAAGACCCAATCAGGAAATTTGGAGATTTTAGATCCGCATAAGCCATCGGGCACACGCAGCAACTTTGACCCCAAAAAGGTCGTTTAGGGACTCAAACGGGCCCAAACCGAGAAAAATTCAAGTTTCTCGAATTCGCTCAAAATTGTGAGCCCCTCTACAAGTGATTCTAAGATTCCCGTGAAGACGCCATCCTTTTCGAGTTGATTCGCGCTAATTTGGTTGCTCTGATCGGGTCATAGTTTGACTTGTGTTTTTCAATTTTTTTGAGCAATCTTGCGCCTAGTATATTTTGTTGCAATTGGCTAGCGTCTATCATTGTACTTGGTGCAAAACGAGCTTGTTTTATCTTTATTTCCGTTTGAGCTCATTCCTTTGTTTGCATTAAGTCTCATTTATCTTTGCGTGTGCGTTCATTCACTTCGCTTAAACCTATTGGATCAACACATAGGCAAAATACTCTAGCTTGGATCATTACTTAGCTTTACAATACCTTGAATATCAGATTGCATAGGATATACACATACCTATCCAAGCTCCACCTACACCCGTTTGTGTACTCCCTTGCTCTTGGTTACGCTCATACATTATCGGGTTAAGGTCGTTCGCTGTCACAACTGTCGATTTGCCGTCCTTGATTCGCTTTGGAACGGTAAGCTTGCCTTGCTTTCAGGACAGTGAGTTGCGAGCATAGTAAAGAGAGCTTTTGTTTTACTAACCCAGATATAACCTCGTTTCTTGTTTGTGAGTTGTTGCCATGTCAGGTCACGAGGAGGATCCACCTAATCCCGAGGCGCCGGTTACGTGGACAGAGTACACTCGGTTGCGCGAGATGCTACAAAAGCAACTTCATGATGGTGACAATGGCGTGCGCGATGAACTCGGGGAAGTTCAGACTGGACTGAACACCCTCGGGGAGGAGGTCACACAATTGCGCACGGCCATCAACAATAACTTCACGGAGCTCGCGCCATGTTCGCACAACACAATCTCGTGGGTGCGCGGTGATGACACGAGTGTGCACGACCCTCGGTGTTTTGCACAATGAGACCGAGGAGGAGCGTGCTATTCGTGTGGATGAGGCGGCGACGCGCGACAGCGCGTCGCATGGCGGTGCCGCCAAATGTCAAGATGGCGGCGCGGATGGCCCGAGCCCACGGCGTGGCGAGGCAACGCGCGCGGCGGTGGAGGCCCAACACGGGGTGTCCACGGAGGAGGTGTGCATCGTGCACCTCATAGCTGGGTTGATGAGGTCGAGCAATGGGATGATGATTTCTCCATCGACGATTACGATGACCGACAGCGCCACCACCGCAACAACGTGCAGCGTCCTTGACACGACGACGCCGACAATTTTGTTGCTAAGCCCAAGTTTAATCTTCCTATATTTTCAGGTGGTACAGATGTGGAACAATACCTCACATGGGAGCTAAAAGTTGATAAGTTATTTCGGATGAACAACTATTCCAATGAGAAGAAGTTACTGCTTGCGTCCAATGGATTGGATGATTATCCACACATTGGTGGGAGCGATTCATCCGTAGCGCATGGAGCGCCATGAGTTGCCGATTATCACCGAGAGCGGATGAAGCGGACTTGCGGGCACGCTTTGTACCTCGCCACTACAAGCGCTCACTATTTGAGAAGTTGATGTCTTTGCGACAAGGTATGAAATCAATTGATGAATATCATAAGGAGATGGAAACTATCATGATACATGCAGATGTCGCGAGAATGAAGAACATACCATGGCGAGATTTCTAGTGGCATGAATCATCTTTGTCAGCGCATTGTCAATCACCATCCCTATAATGATATGATTGAGTCGCTGCACCAAGCACGTGAAGCGGCGACAAGTGATTGAAGATGCACGGTTGTGCCGTTCACGTCCTTGGCCCACCGGGACAGCCATATAACAATAGCTCGCCAAACAAGAGCACTCCGCGGCGGCAATTGGCGATGCGCGATTACGCAAGTAAGAAGTCGAGAGTACACCAGCACGGTGCGCGTCGACCTGCGGCGCTTCTCGCTAGTGCAACCTCGTCTATGGGGTTGACAAGCCGTTCACGTGACATTATTTGCCACAAGTGCAAGGGTGTTGGCCATTTTCGAGGGACCGCCCAATGTCGAACTATGCTTATCACGGAGGATGGCGGTTATGTTTGACCCGATGATGATGAGTCGCTCGATACACGGCCGGTCTTGCACATCGATGACATAGAACAATGTGAGTGCGATCTCGAGTTTCCTAACACCGAGCGGTATTCCATTGTTTGCACGCCAAGGTGCTTAGTGTGATGCCATCGCCGTCACTAGAACGTGGTGCAATTTGTTTCGCACTGGCAAAACTTGATAAGGGTAAGGTGTGCAAAGTGATTATTGATGGTGGGAGTTGTCATAACTTGGCGGCAAGGATATGTGTCATAAGTTGGGTTTGAAGTACTTGCGCATCCACGTCCTTATCATGTGCAATGGTTGAGCGGCAAAGATGAAGTGAAGGTGAACTATATGGTGCGTGTGACGTTTTCTATTGGGAAATACACCGACACCGTGGATGCGATGTAGTGTCTATGACGGTGTGTCACTTGCTCTTGGGACGACCATGGCAATATTACTGCTCTTGCTCACGATGGGCGTACAAATCGCTACACATTTCGATGGAACAATATGGATATCATCTTGAAGCCGCTTACACCGTAATGCATTGTGAATTCTTCAATGCGAGAAAATTGAGATGCACGTTGAGACTGCCAAAGAGCGAGAGAAGAATTTAGTGATGTTAGCCACCAAATCAGATATGAGAGAATTTAGCGAAGATCCCAATTTGGTGCACTTTGTACTATTGTACAAAAACGCATTGCTTTCGACTAACGACTTGTTTTCTCTTCCTAGTAGTGTTGCTTGTGTTTTGCAGGACTTCGGCGATGTCTTTCCAGCCGAGGTACCAGCTGGGCTACCACTAATCCGTGGGATAGAACATAAGATCGACTTGATTTGGGAGCGTCATTGCCGAACCGACCACCGCATCGCACCAATCCCGAAACAAAGGAAATTCGAAACAAGTACAAGAGCTTCTCTCTAAAGGGTATGTACGTGAAAGCTTAAGCCCTTGTGATGTTCTGTTATTTTAGTTCCTAAGAAAGATGGTTCATGGCGTATGTGCGTAGATTGTCGAGCGATTAATAATATCACAATTCGATATCGTCATCCTATACCTCGCTTAGATGATATGTTAGACGAATTGAGTGGTCTTTATTATTTTCTCTAAGATAGATTTGCGTAGATGGTTACCATCAAATTAGGATGCATGAAGGGGATGAGTGGAAACGGCATTTAAAACAAAATTTGGGTTGTATGAGTGGTTAGTCATGCCTTTTGGTTTAACTAATGCACCTAGTACATCCATGCGCTTAATGAATCATGTTTTAAGGCATTTCATTGTTAAATTTGTGGTTGTGTACTTTGATGATATTCGATTTACTGATGCATGTGAATCGAACACATAGACCATCTTAGACAAGTTCTACAAGTTTTACGTGAGGCTAGGTTATTTGGTAACTTAGAAAAGTGCACTTTTGCAAAGATCGTGTCATCTTTTTGGGCTATGTTGTTTCGCACGGGAGTTGAAGTAGATGAGTCTAAAATTGAAGCGATTAAAAATTGGCCAACTCCGTGAACGTAAGTCGATTAGGAGCTTTCATGGTCTCATTGGTTTTATCGGTAGCTTTGTGAAGGATTTTAGCACCATTGCTGCCCCTTTGAATGAACTTACTAAAAGGGTGTTGAATTTGTGTGGGGGTAGCGCAAGACAATACTTTTCTTTGAACTTAAGAAACGCTTGATGAAGCACCGTTGCTTGTTTTACTGATTTCACTAAAATTTTTGAAATTGAGTGTGATGCTAGTGGATTGGGTATTGGCGGTGTTTTAATGCAAGAGGGTAGACCGGTAGCTTATTTTAGTGAGAAACTGAATGATGCTCAATTGAATTATCCGATCTATGACAAAGAGATTTATGCGTTAGTGCGTGTGTTAGAAACTTGGCAACACTATTTATGGCCTAAAGAGTTTATTATTCATTCGATCATGAGGCATTGAAGTATTTAAAAGGCCAAGCAAATCTGAACCGTAGACATGCCAAATGGGTCGAATTCATTGAGTCGTTTCCTTACATTGTGAAATACAAGAAGGGAAAGGAAAATGTGGTAGTGATGCTCTTTCTAGGAAAAGTGTGCTTTTAACTCAATTAGGAGTGCAAGTTCTGGTTTAGAGAGTTTGCGTGATTTATATGCTCATGACCATGATTTTTCCGTTCCTTACGCACATTGCAAAGAGGGAAAAGGTGGGATAAATTTCACATCCATGATGGGTTTTGTTTCGCACTAACAAATTATGCATTCCGAATCCTCCGTGCGTTTGTTATTACTGCAGAATCACATGCGGTGGATTGATGGGACATTTTGGGCGTAAGAAGACGTTGTCTATCTTTGAGCGATCACTTTTATTGGCCTAAGATGAGGCGAGATGTGGAGAGGTATGTGCAATGATGTATTACTTGCCACAAAGCGAAATCGAAGTTGAATCCACACGGTTTGTATACCCCTCTACCTATTCCCAATGCACTATGGGAGGATATTAGTATGGATTTTGTTTTAGGACTGCCTAGGACTAAGAGGGGGAGCGATTATGTTTTTATCGTTGTGGATCGTTTTTCGAAAATGGCACACTTTATTCCGTGCCACAAGAGCGACGATGCATCGCATATTGCTAACTTGTTTTTCAGGGAGATTGTGAGGCTACATGGCGTGCCATGCACTATTATGTCGATCGCGACGTGAAGTTCATGAGCTACTACGGAAGACGCTTTGGAGTAAATCGGGACGGTTGTTATTCAAAGACAACTTGTCATCCCCAAACCGATGGTCAAACGGAGGTGGTGAACCGCACACTTTCGATGCTACTCTAGACTATGATCAAGAAGAACTCGCGCGAGTGGGAGGATTGTTTGCCGTGCGTGGAAATTCGCTTATAATCGGTCGTGCACTCCACTCACGCAGCTGTGTCCTTTTGAGGTGGTGTATGGCTTCAAACCCTTTATGCCGCTTGATTTGTCGCCACTTCCAAGTCAACATCGTGTTCATATGGGCGTCCAAGCGGCCGGATATGTGAAGAAATTGCATCTAAAAACAAAAGAAGAGATAGAGCGCAAGGTCAAGTCCTATCTTGAGAAGGCGAACAAGAAGAGGAAGAAGATGATTTTTCAACGGTGATTTGGTTTGGGTACACTATCGCAAGGATCGTTTTCCGAGCGTCGCAAGTCCAAATTGCTTGCCGCGAGGTGATGGACCTTTCAAGGTGCTTGCGAAGATCAACGACAATGCCTACAAGATAGAGCTTTCCGTGATGACTATGGTGTGAGCTCTACGTTCAATGTCGTTGATTTGTCACCTTTCTTTGGTGGTGACGATCCAGTCGTCGAGGACGACGCCTTTTCAAGAGGGGAGGATGATGAGGGCATCCTAACACCGATACATCTTTCTCTATTGGTGGTCACGCACATACCGAGATGAACACCATAAGTGAAGCTACAACTAATACAAGTGCGAAGTGCATGTTGGTCCACCGACTAGAGCAAGAGCTATACTTCTAAATCAACAGGTGCTTTTGTTTCTTAATGAATCTTCTATTTTCATTGATGAGAATTGGGTACTACCTCATGCAAATGTTTTGTGCATTCTCAGGTTTGAACATTGTGAAGCCTTTGGGTCAACCAATGGAGGAGAAGCTCACGTGGGTCAACCAAGAGGAGAAAGGCCCAAGAATTCAAGCCCAATTCGGATCCTCCACAAGCCCAACCGAAATTCATCTCGGAATCAACTCAGAATTTAATTCGGATTTGGTTCGGGACAGCCCAACAGGGCTGTAATAAAAAGGTCATAACTTTTGCATACGGAGTCCGATTGGGGTGTTCTTGGACTTGTTTGAAAGCTTATTCCAAGGCCCACACAATGGGTATGGCCCTAACTTCAGAAGACATACGGTTGCGTCGCTATGATCGAAACAATGTAACGGATTTAAGTTAGGTTTTCCTTTTTGTGTGTTTTTTGGGTCTTAGCCGAATTAGAGTTTGATTCGGCGTGTGTAGCCGGCCCTAGGCCGTGCGTGAGTCGTGGAGGGCGCCTTATGTAACAGCCCTAACTTAGGGTTTGTATTTCAAATGTAAAATTTTGAGGAGAAATAAAAACTTTTGTTGTCTCTTCAAATCATTTGAAAGTTTCTACAATTTTCCCTAGCAATTTCCAATTTGTAGAATTTAATTCTTGTGATTGGAAATTGTTGTTATCAGATTCTTAGCCTTCAAACTTGTGATCATCCTCTGAAACTATTTTTCCTAGCATCTTGATCATCCTATCTACCTCCCTGAATTATTTCACAATTTTTAGATTTTGTTTGCTATTTCAAATGGCCAAGTCAACTCTGTTTGAAATCTGGTCAAACTCCTGTACAGCAGCTTGTGAATTTTCTCTAGAACAATGCATTGCATAAAAGTTCTGGAAAAATTATACAAGGTTGTCCTCTGTCCCTAGTAGCTACCATAAAAATTTCTGAAATTTTGGAGCTCAGGAGCTACCTCTAAAAATTCCCAAACCTTCTCTGTCTTTTAAATCAAATTCTAAAAATCTTTGTTCCTCTGCCCAACCCAACTCAGGCTCGAGTCCGACCGCACCACTCGACTCGGTCGCACCGCCTGCTGCACCACATGCGAGTCCAATCGATCGTAACCGTCCGATGAAGATCGAGCGATCCACGTCGCGTATGCAACCGACTGTCGAATGCATACACCAATCCCACCGTCCCGTTTTAGATCCAGCGGTCGATGTGTTCTTGATCAAATCAAACCACCGGTTCGCACCGCTTCGTTTATCGCCGACATGTGGGTCCCACCACCAAGATCAACCTCGTCTTCTCGCACCTCACCGGGCTCGCGCCGCGTGCGTGCATGTTTGCCACGTACCTCGTCGCTGCCACCTTTATGCCCTCGTGTCTGGCTGGGAGGCATCGCCGTGACTTCATAAAAGCCCTGAGCTCATCCACTTCTTCTCCTTTGCGTTCTCGTGTTATCTCCGCCCGATTTCTTGTTTCGGCCGGAGAAGGAAACGAAGGTAGCACTGCCGCGTTGGAGAAGCCCTTGAGCCCGCAACCTCGCCATCGTGAACCACACTCGGTCGCATCCATTTTCCCATCCCGAGCTCGTGGCATCCAGTGAATCGTCCGGAGCCACTTCTTCGTCCCCAACTCCGTTGGTCTCGGCTCTGCAAGCTTGCTAGTGCTCTGGTGAGTTTCCAGCTTCGACACTTGGTCCCTTCGGATCGCATTGATGCACTGAAGCTAATGATGGCTTCATTTTTGTCTTTGGTGCATCGTTGAGGCTGCGCGACCCTTTCTTCTCCAATCACGGTGTTCGCGCCGTGGCAATTCCGGCCGCCTCGGACCTTCTTCTTCGACGTTATCTTGTGCTTATTGCTCCTGGAGTCGAGGCGATTCCGTGGCGCACCTTCCCGGCTTCTCGAAGTCTGTAGCGTCTTCTCTGCGAGAGCCGTAGCTTCTTCTCCGCCTCCGGCCGTCGTGAGCCCATCTCCGGCGACCATTGGGCTCGCGTCACCGTCACAGGTTCGTGAGGTCTTTGCGAACCTTAAGGTACCACTCACTCGTCTTGAAACTCACCGGGTTGCTAGAACACTGCGCGCGTCGCGCGCCGTCCGTCGCGTCTTGAAGCGCCGCGCGTGCTTAGTTATCGCTAAACACAGTTCATTAGGTCAGCGACTTGTGGGCCCTCTCGGTGTTAAACCTGTTTTAGGATTCAAATCTAATCGTTTTAATTCTCGAGTCTACGCTATGTGGGCGGAATGTCGGTTAGGGATTGTGTAGTTTTGTTAATGCGTTTTCTCTTTCATGAAGCGTATTTTTCTTTGGGCATATGTGTTAGGATTACGTTGTTAGCGAAGACGTATTCTTTGAATACGCCGACGTCACCTTATGCGGCGATCCGCTCTGTCGACATTTTCGCGGGCGCCGCTCATCGCTGCTGGTCGGGCCGTGCGTGATAGAAGAAGTATTAAGTGCTTTAGTATTTCTGAAATGCGTTTCTGTTGCACTTTGTTAAATCAATTAAACTTGTAAAATGCATAGCTAATTCAATTTTTATCCAAATTGCATGAAACCAGTGCTGTTAATTTTCTTTTTAAATGTATTATTTACAAAAATTAGTTTCATCCATGTCTCTCAGCAAGAATCATTAATTAATAAAATGATGCCTTAGGTATCTTCTAAATTAGAAAATGCATATCTCTTCCAATAATTGTCCAAATTCAATGAACCCAATTCTGTAAAATTTCATTTTCAGTATACTAACTATTAGAATAGGTTTTGCACATCGCTTACTGTTCGTGAAAATCTGTTAAGTAATTAACTAGTGCTTGTTGTGTTTTTAGCTTAGAAAATTCATAGAAAATTATTAATAACTTAAAATGAATTGTTCTCTGTTTCTCAAATTTTGTTATTTCATGCTTAGGCTCTGTGTGAGTTTTGGCTTGTTTTGATGTTGTTGTATGTTTGAGTTTTGTCGGTGTTATTCGTTCTTATTTCTTTGTTATGTTCGATCGTTGAGGCTTCGATATTTGCGGCAACCCCGAGGACGATCCTCCGCACCTTATTGAGCAACAGCACCCAGGCAAGCGCTTTGATCATTCCTATCGGTATTTTAAAGTCTAATATTTTGTTTAATTTGTATGTATGCATTGCTTAATTTGTGTTAAATTGATTAGTTAAATCAGTAATGCATATCCTGTAGACAAAATATTGATCTCTACTACCGAGCCTAGGTTATTTGTTTGTGATTAGAGGCATTGGATGGTCTCTTGTCACTTAGTAGATCCGGGTCAAATTGCTTAGATATGCTTAGCTATCGGTGAGAGAATCAATTATCGACTTTAGTCAGTAACCTTGATCACACAAAATTTACTATAACTTATTGTTTCAGATTTTTGCTATGTTTAATTGAAAACTAAAGCGAAAACCAAAAATGATTTAGACTTGGGCACAACGGTATGATTGGTGTGATCTCTTGGGTGTGATGGAATGGTGCCCGAGTCAACAAGGACCGAACATCTTGTTACATCAACCAAGCATTTTGCGTGCTAACCACACTAGAGTATATGGGACCTCTCTTGACCTAGTACTTTGGCGTGTATTGGCTCCGGTCGCAGGAGGTCGCAGGAGGGATGGAGGTGGGAGCATGGTAGTTGTCCAAAAGCTTTATCCCGAGTGGGTAGTTGTCTTTTCGGCTTTACCATGTAAGCGTATGGGTTTCTATCCATACGAGCGGCTCGTAGTTAATGCACAATATTGGAAACAGTCTCGTAGGACTTAGTTGTCTTGCAGCATACCTTGAAGTGTGTTTTGGCTTAAAGGCGATCCAAGTGTGGGTACATTGGTACACCTGCAGGTTCAAACTATTCGAATAGCCTCGTCCTAGGTTATGGACACGCTTGGCAAGGTCTTCCAAGAGTTAGACTACAACATTTAAATTAAAACTTGATGGGTGGTACGAACTGGGATTCGTGCTATTGTTAATGGTGACTATTGGGATAGTCACTTCTAGGATGTTTTTACTTACTCTTTTGCTATTATTATCCTTCTTGTATTTCAACATTAAAAATGAATTGCAAACTTGCCTTTAAATCGTATTACATTATTGCAAATGAAAATTGGCTTTATGCAAATGAACCATATGACCTCCACCAAACAAGCTCGCATGTAGCATATGAACAGTGCGCTAGTTCACACGTCGGTCTTGCGGGTACAAAGACAATCTTTGTACTCGGTGCTTTGCTTAATGTTTTTGTTGCAGAGGAAGAAGGTGAGCCTCGGGGCCTCACTTCGTGAGTCAGTCTTTGTCGCCGTGGGTGACGACTAGTCTTGGCGTTCCGTCGGATGCCTTGTGGGTTGGAGGCACACCGATTGGCTTTGTTTATAGCCATCTTATGGCACTTTGCTTCATTTGCCGTTGTTGTCTATTTGTGTATCTTGTGGCACAATCGGCCTATATCCGTAATATTGTTACTATTTGTTTATCTTCCGTTTGTAGTGTGATGTTTGGACTCTATGTTTGGAATGGAGTTGATGCATACTTTTGTTGTGAGGTGTGTATCACGCTTGGGAAGTATACATATCTCGAGGATCGATTTATTTGATTTGTGATGCTAGGACCGGTGGTTGGTTAAGCATTACAAACCAAATAAATTGGGGTCCTCACAAAGTTGGTATCGAGCCATTCGACCGTAGCAACCCAAGCATAGTCGTCCTTGGGATATTTTGAAAGTCTTATTTTCAAATTATAAAAAGGTTTATGAAAACCTAGGCAGATTCTCAGATTTTATTCCTTACCTATCTTAGCTTTCTACTCTCACCTTACTCTAATTTGAGTTTTGAGAACTTGGTTTCTCTCTTCCCTTTTCAAAAGGTAGTTACTTAGCTGGTGGAATTAGTTTTGGGAGAACTATGGAAAATCGTGGGAGTAATAGGGTAAGGTGTAAAGTGAGTAGTTATATGTCCGATTTTTGCTGGTCGAACTTTATCTGCGTTGTGTTTGTTTCTGACCTTTCCAGAAATTTCGGGCTTTCTTGCTTTTAAATTGTTGCTAACTTGTTTTAGTGGAGCAGGATGGTGGCGGAACCGTAGTGGTCGGAATCGGCCACCGGTCATGATGAGGAGCTTCCCTCCTCAGACCATGGTGAGGTTCTCGCTCGATCGAGCGAAACCGCATGGACCGACGCGCATCTTGGAGGTTATTGCTAGAATACCTCCACTCCTGCCGGGTGGCGGCCACGGACTCGCGGGGACTTGCGAGTTCCTCCGTGCGCGCACGCCGACTTTCTCCCGCTCAGAGGACCCTCGATGCAGATGATTGGCTGCGCATGGTTGAGCGAAAGCTCAACATAGCTCGATGCGAGCGCAGGATAAGGCACTCTTCGCGTCCCACCGCCTGAGGGCGCAGACTCTCATGGTGGGAGAACTATCTCGCCATGCAGCCCGCGCGCCATGCCAGGTCGCGTGGGAAGAGTTCGGATCGACTTTTAATCGGGCCCACATCCTCGATGGCCTGATGAAGTCAAGAAGAAGGAGTTTCGTGCTCAAGCAAGGGCGCAAATGCGACTTCCGAGCACATGCACGAGTTCAATCATCCGCTCGTTATGCTCCGGAGAGGTGGCCTCGATGAGGCTAAGCAGAGAAGTTTATGGATGGCTTGTCCGAGGAGCCGCAGGACAAGCTATCTATTGTGGACTTCTCGGACTTTCGTGCCTTGGTAGATAAGGCCATTGTTCTTGAGCATAAGCGAAAGCGGCGCGGCGAGTCCCGCAGCGCAAATGGGAGGCGATCGCCTACTCACACCACCTCGTTCGTCCTCGGTGGGTCGCACTGTGGCTCGTTCTTTTGCTCCACCGCGCCGAGGCCATCTGCACCAGCTCTCGCCCACCACAGCCGTGTTTCCACCACGTGCGCCGCGATCCAAAGAGAGAGCGGCCTCGCAATCCGGCGGCCGAGGTCACTTGTTTTCGCCGCCACAACAAGGGCCATTATGCGAATGCTCGCCTCGAGTGTTGCAGCGACACTCGTCCTAATGGAGGACGCGGGCGGAGTGGTCACCCACCGACCGAAGATGATCCAGAGGCCCGGGTGCGGCGGCCGAGTGAACCACCTTCAATGGAGGAGGCTCGGGAGGCGCGGATGTTGTGATGGGTACACTTCTTGTTAATTCTCGTCCCGCTGCAGTATATTTGATTCTGAGCATCGCATTCTTTATTTCAAGATCATTTGCTGCTGCTAGTGGTCTTCATTGTGTTCCTTTAGAAGTTCCTTTGCTCATCCGCTCTCGGGTCGGAAATGAGAGCCGATTTACAATGCCGGATGTTCCTATCATAGTCAAGGGAGTGGGATTTTTAGCAAATCTTATTACGCTCTGTTCGGCAAGTCCGGATGTGATTCTTGGCATGGATTGGTTGTCCCAAAGACTTGGGGCGATTGATTGTGCCAGAAGACTGTCTATCTTACCAGCCCTTGAGGCGGCAGTCGATTTTCGCCAGCTTTCGGGGCGCATCTATGTGCAATAGAAGCGAAGCCACCTTGCGATTCGTGGATGTTCCCATAGTATCGACTTTGGGGATGTCTTTCCGAAGATTTACAGGATGCCTCGGTTCGAGATCCGAGTTTGTCATCGAGTTGCTGCCGTGCATCGCTCCGATTTCAAGGCGCGTGATCGAATGCCTCCCAATGAGCTAGAAGAATTGAAGAAGCGGCTTGGTGAGCTCCAAGCAAAGGGTTTCATCCGTCCCGTTCATCTCCTTGGGGTTGTCCGGTGATCTTTGTGAAGAAGAAGGACAAGACTTTGCGCATGTGTGTTGATTACCGCCCTCTCAATGAAGTGACGGTGAAGAACAAATATCCTCCGCCCGCATTGATGATCTTTTGACCAGTTTGTCGGAGCCCGGTGTTCTCCAAGATTGATCTCGAGATCGGGCTATCATCAAGTCCGGATCGTACCGAGGATATTCGAAGACGGCTTTCACTACTCGTTATGGCCTATACGAGTACACCGTCATGTCTTCGGTCTAACCAATGCTCCAACTTTGTTCATGAACCTTATGAATTCAGATTCATGGAGTATTTGGACAAATTTGTGGTGGTCTTTATTGATGATATTCTTATCTATTCCAAGATCAAGCAGAGCATCTTGAGCATCCAAGATTATTTTGGGCAAGTTGCGGGAGCATCACCGTATGCAAAGTTCAAGAAATGTGAGTTCGGTTGAAGGAAGTGGCATTTTTGGGCCATGTTCTTTCAATTTGGAGGAATAGCTGTAGATCCCAAAGAAAGTCGATGTTCTATCTTGGGGCCACCAAGTCGATCCATCGATGTGCGGAGTTTTCTTGGTCTAGCGGGCTACTACCGCCGCTTTATCGAGAACTTCTCCAAGATCGCAAAGCCAATGACTGAATTGCTCAAGAAGGACAAGAAGTTTGTGTGGTCCTCTGCTTGTGATGAGAGCTTTCGGGAGCTCAAGCAACATTGACTTCACTCAGTCCTTACTCTTCCTGATATCCACAAGAACTTCGATATTTATTGCGATGCCTCTCGTCGGGGACTCGGGTGTGTTCTTATGCAAGAAGGCAAGGCAGTTGCCTATGCATCTAGGCAGCTGAGGCCTCATGAGCTCAACTATCCCACCCATGATTTAGAGCTTGCTGCAGAGTTCATGCACTCAAGATTTGGCGGCATTATTTGATCGGAACCGCTGTGAGGTGTATTCGATCACAAGAGTTTGAAATACTTATTCACTCAATGGATCTGAACCTCAGGCAGAGGAGATGGCTAGAATTGATCAAAGATTATGATATGGGTATTCAGTATCATCCTGGCAAGGCCAATGTGGTTGCTGATGCACTTAGCCGAAAGGTGTATTGCAATACTCTGATGATCCAAGAGCAGCAACCTGCACTTCTTGCAGAATTTCAGCGTCTCAACTTGGGTTTGGTTGAGCACGGTTCCTTCGCCACGATTGTGCAACCAACCTTGGTGGATCAAATCAAGTCAAGACAAAGAATCGGATGTTGGTATGGGCAAAATCAAGCGAGAACATCGTGGATGGTTCAGCTAAATGCTTTCTGTAAGATGAGCACGGTGTTGTCTCGGTTTAGGCGTCTTGTGGTCCCAAAGGTCCCGACCGGGATTTGATTCTTCAGAGGCCCATGATTCGCCTTTGTCCATCCATCCCGGCCACCAAAATGTATCAAGATCTGCGTCGAGATTCTCGTGGACTCGCATGAAGCGAGATTGCCGTGTTCGTTGCCGATGTGACGTATGTTGTCGCGTCAAGGCCGAGCATCGGCGTCAGTGGTCTTCTTCACCCTTGCCTATACCAGAGTGGAAGTGGGATTACAGAGGCATGGATTTCATCACCGGTTTGCCCTGCTCATCCAAGGGAAACGACGCCATTTGGGTTGTCATTGTGAGCTAACTAAAGTGGCGCATTTCCTTTCGGTCAAGAGTCACTCAGTGTGGAACCTCTAGCCGAGCTCTATGTATCAAGGATTGTGAGTTTGCATGGTGTACCCAAGACGATTGTGTCGGCCAGTGGGCGTTGTTTACCTCTCGGTTTTGGCATAGTCTGCAGGAGGCCATGGGAACTCGTCTTACTTTCAAAGACGGCCTATCATCCTCGGATCGATGGTCGACGGAGCGCGTCAATCGGTGCTTGAAGATATGCTCGTGCTTGTGTTCTTTCCTATGGGAAGAATTGGGAGAAGTGCCTACCGCTTGCCGGGTTCTCCTACAACAACGCTTCGAGCTAGTCTCGGTATGGCACCGCTTGAGGCTTTGTACGGTCGTGACTGCGACACCGTTGAACCGGTCGGCGGTGAAAGGCCGTTCTTTGGCCCGATTCGATCAATGAGGTCGAAAGTCAAGTGCGCTTGATTCGTGAGCACTTGCTCGTAGCTCACCGAGCAAGAGCTATGCGGTCGGCGTCGCCGTGAGCCGAGTTTCCACCCAATGACTTTGTGTATCTCAAGGTCTCGCTTTGAAGGGACACCGCCGTTTGATGTCAAGGGCAAGCTAGCTCCTCGATATGCTCGGGCCATATCGCATCATCAAGAAAGTGGGAGCCGTTGCATACAAGTTGGAGTTGCGGCTACACTTGAAGGAGTGCACGATGTTTTCCATGTGTCACAATTGAAGAAATGCCTTCGTGTTCCAGCTTAAGGAAACACCATTGGAAAATATCGATGTGCGTGAAGATCTGTCTTATCGTGGCGTCCGTTCGTATCCTCGAAGAAGTGAACGCAGCGAGGAACCGTGTGATTAAGTTCCTCAAAGTTCGGTGGTCGAACCACTCAGGATGAAGCCACTTGGGAACGCGAAGATCGTCTCCGGCATTACCCATCCTTCTTCTCCCAGCTGATCGAAATCTCGGCGAGATTCCTATAAGGGGAGATTTGTAACAGCCCTAACTTAGGGTTTGTATTTCAAATGTAAAATTTTGAGGAGAAATAAAAACTTTTGTTGTCTCTTCAAATCATTTGAAAGTTTCTACAATTTTCCCTAGCAATTTCCAATTTGTAGAATTTAATTCTTGTGATTGGAAATTGTTGTTATCAGATTCTTAGCCTTCAAACTTGTGATCATCCTCTGAAACTATTTTTCCTAGCATCTTGATCATCCTATCTACCTCCCTGAATTATTTCACAATTTTTAGATTTTGTTTGCTATTTCAAATGGCCAAGTCAACTCTGTTTGAAATCTGGTCAAACTCCCTGTACAGCAGCTTGTGAATTTTCTCTAGAACAATGCAGTGCATAAAAAGTTCTGGAAAAATTATACAAGGTTGTCCTCTGTCCCTAGTAGCTACCATAAAAATTTCGAAATTTTTGGAGCTCAGGAGCTACCTCTAAAAATTCCCCAAACCTTCTCTGTCTTTTAAATCAAATTCTAAAAGTACTGTTCTGCCCGAACCCAACTCGTGCTCGAGTCCGACCGCACCACTCGACTCGGTCGCACCGCCTCAGCTGCACCGCTACGAGTCCAATCGATCGTAACCGTCCGATGAAGATCGAACGATCCACGCCGCGTATGCAACCGACTGTCCGAATGCATACACCAATCCCACCGTCCGCTTTAGATCCAACGGCCGATTGTTGCTTGATCAAATCAAACCACCGGTTCGCACCGCTTCGTTGTCGCCGACATGTGGGTCCCACCTGCCAAGATCAACCTCGCTTCTCCGCACTCACCGGAGCTCGCGGCCGTCGCGTGCATGTTTGCCACGCACTCGCCGCCGCCACCTTTATGCCCTCGTGTCCGGTGGGAGGCATCGTGTGACTTCATAAAAGCCCCGAGCTCATCCACTTCTTCTCCTTTGCGTTCTCGTGTTATCTCGCCCGATTTCTTGTTTCGCCGAGAAGGAAACGGGTAGCACCGCCGCGCTGGAGAAGCCCTTGAGCCCGCAACCTCACCATCGTGAACCACACTCGGTCGCATCCATTTTTCCCATCCCGAGCTCGTGGCATCCAGTGAATCGTCCGGAGCCACTTCTTCGTCCCCAACTCCGTTGGTCTCGGCTCTGCAAGCTTGCTAGTGCTCTGGTGAGTTTCCAGCTTCGACACTTGGTCCCTTCGGATCGCATTGATGCACTGAAGCTAATGATGGCTTCATTTTGTCTTTGGTGCATCGCTGAGGCCGCGCGACTTTCTTCTCCAATCACGGTGTTCGCGCGCCGCGGCAATCCGCCGCCTCGGACCTTCTTCTTCGACGTTATCTTGTGCTTATTGCTCCTGGAGTCGAGGCGATTCCGTGGCGCACCTTCCCGAAGCTTCTCGAAGTCTGTAGCGTCTTCTCTGCGAGAGCCGTAGCTTCTTCTCCGCCTCCGGCCGTCGTGAGCCCATCTCCGGCGACCATTGGGCTCGCGTCACCGCCACCGGTTCGTGAGGTCTTTGCGAACCTTAAGGTACCACTCACTCGCCTTGAAACTCACCGGTTGCTAGAACACCCGCGCGTCGCGCTGCCCCGTCGCGTCGCGGCCGACGAGCCACGCCGTGGCTTAGTTATCGCTAAACCTGGTTCTCTTAGGTCACTGACTTGTGGGCCCTCTCGGTGTTAAACCTGTTTTAGGATTCAAATCTAATCGCTTTAATTCTCTCGAGTCTCGTTATGTGGGCCCGAATGTCGCTTAGGGATTGTGTAGTTTTGTTAATGCGTTTTCTTTTCATGAAGCGTATTTTCCGGGCATATGTGTTAGGATTACGTTGTTAGTCAAGACGATTCTTTGAATACGCCGACGCCACCTTATGCGCAGATCGCTCTGTCAAGATTTTCGCGGGCCCGCTCCGCGCTGGTCGGGCTAGCCGTGCGCGCCA
Organism: Ampelocalamus luodianensis; assembly: GCA_036346255.1. NCBI lineage: Eukaryota > Viridiplantae > Streptophyta > Magnoliopsida > Poales > Poaceae > Ampelocalamus > Ampelocalamus luodianensis. The sequence continues at coordinate 17,327,772 of CM070620.1, forward strand.
GAGAAGAAGTATTAAGTGCTTTAGTATTTCAAATGCGTTTACATAATCGTTAAATCAATTAAACTTGTAAAATGCATAGCTAATTCAATTTTTATCCAAATTGCATGAAACCAAGGTTGTTAATTTTCTTTTTAAATGTATTATTTACAAAAATTAGTTTCATCCATGTCTCTGTAGCAAGAATCATTAATTAATAAAATGATGCCTTAGGTATCTTCTAAATTAGAAAATGCATATCTCTTCCAATAATTGTCCAAATTCAATGAACCCAATTCTGTAAAATTTCATTTTCAGTATACTAACTATTAGAATAGGTTTTGTACACTGCTTCGTTCGTGAAAATCTGTTAAGTAATTAACTAGTGCTTGTTGTGTTTTTAGCTTAGAAAATTCATAGAAAATTATTAATAACTTAAAATGAATTGTTCTCTGTTTCTCAAATTTTGTTATTTCATGCTTAGGCTCTCTTGTGTGAGTTTTGGCTTGTTTTGATGTTGTTGTATGTTTGAGTTTTGTCGGTTTATTCGCTCTTATTTGTTTGTTATGTTCGATCGTTAGGCTTCGATATTTGCGGCAACCACGAGACGATCCTCCGCACCTTATTGAGCAACAAAGACCTGTGCAAGCGCTTTGATCATTCCTATCCCAAAGATTTTAAAGTCTAATATTTTGTTTCAAATTGTATGTATGCATTGCTTAATTTGTGTTAAATTGATTAGTTAAATCCGTAGTGCATATCCTGTAGACAAAATATTGATCTCTACTACCGAGCCTAGGTTATTTGTCGTGATTAGAGGTCATTGGATGGTCTCTTGTCACTTAGTAGATCCGGTCAAATTGCTTAGATATGCTTAGCTATCGGTGGAATCAAGGCGGTTATCGACTTTAGTCGGTAACCTTGATCACACAAAATTTACTATAACTTATTGTTTCAGCATTTTTGCTATGTTTAATTGAAAACTAAAACTGAAAACCAAAATGATTTAGACTTGGGCACAACGGTATGATTGGTGTGATCTGTTGGGTGTGATGGAATGGTGCCCGAGTCAACAAGGACCGAACATCTTGTTACACCGAACCAAGCATTTTGCGTGCTAACCACACTAGAGTATATGGGACCTCTCTTGACCTAGTACTTTGGCGTGTATTGGCTCCGGTCGCAGGAGGTCGCAGGAGGGATGGAGGTGGGTAGTTGTCCAAAAGCTTTATCCCGAGTGGGTAGTTGTCTTTTCGGCTTTACCATGTAAGCGTATGGGTTTCTATCCATACGAGCGGCTCGTAGTTAATGCACAATATTGGAAACAGTCTCGTAGGACTTAGTGTGTGCCGGCATACCTTCTAAGTGTGTTTTGGCTTAAAGGCGGTCTGCAAGTGTGGGTACATTGGTACACCCTGCAGGTTCAAACTATTCGAATAGCCTCGCCCTAGGTTATGGACACGCTTGGCAAGGTCTTCCAAGAGTTAGACTACAACATTTAAATTAAAACTTGATGGGTGGTACGAACTGGGATTCGTGCTATTGTTGTGGTGACTATTGGGATAGTCACTTCTAGGATGTTTTACTTACTCTTTGCTATTATTATCCTTATCAGATTTCAACATTAAAATGAATTGCAAACTTGCCTTTAAATCATTACATTATTGCAAATGAAAATTGGCTTTATGCAAATGAACCATATGACCTCCACCAAACAAGCTCGCATGTAGCATATGAACAGTGCGCTAGTTCACACGTCGATCTTGCGGGTACAAAGACAATCTTTGTACTCGTGTGCTTTGCTTAATGTTTTTGTTGCAGAGGAAGAAGGTGAGCCTCGGGGCCTCACTTCGTGAGTCAGGTCGCCGTGGGTGACGACTAGTCTTGGCGTTCGGTCGATGCCTTGTGGGTTGGAGGCACACCGATTGGCTTTGTTTATAGCCATCTTATGGCACTTTTGCTTCATTGCCGTTGTTGTCTATTTGTGTATCTTGTGGCCCGCCGGCCTATGTCTGTAATATTGTTACTATTTGTTTATCTTCCGCTTGTAGTGTGATGTTTGGACTCTATGTTTGGAATGGAGTTGATGCATACTTTTGTTGTGAGGTGTGTATATCGCTTCAGGAAGTATACATATCTCGAGGATCAGTTTATTTGATTTGTGATGCTAGGACCAGGTGGTTGGTTAAGCATTACAAACCAAATAAATTGGGGTCCTCACACCTTAAGTACCCTTGCCCCTCCTTTGTATCCATTAGACCAGTTTATGCATAAGATTGAAACATAGCTATTGCTTGTTCTTTCGACACCAGAGTTCATGCGAGGACTTTGAGATAGGAATAGACGATCCATTGTTTTGTTCTGCACTTCAGGGTCAAGCCGTCATTCCATTGGGAATTGGGGACTTGGCGTTCGTGGTCTCGCGACGAACAGTTACCCGGTGTGTTTTGGGCGTTTTCCGAAGAGTTGAGGGTTCGTGCATTGGCGCGAGTGTTCAGCTAGCGACTTCGTCTACTTTGCATCAACTATCCACGGTTCCTCACTGAGAAGATCGGACCTCACCGTATCACCAAGCGTTTTGACAATTTCAATACGGTGTGGTTGGGAGGGGCACATCGGTTGTCCTTTTCTTTTCTTCTCTTCTAAGTATGTTTTTTTTTTCACCTTTTTAGAAGGAATGATCGATTTTTAAAAAAATCAGAAACTATTTCATCTTCCAACTTTTCCGCCCTGCATTTTTTTTTGCTGCATGGGACGGGATCATCAGAGAGAGAGAGAGAGAGACTGATAGTATTAACTTGCATTTTTTAGCAACAGAGACCGTATGATGCCCAACAGAAATGTGGGCTCTGTAATCTCTGGACGTCCATCAAGAAGCACGTCCGTCCCTTCCAGTCACACACACAGCTCATTGCAACTACACAAATTTTAATGGCATCTACCGGCAACCACATAAATTGGACAGCAGCGGCAACCTATACGAATTAGTAAAACGCAAGACTCCGCGTCTCGGGCAATTAGATCCAACTGTTAGGCCAGTGGCCTTCATAACTCACGTACTCCACTTTTAATCAAGAAAAGAGTACTTTCTGTTTGACCACTCAAATGTTCAAACTTCAAACTCCTAACATGTTTGTGCTAGTAGCTTGCAGTGTATATTTACAAGATGCTTCTAGACTTGTGCTGTGTGACAAGACCTCGCATGCGAGTTCTTTATGCTAGAACTAGAAGCAGCAGGTAAGACAATATCATGAGTATGTTTGATGAACCACTCTGCGCTTACAATAGTCTCCAGCACTGTACAGAAGTCTACTGAGATGTGAGTGACCAAAATGGACATAATGTTTTATGTCTTCCACTAGAATGCAAGTCGAACCCAATGGGGAAAAAATACTACTGAAATGATGTATACATTTAACCAGAAAATTGGTCATACATAACCAAAGCTACTCAAGCCAGTGATCTGAACCAGCCTTTTCCAACACAAACTACACCGTCCTGTACTCCAGTTGTACAATTAACCGCACAACTTTGCTGAATGAACAATTGCTGAAGATCCAGTGTAAAAACACAAACAATTACTGAAGAGAATATCTGTGGTTACTACTGCTGTACCACTGCTAGTACCGCGAAATTCAATAGATATAAATGGCCACACGAACCAAGGAAAAAGAACCTGTTTGCTTCGTCATGTCATCACTCAGAGCATGTAGAATGATACGATATCAGTTGTCTGTAGACCTTGATCCGTAGGATACGAGATGCTGCAGAGGAGAGAGTATAGAGAATTGGACCGTTCCTTATGCAGAAGTCGACGGTAACACAAAAAACAAGACGCATGTATATTGATGAACTGTTTATAGACATATGTAAAAAGATAATCTATTATAGAAGCTGTGTTTAGTACAGCCGATCCACTTTCCTGGTTCGTCTCACTCGGCATGAGAATCAATTCACACTGTTTTCCTCAACAACAACAAAAAATCACACTTGAAAAGGATGACCCCATCTCCTCTCCTCTCAGGCGCCCATCTGGCCACCTCGCCCCTTACCTTCCCACACAACGCAGCAAACAACTCCTCAAATTCTCAGCACTCGGCTTGCAGCAGGTTGCATCGCGCGCACCTGAACAGACAAGCAAGCCACCTGCTCTGTTCCTCTAGCTAGCGATAGTCCCTTCTCCCTCACCACCATGAGACGACACGCCGGTGGTGGTGTCAATCCTCCATTGCTGGCCACGCTCTTGGTGGTGCTTCTGCTGCTGCTGCTGGCGACCGAGCTGGCCACACTCACCTACGGCAGCAGAGCTCTCAAGGCGGGCGTAGCGGTGGCGGCGGCTGCAGCGCGGAGGCACGGCGACACGGTGCTGCGGACGACGGCGCCGCCGGCGGCGCCCGGTGCCGGCGAGGACGGAGCAGTGTACAGCGAGTCCAAGAGGATTGTTCCCCAGGGCCCCAATCCGCTGCACAACTAGCTTGACCTTCTCAGGTTCTGCTGCAAACCGTACGTACGTGCGGAGGACGGCATGCAGTACTGCACCTTCTTCTTTATTATTATTTTCTTGTTTCCCTTGTGCTAAAGAGCACATATAGCATACACGGTGTTCATTGTTGTAATTAGTAAGCGAAGTAGAGGACTCAGGGCAACACAAGATTGTTGTACTAGTGCCATGTGATGTTACATAGGAGAATTAAAGGTTGGAAATGGTGCGGTTTATCTTTGTTTCAAGAACTTGAGGGTTGTGGCTACTTTTTGAAGAATTTTTTTTCCTTTTGAAGGTGAGAGTGTGAGACTATGGTTAGGGAAGAAGAGGTTTCTTGTGGTTTTTAGGGTCCTCGTGTCATTTTCGCTATGGTGATCAGAAAAGGCAATGGGGGATGAAGAGCCAGGACAGGACCAAGTTCTGGTGAGTTGTCCCACCTTGCTAAACTATTATGACTAGCCTTTTGTTCTGTTGCCAGCATGCTTCTCACACTGCGAGTGAAATTTGTTTGTTATATCTAGGTTTATAAACTATTCTTTGTAATATGTATGCGGATGCAGTGAAGTGTCTAGGAACAGCTGTGGACTTGCAGTTCAAGGATGCTTGTTCCAGTTCTGTGCTAGTAGGAATACTACTTATGCATACAGTGAGAATTACGTAGGTGAAGATCTACAGAGGAAGAAACATCTCTTTGAGATATGTATGTTTTGGTCTCAGTGAAAAGGTGTTGGACTGTTTTCAGATGCCTTACAGGTGTTTTCAGAACCTCTCTTGAAAGACTGCACATTAGCACATATGTATATGAGTATCTGACGCAGTGGCACTCAGCAGATAAGTGGGTTGGCTCCACTGGCCACTCTCCTATATCTTTGAACTTTTTGAAGAAACACTACTCTAACGAACTAACATAAGAAAAATGCTCAGTGTAGCATACTACTCCTATCCAAATGTCAGGCAAGCAGTGCGTTCAATTGCTTCCCTCCCACACTTCAAAAAGTGAGCTGTTTGAAAGATGAGCAGAAAAGTGAGCCAAGAAAGTTGGTAGGGGCAGCATTGCTGAATTCAATAGGTAGAATTAAAGATAGGACAACAATATACAGATCACAACTTACAGGAGATGGTGCATGGACGCTTTGCAGAAGAAGCCTTCTGCAGCTTAAATCCTTACAGAGAAGGTAAGTAGGGTCGCTTCAGGTATTTTTATTTTTCACCGACCAGACGAATTTTACATTGCAAGTAAGAACTAAACCAAGGAAGGTCAAGGTTATGATTACTGTCATCAGATACATGTCGGGGGAGCATTTGGTTCAGATGCCATTGTTTGAGGCCCACAAAGAAAAATGCTACTGCAAGAGAATCCGTTCTTCTCTTGCAAAATTACTCCAAAAATTTAATCCCCCAAAATATTACTCCTACCATCAGTAAGAATTTAATTGAAGGAACACTCAAAACCAGTGTAAAGAAGTAACTTCCCTGCAATTGTAACCAGACACCAGCCAAGTGAACAACAAGAATACAGTTCATCCATTTAAAATTGTTTTGAGTAGTCACAAACAGTATTTTATAATTTCTGGTACTAAAAAGGGATGACATTATGACAATACAGGACTTGCAGCTATCTGAAGTTGAAAATCATGAATAATACTTCTCTTAAATTGATCGACGAAGCGAAATCAACTGAATTTCATATTGTGCTTCTCAATGAGATTGCTTCCATCCACCGAAGTCCTCGGGGAGACCACGCTGGCGAACATCCTGCATACATAATAGATAACTGAAAAGCAGCAGGGCATTTGTTTTCAGCATATTAAAGTAAGGATATCAGGTAGAATACTGTCCAAGCAGGTTTCGTGCCTGCAACTGAATGACTGATGCAAGAAATTTACTAGTATTATAGCTACAAAGAGCAACTGCAAACGGAAAATAATGAAAAAGGGTAGAAAATGATACTAGCTGTCAATGATTGCTACATGTCATTTGCATTTACCAAACGAGGTACTAAAAAGAGAAGTAAGAAGCAGAAAAGACATGTTCTTCCGATAACTCCTGGTTTGCATATCCACTGAATATATTTCAGGGAAATGGTTCCTTAGGTTAACTCTGTAACTAGCAGGATGGCCCATGCAAATATGCACAGCTAGATTTATTTCGAAATTTGTATAAATATTTATGAATATATTTACGTATCTGATAGACTATTTAGATTTTTAAGATATTTTAAACATTGAAAATAACAACATAAGTTCGAAAGAAAATACAATATGAGAACGCAGAGCGTGTTTGCTTTGGTCCCTGGACCAACTGCCTGGCCAGGACGTACAGCCGGGAGCTCACCTGTGCACTGCTTGGTTGGTTCCTGCGTAGCGCTGCTTGCCAGGCCATGAAATCCAACGCCTGGGAGGCAGGGAGCAGTGCTGGGTGCCAAGCTTCCGATCCACCATTGATAGATTCGATCCAACGTTTTATTTTTTATTCATCAGTTTCAGACACAGGTTTCCAACCAAACAACTCATCTTTAGGTTGGCTTGGCCAGTAAAAAACTATCTACTTTCTAGGCTACCTCCAGGCACCACTTTTTCTCAGGCATGGAATCCAGAGCACCAACCAAACAAGCCCGTAATTAAAGTATGAGCGTTGATGGAAGAAAATCATTGCGCATAATAAGTTGTTGGGGGTTCTTAGAAACTAATCACCCTCCATTATACATAGATCATGTGGCTTTATGCCCCTATTCTTACTCTATTAGTTACTTTTTCTAAATTGTATGCATACACATGTACCTCTATTTAATCTCAAGCAATACATTGATTATGTGTGCAGCAAATTATCTTATTAGTTTACATGGTATTAGAGTACCTTACTCACACATCAACTGCCCCACCGAACTGTATATCTTCTATCTTTTCTCGCCATTATAGTTTTTTTGCTTTAACCTCCAACAGCAAGCCCAAATATTGATCAATCGCTCTCAGGTGCTACCCCTTCCAATGCAATATTTTATCATATAGTTATCTTCTACTTCTCCTGAATTATTGCTTAATACTAATCTTTGTGACATCAACGCGCATACACATGCAAATGTCGTCGATCCCAGCTAGGGACACGCGTCACGCTCTCTCCGGTGACCCCCAAGCTATTCCCTATGACTACGTCATCTCTACTCCAAGCTTTTTGCTTCTCTGCCTATGTACGTCAACGCTTCTATTCGTACGGATGCATGCATGTACATATGCATACATGATGTTATACATGCTCGATGTCCTCTTCTCTCGTGTCGATCGCTCCTCTTCTTCGACGTTGAGCAACTCAACACCGTGGCTTCCGCATTAACCACAACAACCTTCCATCTTCATTGATGTCTGCTTTAGTCGTTGTGTAATGATATAGAGAATATTTTTACCAATGCTGGTGAAGACGTGCCCCCCATCAGTGATGACACACTCCTAGCTATTCGATGGCCCTATATCATTTGTAGCTCATCTTGAATGTAAAAGCTTCATCTCCTCTCAGTCAAGGCTTCTCTATCATCGAGCTTCTTTGGTTATTAACTTCTTCAACAACACCGACACTCGCCACTTGTCATCATGGCCCTTAGCTCCTTCAACACAGGACTTTCTCTTCAATGGCTTTAGCGAACAACATGACATTATCCTCGTTGAACAGCTAAGGTGATCAACACAATATTATCCTCATCTCCACAGTCACTTCCTTGGCTCTCCGCTCCCTCGTGGGTTGATGTCTTCTTACAGAATAAATTGATGCTATCATACTCTTTCATGGTCTCCTCTGATACCATTCGTGTTATTCTCGTTATAACTTTTAATTTTTATTCAAAATTTTAATTATTTTTTATTTTTATTTCATAGAAAACAACAATAGAAACATGTGACCTTGGAAGCGAACGTCGTGGGTTCTTTTGTGTCTCCTCTGACACCATTCGTGATATCCTCGTTATAACCTTTTTTATTCGATATTTTAATTTTTTTATTAGAGTTCGTATATAAATCAAATTGCTAAATGTATTTAGTTTATTCTGAATTTTAGTTATTTGAGGATTTTATTTTAGAATTTGTATGGAAATCATATTGCAAAATTTCTTTTATTTTTATTCCAATTTTAGTTCTTTTTTCTTGGAATTTGTATTTGAATCCGATTGTTAATTTTTTCTTTATTTTTATTTTGAATTACAATTATTTAAATATTTTAGTTTGGACTTCATATTGAAAATAAATTACTGATTTTATTTTATTTTTATTCCAAAATTCATTTTTTATTGGATTTCGTATACAAATCTAATTTTTAATTATTGTTTAATTTTTATTCCAAAATATAATTATTGAAATTCGTATCGAAATCAAATTGCTAATTTTATTTATTTGTAATTCTGAATTTTATAAAAAAAATGTTGGATTTCATATACAAATCTAATTGCCAATTTTGTTTATTTTTTATTCTAAATTATAATTATTTTGAGATTTTACTTAGAAATTCGTATGAAAATCAAATTGCTAATTTTATTTTATTTTAATTCTGAATTTTAGTTTTATTGTACTTGACATGGACTCTTTTACTTACGAACTCATCTGAAAAATAAATTGATGATTTTATTTTTTTATTCTGAATTTCAGTTTTATTGTATTTGATATGGACTCTTTCTTTTAATCTAAATCGTTATAATCTAGACATACCACAATCGACGGTATAGATCTTTATCTTTTTTACCGATTAACGTGAGAATTTCTGACCCTTAAGACTTGTGAGCGGTGATTTTTTTTTTACTATATTTTAATAAGATAATAGATTGTATCCCATCCACGATGTACAATTGCATCTGAAATGGACTGCAACTATCGTCAAAATTGCATAAACCACTGCATCTTGCCGGCAATGGAATGATTTGACTCCATAGGGTACTAGTGTTATGTTCAGTTATGCACTAGACCTAAAAAGTAGGAACTTATCAGTCTGCGTCAGTTGAATCATGGATGCCAGAACGAAAGCACATACTCTTTGAAAGAGATGCTTGCACAAGTCATGGCTTGGATCCAGCTGTGCACTTCACACGCACACAGTCACACGCAACTGAGGAGCGGCACCGGCCGCTGACTTACCATCACAAGGGGTAACCTTGGTGGTTTGCACTTTGCAGGTTATGCTTATGCACACACCACCGAAAGTAAAGGACTGGATTCAAATTTGTTCTTGGCGTCATTAACAACTAACAACAAATAGTGGTCAAAATTGACGAATATTGTTTGTTTCATTTTTTTTTAAGAATATAAATAGACCGGTAATAAGTGCAGATTGGTAGATGTGTATTCTTACCTGTGTATTTTTCTTATTATATAAAGAGTTATCTGCATATATGTCATACATGTATTTGTATATATATTGGCCTATTGGCCTCATGATGAATACAAGCGATATTTATAACATAATATCAGAGTGAACCTAGCATTTTATTTTTTCATCACGTCGCCGCTGATTCATCTTCCAGCCGCCGCCTGGCTTTGCCATCCCGCCGCTGGTTCCTCTTCGCTTCGTCACCTCTGCTTCATCTTCGCTGGTTCATCTTCGCAGCGACACCTCTGCTGCGTCTTCAATCGAAGGCGGCGTCGGGCAAGACGCCTCTGCTTCGTCTTCCCCGAGCAGCAGAAGCCCCGAACCTCAAGCCTCCTCCTCGTCAGATTCGTCGACGTCGCGCTCTGGATTCGTGTCGCAGCCAACTCTGGACTGCCGCACCGCTCTCACCGAGCTCCAGCCCGCAGGAGGTGCTGCCAAGCCACCCCGAGCCGCCTCCGTCCCGGGCTCGGGCAACTGAGCCGCCGCCGCCTGAAGCTGCCGCCGGAGCCGAAGCCTATTGCCGGAGCTTCCCCCTCATTGCCCGGTTTATCGTCGCCTGCGCGATGACTTCTTCGACCGTGAGGTCATCGCCGCGCGCCGCCGCCAACACTGCCAAGGGGGAACCCTAGTTCTCCCGTGCGCGTTTTTGCTTCACAGGCCAAGCAGGCTTCGACTATCCTTTAATGTGAACCGGCCTGGTCCAAAAAGAAAAGAAAAAGAAAAAAAAGGAAAAAGTGGGAGAAAGAAAATGTCTTCAGGCACTGTTTATGTTCCTCGTTGTCCAATACTTTTCGATGGTCTCACTTATCGAGACTAGTTTTAGCACATACGCCTCCACATGCGTGGTCAACGTCTTTGGGATTTTTCTCACCGACGAGCTGCCTTATCCGCCTCGACCTATTCCACTTGTTGAGCCCGTGTCCCCGAAAGATGCTTCCAAAGACACTCGTCGAGAGGCATCTGCTGCTTTTGAGGATGCCATAGAGACTCTTCAGACTCAGTATGCTGCCTACAAGACATGGATTGATGAGGATGCATGTGCCTTTGCTATTCTGATTGCTAGCATGGAACTACATCTCATTGGGGATGTGATTGGCTTAGCTTCAGCACAGTTGATGTAGACACATCTGCGCGACCGCTACGAGCTGTCTGGTGATTCTTTGTATCTTGCTATTGTACATCAGGAGCAGTCATTGCAGTAGGGTGATGCCACTGTAGATGAGTTCTATGCCCAGTTGTCCGCGGTATGGCGTCAGATTGACTCTTTGGGACCGGATGTTTGCCACATTTGTCATTGCTGTCAGCGTCAGTAGTCTCACCTAGAGCTTCGTCGCATCTACAACTTCTTGACACGTCTTTGGGCTGAGTATGAGCAAACTCGTGCTCAATTGCTGGCACGTCACCCTCGTGTGACTCTATTGGAGACCCTTGCATCTATTCATGTTGAGGAGATTTGCCTTCGTGCTGTGGGTCTGTTGCCATCACCATCGTTTTCTTCGATTCTAGCAGCTTCTACACCCACTACGTCTCCAGCTACTCCTTCACCAGTTGTGCATTCACCAGTGACAGTTGTTGTTGGTCGGGGACTACACTGCACTTATTGCAATAAGGATGGACATGTGGAGCAGTTTTGCTACAGGAAGAAAAATGATTTACGTCATTGTAGCCGTCCTCCAAAGGGCATTGGTGGTTCCTCCTCTCAGGGGAGCTCTGGTCCTTCTGATACACAGGAGATTTTCACACTGTTGCGTCGTATGGCTGCTTCTGCACCATCTGGTTCTGCTGCACAGTCTTCTAGTAACAGACCACCTTCTACTTCTTCCTCAGGTATATCGCCTTGGATTCTTGACTCTGCTTCCTTTCATATGACATCTGATTCCACCAGTCTCACTTCTATTGGTCTTTTAGCTGCTCCTATCACTGTTCAGACAGCAGATGGTCTCTCTCTCTCTCTCTCTCTCTCTCTCTCTCTCTCTCTCTCTCTCTCTCTCTCTCTCTCTCTCTCGTAGGACAAGGTACTCTTTTGAATTTCTCTTTTCATGTTCCTACTATTTCTTATGTTTCTAAACTAACCATGCAGCTCATATATGCTGGTGAGCTCACCGATCATGATTGTTGTGTTATTCTCGATTCTGATTCTTGTTCTGTTCAGGGTCAACGCACGGGGACTCTGGTTGGTACTGGCCCTCGCCGTCGTGACTCATGGTGTCTCTAGGAGCTTAACTGGCTTCATCTTCCTTCCGATGCCCCTATCAGTCTTGTTGCCTCCACCACCACCTTCGTTTCTATTGCCTCCCCCATCGCGTCTTTTGCTCAGTGGCATCATCGTTTGGGACATCTTTGCGGATCACATATATCTTCTTTAGTTCGTTGTGATCTTTTAGGGTCTGTGTCTTGTGATGCTTCTCTAAATTATCAGGGTTGTAAGTTTGGTAAACAGCTCCAACTCCCCTATCCTTCCAGTGAGTCAGTGTCACGGCATCCTTTTGATCTTGTTCATTCTGATGTATGAGGTCCGGCTTCTTTCGTTTTGAAAGGAGGTCATCGATATTATATAATTTTTATTGATGACTTTTCTCGATACACATGGATATACTTTATGTCATCTCGTAGTGAGGTTCTATCCATCTACAAGAATTTTGCCAAATGATCTGTACTCAGTTTGACTCTTCTATTCGTGTCTTTCATGCTAATTCTGCTGGAGAATACTTGTCAAGAGTCCTTCGTGGTTTTCTTGCTCACTCTCGCTCAGTTTTCTTGCCCTAGTGCTAATGCCCAGAATGGTGTGGTTGAGTGAAAGTATCGTCATCTTCTTGAGACAAATCGTACTCTTATGCTTGCTTCTACTGTTCCACGGACTGAGACTGTTTCTACTGCCACTTTCCTGATTAATATTCAACCTTCTTCTGCTCTTCAGGGTGGGATCCCAGTTGAACGTCTCTGTGCCAAGACACCTGGTTATTCTAGTCTTCGCCTCTTTGGGTATATGTGCTATGTTTTTCTTCCACCTCTTGAGTGCACTAAGCTGACCGCTCAGTCTGTGGAATGCGTTTTTCTGGGCTATAGAGCTGAGCATAAGGGATGTCGTTGTTGGGATCCTGTTGGCCGACGGATGCGGGTTTCTTGGGACGTCACTTTTGATGAGTCTCCTTTCTACCCTCGTCCTTCTTCCACCACTCTAGCATCTCTTGTCGAGCCACTTTCTTTTTAACTTTTCTACCACCCCTATAGTCACGACACCTTTACTACAGCCTTTGGCCTCTCTGGTGCCTCCTTCATCGTCGGCGTCTCTTTCACTGTCGGCGCCTCTTTCACCACCGACACTCTCTCCAGAGGCTCCTCCTGGCCTTGTTCCTTCTTATCCTTTCTACTACACTCATCGTCTACGAGTTGAGGTTTCTTCTGATGTATCATCTTCTTCTGATGGGTCATCTTTCTTGGCCTCTTCTCCTCGACATGCTCTTCGTGATTGCCAGTCTATTTGGCCTCCTGCACGCTTTTGTTTAGCAGCTTTTGCCGAACCGACCTCTTATCGTGATGTTATTGTTCATCAGGAGCGGCAGCATGTGATGGCAGAAGAGATTGCTGCCATTGAGCGTACTGGCACGTGGGATATTGTCTCTCTTCCCGCGCGGGTTCTCTTGAGCGCTACAAGGCTCGTCTCGTGGAACATGGGTTTCAGCAGGAGTACGATCGTGATTATGATGAGACTTTTGCTCCTGTGGCTCAATGACCACTGTTCGCACTCTTCTTGTTATGGCGTCTGTTCGGGCATGGTCCATCTCTCAGCTTGATGTCAAGAATGTTTTTCTCAATGGTGAGTTGCGTGAGAAGGTTTATATGCAGCCACCGCCGGGGTTTTTTTGTTTCTGAGGGTATGGTTTGTCGCCTTCACCGATCTCTTTATGGTCTCAAGCAAGCTCCTTGTGCCTGGTTTGATCGTTTCTCTTCTGTTGTCACTGCGGCTGGTTTTTGGCCAGTGCTCATGATCCTGCTCTTTTTATTCACACTTCGTCTTGTGGTCGGACGCTTCTTCTTTTATATATTGATGATATGATCATTACTGGAGATGATTCTCAGTACATCATTTTTGTCAATGAGCATCTTAGTGAACAGTTTCTTATGTGTGATATAGGTTCTCTTCGCTACTTTCTTAGGGTTGAGGTTATTTCTATGTCTTAGGACTTCTATCTGTCCTAAGAAAAATATATACAGGATCTTCTTGATCATACTTCTCTTACGGATCAACACATCGCTGAGACTTCTATGGAGCTTAATGTTCATCTTCGACCCATTGATGGTGAGCCTCTTACTGATCCTACTCGCTATCGTTACCTTGTTGGGAGTCTTGTTTATCTGGGTGTCACTCGTCTTGACATTTCGTACCCTGTGCATATCTTAAGTCACTTTGTTTCTGCTCTCAATCAGCTTCACTATAGTCATCTTCTTCGTGTTCTACGATATCTTCGTGGAACCATCACTCGTCGTCTATTTTTCCCTTACTCCAGCTCTTTACAGCTCCAGGCATATTCTGATGCCACCTGGGCCAGTGATCACTCTGATCGCCGATCTCTCTCTACCTATTGTGTTTTTCTTGGTGATTCTCTCATTGCTTGGAAGACTAAGAAGCAAACAACAGTTTCCCATTCGAGTGCTGAGGTTGAGTTGCGAGCTATGACTTTGTTGATTGCAGAGGCTACTTAGCTACAGTGGTTACTTGAGAATTTTGATGTTTCTATTTCAGCACCCACTCCTTTTTTGTCTGACAGTACAGATGCTATTAGCATTGCTAAAGATCCGGTGAAGCATGAGCTTACCAAGTATATTGGTGTTGATGCTTGCTACATATGAACACAGGTGCAGGACTAGGTTGTTGCTCTTCAGTATATGCGTTCAGAGTTTCAGTTAGCAAACTTCTTCACAAAGGCACAGACTAGAGCTCGGTACAGCTTCTATCTCTCCAAACTTCGTATTGTTGATCCACCATAAGTCTGGGAAGTTGTTAGATGTATATTCTTATATTTGTATTTTTCCTATTGTATAATGGGTTATCTGCATATATATCATACTTGTACTTGTATATATATTGACTTATTAGCCTCATGATGAATACAAGCGATATTCGTAACACAAATGACGTGGAGGCAGTTTGTAGTCTGAAATGCTAACATATTATGAAATCTTACAATCTACCAAAGTATAAAAATTCATAATCTCAACTGCCAATGTTTGCTCCAAATCATGATGGAATCATGGAACTAGATGGTCAGACAACATTTCTATATGCATTTTTCGTTGCCGCATGCATTCGTTAAGAAACGAAGCCTTGCATAGACTGCGAAGGCAAAATAAAATTTTGAGTTGCCTAATTAAGTAGACGCACTACTTGGCATAGTATAAGGACCGGCTAATACTCTGTCGATTCATGTTACTAAAGGGATGATGTGCATGGTTCAAAGGCAATAAGGGCAAACAATAATTGCCTGCAAATTGCGTCCTTTCTGTATATATATGTAGAACAAAAAAGTTACTAAGACCAGATTCAAGGATTCAGTAAAAATATAAATGCAAAGGCAGCTTTAGAAACTACCTCAGGAGTGAATGTGAGACCAACTTTGATTTCTCCACAGTAGTGTTCACCTTTCACAACATTATATGCTGTTGGTGGAATACTCCCTTCCGTGTACACTGCTTCCAAAGGAATCCTACAAGAGCCAGTTTAGTTCGGCACTGTAAACTTTACTCCCATAACATCATTGCAATTTGCAATGCAACATAAATATAACGGCCAGAAGTAGAATATAAGAGTAGTAACTTCAAGATAGATGTTGTCTGCAAATATTTTAAAGAATTTGATATAACCATAGTAATTGTAGGATTGTACACATGAATGACAAGATGTACATACGTTGCTTCACCAACAAAATCGTCTGCTGTGCCTGTATCACTGTCCAAAATCTTGATCAACAGTTCTGTAGCTCGGTCAGACACGGTGAAGACAAAGCTTTCGTTCCATTCAGGGTTACTTCCTTTGCCTGCATGAGTGGATCATGTATTCGTGCTACGATTGCTAGGAAAAGTATTCAGTTAAAAAAGGCTAGGAAAATTAAGGCACATAGCATTAACATCAAACAATACACCAGAGATGCGCTTGAAACGAATGCTAGAAGGCTATAAAAGGGGGAAATATTCTGTAGACAAGGAACTGATACTCGTTAAAGATATCTGATCTCCTAGCTATAGAAATAATTCTTCCTTACATTTGCAAAATTTGGTGGGAATTTTTAAAAACTTTTAAATCTGGTTCCCATGGAATTTACACTTGATTTGGATTTCCACCTTATATTCACGCTACTACTATACTCACAATTCGTTACACTGTAAGTTAACTTGCATTATGTACATCCTAGAATTCGTGTCATCAAACTTTCTAAAGTTTGATCGTTACTAAGTTTAAAACTATCTAGATTGACTGTATAGATATTATATCATTAGATTTGTCGTTAAAATATTTTTATATTTTTATTAGTAAAGTTATAAAAAGCAGCAGTCAAAGTCGTATATCGGAAACTGTAAAAAATAAAAAGGAACGGAAGAAGCATTCTTCAAGCATATTATTACTGATTACCTGCATCCTAGTATTCCACATAACAGAATATACACATGGCATTGCAATGTTTCAGTATACTTCTGATAATCAAATTGTGGCACTCAGTTTCGCTAGATCGCTAGAGCTGCGGGCTAAACCTATTTGTTTCCTAGTTCAAACATTCAGGTTTGAAGAGAAAAAAAGGCATAATCACAACAGAGAAAAAAAGAACTGAACTGTTAATGAGGAAAAGGAACCAAATCAATGAGGATATCCACCTGATGCAATACTGCTCCTCTGCTCCTGTGAGCGGCATTTCAGAATTGCGTACGGGTCCATGTTGCCTGCGGGTTCAAATTGCCCACAAAAAAACTCAAATTGCCAATCTTCAAGAAAAAAAAATGGGCAAAACAACCAACCAACGGTGAACACAACAACAATCTAATGCTTGATTATATATAAATGATTTTTTTAAGGTGGAACAATTGGCTAGTACAATGATTGTAAGGCTAATAGATCTACATGTCACGGGTTCAAATAACATAAAATCACCGTGGAAAATTCATACAAGAAACTCATCCAACCTGTGGTACGATATCTAAAAATGCTGACCATGAAATCTGCATGTTTCCCTCGGACCCACGATTTGCATGCACGGCGTTTTTATGCTTACACTATTGATCGCTAACAGCCTAACAACCCACAATATCAATTCCCTCCCTACCCAGACAGACATCGCATAGGGCCGAAGCAGTGATCTAATGCGCTTAATCAATAAATCAATCGATGAATCAAAGATTGGCACAGCAACCAATAGCAATTAATACATCACATATTCACATGGGGCCTGAACAACCCCGGAAAAACAAAAACGGGATAGCAGCTGATGCGTACGTACACAGGTAATCGGTGTTCTCGAGACCCTTGGCCCCGACGAGCAGCACCTCCAGCGTCCCGTGCACCATCTCCTCCTCCTCCCTGTTCTGCTCGTGCGAGCCCCTGTGGCGAGGACGCGTGATGAAAGCGAGGCGCAGATGCAGAGACCCGAATCCCAGGGCGCTCTTTTTGTACGCGTTTGGCTACCTGCCTCGCCTGCTGCGTATTCAAACTCAGTATCCTAGCACGAAGATGGAGGTGGCAATTGGAAAAGGATTCTCTGGGTTGAGGAGAAAATACAGACGATCTACGGTGATTAGCATTAAGATATTATTTTCACTGTATAATGTAAAATGGATAGTTCAGAGGGAGAGATACAGTACTAAGGGAGCGCTAAAGGTGATACAGTTCCTGCTACAGTAAACAGGTCGTGTTTCTACCGTATGTATTCACTACAGTTTAATACATAATACTGTTTACATAACGTTGTCTTCTTCTGTTACTGCAGAGTCTCTGGATCCGTGTGGCAACGCGTGGCATGAGCGGGCGCACGGTATGGATGGCTGGCTAGTGGCTGTTAGCTCTGTCCGCCTGATTTCGCGCGTGATGGGGGTCTAAAAACGACCGCCGGTTGAGGCTCCGGCGGAGTCGCGCGCGGCCGCGCGATGTGGCGGAACCGCAGAAACCGAACCGTCGGAGAAAGGCCTACGGTCGGCGGCACGGTTCAAAACGTGGGCCTATAGTTTGTTGTCTTCGTGGTATCGTGGGCTTGCATGAAATCTCAAAATATGGGCTAGCTGGGCTTGTATTTTTGTAACGGGATGTTTCGTCTCTCGTGACGCCCTACCTGTCGCGAGATTTTTATGCGATTTTTGATGGAGGTTGAGTTTGATGTCCACGTCGGCAGCACACGACGGTGCCACGCGTCTCCGGCCCGGGGCCCCGCGGCCCCAACTTATCTGTCCACCTCACTCAGTAGTCAGTCCCTACTCCCAACAGCTTCGTCCTCTTCCGTTGCATCCCGCACCACACCAAATCCGCAACTACCTCCTCCGTCTCCGTCCGCGCCAATGGCCTCTCCCCTCGCCGTCGCCGTCTCTATCTCCGTCGCCACGCCCGCCTCATCCTCCCGCCTCGCCGCCTCCGCCGTCGTCCCGCCGCGTGGCTCCCTCCGCGCCCTCCGGCCGCGCCGGGGCCTCCGCGCCGGCACCCGGTCCCGCGGCGCGTCCGTGGTGTGCGGGGCCCAGGGGCAGGACACCGCCATCCAAGGTACAAGCGTGTATGCGTGCCTAGAGTTGAGCCTCCTCCTCGCGTTGAATCCACGTATCGATCTGGGATGAAATGGTAGCTGATCCGGTTAGGACGTACTGCTGCGCCCTTTGGTTACTCGCGATGGGGATTAGCCGTTTGAGCAATTGGGATGGCGATCTGCTATGTGGACGGAGCCTTATGGTGGAGTTCGGGCTTTCGGCGTTGTTTTGACTTTTGGGTTAGGATGTTGGGACTGGTTTCTTAAATGGAGTTCAGTTGAGGATTTCCGAGGAATAGGAGAGTGGCACAGCACAGTGTTAATGATATCATCTGTGACCGTGAAGGTAGCAACATGTTTGAGCCTACGCACAAAGGCACATTTGTAAATGTTTTCCTGCATGCGTGTGTGCATATAGGCACGCAGGTCTGCCGCGTGTTTGCGTGCAGTGCATTCGATGAATCATGGAGGCGTGTGTGCGGCAACACATTGTGTGGGTGTGGTTTTATGGAGCTCAAATGGATATGTACGTGGTCCCATGCGTTTCCAAATAAATTGTGGATCACTTGCTCACAGCATGGCTGTATATGCCCTTCAGATTTCATCTGCATGTATGCGAAGATGCAGAAGTTGTGTTAGCCCTATTAACAGCGCATAACATTGTTTTGTCGTACTCTGTAAGGAAAGTTAGAATCCATACATAGCTATTTATGACAGCAATGCTAATACTGACATCCTAACATACATATGGTGCCAAAAATATTAGAATGCATCATTTTTAACGATGGAACAATATGGGTATCAGAGCATACACATAGAGAATAAAAGTTCTATTTACACTTAGTAGTAGGTATATATATTGAAATAGCATTTCGTTCGGAGGGGCGTTATGTAATTTTATTGAGGGACACATGATTGTTGATGGAGAGGTATCCAGATTTTAGAGCTCAGAAGAAGGGCATTGTGTACAAGAAGTACTGGAGCCATGCTGGAATAGTGTGAGATGTTGCAGGAAAAAATGTTTCCATATTTCAAAAATTAGGATAATTGGGTATGTATTAGATATATGTCATGTGGGTACTGTACCAGCATTTAGGTGTGTGTTCCTGTACACACAAGATTATCAAGAAACACTGGTGTCGCATAAGCATAACCTTAATTATATGATTGTTACAGGTCCAGACTCTTGGTTCTGCATCATTTTGTAGTAGTTATTTAGATGGATTTATGTTTGTATGAGTATGATGTTAGATCCGGTGCTTTTTCATATACGATGAAGTGGCTGCAGGAAGACCTGTCACTAACCAATTCATTAAGAAGAACGTAAAGGTGTTAGGTTAGCTGTGAGTTTGTTGTACTGATGAGAAAATTCTCCGTTTGGGTATATGATTTCTTGGCTGAATTCTGTTGTTGCTTCAAAGTAATTGAATGTATTGCACGTAACGTAACTTTCTTCAGTGTTGTTATTTCTCATAAATAATTTTTCGACGCAAAAATTATAAAGACTTGTTGCAACAAAGCTGCCTTACAGTTTTCCAGAGACTACCAGTAGTTCGCAAGAACACATGCTTTAAGATGAGATGTATTGGTCGATCAGTAGAAGCATCACATGATCAAATTAATATTAAGAAAATACCCAAAATAATCACATGATTTTAAGAAAACATCCTCCCGGTACATTTTTGCACGTTTATTAATGATTCTGACACCAAACTTCTTTTGAACCAAGTTCAAGCATGAAGTTATCTGGGATGAAAATGAAACCTCTGAATTAGTCATTTAATCCTGATCTTTGTTTAATGTTTACTGTGTTGTCAATATTTCGCTGTTTTTTTTCTTCTGGAAAACTGTTAGTCTCGACTAGTCGACTGCCTGGTAACACAATATAATGATTGCTTAAAATATGATAATGTGGATGCATTAATGTAATAAGTACACGAACTGTCAAATTCTTAATCAGATCATAATTCTTACAATAATCAGGTCTAGGTCAAATAATACACTATTTGTGTGAATCACTTGTTCAACTGACAACATTTAGAATGCTGGTAAAGTCTCTTGATGCATGGATCCATGCACGATGAAAAAAAACAGCATATCTTACATGGTATGTGAATTTGGACAGATATATTTCGAAGAAAAAGTTAAGAAAAACATGCAAGGTGGAAACAAGAAAAGACTAAAAGAACCATTGTCCCTGCAGTAGCAAATTTACTTGTTGATTCATATTTTCCAAGGCAGTGATAAATTTCTCTCAACTTATACTTGTAGAAAATTTATACATTAACTTTGATTAGAATGCTTATGGTCACAGGCCTCTTATTGAATAGCTTTCACTGTATACCTATTTTAGGGTGATTGCTGTGCTAACTAATTGCTCTCAACCTAATTCTTTTGCAGTTCCTGATGTGACTAAGTCAACATGGCAATCGCTTGCTGTGGAGAGTGAGCTTCCAGTTCTTGTTGAGTTCTGGGCTTCGTGGTGCGGACCATGCAAAATAATGGATCCTGTCATTGGCAAACTTTCAAAGGAGTATGAAGGGAAGCTGAAATGCTACAAGCTCAACACTGATGAAAACCCCGACATAGCAACCCAGTTTGGCATCCGGAGCATCCCTACCATGATGATATTCAAGAACGGTGAGAAGAAAGACTTGGTGATTGGTGCTGTGCCGGAGAGCACCCTCGTCACCTGCATCGAGAAATATGTAGAGAGGTGAAAATCAAATTGAAGATTTTCTAGGCAGCTAGCCTTCAACTTTTATGCCAGGATGGATATATATCATCGTCATTGAACCCTTATATGGTAGTTGTATGTAGATAATAATGCGAAAACCTCCGATAAATGCAATTCAAGTCTGAGAGGTCTTCTGGATGAAAGGCACAAAGGTTGCTTTAGTCTAGCCTAAGTTTCCATTTTTCATTCGTTGTGTTGTATATAGTATATGTAGATTTGCCAAATCATATTCGATCTAATGGTCCTTCTGAGAATCTCCATCAGATTTTGTTGGGCTGAATTAATGAATCAGAATCTGTCACCGAATGTCATTGTCGTGATGATTTTGTGGATGAATGTTGATCAGGCATTTCCTCGTGTGTGCATGGTTAAAAGCATAAATCTGTATCTCTTTGAGCTGGGCCTTGCAAGTTGCAAGTACCAACTATCAGCTGGCGTAAGAAAAAGAACTCGTACCTCGGACCGAGGGCTTTATCGCCTGTTTGGCCAGGTGGAAGTAGACCTGTTCAGACCCGGGCCGGGTTTTGGTCGAGCCTGAAAAAAATCCGATCTTGAATGGGCAGACTTGAGTCCGGCTCAAAAATTGTTTTTTCTCGTAAAATAATATTCTTTTTAATTATTTTTTGAATAAAAATCAATATTTAATTCATTTTCATAATAAAATAGTTCTTATTATTTTTATTCCCATTGTTGGGCTTTGGGCCGAACATCAAGGTTCGATCCTAAAAAAATCAGGTCAAGCTCAGGCTGAACCGCCCATAAACAGGTCTAGGTGGAAGCATCCAATAAGTAAAGATTTTTTTTGTTATCATGGGATTTGTTAATCACCACGTAAATGTTTCTCAAAAAAGTAGGTACGCTCTGGGCCTTAGATTTGCTTGTGAGATTTTTGCTCGAATTCCTGTACCGTTCATATTTCAAAATCTAACCTTGGCCACGCCACGTGGCGTGACAAATAACATTGTCATACCACAAGATAAGTTCTGCATTGAGCCAAAAACTAACATGTTTTGCCAAATTAGTGGAGTGGCATGGTTTGGCCACACAGAATTGATGATGTGGTAGTGTGTATTTGTCACGCTACGCCTGGCCAAAATAGTCATATTTGCAAATAAAATTAGTGAATGGTTATTAATAAACGAACGTTCAAGTCCGGACAGGTTATCCCCCACAATAGTGAGCTCTAGGTCGATGGCAAATGAACGTCCATGACTTGGAGTTAAGCTCATCGAGCAGGCTAATGTAAGGATAAAGTATTGTAAAAGTTTTGTGATAATCGTTTAGTCACACACATTCAGAAGTGTGTCAGACGGACATTATAAACTAATTATCTCGTGTGGGTCAAGTTATACAACCTCTGCAGAGTGTAAAACTATTCGAATAGCCGTGCTCACGGTTAAGGACAGGCAAGATGCATTTTCACATAGTAGATTTTAGTTTTAATTTCAAAAGAGCAAATTTGGGAAACCAGGAGCAGTTGAGGCTCTCGGGTAGTTTTCTGGCAGCCAGAGCCAGTTGGGCAGCTAGAGCCCTATCTTGTGAACCTTGACAGTTAGAACCTTTATACTAGTGGTTGGTAGGTAGAACCTCCACCAGTGATGCAATTAATTTATTTATCGAAACTATTTGTGCTTTATGAAAAATGTTTAAACTTTAAATATTGCTTTGTGCAAAAGAACCCTGTAAGCCTCATTTGTTAAAACTATGCATATGCATTTTTCTAAGACTCACAAAGTACTTCATGTACTCACATACTACACTCAACAAATCTCAGGAATCTTCAATGATGCCGTGGACGACTATGACTTCTACGCTTGTGGCTTGGACAAAGGATACCTGGAGTACTAGGTTGCGCTCCCCAGTCGAGTGCTGGTGGGTAATTTGATGGGTCACCACTTGAAGTTTAATCTTTACATTTCCGCTGCTGTAAGACTCAAGGTTTTTTTGACATCTTTTGTATTAAGTGGCCATAAGGCCAATACTCAGTTATTTATTAATATTATTATGTGATTCGAACATGTTATCAATGATGTAATTGTATGCACTAGCTACTAATTCAGAAACTGGTGCAAGAAATACATAGGTTTTCGGATTCAGAAATCCGGATCCCGACATGCAGTCCAGTGGTTACCGATACCATCGAACCTTGAACGTTTCTTTTTCCTCCGAGAATGTCACTTGTGAACTTCTTCACCTCTGCCTCGGCATGATGAAAGATACCAACAATTTGCGTTGGACCCGGCCTAATAATTCGTCGTGCAAGTGGGCACGGCGTGCATGAATGAATATCCTGCGCGACAGATGATCGACCTGACAGAAACCAACCGATGTGGCGTTGGATGCGTGCTGTATCGCCGCGCTGAGTTGGGCCGCGCAACCTTCGGTCCCCTCCCCTGGTGTAACTAGGCAGGCACGACGTTGGTTTTGCGCCATTAGCATCAGGCCGGCTATTATCTCTGCCGCATTGATCACGCACGCACTCACACAGCTGCTGCATTGCAGACTTGCGGTATGCGGCTTCTGCATGAGTATGGCCTTGTTGCTGCTTTGCTTGTGTTGGAGTTGATATGATCAAATGAACAGTTGGCGGGCAATCAGCTCACGTTAACAAACATGTCTGCCAGTAAATTAAATTTTTCTAATAAAGAACAAAACATAAAGCTCAGATTTATTTTGAACACATCACCGAGCAAGTTCATATAAAATAATACAATCAGAATTCAACAACGGAATTTACAACATAAATTTTTGCCACAAGAATAAATCATCGACATAATCACAAAGTCCTCTACAAGAATACTTTACAATCTCAGGTAAAGCGGTAAAATCAAACTTAGAATTAAATTACAATATGAATCCTTTACACACAAAATTAAAACATTAATGCAAACTCAGAAAGTTATTCGGAAACTACAATATGAATTTAAAAGTAATAATGCAACACTGTTACATTCTCAAATGGATTACATGAATTCATTGCAAGCAAAAGTGACGTATTAATACAAGCACAGGATTAATTACAATAATGATTTACAACAGATCAAAATAAAAATAACAACTTTGAGTAAATTACGAAAGAATAAAATGAAATCTTGCATCGCATGTCGCTAAAGCCTTCCTTGCATCCTTCTACATATATCGCCAGTCGTCAAAACCATTCTTCGGCCAATCCGAATACCCTGCACACATTTTCCGCAAAGACCAAAAGATCAGCCGCAGACCAAAATCAATAAACTAAAGTTAGGAGTAGAGAAGAATTGTTGTCAGATTTGGAAAATCATTGAAATTCCTAGACCAACCTAAGTTAGTCAGCACCATCTCACTTCCAGTGGGTCTCATCACCCGGTAATTTTAGAATCCGACACCCACAACACCGACTTATCTCAACCGTAGAAAATCCGACATTGCCTATGGAACAATGGCTTATTTCGCATTACCAACTTACCGTCTGCAGTAGAAAAGCCAAAGAATAGTACAAAGAACTCTCCATGGATCAAAAGGTCCTTAACTAAACATTCCTATGTGAGAGTGAATAGGATAAGGAGAGAGCAAATAAGTCATGCACAGGCCTAGAGAAATGCCCAGCCCAAATGCACCTCCCCTTAAGCTTCTCCCTCACATAAGACATAACCCATCCCCAGCAAGAGCATAAGCTGCCTCACAAAGCTAACAAGCCAAGCCAGCTCCACCAAGCTCCTCATCTCTTCCCACAACCGAGAGCAACCAAAGAAGAACAAACAAGCCAAGCACTGCCAACCAACAAAGCCAAAACCACAAGCCTATCCCACTGCCTCCACAAGGCAAGGCAAAAGCAAGAGCAAGCCACCAACCTCATCAAGCATCACCCACCACATCACTGCCTCAACATTTAAAGCCAAGCAGAGAGCAACCGGAGAAGGGGAGCAAAGGAGACGGGAAGACCGACAGAGCCAGGACGACAAGCGACGACTAAAACCGACAACAACCAACGGAGACAGCGCCAAGCCGATAAGAACAAAGAGGGACCAAAGCAACCAAAGGGAGCACCGGAGAACACCTTGACCACCACCGCGGCCATTATCGCCACCACTGCCCATCCATATCCCAGATCCGACTAAGCCATAGAGGTAACCACCATTCTTTTCCACACTTCCATTTTGCCCAAGCCGAACCCATCAATAGCAGCATTATCATCAACAACCCACAATAGCCCACCATTTACCCCTCTATCTTTTTGTCCCAAAAATGAACCCCCGGTATGAACTACACATTTCGAAGAGCACATGCAACAATCACAGTAGCATTAGCATCATCCACAAATCCATCTCAGAGCGGGGGGGAGGGGGCGAGGTCAAGGGAGAGTAGAGTAGTAATACCTCAGTGCATAGGCGACAACATCACCACAGACACAACCCACTCCATCACCATTATTCATGCATGAACATCAAGCAACAGAAATCAGTAAAGAAATCAACTCAAAAGAAAAAAAACCGATTTAACAGAAAAGGAAATAAAAAGGGGAAACCGGGTAAGAGCAAGCCACAAAACCGGCGAGCGAGCCGAGGGGGGAGCGCACGCGTAAGTGAAGCGGGCTGGAGGCTCAAGGCCGAACCAGCAGCAGGACGAGTAGGCGAGGGCCGGCGGCCGCAGGCCAGGCCGGGCCGAGCCAGCTGGCGCACGGACCGAAAGCACAGAGGAGGCACGGCCGGGCAGAACCAGGGGAGAGGACAAGCGGCGCGCGATCGAGCGAGCCGGAGTCGAGCTCGCAGGCCGAGCCGCATGCAGGAAGACCAGGGCGCGCAAGGGAGCTGGGTGCGGGCAGGCGAGGCCAAGCCGGCGGCCGCAGCGCAGGGCCGAGGGCAGCACCAGGGGCAAGCGGCACCATGAGCCACTTCCGGCGGGAGCAAAAAGCACCAGGGAGAAGCAGTAGAGAAAGAGGGCGGGACCTCACGAGGCCCCTACCCCAGAGCCGTTGGATTAGGAGGGGAGAAGGATGAGTGGTGGATGATTCTTCTTTTGGGGCCATTGGATTCAAGAAGAGGGAGGGAATGAGTGGAGATGAGGGAGGGGCCTCTCCTTGGGGAGAGTGAGGCCTCGTCCCAGAAGATTTTTTTTCCACCAGGGAGGCGTTCGGCCGGATGGGTAGGAAAGAGAAAGGAAAGAATAAGATACAGATAGAGAAAGAAATTAGGTGGGGAAAGGGGATTTGGTGAAAAAGGGTAGGAGAATAAGAAAATAAGAGGGGATTAAGTAAAAGGTAAATTTTAGGGGAGGATTGGTAGCAGTCGTAGTAATTTTAGCAGTATATTGATCACTACAGGTGATAAGCGTTGGCGCTGTGAAATTTCTAGACCAAACGCATTTAAATAAGCCACGTATGAATACACAGCAGTAGATTGTCAGTATAAAATAAAAAGCAGAAAAATGGATAAAATTTATCAAAGATTTTATAAATAAATTAGTCATCGATAAAACTCATTAGATTAAATAAATAATCTGAGGCGTTAGAAAAAAAATAGCAGTAGGGCAACCGGTGAAACAAAAGCCGGGAAAAATACATAAAATTAATCCGAGTCTATATAACGAAATTAATCACCGATAGAACTCCCTAACTTAAATAAATAATCTGATGTGCTAGAAAATAATTTAAGCAACACCGGCATAAAATCGATCATGCATTTTTGCATGCGTAAAAATTAAATAAACCTAGTTGCATGCAAGTACGTGTAGTAACTTTATTTGTCACGCGATAAAACCCGAAGATAGGCAACTAGCAATCCTAAAGCCAGTAGACCATAGAACGACCGCAGTTGGGAGTGCTAACCTAATAGGGGTCCAAAAAATGTTATAAAAATTAAAATCTGCTGACCAAGAAAATCATTTAATTAATGTACACCTAGTAGCACCCAAATGCCACTAAGTATTTACTTATTTATTTATTATTCGCGCTGTCGTATAAATTGCAGCAGACGAACCAACGCAGGCAGGAGTAGCTGATACCGATTTTTTTCGACGCTAATCTTTTCTACGACTACGAATGCAAGCTTATCTCTTGAACATAAATATAGTTATATTAAATGTAAACTACATATTACTGTGTCATATATGTACATGCATCAAAACTATATCTCAAAATTAAATCAGATAAAAGAGATAAAGTTGAAAGAGATGAGAAAAGAGTTAATATTATGGCTAGTAAAAGGGGCCCATGGCAAGAAAGAGATAAGGGAAGAGGTGAGACTATTTACATATGGTTAATATATAAAGATCAACAAAATTCTCACCTGGATAAGGGGCTGTAATTTAAGTGCCAACCATTTTCTCGTTTTGACGAGAAATGCTACTTTGTTACGTGACTATACTCTCCACATTAGGTAAGTATTATAGTGTGAGTATATGATGAAGGTGAAACTCATGACCGGTAAGAAAAGTCCAGAAGTGGGGATCCAAAGAGTTATAGTAGCGTACGGTGGAGTGTTAGGTGGCGGAGAGTCCGGCCCAACTAACATTACAGGAACTCGGTAGATGGTGGGGTTAGCACCAACGGAAAGTAATGGGTGGAGACTTATTCACGTAACTTGAAAAACGTTCTGTGTTCTGATCTCAAACTCGCATCAAAGGAAATACAGGGGATCCAATTCAAAGAGAGCTTAGAGTAGTTACGGGTAATGTGGTACAAGCCTACGCAGTGCTAAATAAAATCATGAATTCATGCATGTCTCCTGTATTGAAGTCTACGCGAACCACTGGGGGTATATCTTCTCTCCGAGTGATTAGTAGTCTTTTCAGTATTAAAATCCGCCACCTAAATTTTTGATGAGTTATTTATTTTCAGAAAAAGAGATGATCTAGAAAGTGTGATAACGAACAGAGATGAGTCATCCAGTGCATTCTTTAGCTATTAATGCTTGCTGAGTACACTAGTGCTCAACCTTACTATTATTCTCCTTTATTAGATCCTAGTCTGGCTGAAAACTATCCCTAGTGGGACAAAGAACCCGATGAGACCATAAGAGACGAGTGCGCTGACTACGAGGAGCAGGACGAGGTGGACACCATATTTGGTGCATGGGACAAGTAGACGACCAGTGGAGCATGGCAGGTAAGCGAGGGGATTTAGTCCCATTTTGCTGTTGTAAATTACTACCTGATAGTTAATATTTTAAAAGTTTGATTACGCGTATCCCAAAACGACATTAGAGAGAGAGAGAGCAATTGAGATAAAAGTTTCCCAATTAATCGCTGGCGGCAACAATCGTGCCGTGATCAACATGAGTGCCGCAAGAAGTGTCAGACAGCCCAGAAAGGCACAAACTGCTGGTCGTCGTAGGACTGTGTGAAATGCACGCTTAGCACTACCTTGTTGCTGTAGCAGGATCGCTCGCGAGAAGTGGCGAACAAGTTCAATAAAGCGCATCTGAAAATGCGGTGGTGCGCGGCCGCTGCGCGTGACGCGGCCATGGCGCTGTGCTGATCTTATCGGGCCTCCCATCCGGAACAACCGGATCGCGTCCCCTGCCAATGTTAGCGTAGTAGAAATATTTTGTACGCAAGTGCGAATTATCTCTCGGCGTTTATGCGAAGAAATAAATTTGATGATTGAGAAGATAAGATCTCCACGTCGCAACAAACACGAGAATCTTGACATTACGTGTGCATGCAGGAGAAGAGTTGCGTTTGTTATATAGAGGGGGGCAGACTAATTTGTTGTTTCCACTTGCCTTTTTTTTCGTTCAATTTGTTTGCCTTCTGTAGCTCACAATTTGACCAATTTTTTTATTTTTACAAGCAACATTTTGATCCTTTCGGATCATGGGTGGTACTAAAGGATTATCATATGTTCACTATGCTATCATGTAGGGTGAAAACGGATCGGATAGTTTCCGACTTATGCGGACGGAAACGGGTTCGGATTATCTCGGATCGGATTTTCCCCAGATAATTTTTGTATCGAAAACGAAATCGGATTAATACGGCGGTCATGCTATCCGGTGGATACGAAAACGAATATGAATTATCCGGGTTTCAACCCAAAAGAGGAAAGGAGATTTTAATTGATTTTCGAATTTCAGAAAATGCAACAAATCAAATAGTCTTTTAGAAAATAGCAACTAGAGTTAAAAAATTCTAGAAAAAATCACAGAATTCCTTGAATTATTTTTAAGTTAATAAAATTAATTCCAACTCAAAGTTGGTTTTTATTTTTTGTATATAAATTATTTTTAATTTCTAAAAATAGGAAAAACCTTTTTTTAAACCCAAAAAATCATTAAATTAATTAAAAATTTCTTTTTCAATTCAAATCCAATAAAATCCCAGAAAACTCAATAAATTTAATTTTTGACATTAAAAACTAGAAAATTAAATAATTGACTATATTTTATTATTATTTCCTTTTTAACGAGGAAAACTCTTTTAAATCTCAGAAAATCCAATAAAATAGTAACTTTATTAATTTTATTTTTGGTAACATACTTTGGGATGTTACAGTCATTTGCGTATAGATTAACCATCCAGCCTAATCAATGTTAGTGTGAACTAAGTTTTATGTATGTGATGAACTAAGTGTGAATGCATGATGACTTGTGACTTTGTGAGTTATGACTTATGAGCTAAATATGGTAAACTAAGTGTTATGTTTATGATGAATTAGTTAATGCAGCTTGCTAGTGCCAACGTTATGTGTAGTTGCTAAAAATATGAACAATTCATGAATGTTTGCATCAAATAAATTAATTATATGTTTTCATTAATTTCTGGCATACAATTTAAAGGGTTTTCATGTTCCGGAAAATATCCGCGACTGTATTCGATATTATTCATATTCGTATCTATATCTGGATCTAGAAAAAAAAATGAAAGCAAATATGGCATATCCATTATCCGTCTGTATCCGATCCGTTTTCACCCCTACTATTATGTAGAGTGGATAAGGCAGGGTAACTTAACTATGATTCAAGTCTAGCACCATCATTTGTCTATCTCATGATGTTGAAACATGACCTAGTCAAAAATGAAAACAAAATAAAATATGGCAGATTTGAGCGCTGATATTTTTTAGGAAGTAAAATTGAATTTTCTGACCGTTGGATACGGCTGTTGATGTTGGTCTCATCGACGAAAATTTTACTTATCTCGAAAATAAGGCGTTCCACACCGCAAAGAATCTAAGAAGCAGATCACCCACCAAACAAGGAGAAAAGCGTCTAAGAAAAAAAAAAAGCGTCTAAGAAAACAAAGAAGAAAAGCAGAGCAGCCGCTTTCCTTTGGCTGCGAAACTACCCCCAAGGAAGAAAACCCAAAAAATCTCCTATCCTCTCCTCTCGACGTCGCTCCCATCAAAGGAAGCCGCCCACCTCCCACTTCGGTTCGGTCTCTGCACCGCCGTTCCATGCCTCCGCGCCTCTCGTTTCTTCTTTATTATATCCCACAACCGCGGCTGACGTCGACGGCGCACCCGTCGACTCCTCGTCCCTTTCTCTGCGTATTTATCCCGAGTCTCCTCTGCACGGGACCTGCAGAGAGAGAGAGAGAGGGAGGCGGACGTTGGGTGTTCACTGCTAGCTCAGGTCAGCCCAATGATTCCCGAGTCGTTAATTCCTCTGTGCTTATTGGTTCTTGGTGATGCCTTGATGTGTGTGATTTTATTTTTTTCTACAAAAGTAGTTATATTATGTCTGTTTTCATGGTTTATATCTGCAGCTCTGGTTTGGTTTCTTTGGTGCTATGCTGTGCATTTTAGGTGAATTCTTGTGGGTGTGAGTGGATGTTTCTATGTGGATGGAAAAGGTTGTAGCTTTGTGTTCTTGAATTGTTCCATTCTCTTTTCAGTATTAGCTACTTGTAAATCATTTAAAAATGATGAACACTTATAGATGAATCGCAATGTGTTTGTTCTTGAGTTTTTTTTTTAGGTTGTTCTTGAGTTTATTACTTTAGTTCTATCGGTGTTCTTCTACCTTGTTGGTGCAGTTGTTGACAGGATGTAACGACCATTTTTTTTAGGAACACCAAACGTGTTGTACTTCCTTGTTGGCAGGTTGGAAGTTGGAACTCACATTTTTTTATCGTCCTCGTCCTAGTTTCTTCATTTCTGCATATGTTGTTTCTGTAGGTTAATCTTTTCATGAACTGTACGTCTCTTGGAAAGAAACCATTCCGGTAGTTTCTCTGTTCTTGGTTTCGGGGTCTCTAGTGGAAAGAAGAGGGGAAAGGATTAGGATGTTGCTTCACTCTTACACATCGATTGAATCTTGCCGTACACCAAATAATGATCTGAGAAGGAATAGTTTTTTTTTCTCATTTGGCCTATCTTTTGAACGGCGTAGAAAATCTAGCCCAACGCCAACGAGATAGTAAATTCGCGAAACAGTAAAATAGAGCAATGCCGAGAGGGGAAACGATGCACTGGAGATACAGTGCATAGCACTGTTTGACCAGTGCCGACTTGACGTCGCAGGCTGTAATAACCGTTAAAAGCATTACAACAGTGCAAAAACGGTGTTGTTTTTTACTGTTTTGTTTATGAATGGTTATTTTTGCTATTTGCTTAAAAAATATATTATTTTACCTAAAAACTCGAGAAGTAGCGGTTCCTATTTGAACAGTGTTATTATAATTTTTGCTAGATCGAAATGATAGAAATCTGTACAGGTTAAATCGGGGTTTAGTATTGGTATTAGAGCACACAAAACAATTTGGCATTTGACTTTGATACTAATTAATTAACGGTGTAAACCATCAGAACTTACTGGATCCGTGTGCTTGGATAGTTTTTTTTTTTTGCTTTCGATCTATCAGAACAGATCAGGCCATCTATCAATGGATTTGAATCATCTTGCTTTTCGTTCATTTCAGCCACGCCTCGGGATTCCATTAGGAATTTAGGATGCCTGTCAGTTGATCACATCACACTATTGATCAATACTTGATGTGCCAAGGGTGCTCATCAGCCACAGAGACTTAGCTGAACACCTGTAGGAAAACGACGTGCTTGGAGCTCTGCTTGATAGTCAATGAAATGTGTATAATTATGAAAAGGAGAAGTACTGCATATGGACACACTAGTTTTGTCAGCACATAAGGCCTGTGCAGCTTTGCTTCTACGGATAGGGGGCTATAAGAGAAAAAAAAATCTCAAAGTTGTTGGCTAAATTATTAATTGTTTCCCGACCCTATCACAATTCACAAGTTGGAACCATTACCTTCGTTTTTGTTCTTGTCTTCGGCGATCACTAGATATGCTTAAATATGAGTCTTTTGTTGTGTTCAGTCTTGTTTGAATATGCGTCAAGTGCTCTTTATTCTAATTAGTTCATTATTATTGTGGTCCATATCAGTACCCCGCTTCATCGTTGAATTTTGATTATTAGCCTGTAGATAGAATCAATTGACAGGCCAGTCTTTAAACAATATATTACAGCACATTTTTCCTGCCAATTCAGCAAGATCAGGTTGAAGATTATGGTAGGGACGTGCGAGCTGTCTTCTTCACCATTCGTTGTGCGGTCAATTCTGTTCCATCGGTCTTTTCTTGTTTTTTAAGAACATCTACAGCGGTCCACGTCACTTGTTACTAAAGAGTTGTCACATTAGCATTTAGATGACGTGAAGAAGAGACGATGGAGTTGTTTCTAGATGAAAAAATCAGCAAATTGTTAATAACAAAATACAAGAAACGACTAAATACTCTATTAGAGACTTACTTGTTACTTAAAATGTATTTTGTGGGTCCCACTGTCTCCAAGTAAAATATCCACCAGATCACTTATGCAACATAATTTCATTATTGATATGATAAATGAGTCAAAACATGTAGGACACAAAGTTATACTTCATTATTGATCATCAATAATCATGCACACTTAGAGCAATTGAAGTCTTAGACACAAGCTCAAGAAATAATCTATTGAAAGACTTGTTTCTTTTTATTAGAGCATCTACAACAGTCCACGTCAGCATTTACTAAGGGGTTGACACATCAGCATTTAGGTGATGTGGAGGAGAGAATGTGAGATTATTTTTAGATGAAGAAACTATCAAATTGTTAATACCAAGACACAGAAACAACCAAATACTCTATTGAGACTTACTTATCTAAAAACGCGTTTTGTGAGTCCCACTGTCTTAAAGCAAAATATCCACCAGATCATTTGTGCAGTCTGATTTTATTATTGATATGATAAATTAGCTAAAACATCTAGGCCACAAAGTTGTACTTCATTATTAATCATCGAGAATCATACACACTTATAGCAATTAAAGTCTTAGACACAAGCTCAAGAAATAATCTATTGGAAGACTTGTTTTCTTTTTATTAGATGGAGTACTCTCCTCTTAGTACCAAACTAAGAAACAAATTATTATAGATGCTCTTAGATTGAATACTCTCTCTCCTCTTAGTAACAAGCTAAGAAATAAACTATTGTAGATGCTAACAAAATCAAGGAGTTAATCCGGTCAGTGTTTCAGTGATCTGGTGGCCTTGTCCAAAATAAAGTCTAGTAGCTACTGGCCACATGTTACTCCGTTAAGAAGTAGATTATAAATGCCAGTTGCTTTCTTCTCTGCCTGCCTCTCAAGGCAATATCCGTTTGTCAATTACAAGTATAGACGTACTCCAAGTTGGGGAAATCGACTTGTCACTAATGACTAGCCTCTTAAAATCCATGATACAATCAATGACATGTCTGCGATTTGCCAACTACCCTACTGGATAAGAACAGCAACATCAGATAAATACAAAATTGTAACATAAAATAGTTTGCAGCAAGAGTAATAATGTCGAACGCGTGCATTCATGTCAGGTTACCATTGTTGTGTATTGATATGGAGGCATGGAGCATTTCTTTACGTTTTCTTCGCTTATCTGAGGTATCTTGTTTAGCATGAGAACCTATGAAGTTTGGAACTTTGAATAGACTAATCAGGACTGAACAATATCGTATCTCTGGACCCATCAATCCCATGGTTGCGCTTCTTGTGGTTTCATCTGACCCTTTTGGTGACACCGCCCGCCTTATCACTGGGTGACAGCATCTGCACATGAACCGGTACGGCAACGCCACAAAGATTGTGCAGTTACGTGTCTAGCTCTATTCTTCTCGTTAGTTGTGTTGCTCTAGTCTGACTGCTCATCTCACACGGTATCTTTGATGACCAATATATCTTTTTGATTGGTTAGAGTTTGTTCAGGGGGCTTCTTTTCTCTCTTGCCGAGCATTTTCTTTGGTCATCGGTAACGATATGATGTGACCCTCTGGTTCGTTTTGCAGTGCTGCGAGCAATCGACAAGAAGACAGCAAGCACGCCAGAGACAGGCGTGTAAGCGCAGTTGAAGGTGCAAGAGCATAATTAATGGATCAGGTTTGCACGACTGGTGTCAGTGACAGGCCTACGGTGGGCAGTAATGATACGGCGAAGAGAGTCAGCAGGGACATGCCAGCAGCGGCAGGCGGTGACAGCTTCGACTGCAACATCTGCCTGGACTTCGCCGTGGAGCCGGTGGTCACCCTCTGCGGCCACCTCTACTGCTGGCCTTGCATCTACGAGTGGCTGAGCCATGACGCGGAAGCGGACACCAGCGCCGGCAGGAGATCGCCGAGTCGGCCGTGCCCCGTGTGCAAGACCGCGATCACGCCGGACACGCTCGTGCCGCTCTACGGCCGTGGCAGCGGTAGCTCCAATAAACCACGGCACAGCACGGTGGCCATCCCGCGCCGGCCGACCGTGCACCGGGAGGCCGTCGAGCAACAGAGCGCGCAAAGCAGCGACGACAGCGACCGCCAACATGAGAGCACGGAACCCGACCCGCCAACTCGGTCACCCCGGCACGCGCATGACTATGCCAGTCACGCGCGGTTCGACGTCCTCCACCCTCCACCGCTCGGGCGCGGCATGAATATGATCCACCCGACAGCCGGAGGGGTGCTCGGAGGGATGGCCGTGGCGGCGCTCCCGTGGTTGTTCCGTGGCCAGGTGCCGCCGCAGGGTGCGTACCACTTGAGCCCTTACCACATTGCCGCCGTGCAAAACATGAGCCCGAGGCTGAGACGCCGGTACATGGAGGTGGAGAGGTCTCTGCATCAGATATGGTTCTTCCTCTTTGTGTTCGTAGTGCTGTGCCTGCTACTGTTCTGAAGCAGATGTTGTGCAACCTCTGTGGATATAGCGTGTGGTGTACATACTACATAGTAAAATATTTGACGTATAACTAACCAAGTGTCTGGGCCATGTGATGCGAGAGTTGCGATGACATGTGGGCACGTGAGACGAGACAGGCGCGCCTCCTTACTAACCAGGAATTGACGAGTCCTGGGCACAACATACATGATGCAAATCACTCCTGGGAATTGAGGGAGCCTGTTTAAGAAATGCAAACTCTCCTTCTAAGGGATCAGATCGCAGTACTACACTAGAATACGCAATTGCAGAAGCGTTAGAACAGCGTTTCAAGGTTTAAGAGTGTTACTACAATGTTTCTGCCATACCATCATCTGAATTCTCTCTTCACCTTTGGGCCACTAGCGAAGTAGCAATGAGTTCGAAATGTCTTGCATTTCGCGGACAAAAAGAATAGCATGCACGGCAACTTCCATAATTCATATCCCAAAAAAGAACGGAAAGCACCAAGATTCAAAATGGCACTTAATGATATAACTAGCAGCCATGAATATCATCTTCTGTCAGTTTGTGTCGGACCACCTTTGTACATCAACCGATCCTCGCTGGTCTTCCAGTTGATTAATTCGGATGAGGATGGTCCCAGGGTTGGCTTTATCTTCAGTCCACTGGATTGATTTCTTCTCCAGATACTTCATCACCTGCGAATATTCAAATTCATCAGGTAAGACATACAACACCATCTATGTGCAACATGCAGCTATCATTCAAATGTTGGAAAGTCGAGTCACTTTGTACAAATGCTACATACTTCAGTCAATGCCATTCCACCCGTGTCACTATATAGATAATTCAACATGCAAAATATGAAATATGTTTAAACCGCCTTGATATCTCCTCACCTCATTTATAGATTCCGGGGGTGAAGTATTTGCAAATAGTTAACCCACCGGAATGAACTATCAGACCTCACGAATCCCGTGCATGACAGAAACAAATACTTCATTCATAGGCATTACCACATTTGCCAAACAAGCTACAATACAAACACAACGGAAAGACCCAAGCCTACACGAACTATCACATGCGCACAAGCATATAGAGAGCATTCAAACTTTAGGCACAAATCCGTTGAATCTTGATGAAGGCCTAGAAAGGGTTAAGGCACAAATTTACAAATTGTGCGGAGAAAATGATTAACTAAGCAGGGCCTACAATCACAATCACACTTCACAAGCATACACCAGCATGATTCTATGATTATTCTATTCAACTATAACTATTGTACAACATGCCCCCCTGTTATGCTTCATTTTTTTCAAAAACAAAATATCAGCATTTTATTTAATTTTGTGCCATATTTTTTATCAAGAAATGGTTGTTAGCCTGAATAATGAGTTAGCAGGGCGGCCTGATTGAACAAATCTGAAAAAACAGAAACCAATTAGCAAAGAGGGGCTCTATTGTGCGGTTAGCTGCACAAAACGTTGCTCGCGGACAACGTCGACTGATTTTGCATGCCCCATGTCGACATGGAAAGCTGTGCCATGCCCCACACGCAGCTTATCCCTTCCACTCCCCCAGCTTCTCTATTCCTTCTCTCAACACTCTTGCACACAACCGTCGCCGCCACCCACGCGACGCCCTGCTAGGTCGCCAGCGCCGAGGACTGATGAGTCTGACTCCCTCATCCTGTGCATCTTGTCACGTTGCTCGCGGACAACGTCAACTGATTTTGCACGCCCCATGTCAACATGGAAAGTTGTGCCATGCCCCACACGCAGCTTATCCCTTCCACTCCCCCAGCTTCTCTATTCCTTCTCTCAACACTCTCGCACACAACCGTCACCGCCACCCACGCAACGCCCTGCTAGCTCGCCGGCGCCGAGTACTGATGAGTCTGACTCCTTCATCCTGTGCATCTCGTCCTCTCTTGTGCTATGCTTCTCATCTTCTCCCATTCATGCAACCATAACATGCATCGTGACCTGCTACTGCCTATGCGTCGCCATTCTTGGAGCCTCACCACCGGTGAAAGCTGCGGCTGTCACCGCCTCGCCGAGGAAGAAGCCTCAATCGCAGCCAAGGTGAACCATTTTCTAATCGATTTTTCCGATTGGAAAGTTTTTGAATTTGGGTTAAAATTTGATTTCCCATTTGAAAAGTTTGCAAATTCAGGTTGAATGTTTGATCCGCTCTATTGAAAGTTTTCAAAAGTTTGGGCTGCTGGATATTTTTTATTCCCCCATTTGAAAGTTTTGTATAATCTGAAAGTTGAAAGTTGAAGTTTTCAGAATGATTTGGAAGTTTTCCAATTGAAGGCAGGCCGCATGGTGGCCTGGCGTCCCCGTGCCTCCTTCCACCTTCCACGGGTGCGCATGGCGGCGTGCTTGACCAGGGGGCACAGGGAGGAGGCGAAGGGGGAGGAGGGGAGGTGGGAGGAAGTGGTGGTGGTGGCTCCACGTGGCAGACTCACAGCGGGCACGAGGCGTCACGGGGAGGATGCGGCGCTTCCTCGCCTTTGCACCCCCACATGCGCCACGTGTCCCTTTGGCCCACGTGTCGTAACAAATATCATAACGGTGAGGGTAACCTTAAATTAGTTATTTCAATTAGCAAAACCGTGTGAAGCAATGATGCGAAGTATTGTATGTTAGAGTAAAACACAGTAGATGCTAGTACTAGCCTAAGAGAATTATGTGGATATTGGTACTTTGGATGAAGTGTCAAGTAGTGTAGCTTGACAATTTACTTCTAAATCATGCATGCAGCTAAGCAGCAGCTATAGTGGGAAATTCAGAAGTACTAATAAGTTTGCAGCTATTGTGAGAAAACCACACCTTTCTTCTTCTTTGCCCCATCTTGAAACTGCCGTCATCAATACCAATAATAACTTTCAAGTACTCAAAAGCTGCGAAGATCAAGTAAATCAGATAGTCCTAACAAAAGAAGTCAAGAAACTCGACGAATCGTGCACTGATCTTACATGGGATGTTAGCCAACTGTTTAAGATGAAGTCTCAAAAGGTTTGCCACGTTTGCTGCATCTTGTGCGCGCAGGTCAAGGAACAACTCATTTTTTGTCTCTCTTTTTCTGCAGTATGACCAAGAACTTGATCTCGTGAATTCACATTCGATGATTTCAAAGAAAACAAATATAATGCGATAATTTCAGCCAACTTACGAAAAAATAAGTGCACTTACTTGGACTTGACAATCTCCCCGGCAGATTTTTCATCAGCCAGTCGAGCCATCCTGTAACAGTGCTTCCCCTTGATATCCAACAAAAAAAATTCAGTCAGTACTTAAAAGTTAAAAGTTAACACACTTTCATCAAATTCTATTAAGCTCTCTAAGTGCCATCACATCAACTCAACAATTAACCAGATAAGCAGGTAAAAGTTGAGAAATGTTCTCTGTAGAAAATAATTGGGCCAACGATTTAAAATATTATTTTTGTTAGAATTCAGCAGAAGCTCAAAGACAGGCCCTCAACAAGCATATGTAGTAACTTCGTTGCCCAAGATAAAGGTTCAAAACCCTGGAGTCTTATGTAATGTCCTCTTAATTCTTGCTTCCAAAAAGTGATTATTGATGTTCAATCTTTCCAATCATTTTCTTTCCCCAAAAAACAAGAGTAACACTTACCTCCCCAAGAAGATACTCGACTTCTTTCTGGTTACCCTCCCTAAAAGCATCTGCAGCCTGGAATTTTCAGCAGAATATCTTCAGCATGGATGAAAAACAAACACCATCTATTTGCTGAAAATAAAATAAACAGAAAAGCATCATCGCGAAGCACCCCTTACCTTCTCATAGTACTGCTTCATCATATCCCAGTGCTGCTTTGCAGCCCTACGGTAGTTCTGGTAATCATCCTCCTTATCCACAACTGGGTCTACATATAAACCCAAACAACTAAGAATAAATATTATAAGAATTCTGTGGAATGTAAGATAATATGATCCGACAAACATTGCACAATGATCCATAGTATGAACCTAGGCTTTAGAGACTAGATGATTTAGAGGCTTCATGTTAGCAGTTTTTAACCCAAGTTATCAACAAGTTCCATTGGTTCTGATTGAGTTTCTCATGTTTTCTGCTTGTAAACACAAGTGTTTTTAATACCCATTAGAAAACAATAACAAACAAAATTACTTGCTGGTCTAAGTTTGACCAGATTTCAGCCAAAATCTATCCA
Organism: Ampelocalamus luodianensis; assembly: GCA_036346255.1. Lineage (NCBI taxonomy): Eukaryota > Viridiplantae > Streptophyta > Magnoliopsida > Poales > Poaceae > Ampelocalamus > Ampelocalamus luodianensis. The sequence continues at coordinate 17,367,328 of CM070620.1, forward strand.
GATTACAGCTCCCACGGTTGTCCTTTACTTAGGTCAAGTCTGTTTAGTAAAATCAGTATCAAGCTGCAAAACCTGTACAGTCCACCTAGCAGTGACTGGTTCACTGGACATATCACTACAATACTATCGTTCTGTAAGTTTATAACCCATCCAGAATGATTAATATGATTTTCATATTACATGTGCATGACTTTTCGAAGTTCAAACATATATCTACTGGTTCAATAATCAATCCATCCCACTTGAGTATTAATTAGCAATGAGTTAATGATAACCATTTTTCTATCGTACATGTGTCAAAAGAGAGGACTTGTGGGGGGAAAAATATAGCGCATACATTCAATAAAAAGATGTGGATGCGAAGTAGCAATATGATTAAGATTGATATTGATGATGGTTTTAGTTTATGCATTAAGAGCACACACAGCATAATATTTCAGCAACTTTTATATTTGTTGAACAAAACTCTATGATTTAGAGTAAAAGCAACGTTTGAGCCACAACAGTTAGTTTATCTCAGCTTTTGAGATCTTATATAGTTCTGTTTCACCAGTAAATGTTGTTACAGGATTAACTGACAATGTTAACACAGGCGGAACAGAAATATTTACTATAGCAGACAATGAGACAAACGGGCATAATTTTATGCTCAGTATATTCCCCATAAAATGCATAATTTAACCTAAATTTTAAACAAAGAAAGCACAAGTATATAAAAGCATACCTTTGCTTCCTAGGATGACTTTCACCGGAATATCTGCAGAATATGATGAAATGTCCTCAAGAGGTTTTAAGACTGGTTTCTGGTCTGGAACTCTGCTTCGATTTGCACCCAATTCATATCGTCTTCCTTTTGGTTCCTCCTCAGATCTTTCAGGTACAGTGAAGATTGATTCTATCAACTCTCCTGGAGAAATCTGCAGTCTCGAGCTATGTTTCTCCTCTTGCGAAGAACAGGCACTGCCATTCCTACAAAGAAAAGTGTCGAAGGAAGTAAAATAAATGTCACCTTCATGGTGGCAATGTAGGAACCAATAAAAAAAAGGGCAAGCAGAACCTTGAGGCGAATTGTGATTCTAGGCAGCTTCCCTTGGGGAAAGAGCTTTCTACTGCCGCATCCTGCACCAATATAACATATCAAACACATGAAAAATGCTTCCTTGCTTAAAAGAACAGAACACTTTGTCAGGGAAATGTCCAGAGGGAACTTCCGCATACGCTAGCATTGGACTAATAAGATCATATGACACCCTTCAAAACAGTGAAGTAGGGGAAATTCAAAAGTAAGCTTACTTGTATCACATTATGTTTGTTGTCTGCCTTTTTGTTGGGATCTTTTGCAGAAAATGACATCAATTCATCCATGCTCTGCATAAAATAGCACAAGTCTATTAATAGGCCAAGAAAATAATATAGAATGAATGAAACTATGTACCCGAAGACCTAAACTCTAAACCTTTCACTGCATATATGACAACTAGGACCAACAGAAAATACATAATCTTGACAGAAATGATCTATTACTACCTTCTTAATGTCATACCCACAGCTGCCTGCAAAAGAAAATTAATATCAATCAACACATGACTTGTACCAAAGAAATGAAATATGGGGGAAATGATTTTGCATAGCATGCAAATGTTTACCTAGAACCTCGTGTATCACTTCCATACTGAGCTTAAATCCTTCTCCAAGCATAGAAAATAGAAACTCCTCAACATCTCTATTATTCAAAGTCTCTCTCTTTGGTGCAGAATGAGGTTCATCCATTTTCACATTAAAATCGTCTCGCATGTACTCTGGCAGTTCAACCTTTATAGGTTTTTCTTTTTCTGATGCTCTATTGACAAGTGCTGTAGCCCTGGCAGATCCTTTTACTAACATGCTGGATACAGTACCAAATGAAGCACTTGACTTTTGCAACTTTTCACGCATTCTTGTTTGGCTTGAATTCTCCATATAGTTTTCTTCAACTGCCTTCTCAATCTGGGAAAGAGTTCTTGTTTGGCTTGAATTCTCCATATAGCTTTCTTCAACAGCCTTCTCAATCTGGGGAAGATTAGTCTCAACACTTGGGTCAACAACGTTGCTCTGAGGCATTGAAAGTTGAGGGTCAGTCAAGAAATCCCCAGCTCTGTTGACATCACCATTTGCTCTGCAATATGCGGTAGCTATATCTTCAAGTGAAAAGGCACAACTGAAAGCATCAAGCAATGCATTAAGTGCCCTTGTCTCATCGTCACTGGATGAAGCTAGTAAACTGGAAAGATCCATGGTGAGAACCCTCTTAAAATAATCTCATGTAATACTGTTGAACCTGCCCAAGAAAAGAATATCGAGTGTTCATCAAATAAAAAGGGACAAAACAAAAGAGAAAAAAAAAGTCTAGCACAGTAACACTTATAGTTATTAATACAAGAAACCGTGGAGAACTTCTAACAAAGATGATGAAATTTTGAAAATACATAACGCGGTGCCAATTCGAAGGTGTTTAGGTGATTCATCCTAAGACACTAAATAAACGAGAGAACTACTTTAACAACCATGCAGGAGAACAGGACAATGTTCAGTGGAGTCTGAAATACTGCCTTGCTTCCTTAGTTCTTACAACGATGCCTATAAACAATTCTCTAGATGACCTCTTTTGGGCAGGTAATAGCGAAATTAAACTTAAACAGTAGAATTGAACCACTAGCTGCAAACGACTTATTCTTGGAAATCATAATCTACGGAGATACTCTCCCAAGTCCTTAACAAAATGGGGAACAAAATTATAAGGATCACTGGATCCGGAAAGAGACACGGGTTACTTCCTGGACTCCTAGAGTTCAACAGAACTAATTGGCACAAACTAAAACTAATCCAAACGACAAAGCAAAACGAATCTAAGCGACTAACCAAAACCGGGCATTGCGCATTTGCTTTGTATGGGTCGCGCGCTCAAGCAGTCAAGCACATGTACTCTAAAAACAAACAGATTACCACCACGGCACCACCCCAGCACTGACCAATGCCGCCGCACTCCGCGCCTCCGCCACTCTTTAAGACCCTAACTACCCCCAATCCACAAAAAACCACACCCAAACGATGAATGGGAAGAACAGCGCAAGCACCAGATATAGTAGGGCGCGTGAATAGAAGAACCAACAAACCACACGTAGGCAACAACTTATTCACAGATTTATGTGCAGAAATGGGCCGAATAGACTTCGAGAAATGGTGAAGGAAACTCGTGAAATTAGCAAACAAGCGCACATGATGAAAACCTTCCGCCCCGCACGAGCCGAACTAATCCATAGTTTCGAAACGACACCGAGACATCAAATCGAACAACCGATAAAAAAAAACAACTAAAAAGTTGAAACACACGGGCCAAATCGAAGCAGAAAGCAACTGCATTACGAAGCATCTGCCTGCATCTACAGCGAAACTCTTCAGGAATCTTCTAGTGCCTGCTCCAATGCTCCGCATCCATCTGTTCAGAAAACCCGCACCAAACCCCCGCAATGGCGAACCGAATCGCCGCGGATGAGCATACAAAACGAACAAAAAAAGCTAATTCCAAGCAGAATCAAAGGGGGGTCGGAGATCGCAGAGCAGTGGAGCACAACACGGGCGATCGCACGCAAACCACTCGCTTGATCGGAACCGAATCATCAATCCACTGAACCAACCACCCATCCGACCCCCAAGCCCAAGGCAAGGAAAAGCACCAGTCCAACCGAATCCCCCAAGGAAGCAAGAGCGCAGTAGGGTTCGAGCATGTTCTAGAAGGTTCTGGAGGAAGGAAGGGGGCTTACGGCTATGGGTTGGGGAGACGGTCGCTCCACGCCGTACGTGGCCCGCGCCGCTGGGCGCTGGGCGCTGGCCACTCCCCCGCTGGCCGCTGCACTCACCTCGCCCTTTGGTTTCCTTCCCTTGTACGCCTCGGGGTTTTAAGGAGGGAGAAAAGTAGACCTACCTGGAGGTGAGAGATGCCTCGTGGTCCGAGTCTGTGAGAAGAGGCAATCAGCGCCGTCCATGCCGCGCGTCGGGAAGTCTTTGGGGTTGATGGAGCTGCGGCCTACGGACCATGTCTAGGTCCAGTTCTGACAAGTGGGGCCCATATCTTTCGATGCTTTCACTGAAGCGGGGGTACACTGTGTTTGGTACTCATCCTCCACGTACTGTACTGCACTACTACTTTTATGTTTGATTGAGTTGAGTGCATTGACGGAGTCAGAATTTTTTTGAAGCCTGATCAAGTGGCAAGTTAAATACATAATTATAGTCTATTAAAAACCGCAAGCATCGGATATTCGGATACACAATTACTAGCTAAACAAGGAGATATTGGGAGAACAAAGATTTTTCAAGGTGGTCGCGGCCTCGTCGCTCGATGTCGATGGCGATGCTGCCACTGGCTAGAGAGCCAGAGCCACCGGACCCGGAATCATTGTCCTAAAATCACCTGGAAAATGAGACGCGCAAGTTCGATTCCAGATATCAAACCCGGACAGGCTGCTTGCTCACGATAGAGCGAGACGACTGAGCGTACTTCTCAAATGAGCTGAAAGCTAAGCAGCGAAGGAATGAATTGATGTTTATAAAGGTGGAAACCTATTGATTGCAAGCCATATGAGCTTCATTGAGATTTGAGAGGCCTAATTTTTCAACAGGCTGCCTTACAGGCTTCATTCTTCTTGCTTCTTCTCACTTTCTTTCTTTTATCTCTCCTCCCCATTCTATTCATTGCTCTAGAGCTTTTTTTTTTGTTCTAGCCGAATGCATTCGTAGTTCCTCTCGCCTCCTCCATCTTTTTCCCCATTTGCTTTCCTCTCCAACCCTTTCTCTCTCTCTTTCTTTATTTCTCCTGAAGCTTCTCTCCCTGGCCGAATCCCCTCATGGCGCCTCCTCCCCTTGGCGCCCCTGCTCCCTCTCGGTCCCCTGGTGCTTCCACCGCTGGCACCTGGACTCGGTCCACCTCCCTGGCTCCGGTGTGGCTCGGCCCTAGCGCTGCTCGGCCCACATGTTGGCCTGGCTCCTGCTCCGGCTCGCTGTCACCTCGCCCCGCTCTGGCCAGCCCCACTGCTCAGCGCACCCCGGTCCCCGGTGCCTCCCCGCGCCGTCTACGGCCTACGCGTCGCTCCTTGGCCCGACCGCCTGCAGCTCGGCCCGGTTGTGCGCCCCTGGCTTCCCTGGCTCGCCCTCTCTTCTTCCACTACATGTGATTTTCATTTTTTATGTTTTGAGCACTGATTCATCCCGGCCGACGGGGGGAGCATGGATTCCTCTTGGTTCCCCATGGCCTCTGTATTGTGCACGAAGCGAAGCCCGGGCAAGTGCCCAGGCTGGAGGGACGCTGGCTCCGCCCTTGGTTGAGCGGTCCCGCAGGATGGCCAGGTGAGGCGGCCGACGGGCCTCTCGCGTCGGCGCTATTGATCTAGTTTGAGGGTCAGCATGATCTGAGCGTCTGTACCATGCTTGGGTTCGCACCCTCACATTCTGGGGTGTAGGGCGGGCGCAATGGGGACAAGAGGAGGCGTGCTCGGGCCGACACGATTATGGCCATTGAGCCCATGTCGGCACGATGGGCCATGCCCAACATGGCATGCCGACTCGAGTAGGCTTCGAGTCGGCCGTTTGTCCTGACTAACGGTTTGATTTTTCAAAAATTCGACCATTTTTTTTTGTCGTTGAGGGGTTTAAAAATAGCAAACAAATTCAAAATTCCCTAAATTTTTTCTATAAATAGCCATCATACCCCCCCTCATTCAGCACCCATCCATTCCTCAATCTGTCTTATGAATTATATTGTGCAAATTTAGATTCCTTGTGATATAATTTGGTAAAATTAAAAAAATACCAAATTTTAGAAAATTCAAATTCCAGCATCAAACAAAAGAGGTACAATACAGATTTTGCATATTTTTATTGTTATTATTTGTTATGCTAAGATAAAAGAAACAAAAGTGTAAGTTTCGGTTTTGCAGTTTTCGTTATGGAAAATCGCGATAGCTTTACTCTTAGCGATTACGGAATTTCACCGAAGGATATTGCATCCTTCAAGGATGTCGCTGCCTCAAACCAACCGGAGTTATTACCAAAAGGGCAAGGAGGACTACCGTCATCATGCTCTACGACAGCATCTTCGTCAGCAACCATCACAGCAAAGAGATCCAAGACGAGTACATCGGGAGTCTGGGAAAATTTTGACAGGACAACCAAGGAAGATGCACAAAGAGTTCATGTACCATATGTTGTTTATAAAATTTGTCGTTATAAATTGTCTACAAAGTCTTCAGGTGGAACGGGGCATATGCTTAGACATACTGCAAGATGTAAGGCTAAGCAAGGATTGTCGATGAGGCAGATGCAATTGCAGTACAACTCCAATGGTACGATACGTAGTTGGGACTACAATCCTAAGATAGCCCATCAATTTCTTTGTCGTTTAATTGCTTCTAAGGCTTGGGGGGAGTCCACAGCTTTCAAAACTTACGTAAGGACTACGTATAATCCTAGATTTTCTATTGTTTACTCCTAGACAAACAATAACTAGGGGTCTAGTAAAATACTATAATGAACATCATGATAAATTAAATAAACTATTTAGTACGTGCACATTTTCAGTGGTCCTGGCCTCGGACATATGGAGTGGTCAGGCTAGGAGGATTATCATAGCGTAGTTGCGCATTATGTTAATAACAACTGGGAAATGGAGAAAAGAATTATAAATTTAAAATTAATTGATGTATCACACACCGGTGAGAATATTACGGACTGTATTATCAAAGTCGTAGAAGACTTTGGTCTTACAAATAAAATATTCTCAATTACTTTAGACAATGTCGCTTCAATCTCTAGGGCAATGGATATTCGTACTCCAATATTGAGTACATACGCCGATTCCTTCTTGCTATATCAGCGATGCTTTGTCATATTATTAACCTTATAGTAGAATGCAGTTTGAAGAGGTTGAGTTTGTATATTAAAATTTTCCACGATGCGATATCTTTCTTGAATAATTTTAACGTTAGAATAGCAGCATATAAGAATTTCTGCAAGGTAATGGTGTACGTCCAAGAAAATTTGGTTTGGACATGTTGGTAATTTGGAACTCCACTTACTTGATGTTTAAGAGTCTTTTACCATATAAGAGCATATTTTCTGTTTTTCTTCAAATGCACAATCAGAGCACTGGCGATAGTGTACTATTGACTGAGCAGTATTGGTTGGTTACTGAAAAGATACTTCAGTTTTTGGGGAAAAAAATATGAAGCCACTCTTGCTTTGTCCGTTGTCTATTATCCAACATCTCCTATAATTATACATATTATTCTACATATTGCTACTCAGTTGAAGATATATGAAAATGATATAATTTTACAAGAGGCTATTATTGCTATGAAAACAAAATATCTGAAATATTGGAGAGAAATCCCTTTGCTATATGCATTTGCATTTATTCTAGACCCTAGAGCTAAAATTCAAGGATTTGCTAATGTTCTTGATCTTCTTAGTGATGCTATAGACCTAGACTATTCTAACTATTTTGCAGATGATTGTTCTAGATTTACCAAGATTTTTTCAAATGTATGAAAATAACTTTCAAGGAGTTTGCTAGCAATGACCTGCACCACCACCCACATCAGGTAACAAGATAAATTTGTGGGGCAAGATATGGGGTGCTGGTTCTTCCTCCAGGTCCAGGGATTCTACATCGGCACTTTCTCAATCAAGACTAACCTCCCACCAAAGGAGTGGAGAACTATTCGTCTGTTTGAACATCAATAAGGTGGATTTTAACTCAGAAGGCTTTGAAATTTTGCAATGGTGGTATAGCCATAAGTTAACATATCTCATGTTATCTATATTTGCATGTCTTACGAGTGAGATGATGGAGATACTTCTAATTGTGGAGGACTGAGAACAAGCTGATGCACGAACACAACACTCTGTAGAAAATCTAAAGTTGTCGAAGGTGTTTGAAAATCTATACCTAGACAACGACACTTAAAGCATGGATATATGCAGAGTTATAGGTTGTACTCTTTTTTCTTTGCGAAGATTTTCTCGTGTTGAGTTTTTACTTGATAAATGTTTCAACGAGGTAGTCATGTAAATATTAATAAAGATCTTTATTATATTTTCAATATATTTGTCTCATGTTTACAATTTTTATATGTATTTTTGAATTCTACATATTTTTTTGATTTTTTTTAGTTTTTTGGATTTTATTTAATTATTTAAAAATTTTAGGCCAAAAAGCACGGCCCATCGGGCTAACCGTGCCCAGGCCGGCCCAACCCGAGGTGTCGGTGTGCTGTGCTTGGGTCGGCACTCTGGCCCATGGGCTGGCATGACATAGCCCGCATAGACAATCGTGCTAGGCTGGCATGGGCCCAGACCGTGCCGTGTCAGGTGGCCCGTTTGGCCACCACTAGTGGTCAGTCTGTTCGATCATTTTCGGGACAAGATGCATTCAAATAATTCAAAATTCAAAGTTAACAATTACCAAAGCCTTAATTAGAACAACATTATGTGCATAAAATGTTTTGGCTGCATAATCTCATTGTATTACTATGGTACAACTTTGATCAACGAAAGAAAAGCAACTCGATCAGAAAATGATTCTATAGTGCAAGAGCAAAAATAAATGGATCTACTATGGATTCGCCGTGTGACGCAAAGCAGAGTAAAATGGTAAGTATTTTGGTATCGGTTGCGGTTCAGGGGGTTCATCTTATAATCTTATTAATCTGTAGACTTTTACACCGAGGTGGTATAGTTCTTAAAATGAACTTCGATAGCCAGTTTAGATAGGATTTTGTTTCAAAATGTCCTAGTTAATCATTTGTGGTTGACAAAAACATCGAAATTGGTTTGCCATCGATCCAGTTAACTAAGACTAGCTAGCCAATTATGGTAATAAGTGCATCTGCAATGTACTAGTGATTAAGCCGGTTCAATGCATGCATTTGGCAAGATGGAGTCGATTCAATGCAACGGATGGAATCGGTTCCAACCAAAAAACCAAGGAGCAGAACCCAACTTTGTATCCTTCTTTAAAGGAATACAAAAATGTTTCCTTCCTGCTCGAGAAAAGGTGGACTTGCAACGATAAGCCGCACGACCTCGATGCCGCCGCCTCGCCTAGCTGTCTTAGCTGCTCGACCCTGACGACGTCAAGGCGGAGATTGAGGAAGTCGTCGTGCTGCCAGTAATCTGTTGCTCACCTTCACCTAGATCTTACCACTGATGTAATGATGTTGCTCAAGGAAGATATCAGCCGACGGTGGCGTGGAGATCCCACAGCGGCGGTAAATCACCGACCGACGACACGGAGGACGGAGGAATCGGCAGTGACAAAGATGGAGGAGCAGATCACAAGTGAGGAAGGGGATCTACCAATCGGCGACGCGGAGGGAGGAGGAATTGGTGGTGGCGAAGATGGAGGGGTATATCAGAGACGGGGAAGGGGATCGTGAGAAAGAGAGAGATTGTGTGTCTTTGTTTTTATTATGTGGATCCCACTTAGATAGAGAGGTTTGTTCCACACATTAGAGCAAAAACAATATTGAGTTCTATCAATTTTTAGGTGGCATGTCTTTAAACCGACATCGGTTCCATACATTAGAGATGTCCCGAGGTATTGATGGAACTTGGTTTTTAGACCACCTCAATTGTCTATGGTTGTTTAGAGCATACAAAATACAGAACGAGCAGGGCATGTCATCTGAGTGGCGGATGACTGATCGAGCCCTAAACAATGTCCAAACTAAAGCCAAAATAAACCTCTTTCTTTCTTGCAAACAGCTTGGAGGTGGTTGTGACCTCCCCCATGTTTAGCAAAATCTATGGAAACTACTAGCTACTTTTGTACTATGAACAATTTGCCTTAAAGTGGTCATATTTTTCATGTTCGTTTTTATAATCCTGTTGACGGGGATTGAATGATCCTCAATTAATGAAGTTATTTATCTATAATATTCATTATAGATAATAGTATTCTAAATAGTCCTCATATATAGCCCTGATTGGTAATAACGACCAAGGAAGGTTACGACCACCAATAACCGCTTGGCGAATGTGCAGGGAGATGTCTCACTAATAATAATTGTCATCAACGTTATTTCAATAACTGTCAAGGTGCCTCCTGACACACAGTAACTGCCACACTTTCAAACGTTTATAAGGGGCGGTGTCGGCAAACAGAGGAGAGAGATAGAGAGGATGAACATAAGCCATTAGACTTAGTTTTGGAGGCTTGTTGTGCTTTGTAATATCATTCGATACAAGAACATATGAGTATGGTTATTATTCTCTTCGAAGAAGGCATGAACCTGTCTAAAAAAGCCATTATTTCTTCTTGCATAATCTAGAGAATCGTGTCCCCAGCATTTATTCCATAAGATCGATAGTGATTCATCGACCTAGTTTGGTAAGGTTTCTACTGGCCAACATCCCTCTATGATGCTAAAGAGCTCGTTACTAAGTGTGTACAATATCAGTTTCATAGTAAGCAAATACACCAACCGGCTCAGGCATTACAAACAATACCTCTTCTTGGCCTTTTGCGGCCTGGGGTTTAGATACATCGGGCCATTCCCAAAGGCACCAGTGGGCTTTGAGTACATTTTTGTGGCAATCAATATGTTCACAAAATGGATCAAAGATGAACCTGTTTCTGGGATAACAATGGAAGTAGCTTAGAATTTTATGATGAAAAGTGTGGTCACTCAATTTGGTGTTTCGAGTCGGATCTTAACTGATAATGGTACTCAATTTTCGAGCACAAAATTTCAAGAATTTTGTGAAGAACTAGGTACCAATTATGTTATGTCCCTGTCTCTCATTCACAAAGTAATGGGGCAGTCGAAAAGTCAAACGACCAAATCATGTAGGGAATTAAAACTCGATTTTTCGACCAGCTAGTAAAATGCTCAGGGGCTTGGCTAAAAGAATTACCCTTGGTACTATGGGCAATTCGCACGACTACTAGTGAAGCCATGCTTCTACCAGAATTAAAGATTAGATCTGCAATGGTTGAAAAGTTCAACGACCTTGACCAAGAACAACTTCGAGATGATGATATCAACCTACTCGAAGAAAAAACGAACCAAGCCCTAATCTGTTCGGCAATCTACCAACCTCGTAGCCTTGCTGTAGGCGACTTGGTTCTAAAAAAGATTCAGACCTAGTCTAATCGAAATAAGCTCTCCCCTAAGTGGGAAGACCCTTACACAGTGATCAAAGTCACGCGGCCAGACTCAGTACGATTGGTAATGAAAGATGGTAGAGTTCACTCTAATTCATGGAACGTCGATCAACTAAGGAAGTTCTATGTGTAAACTCTCATACTTTTAATAAAGTTTATGTTTTATTTATTCTTTATTGTTTAAAATAATTGCTTAAAAAGCTAATCTTTCATCATTCTTTCGATCACTTTCAAACACTTGGTCTTCCTTGCACTAGTCGGAGAACGATGACATCACCTAGTCGAAGTCTCTCCTCTCTGCACGTGGTCTTGCCCACTAAAAGGAGCTTCCTAGTGTCAATCTATCCCTTACTCTTGCCGCCAATTCAAAGAGATTGAGTTCAACAAATGTGATCAAAAAGGGATTTGAACGAGCTCTTTTTCCACTAGTTTCGTAGTACATTTACTTTAACTAAACAAACAGTCGGGGGCGAGGGGAAAAGTTATGAACATAACTTTTATTCCTTAGTCTTTACTTTCATTTCTCATTTCTATTTTGTCTTACAAGTTACTAACTACTCGAAAAAGACAATTTACAGGAAAATGAATATTTATATATTCTAAGAGATTAAACATGTCTTTACATATGCATAATTTTATGAACTACTCAAAAGAAACCCTATCTACATCTCTTATGCGACCTTTCTTCCGAGTGGTCAGTCTTTTCGACCAATTCTTCGGGCTTCTTCTCAAGTGTGGTCGAAGTTGGCCTCAATTGGAAGAAAGTGGAGGATATGATCGTATGCTTTGAGTTCTCTATAGACTAGTAAGCAATTTGTCCAACATGATGCTTCCTTCTAATACAAACTTCAGTTGTGATCGGAAGTTACACATCATAGACAGTAAAATGCTCGGATTCAAGAAATTTAGGAGAAAAAATTTCAAGTTTTAGAAGTGATGAAGAAAGCAAGGATTGAAAGGAAATGAAACGACTAGGAAATTAAGTTTCCTGTTTCTGATCATTTAGTGGTTATTTATAACCATCAATTCGTGACAGAATTCAAGGAGAAGCCCAATGGCTAAAATTCTATCGGGAACGGTTCCCGATAAATAACATCGTGGGTGAACTTCGTTTTCCTTTTTCGTTCATATGGTAAAAAAAATATATTATTTTTACAACTCAAATAAAAATACATTCCCTGATCAAGTCAATTTCTGGTCAAAAGAAATACTCGTCGAAAAGTTTTCCTTCCGGCTACAATTCCACGACCTCCTCTCAAGTAAGTCATTTTCACTTGAAGTTGGGGGCTAAATGACGAGGGTTGAATGATCCTCAATTGATGAAGTTATTTATCTATAATATTCATTATAGATAATGGTATTCTAAATAGTCCTCATATATACCCCTGATCGGTAATACCTGTAATGACTAGGGAAGGTTACGACCACCCCCTGGTCGTAAGGTCTGTTACGACCAGATCGAATCACGACCACCTTATGGTCGATAAATCCCACGTACATGTGGACATTATCGACTAGGATCATGTACACTACACTCAAATATGAGTGGTAGTTAATACACGTGTGCATATATGACTTTGGCATAACCGCACACCTCTCTCTCTGTCTCTGGCAATAAACGCTAGGCGAACGTGCAGGAAGATGTCTCACTAACAACAACCATCATTAACGTGTGTATTTCAGTAACTATCAAGGCACCTCCTGACACACAACAATTATCACCATTTCAAACTCTTTATAAGGGGCAGTGTCGGTAGACAGAGGAGAGGGGGAGGAGCATAAGCCATTAGACTTAGTTGCGGTGGCTCGTTGTACTTTGTAATCTCATTCAATACAAGAACACATAAGTAGAGTTATTATTCTCTCCGGAGAAGGCTTGAACCTGTCTAAAAAAGCCACTATCTTTTCTTGCATAATCTTGAGAGTCGTGTCCCCAGCATTTATTCCATACGATCGATAGTGATTCATCGACACCTGTCAAGGGCGGCATTTCTATGTTTTTGTATGAAGTTGTAGCACAACGCTAAGGGGAGGACAACACATTCGATTGCCTAATGCATCCGCCTGGTGTGCATGGAGGGCGTGATGGCGCTCCCAGGCAGATGGGAGACAATTATCCACCGCTCCTACTTTTGCCTCATCTTTGCTACTTCAAATGGACTTTTTTTTGCATTTGTTGACAAGGAAAATATAAATAATTTAATCTTGTGTGGATCCCACCTAAGCTACACACAAGACTATTTGATTGTTTTACCATAAACTGCCACATATATTTTGTACAAAGTGTGGCAACCAAACATTTTGTTGTGGCTAAATTGGATACACACTTATGGCAGTTTTGGTAAAGAATTGTGTCTATGATAAGTGGGGAGGGGGCTAAGAAAGTGTGGTGCATCGTAACTGTGGCTATAGACTAAATGATAGCTCAATAGGTCAAACTTACATTAATTTAGGGCTTGTTTGGATACGGGTGATTAGAATCAATTTCTTCGGATTGGAAGGGATTTTAGTTCAAATTCCGAGTCAATCCAAAGGGATTGAGTCGGATCACAATATATCTAAACAAGCCCTTAGTGTGACAAAGGTTTTTCAATGAACTAAACACCCCTAAAACTAGAGCAAAGATGGCTTAAAGTGGATGCTGGGGCTTTTTAGTTGGGAATCCCAAGTAGCATCACCTAAAATTAGTCATGATAGAACTATGAAAACAAATAAGATAGATGGGAATATCTATCTTTAGTTGTTGTCTACCTCGTTTGAACATAGATGGACATAGATGGGATCTCAAGGAGAGGGGGGGGGGGTTCGATAGGGGTGTGGCCGAAAGGAAAAAACAAGGATAGGTGGCTATGGGCGAGGATGAAAAAAAGACAAAAAACCTTATAATCATAGAATTTTTTTACGCGACGATGAGGTGGGGATAAGAATTGGCTTGCTAACTCACCCATGGAATGGCAAACAAGTTGGTAGGTGTTTTGGCTTGGTCATTACCAAATATTCTAGATTATTCCATTTTTTTTTGTAGTTTTAAGGAACACTATTTTTAATATCAAATGATGGCCAAATTGTTTAGTTAAAGCAATTCTTTTTTTTTTTTTTTGTAAAGGTACCTAGGCTCTTGATCAAATAGACATGCTTTTAGTTTTGGATATTCTTGTGCACACCTGTATCGGGTAATTTGGTACATAGACGTAAGAATATAGGACCCACATTTCAGTGAGAAGATTACTAGGTGTTATTTTATTTAAAAAAACGAGTGTTGGAAATGGATCCGCTGCAGTCATTCAGTACTGCTGTTGATCCACAGCAGTCGCTCGTTGAATGTTAGGTGTGGTAAATCCTTTATATGCCATCGAAAGTTTATCTCATCTCTTGTATGACACTCATAGCCCATATATCAGTGACACAATCAGAATCGTGCAGAATCCCAGTGGGAATTAATCCTTAGGTGTTATGCAGCGTAGAAGGCCTTTGTCGTTCCGTGCACCCTGGTACACCGTGGGTTGTTCAAGCGCGAGTCGGGGAAGTACTTCTGGTCTGATTGCGCTTGTCCTTGAAATGTAGAGAGTCGAGATCAATGAACTTCCAGTGAAGTTCAGTACTACATGTAACGTGACACTGGAATTGTGAATCACTGCCATTCTGATGCATCCATTCAGAAACATGGAAGGCGTTCTTTTGCGTGTAGACTTTGCAACTCGAGCAAGACACGGCAGATGAGTTGATTTACTTCCTTGACTCGTGTATTTCACATATTTTCCCTTCTGCTTGGCGTGATACAGCAAGGGAAAAGTGCAGCTAGAAAGAGACCAACAAACATATATTGCAGTGATGTTCCCTATTTCTTGTAAACGTTCTAGGGTAGCTGGGTTGATACTGATGCAAAACAAGGAACACAAAAATAATATCACTGGAGTAATAGAAACTAGTGGACAATATACTGACGAACTTTAAGATGAAAGTCAGCAACTGATTGGCTTTCCTTAGAATAATTTCAAACAATATGACTTTAGATGAGCACACATGGATGGCAATGGCAGAGCATAGTAGCATCATACAGTACATGGAACTCACCCCATTGGAATGAAATCAAGAGCACTCAGTCCAGTATGACTTCACCCTAGTAAAGCAGGAGAGCACCCAGTAGGCTGTAGCAACTAAAATGTGGCTGGAAACTTCTCTATTCTACTTTCAATTACAATACCTAATTGACGAACTACAACAGTGGTATCATCTGAACTTGCATAATTTTCAATTGACGCCATGCTTACAGTTTAGTGAGATACAATGATACAGCACAGCGGCGGTGTCTAGTTTGCTTGAAATAAAATGAATTAGTAATACGGTAATACCAAGTAATGTTTCCACTGGATACAAGCCCAAAACCTCCATGTTTTTCACTCAAATGACAACATGCGCACAGAAAATGTCATCTGAAACAAACTACTCTAAAAGCATAAATCTATGAATCTTTTTTCGGTGCCTTCCTCTTCATCCGGCTGAAAGGACCAACAGTCTGGTCCATGATGTACATGTATATCACCTGGCTCCAAGATTTGTACGATTTCAAGTTGTTGTAGTACTCTGGTGCGATTTCCCTTACCTTGTGCAGCCTGGTTCCTGGAATTCTCGGGAAATCATGGTGCTCATTGTGGTATCCCACATGCCATGTCATCAGATTCAGAGGCCCATAATACGAATAGGTCTCCTGGTCTGTACTGAAGACATAGTGCTCGGAGATGAAGTGGCCAGCCATAGGATGCATGCCACCACCAACAAATGTTGAGAGTATCAGATAAGCGAGTGATTTCCAACCAAAGAAGTACACCATGCTGGCATCAAGCGCAATCTGGATTACTAGATTAGTGAATTCCCACAAGCCAGGAGGTTTCGGCTTGACAAACAGTGGCCTGAGAGCATAGAAGAAGAGCTGTAACACAACCCAGATAGATTTGCTTAAGGCATTCTTTACAGCATGAGCCTCTGCCTGGCTGGGGATATCCATATCAATTCCATCGACACCTTGGAAACGGTGATGCTCCAAGTGGTACTTCTGGAATGTAATGGACATGGGGACACCAATGGGGAGGTTAGCAAATATACCTAACCAGCGGTTGTAGGATGGTGTTGTGAATGCAAGGTTGTGGCTGAGCTCGTGGATCGCAAGGAAAAGATTATGGTTCAGAAAGGAGCCGAAAAAATATGCAACCGTCAGTATCTTCAACCAGCCAGCATCTCGGAGGAACGTGGCAGTCCATAGCTGAAGCGAGACAACTGCAGCGATCTGCAACAAAGTTGAGACGAATTGAAATTATATCAGCACCAATTAAATGATACAAGAAAGTTTTAAATAAATATCATAAGATACACTTTTGAATGGAGAAGTTAATATTCTACAATCAATTTCATAAGATCGCAATTGTTTTGAATTTCCAGGGGAGGTATGGCACCCAATGTAAGATAATGGAAGGCCAATGTCAATAGAACCATGGGAATATGAGATAGGAGTGCAACTCATTTGCATATGAAGCAGAGGAAAAGATAACCTTGTTTTACAAAATCAAAGCAACAGTGCATGGAAGGATACCTTGGATGAGTGAGTTCAATGTCCAGGTTGCTCTTTACACAAAATAGGGTCAGATGTTAATGCGACAGTTTGGATTCCACAGGCATCTCAATCTCACCACAAACCCATGAAATCATGGAATTCAACACCATGGAGAATCTGGAGCTTGAAAGCCCCAAAATGGGCAGAGCGTGCACCTACTACTTAGTACTACAAGATTCAAACAGGGGTGTAATGAGTGGTACTCTCTTCATTTATGGGCAAAAATTGTGAGGAGCAACACTGACATAGTGACATGTTGGAAGCTTTTATGCTTGCCCATGATAATATGTTAACAAGGCGCTTGGTGCCTGTATTGATAGCATGAGCTATGCAGGATCATGCTGGAGATTTGAAATTAGACGTTGTGCAGACTAGGTCAGGCAGTATGATACTCCCATGTTGGAGAGTAGCAAATAAGACAAATGACTTGTTTTTTGAAAGAGGGGATTTTACTCCTGCTTGACCCAGGCTTTCAACCTAGGCCCAGCACTTGGGACTCCCAAGTCACCACCGCCAACACATACTGGTTGATGCAAAGAAGACAAGTTGGAGAAACCAAAGAAATATTTGCATATTAACTGCTAAGCTTAAGGAATCTTTAAATGGTGCGTTGGAGTAATACAACTGGAAACCACACTACATTTAGGTTGGGGCAGTAACTAGAAAGATTTGGTCGTCCAGATCTATGAATGCCTTCAAAGGAAGTGAGTCAGTGACTAATAATATGTCGCTGCTGTTTCATGCAGCAACAAAGATTCTGCAGATTTCTGAAGCCAGTAGAACTGACTAGTTAGCATCTGAGCATAGGCTCTACATAAATAACTGTAGCAATTCGACGGAATTGGCACCTTGATGGCTTGATCTACGAAATTAGTGGCTAAATTTTCCACTAGAATACTTGGAGTTAGTCATAGAACTTTGAGCATATATTCATTCCATCATCAATAGACAAATTGAATTTTTGATTGTATATCCTAAACTAAACATCATTGAGAGTGACATGACTAAAGCACTGCAGTCACACTCCATTATCTACATAAAGGAAATGTAACTACCCATCTTTAAACATGGAAGATTACGCAGAAGCGAATTACTGCACGGGAACATAAGACTTAAGGGTGTAAAGCAATAGATCAGAGGCAGGAAAGGTTGCAAATGTAGAAACACACAAATCCATGAAGGAATCGTCAGAACTCAAATACAGGCAAGTGAAGCGCGGCAATGCCTGATCAAAATGTTGCAAGCAACACATAACACACAAATCCATTGTACACGCAGTAAAAGATCTTGTTTCTCGATTCAGAGACTAGGAAAGATTCAGCTTTCACCAATCGAAAGCAGCACCGGATCCAAACTGGCCGCAAGCATCATGGCAATGTGACGAGAAAAAAAAATCTAACTATGCCAAAGCAAAAACACCATGAAGAGCACATCATTTAGCAATTGGAATTTGGAACGCACATTGCACCAAATTTCACTAAAATAGAATACGCACAGCAAGAAACAGATCGCGACGGCACCTTGAGGAGAGCCAGCGGATCCGGGCCGAAGAGCTCCTTGATCTGGGGGTACTTGGCCAGGATCTCCCGGCGCCGCGACGCGTGCGGCTCGTCCGTGTACGACCAGAAGAAGTCCGTCGCCATCACCCCCTCCTCCTCCCGGTCACCCCCCGCCGCGCCCATTACTTGCCCCCCCACAGCCGCAGGCTCCAGCAACAACGGCGCCGTCCGCCCCCACCCCGGAGACAGCGGCAATGCCGGGACAGGACGAGAGTAGCGTGTTAATCTGTTGCAACGGCTCTTCTCGTCTTCTCGAGGCGAGGGGTTTTGATTGATTTGGTGGCCGGTGTTCCGATTTCCCGGATACGACGGGCCGCCTCCAAAGATAGGAAGAGGTTTCTTATTCTGGGGAGGAGCGCCAGCACGTGCGCTCGGGATAGTTGCGGCGTGGCCGCGTGGGGCGGTGGACGTGGTGTCATGGGGCCCGCGTGTCGGTGGCAGGAGGGGCGGGGAGTGGATGCCAGTCGTTGGATCATGTATGGACCATCCGATCCGTCCGTATCGGCTGGCTTCTGGCCGTGCAGCGGTGGTGTAGCCGTGCCGTGTCACCAACCCACGACGCGACTTGCGAGCTTCGCCCGTGAGCCACGGGCGCCAGCGGCACGCAAACGTCCAGGGGAAGTATTTGCCATTTGAACAGCGCACGAGCTAGGTCGGTCTGGCTCGGTAGAATCTTTGTTGTTTTTCTGGATGGCGTAGAGAATACAGACAAAACGACAAAACTACGCCAGTGCAAGCTGATGCCACGGTCTCAGATCTACTTATTACGTTCGTTCAAATGGAATCCAGCTCCTGAATATGCTTTTCTAGGAGGTCCGTGTTTTTCTCATGGAAAGGGCCCGATCGAAAAATCTATTGTGCAGTGGTATTACTAGAGCGATCTTCATCGTCCGATTAAAAAAATCAAAGTTCCAGATTGATCGCTATGATATTTTGCTATATTGTTTTTCGCTATAGTACATATGTGTAGTAAAATAAACACCGTTCACACCGGTCCTTTTCGCATCAGGTTGAGTCTGACCCAAAATTCGGGCTGAGCACATAGACCGCCGACTCTAACCGGCCCCGATTGTCGTCAAATCAAAGCAAATAAAAATAAAGAATTAGTCCATATTACACCCTTGAGCTTTGGCAAGAGTCCAAAATACCCCATCAACTCTAAAACCATCCATATTACACCCTCGAACTCCCAATATCAATCACTCAACCCTCTCGGGCTGAAATCACCTGGTTTTGAATGACGTGGCATCACTAATATATTGATTTTCTTGATTTTCAAACTTCCGGATACCATATCTTCTTCGTTCGAACTCCGATTCGAGCGATTCAAATTTCTAAGTTCCTTGTCTTGCTGTTAGTATTTATTTGGGATTTTATTTGGAGTTATTTTATTTATTTGGCTTTGTCTGCTCGTATAGATTCCGATGTTTCGGAAAAAATCGTGGACCCGACGACCGAAGCAACTGAAACCTTCAACGAAGGCAATTCATAGACCTTTGATTATGTTGTACCCAATTTATAAAAGTATATTGTTTGATATAAATATGCATGACTAGTTGTATAAAAATAGTTTCGAAAATAGTTAATTACCTAATTGCCATTATGCCTCCTTGATAACAACGGAAGCAGCCAAGAAATTCATGATGAAAAGTGTAATCATTCAAGGATACATGTCATTCTCAATTTATCAAGGAGGCATAATGTCAAATAGGTAATTAACTATTCCCAAAACCATTTTTATACAACTAGTTATGCATGTTTATATCACACAATATACTTTTATAGATTGAATACAATATGATCAAAGGTCTACGACTTGCTTTCATTGAAGTGTTGCAATGTTTAGGTCGTCGGGTCCAAGAATTCTTCCGGAACGTCGGAATCTATACGAGCGAACAAAGTCAAATAAATAAAATAATTTCAAAAAAAAAATCCCCAAAAAATACTAACAGCAAGACAAGGAATTTAGAGGAATTTAGAAATTTGAATCGCTCGAATCGGAATTCGAACGAAGAAGATATGACCTTTGAAAGTTTGAAAATCAAGAAAATCAAGATATTAGTGATCCATCTAATCAGACTAGTGGGGCATCTTTCTTTTCGTAGTAAGCAACTCTATTGAGAAAGCTCTTTCTTGATCGAAGTAAAGAATCGGGTGGTTTAAGCCCGAGGGGGTTGAGTGACTGGTATTGGGAGTTCGAGAGTGTAATATGGATGATTTTGGAGTTGAGAGGGTATTTTGGACTCTCGCCAAAGTTCAGAGGTGTAATATGAATTTATTCATAAAAATAAAGAATGGTGTGGGCTTCTGGGTGGTAAAGCAGGCGGGCCATGTGACATTGTTTCGGCGTACTTGCCCAAAGTCCATCATCAAAAGGATGTCATGTTGCGTTCATCTTCCAGTTCCATCAGATAAAATCAACAGTCTAGATTATTTCTCCATTAAGTAACATCAGTGAGCTGGAACTCTTTAGGTCATCTCCAATAGTTAGAGATAACATTATCTCTAACATATGCTATATCATCTTTAGAGGACAACATTTTCAATAGATAGTCTATAGTACACTCTCAAACATTTATATTTTATAATTTTCTTTTGAAATGGACCTACATGTCATCTACAGTAGATTAATGTATCATGTCTTGTTTCACGTGCTCTCTCTCTCCTCCCCCTCTCTCTTCCACATAGATTTTTGTTGGCGTGACATAGCTAAGAGACAACAATAATACACTATTAGAGACGCCCTTATTAGTAACAAAAGGATGCACAAGCAACTGTGGTAATGAGCTTACGAATTTGCCATTACCTACGGCAAGAGAAGTGTGGAGATAAAATTGCTTTTGTAAGACAAATCGGTATAGTGAGGTTAGTCACAAATTAAAGTGACACACAAGAAACCATGGTGATGAGCCTAAGAATTCACCGCTACCAACCGAAGAAACTGCAAGTGCGATGTGGAGATAGATTGATTTTATAAGATAAATCGATTTCAATAACACTCCTGCATTGGTACATTGGTATAGTACGAACAAGCAACCTAACATTAAACATCACGCTCCGTAAGGAACAAGGTACAACCCAAATACCAAGGGCGCAATATAATAGTACAAAACACACAACTATACGCCAATCCGTAGACCAAAAAGATCCACACCTTCGGTTGCTGGTTTCCGGCCGTTCTTCACCAGAGTGTCCCATTTTCACATAGGATTAGGATTATTTATTCGTAAAGTGATTGAAATTTTATTAACTATAAGTTATATGTTTTATATATTAGATCAATATTCAATCATATAACACATCAATTTCTATTTAAATCTAATGATCACAATAATTAATTTAAACTTAAAAAATTACAAACAACTTAAAAATAGCACATACGTTTCACATAACCACAAGGGCTTCCAGCTTCCGGGAAGCATGCGGCCGAGCTAACGCCGACCAATCACGCTCTCTCTCCACTTCGGAGAGGGCTACCTGGGCCCACCGTCCGAGGGCCAAATACCTGCCCATGCACTATCTCATAGTACCACTATACTATAGTACAGGCACAGCAAATGAAGAACAAACAAATCCAACAAGATGATTTATAGTGCTGGGCCTCCATTGGGAGCCCAACCGGCTATCCCGGGCCGACAAAACGTGGGCCCATACGGCGTCCTCTATGCGAAGTTGAGGCGGGAGGTGTAGGTGGCCTTGGGAGTCCAGTTCTTGGGGATGACTTCCTGGGCCGAGAGGGTCTGCTTGGTGGTCAGGGTTGTCAGCCTCACAGAGAAGGGCCCGACGAGCGGGCCCGGGGCGAGGCTCCAGGTGGCACCCCAGATGTGCTTCATATCCTGCCACTGCGCCGAGTTTGCCTGCATCCATGGAGAACTTGCAAATCAGTACAGTAGTACTCCAGATCGGTAACAAAGTGTTCATCGCCAAATTCGCAAATGTCCTTCAGAATGCAGGGCTGGTGTTTGATATCTAACAAGCAGAGATAGTGGAGTAGAGTGGGACTTTGAGAGTGTCAGACCGAAAGGCAAGTGCATGTGTAATCTTTAGTCCCCATATGGAGGAGGACTGTGTTAAAACTTAAAAGGAGTAGCATCATTGGACGAGCAGGGGAGACAGCCAGGGCATCACATACTCGCGTTATAGGGACGGGAAAGGTTCGGCTTCTATGGAAGAATGAACAGGGCACGTGTTTTCGGCTGTCAACTCAAATGCTAGCTGCCCAGAGAAAGATACATATGTATGCCGATTGGAACGTACCATTTGGACAGTGAATCATGATCATTTCCTCCTTAAGAACCAACCGGTCCTAGGGATTAACTGTTATACTGTGGGATTTCTGTACATCGTATAAGCAGGGAGTGGTAAACATCTGACTTGTGCAGTACTATTTGGACTTGCAGGCAGCTACCAAACTGAAACTTTTGGACTATTGTTTTAGCTAGCCAGGGTGCTCTTTTTCTCTGTGAACATGTGATTCTAGAACCCTAGCTTGAAATGCAATCGGTAATGGGCAAAGCAGATCAAAAGTTTGCTCCAAGCACAAAAGGTGAAGACGATACAACAGGGGCCTGGTTGCGGCCCATGCTGCCTATCCATCCAGGAAACCATCGTCCATGTCCCCCAACCACATGTGAATAGAGGGATCCACTCACATGCATGCACTAACGTGCTGCCCACGGAAAGACCTTACATTGCATCTAGAGCTGGAAAAATAGCTCGAGGCTTGTGAGCTTGTTCGGACTTGTCACGACCCGGCTCGGGCTCAGCTCGTGAATTTTTGAGCCGAGTCGGGCACAACTTTTGGCTCGCACGAATTTCGATCTGAGCTCGAGCCGGCTCGTGAGCCTCATTTGGCTCGGGCCAGCCCAAGCCTTGCCACGATTCCCATTTCCCTGCGGGTTGCTGTCAATCGCTGTCTACTCAAATCCCTAACCCCCTATCCCCTTTCTCCCATTGATCCCCTTTGCCTTCCCCGATCCCCTTCCCTCCTTGAATCCCCGATTCCCCATCCTCCCTCGGTCCCTTCGCCCCTCGATCCCCTTTCTCTTCTGATTCCCTATCCTCTCCACCGCCTGGTTCTCCTCCGCCCTTGCCAGCAGCCCAGCACCTCCACCCGTTACCGCTCCTCCATGGCCACCAGCCCACCACACCCCGCGGCGGTGGCCTCGTGGTGCGGTGCTCCCTCCACGAGCTTCACAACCGCATCGAATCGGTCGGCCCTCGAGGACGTCGACCTACCCCTCACCCAAATCTGGCCTCTGCCGCATCTCCTCGAGCTTGCCTCCTTCCTTCTCTCGGGTGAGGTCTCCCAATGGCGCCACCTCTGCGCCCTGCCGGCAGCACGTCTCCCGGCGCCTCTCCCTCCCCGGCGAGTTCTTGGAGTTGGAGGCGACGATGGGTGTTCTTGCGATTTTGCGATTTCATTTGTACTGATGAACTGATGATAGATGATAGAATGGGTCTTAGCGCTGGATGATAGAATGGGTCTTGATCTTTTTGTCAGTTTTTACCTGTTTGTACTGATGAACTGATGATATTGTTCTGGATGGTATTGTTCTTAGCACTGATGAACTGATGCAATGCATTGGGTCTTAACCTTTTTGTCAGGTTCATGACTCGCGAGCCCATTCGAGTCTACTTGAGCTTCAACCCGAGCCAAGCCAAGCCTTCATTCTTGTTGGTTTATAAACCGAGCCGTAACGAGCCGAGCTCCGCGGTACCGAACTATTTCAGACTTTCAGTATTCCATCCTCCAAGTGTACTAGTGTACCGCTACCCTAGAGGCCTAAACCAAATCCGTGCCACCGCTAAGGCAGTTAAAGATTAGGTGACAAGCGCGATTATTCTGTGGGTTTATCGTATGATTCCTACCTAAGGGCAAAGGTAATGCAAATTAAGGTGCGTGGTCGAGACCTGAAGACACGGCGAGAGACGGAATTGAGCTTTTGTTACCTGCTTTAGCTGCATGGATCCAATGTCGCCGTCGCCGTCCTCGAACTCCACGAGAAGCGAGAGCCAGAAGCTCGTCGAGCCCTCGTTCACGCGGAAGGCGATGTTCTTCCCCCGGTACTTGCACGGCGTCCTGAAACGACGCGCATGGCACGCACTCAAGCTATCGAGTTAAACTATATTTAAAAAAAATCGTCACACGCTATGAATGTGACAAGTGTGAACTCTCTGTGGCATTAATTTATTCTTGTTGCGCAGTGTGTCCAGACTAGCGAGGTATAGGGTGTGTTTAGTTCCCTGCATACCTTTAGCCTGGTTTGTACGGGTCATCCAGGCTGAAGCGAACCAGGCTGTGTGAATGCAATATTGGTTGTTTGGTTGGCTGTTTCTGTTGAGTCAGGCTGTGCTGAGATGTTGTTTGGTTGTGTGCATAAGGACGTTGACCGCAGGCGTAAATACAAGATACGGTGGAAAGAAAATGTTAGCATGACTTTAATTTTGTCTTAATATACACTAATAACCCTTATTTTACCTTAACCCACTTTAATCCACTATACTACCTTATATGTACTGATCACCTCTTAATAACGTCATTAGCAGAGTCTGCATCCGGAGAAACAGAGAAATTGGGTGTTTCTGCTCAGCCTAGCCCGAAGACACCTGTTGCATCTGCTCAGTCAGGTTGCTTTACGCATATAGCCATCCAAACAAGTGAAACAAAAAAGATTCTGCACCTAAGAAGTCTAATCCAAATTTATGCACCCAACCAAACACACCCGTAGTGAATGGAGAAGGCATGACCACCGGGGAGTCGTGACAAGACAAGTGCTGCATGGCACATCCAAGATCCAACTACCGCAGGCTGCAGAGGCGTGTGTACTACCTCATGGTCCTCGTTACCTAGTCAGATCTGACAGTGTTGCGCACATATTTAAGTCTTGACATTTCTAACCTTTGTGTCGACTCCTCGCAGTACCATTGCCGCCCGGGAAAAACACAATACCGAAGACACTTTTTTGACAGAGTTCAAGTGGCTGCATTTACAAAGAGGTTTGCAGAAGAAACGTCGATCCATAGTGGTCTGATCTAGTAACAGCAGTACAGCACTAGCCAAAACGGCAAAAGAACATGTATATCTGTGGGGGCACTGAAATGCAAATGGCTGTATATATTATGGACAGGAACAGCTGTTCCGTTGGGAAGATGAGTTAACCGCAGGACAAGGACTGGCTTCCTGAAATAATCCATTGTGTTAGTGAGAGCGAATGCTGCTGGTACTCTAGCGGTGAAAGAACAAACCTAACGTGAGTTCAGTGTTGTCAGATCTCAGATGTGCACTTTGCAGTTCATCCATCGTAGCAACCGGTACAATTTTTTTTTTTGTACTTTTCAGTTTTTCTCCGGCCGTATGCCCATTTGTCCGTGTCAGGCGCGGAAAATATACCGGCAGTGTCGGTGGAATTAAGGGTATCTACAATAGTTAGAGACAATCTTATTTCTAACATATGTTACATCAATTTTAGAGACAATATCTACAATATAAAGTCTCTAGTACACTCTTCAACACTTATATTTTATAATTTTTCTTTAAAACGGGTCTACATGTCAACTAAAGTAAATTAATGTATCATGTCTTGTTTCGCCTGTTATCTCTCTTCTCCCCCTCTCTTCTTCATGTAGGATTTTGTTGACATGGCATAGCTAAGAGACGACAATAAACGCGCTATTAGAGATGCCCTAACAGACTGATTTATACTGAGATTTTGGGAGTTGGTTCCTAGTAAAAGTGGCGAGTTAAGGACCCGACACTGTGGCACGGCCTCGGCTCCGCGCTCGCGTGCCGGCCACAATCGTACACACGAATCTTAAAGTTGCCGGACACCTCTTTGCTTGACACTTGTACCATAATGTACACGTGGTCCCACCAAAAAAATCCCTGTGGGTCTAAATGTGTCGACGGCTAGAAGTATCTCTACTACTTAAATATTAGAGTTAGTGGTCATCCGTCTCTCCACCCTCTCACCTTTGTCCCTCTCTACTGACATGTGGGCCACGTTATCAACAAACTATCTCCTCACATCATGCGCTCCTTACTCCTCCTCTCCCAGCATCCCGCCTGCGCTTCCTCCTCCTTTGCGCCCTCGCCTCCATCCCGCTCTTCTGCTCTGCTTCGTGCGCGCGCCTCCGCCCCCTCCCCCGTCGCCGCTTCCATCGGTCGGATCTGGACGGACCTCACTTCCTCCACTCCGTCACTGTTCTTCTGCTCTACCCTGCTCCGTGCACCTTGACGAATTGATATATATTATATCTACTTTAATGGATAAACTATTACACTCATGAATTCATAGCAACGTACGGACACTTAACTAGTTTCCTTAGGGTTTGTTTGGATAGTGGGAGATTAGACCTAATCCCTTTGGATTGAAAGAGATTTTAGTTCAAATTTTATGTCAATTCGAAGGGATTGATTCGTATCACATTGTTGTTGGGATTGAATCTCTCAACTCCCATATCTCTTCTTCTTTCTTTTGTACACACACGCAAGATGTCATATGAAGGAAGAAAATACACAATTGTGGGCTACATTTTTCTCTATATTCTCATCTTTAACATCTGATCACATAGGCTTATTTAAGCCACACACGTACTAGCACACATGCAGCCACACTTGCCACTAACGCACACATTAACTCTTAATGACCTGTCCACTAAGAAACTCCAAACATTGTATGCTAGTAAATCACATACATGTAACTCACCCACTAACTCGCGCCACTATCTCTCACTACTTGCGCCACTAGAGCTGGGCATTGGGCCGTGCCGTGCCGGCCCGGCCCAGGCCCACCGTGCTTCGGGCCACGTCGTGTCGTGCCAGCTCGGCCCGGTCACCCCGCCGTGTCGTGTCGTGCCGGCCCACCTCGCCTCCGGCCAGCCGAGCACGCGCCCAAAGCCTGTCGTGCTGTGGTCGCAGCCGTGCCCCAAGCCCACCCTAAGTAACTATAGAGCGACGCGTGGGAAGGAGAGGAGAGAGAGGAGGTGGTTGGAGGAGTGGGAGGAGGTGGCGCCGACGGCACGGGGGGGGGGGGCGCGATCAACGGCGCATGGGGAGGAGGTGGTTGGAGCTGGAGGAGGAATCGAGAATGTGATTAGGATTGAGAATTTGGGAGCCAAGGCTCGGGAGAAGGGGTTGGGGATGGGGGTTAAGGGAGCTCGAGAGGGATGTTGGGCTAGACCGGGTGGCAGAGGGGTTATTGGTTGGGCTAGACCGGGTGGCAGAGGAGAATTATTGGTTAGGCCAGGCCAGGATGGGGGAGTGATTGAGCCAGGCCGAGAGAGGGAGAGATTGGGCTAGAACGGAAAGTTTGGGCCTATTTCGTGCCGGGCCGGCCCAAACACGGCCCAACTGATCGTGGCTGCGCGCCTAACGGCCAGATTCTCGTGCCCACCCACCACGCTCAGACCGCGGCCGCCCGCCCACCACGCGCGGCGCGTGTCGTGCTTATACCGCGCCCGTCTTGACTGGCGTGCTTTGGGCCGGCCCGAAAAAACACGGTCCAAGTCCCAGCTCTATGCGCCACTAACATGGCAAACTCTAATGCATGACACAACTAGACTTGATGACAAGATTAATTCCAACAATTGTATCCAAACAAAACCTTAACCATACGGATCCAACAGTTAATATGTAATGCTTTCTAGTCATAAATGAAATCATCAACGGAGAAAAGAACATACCCCCTTAAAACAACATACGGACACGGTACATCAATGGTGGAGTTCTACAATCCACAAGGTGCAAACGAGAGACCGCCGTTTTTGTGGCTTTGCAAAAACGTTAAACTTGCATGCATGCTCTGATTTTCTCTTAACAATTAGAAAGGCTTTCCGAAACGCTAAGAGTTACATGCTCTTTAAAAATTAGAAACCAAGGATGAAGGATGTGAGAGTTACATGAATGCAGCAGGGTTTAGGAGAGCTTACCGTCGCTGCCGTCGCCGTCGGGGCTGCCATACCAGGTCGCGGTGGCCGGATGCCACTGCGGGTCGACCACCTTGTGCGCCGCTCCAGCCTCCCCGGCATTGAAGAGGAACACAGCAGAAAGGAGAGAGGTGAGGAGCACAAAGCGGATCAAGAAGGGAGCAAAAGAGCTCAAGGAGGCGGCTGCCATTGTGTGAAGAGCGCAGCTGCTAATTGCCTCCTATGAGCAGCAGTACTTCTCTTTCTGGGTCGCTTTTAAGCCTTCGAGAAGCCCCAGTCCCAGATGCCCAGCCCAGAGCTCAGAACTGTTCTCTGCACAAATGGCACGAAAGAGACACTAGGGATGCACTAGAGTACTAGGGTAGTGGCTGGATTTATAACGTGGACAGCGGTAGAAAACAAAAATTGGTAGTGGTAGCTTTTGTGCGTGATCGATTGATATGGGTGTCCCAGTTCGTCCGTTTTCGGTTGCTACCGTAATGAGAGAGCTTGACTTTTGCCACATGATTGAGGGTGGCCTGGCTTATTGTCATGCACAAATACTTAATTCCACTGTTAAAAGTATTGGGAATAAGTATTTTTTTAAAAAACATTTTTTTATGTGAAAAGTTCCACACTCATGACAAGTTGATCCAGTTCCCCCCCCCCCCCCTCTCTCTCTTTACTTATGGCTAGTGTTATCAAATCCGATGTTACAGTTACTTAGGACACTCCTAATGCAAACACTACAAACACATATCTAAAGATTGTCACGACGTATAGATACAACTAGCGGGGTGGCTCACGCATTTGTGCGGATAGATTTATTTTAAAGTTTGTAATGTCAATTATATAACTTAGATGGTTAAGAATATATTTATCTATCTTATAGCAATTTAGATTTTTAAAGATATCATAAATATTAGAAATGACAATAGAAGCTCGAAGGGAAATACAACTTGAATAACGTAATTGAAGTATGAGTTTTGATGAATTTTTTTTTTGATCATAATAAATTAACCACTCTCCATCAAGTATACATCATGTTGCTGCATGCACCTATTTTTCCTCCAATGATTACTCTTTTCCAAAATGTTTGCATACACATGTACCCCTGTTAATCTCAAGCAATATGTTGATTATGTGTGCAACAAATTATCTTATTATTTTACATGGTATTAGAGTACCTTGTCCACGTATACACCAATGCATCATGGGCGACCTACCTTGAACTTATCTTTCCTCACGCTAATTGCCCCATTGAACTGTGTGTCTTTTATCTCTTCTCCCTGTCAAAACTTTTCTGCATCAACCTCTAATAGCAAGCCTAATTCTTGATCGATATCTCTCAGCTACTACCCTTTCTAATGCAATATTCTATTATATAGTTATCTTTTACTTCTCTCCAATTATTACTTAATGCTGACCGTTGTGACATCAACACACAACTGTCACCGATCCCTGCCAGGGATACCTGTCGCGCTCTCTTTGGTGGCCCTAAGCTTATTTCTTACCGTTGATGAACCTGAAGGCCCTTGTTTTGGTCTGATCTTTCGATGAGACGATAAGTTCGGTAGTCGTCGCTCAACTCTCACAATCCTGGCTACGAACTCGCAAGACTCGAAACCACGCAATCGCTGAACTGATTGACAAGTCGTAATCAACCGTACACGAATACCTGGTTGACCTGACCACGAAGGTCGATTCCTGCATACACCGAATAAGCACGCAAGAACAAGATCAAGCAATCTGAAATTACAAATAGGAATTGAAATATTTGAATTGAGTTGGGATTCTGAATAAGGATCTTAATTGGATGGTCTAGCCGACACACGCAAAAGATACAAGTTGCAACGAAGGCAAACTAAACATAAACAAAATCTAAGAAAACTAGAGGGGGTGCGGCCTCCTTAAATAGGGGATGAGGAGCCACACATCTAATAGAACTAAAGGGGTGGGACTAATTTCATATGTTACTGTTCACATGAACAGTAACTGCACCCCCAGGTGGTCCGCCGACTGATGGGTCAAGTTCAGTATGATTACAAAGCCCAGATTGGCCCAAACAAGTAATATGGTGTCTTCTTTTGATGATTACGATTAGTCCAAAAAGAATTTAAAGGTGAGGTCGGATCCATTGGAAAGAGGATGAAATAAGCTTTCAATCAAGTACTTGTGGACCTTCAAAGGACTCCGTATGTGAAAGTTGTGCATGTTTTAAGTTGGTGTTGTCAGGCTGATTCCGGAGGCCTGGACTTGTTGTAGTAGTTGCAGTACCCCCCTTGCCTTTGTTCCTGAGTAGAATAACATCACAAGACTTAGGTGGCTATCCATCCTCAATGGAACAATTATAAACTCCTAGAAACGAAGTTACCTGATAATTCAGTTGGTGAGCATGTGCTCTAGTGATGGGTCCTTGCATATCAAGTTGAAGAGTAGAAGCAGTAGGGATGGTTGTATCAGTGGAAGGGATGTCCTCATCATCCTTCCCTTCTTGAATTGGAGTCGTCCTCGACTCAAGATCATCATCTTCTCCCAAGTAGGGTTTCAAATATGCAATGTTAAATGTGGGACTAACCCCAAAATCTGCAGGCAGATTCAGCTTATATGCATTATCATTAATATTTTCTAACACTTTAAATGGACTATCAACTCTAGGTATCAATATAATAGATAGATAGATAGATAGATAGATAGATAGATAGATAGATACTAGATATAACCTCTCTAATGCATTGTATCTATACCATTATTTTCTATTTATTTCTCTCATTTGTCATTTACTCCTCTCCTTCTCTAAAGTAGTGTAGGTAAGCACAACCCTCCTCCCTAACGCAACCTTTTGTTGTGTCTTGCTTGTTGGTCTACGTGACCAAGCTGTGTCTTACATGAGACACACATTCCCTTTTTCTTCTTTAATTTCCTCTCCATCTCAGCTTGAATCCTATGTGACACCATATAGACACAGCTAATGTCACTTCAATTTATCCTAACTTTTCACTGGTAATGAACTTGTGTGAAAACATAGAGACATTAATTTGTCACAGAGCTTTTGTATCATGTAATTTCCTGATAGGCTCAACCAGCAAAATTTGCATGCAAATTATTTTCATTGTCAATTATAATATACTACTATATACTGCAATAGCATTAGTTTCTTTTTTAGACGTAATAACATTAATTTCAGGCTGCAAAAAAAGTAGTAACGAGTGTTTGGATGAGAGAGGCTTAAGGAGAGCTCTGGATCACCTTTAACTCCAAATGAAAACCCTCGAACCCACATGAATTAATTCCCTGGTATACGGAGTAGTTCAGAGGAGAGCCACATGCCGGCGGGGCTACCTCCTAGCTGTCTAGATCGAGAATGGTACGCCAAGTAACCCCCAAATCTGAGCGAAAGGAACGCAAACAGGCAGCGACGGCAGCGAAAAGCCGAAAACCGGGCGCGAGGATACTGTGATCGATGGTGGCGAAGCCGAATCGTGGATACGGCCACAGAGCCGCACTGTTTTATCCTCTCCCCTGTCGCCCCTCTTGTCCCCCCTTCCCATGTGCTCGCGCTCCAATCCGGCCGGGCGCGCGGACGAGATCACCGAGGCTCTAGCTAGACCCCCCTCGATCGCTCGCCCCGTCGTGCCGTTGCGGCTAGCTCGTCCTTCATGTCTGGACCGACAGTTACGTGCGCGCCCGGCCGTATCGGCGCGGTTGTTTCGCCCGACCGTTGCCGTTTTGCGGCACGTACCGGTGCGCACACGCACGCTCCCGTCCCGAGTCACGGGGCGATTTTGGTTTCTGATGATGCCGATGACATGTTCGGGTTGGTTTACGTACGTACGTAGGTGGGCCTGCGGGAACGTGGAGGAGCGCGGGGGCTTGGGGGTTAGTTGGTGGGTCGAAATGTTAAGGGCCTGTTTGGTATAAATTCCATTTCCAAGTTTTAAGAACTCCAACTCAAACACTTTCAATCCACTCCCCTGAGAAGTTGGAGTAGTCTGAGGTGGTGTTTGGTTAGGAAGCCAGCTCCCACTCCATGAATGAGAATGATCCATGTAAAAAGACGAGAGTAACCTTGGTTTTGTGACTTGTATATTTCTCAGACTTTTTACTGTTTACTTGGTATTTGGTCTGACTAACACCAAGATCAACTGTTGTATTATCGGATTTGCAAAGTCGTTGGATAAAAAATAAATTTGAGGTAAAAAAATCGTGTGCATGAACAAAAAAATTGCGTTTGTTGAGTCTGCATATCCATAAACTCAAACATATGAAGTCACCAACAGAAACTAACAAAAGGCCATAACAGAAACTAACATACGTCTCCGATAGAAATTAAAATGAGAGGTCATATTATCTTTGCTAACTCATTTTCATACCATACCAAGTCACCAAGAAGTAGCTAACTCATTTTCATACCATACCAAGTCACCAAGAAGTAGCTATGGCAGTAGCAAGCTCATCCCGAAATGTATCCATAGACCGATCATTCGAGTGTGATGTTGACCCATCCAAAGCATCTTGAGAAATTGCATATTTTCGGTATCTAGAAGGAATGGTAGGCACATAGTTAGAATCTCGGTCGCACCTACGAAAATGCCAATCCCCGCTACCATGCTCACGTATGAAGTTGTGAAGCGCCATAGTAGCCGCAACAATCATCTTTTGCTTGGTCATTGGATAGCTTGGCATCTTGAGTAGAATTGGCCACTTCATCTTCCATACACCAAATGTTCGCTCAACTATGTTACGCACAGAGGAGTGTACCCTGTTGAACTTTTCCTTGGCAGTAGTTGGTTCGACACCTCTGTGGAATTCAGGAACGTGATACCTTTCGCCCTTGTATGGGGATAGGTACCCTGGTCGATTAGGATAGCCAGCATCAACAAGGTAATATTTGCCTGAATCAAAAGTAACATAAAGTTAATAACAATACATGGTTTAGGAAGAGGTATTTTATCCAAGAGCAAAGATAGTTACCCAATGGAGGATGTGGGAAGACACCTCGGTCTACTCTCAATGCATGATATAGCACACTTGTGTCATGCATAGCCCCTGGTTGACCAATGGATGCATAAGTGAAACACATATCAAAGTCCACAACTGCCAACACATTCTGAGAGGAATTTCCGGATCTTCCAATGTATCTCACTTGTTGTTCTAGTGGAAGAGTTGCACGTATATGAGTCCCATCAAGAGCACCTATGCAATCCTTAAGATGTGGCCAAGCCCTTCTATCATCTCTAATCCTACTATGGATGGTGGAGAAGTTTGGATCCTTTGGTTTCACATAATCTACAGACATTGCAACCACACATTCTAGTACTTCTTGAAACTTTCTACTAATGGTCTCACCCGAGTGCTTGAACCGGTTTTGTGTTTTCCTATTCGATTCACCTCCACCGCATACCCATAAGAAGATTGCAAGTGCCTCTAGTGTACTCATATTCTTGGTAGGTTTGAGTTCATACGTACTCACCAACAAGTTATGTAGATCAAAAAAAGATTGTTTGGTTCATACGAAGCATCCTATGAGTCTCTCCCGGAGTAGCCAATGTTTCCTTCAACCAACCCATCCCACTAAGGCGTGAAGTCCGCGTTTCAGCCTTGTCCATGTAGGTTGAATAGTATTCCGCAACAATGGATGCCCCGGCTAGAGAAATGACATCCATGGCATGCTTTGCTCGCATGATCTTCTCTCTAGTTTTGTTATCTTCATCGCTATCACTTTCACAAGACGACATCTGTACATTTCATCACCATCGTGAGAAACAAGCATAAAAAGACAATACGACAACATAAGAAGGTAATATAAGAAGCAAGCTAATACGACAACATAAGAAGGTAACATAGAAGCAAGCTAACATAAGGTTCATACAATATCCCAACATAGGGTTATCAGTCTTACATAGATAGATCATGGTTCGCGAATGACCTAATACGACAACATAAGAAGGAATCTAACATAAAAAGCAAACAAACATAACGTGACATAATCAATTCCCATACTCCTTCTTGTACTTCCTCTTAAGCCACTCAAAACGATCTTGTGGGGTGTCCAAGGTTTTGAACATCTGTCTTTGCTCCCTCTTCAAAAACAACTCAGTGGCAATGAAGTGCTCATCACTACCTCGAGAGGCACCACATTCTTCCACCCAGTTCATCACAACATCTATGGAGCAAGGGTCATCTTTCGTTGCAAATGACTCCAATGATGACTGCGATTTCTCAGCCATGTTGGCTATCTTTATGATTTGGTCTTGCAGAACTTGAGCTGTGCTTGACTTAGGTTTTTTGCCCGTCCCAATGGATGCAGGAGCTACTCGCTTGCCTTTGCCATTGGAGGGGGGCTCCTCGTCAAGCTCAATCTCATCCATCTCCTCAATGTCATTCTCAGCATCAAGGTTGACAGATTGAGTATTCCCAACTTGTGTTTGAGGCAATATACCCATTGCCGGAGACCAATGATCAACACCATCATTGGTGATATCTTCAAACATTCGCTTTAGAAGGCCTTCATTTTGAAGACCTTTTTATAAACTTTATTGCCCTGTGAATTTCTGTGAAAAAATAGGACACCGATTAGGATAAATAAGAAGTACATGTCTGCTGCCAAAGTGAAATAAATGAAACAACACTTACTATGTTAACTTTCTTCCACCATGGAAGGGGTTGAGAAATTGTGCCTTTCTCATTGTCCCACCAGAACCGGTCTCCTTGTGGTGAGTTTTTCCAAATGGCGTACTGGACTTCAACTTATCCCATTTATTCTTGAATTGTGTCTTAGTGTACTCGAGACCCGTTATATCCTTAAACCCCTTAGCTACCTCGGCATATCCTACAGTGTTCAAGTGGGTGTTTGGCCGGTTCCCAATCCTAACTTGTTCGGCAAATAACTCACACACTACCTTAAGATGCTCATCATTCCACTCAGCAGAACTTGCCATCTGCATGTTGTGACATTCATACATACATCAATTTGAACTAACCACATCACAATAAGGCACATATTGATATACAATGATCAGCAAGCACTAATGTATATTCTGCAGTTTATTGTGTATTCTGTAGATTGCATAGATCTAGTTAAACGTATATTCAGCAGTTTATCAAGCAAGACTGCATAGATCCAGTTATATTCTGCAGTCTCTTGAACACCCAACCAGAATTGTCAAACACGCAACACAATTAAGGTAAATATTTGTG
Source organism: Ampelocalamus luodianensis (assembly GCA_036346255.1). Lineage (NCBI taxonomy): Eukaryota > Viridiplantae > Streptophyta > Magnoliopsida > Poales > Poaceae > Ampelocalamus > Ampelocalamus luodianensis. The sequence continues at coordinate 17,402,801 of CM070620.1, forward strand.
ATCAGTCCAACACAATCACAACAATCACACACTGATTTGTGATCAGTCCAACACAATCAGAATCATATTTATCAAGGTAAATATGCTCTACACAATCATATTTATCAAGGTAAATATGCTCTACCATATTTGTGATCAATCCAACACAATCAGAACACACAATCAGTGCTAGTTTTCACAAATCTGGGCAGTAGTTAAGATTCACAAATGTTGTGTACATTCTGGATTCAGTACTGGTTTTCACAAATCAGATAGTATTTGCACCATGGGCAGTCAGATTTCAGAATGCTCCATTCAGCTTTTAGAATGCATTTCAGATTTCAGAATGCATTTCAGATTTCAGAATGCTCCATTCAGCTTTCAGAATGCATTGCAGACAGATTTCAGAATGCATTTCATATTTCAGTCAGCATTTTGGAAAGCATTTTTGGTCTGAAATCTGAAATTGAGACACCATTCAGCTAGCACATTTCAGATAGTATTTGCACCATGGGCAGTAGTTTAGACCACATTTCAGATCGTATTTGCATAGCATATACACAACATTCTAGACTACAAATCGTACATCATTTCAGAACACAATCAAATACCATTTCAGATAGCATTGCAGACAGATTTCAGAATGCATTTCAGATTCAGATAGCATTGCAGCATATTACAAAACTCAAAGCAGATTATCAAGCTAGTAATATCTGTCAATCAGTCTTCCACCATTAGTAGACTACAATCACTACAATCACACACTGATGCATCAGTTTCGGACACACACACACACACACACACTGATGCATCAGTTTCACAGGACATCACAGGGCTTACCACCGTTGCCGAGGAAAACGCGGAGGGCTGGGGGAGGAAGATGCCGACCGCCGGGGGAGTCGGAGCCGCCGAGGGAGGAAGAGCCGCCGAGGGCCGGGCTGCGAACGGGTGAGAGAGGCGAAGGGGTTGGGGGCAGCGAGGGGGCGAGCGAGGCGAAGGGGCTCGGACCGGAGAAGGGGAGCCGGAGGCAGAGGGCCTGGGACGGCGAAGGGGAGAGGGAGGCGGATGGCCTGGGGGCGGCGAACGGGAGAGGGAGGTAGAGGGGTTGGCGGCGCCGAACAGGAGAGGGAGGCGGACGGGCTAGGGTTGCCGAACGGGAGAAGCAGGCGGAGGGGTTGGGGGCGGCGAGGGGGCGAGGGAGGCGAAGGGGCTCGGGCCGGAGAAGGGGAGAGGGAGGCGAGCTAGGGGCGGCGAAGGGGCTGGGGGGCGGCGGGAGAGGGATAGAAGGGGTTAGGGCTGTGAACCTCCGGGAGCGAACGGGAGAGGGAGGAGAGGGAGCGAAGGGTTTGGGGGGAGGGCTGTGGATTGGGGTATATCGGTGGCAATTTGCGGGTAAATACTTCTAACTTCAATGGGTATTTTGTTTTATTGGTCCACAGCTCCCCACTTAAAGCAAGGTTTCATCTGCTCCCAAAATTTGCACTACAGGCTGCTCTGCTCCCGATTGCTCCAACTCTAAAATTTTGTGGAGCAACCCCGTTTGGCACAGCTCCAACTACTCCAACTACGAAGCTAGAAGTTGGAGCTGTACCAAACAGGCCCTAAGGAGCGGTTTTTGTTGGTTGCGTTGCATCTTGCATCAGCTATCGGGCGACCGGAGAACCTGACCATAAACAGTGCAGCTAGCCCTGTACGGGGGATCAGTGCAGTGAAGTGGGTAAACGTACATTTGCCTCGGCTAGTACGATTGTGTGAGGAAGCGACAGTGTGCTACGATCGATGGAAAGAACTTCCCTCGCTAGGAAGCTAGCTGCTTCGGTTGCAGTTTGCTCCTTGATTGCCTGGTATAAATCGGTAATGGTACAGAACTACCGATACTGGTCGTGGAGGTAAGTGGCGACTAGGAGTATTACCACCGCACCACAATATGCTTTCTTCTGGGGCTTTTCCCCCAAAAGTTTTCACTTGATGATTTTTAGGGGCTACCTTAATTTTATAATATTTGTTTTTTCTTTGGCTTTATCGGATAAGATACGTGCAATCACCATGGGGTCAATTCCTGTTTATATCCTGTCTTTATGGTATGATGATCCCTGCGTTAGGTAAGGATTATAATTCTCACTCCATTGAGTTTGATTACATTTGAGAACTATGAAAGGCTAGCATTGTAACGCCTTGAGGTGCTTCAGCCTTTGGTTTGTGGTAGAAACAAACAAGCTATATACCATTGTTATGATTTTTAATCTCAACGAAGCACCACATGTTCTGGGACCAGGCTGTAAATTTGCTTGGACCCTGTTCATTCGATCTGAAGAAAATGTGAAAGTACCAGTATAACTCTTCACAATTACGCAGATGGTGGTTAGTGCATACTAGTACTCCTAGATAGTAACTTGCTGTCAGAGTTTTCAGGAGGAGCCAGCACAGCGAAGGATCGATCCTCCCCCGGCCCACATTATTAAGAGCCCAAAGCTTCTACAAGTGCCACATCGATCGCCTCTCCATGTTTGCCATGCCACTGTGCTCTAATTCATGGTTGCATGGTTAAGACTTAAGATGATGCGTAAATAAATACAGCGCGGCAGCGTTGTTAGTTGCTACTCCAGTTCTCCCTTAATTAAATTCGCCAAGAACGACGTGGAGTGCATGTAATTAGATTAAACGCGAACCAGAGAGCTTTCTTAGAGCAGACGCCACAGAAACAACGGTCCAGCGCGTGAATGATCCGTCCATTTTGCAGTACTCGATACTACTTCTTCCGTTCTTTTTTATTTGACACAGTTAATTTTTTACGGGTAAACTTTCTAAAGTTTGACCGCTAATAAGTTTAAAACTATCTAGATTGGCTATATAAAAATTATATCATTAGAATTGTCGTTGAAAATACTTTCATAATATTATAATTTTATTAGTATATTTTAATATAAAAGTAATAAAAAATTATGATCAAAATTATATCTCAAAGACCGTAAAAAATTAACTGTATCAAGTTAAAAAAAAAACGAAGAGAGTATGTTCTCTTCGCAGGCAGATAGCTCGATCATATCGATCCCATGCCTCCGCGTGAAACCAAATCAATAATGTACTACTACGAGTGGATGGATCGAGCAATATATGCTCCGTTCTCCAGCACTGAGACCGAGGCTCTGACCATGGAGGGATCTATCTGGTTCTGCGTTTGTGCTCAACCAGAATGCAATGTTTTTGGTGTGAATTCTGACAAGCTCTTACAGCAGCTGGACTAGTTGCGTGAGGCGAGTTTTGTCGGCGAATGCAGTGGAGGGTCAAAGGGGCAGAAAGTTGTTGGACCTTGGGAGCTGTTCCTTTTTTAGAGGGGAAAGACCGGCGGGTGACGAACGGGAACAACGGCTTTACATGCTATGTCCTCGAGGAAGATAATTCTATAGGATCTGGTCCACAATTCTATCAGTGTAAATTTATTTCATTGTATGACACGTGTCTTTTCACAAATATCAAAATATGATATGCTAATCTTCAGTATTTAATTTGTGAAAATTCACATCAATGATTTATTGAACTGTGCGCTTTGAGATTTGTGAAAAAACACGTGTCACGCGGTGGAATGGATCTACACTAATAGAATTGTGGACCAGCTCCTATAAAATTATTTTTCGTGTTATGATGCCGGTTCGGAGTGGTATTGGCAGGGACCGAATCAGCGCTTTACGTACAGGTTAGGAGGTGCGGAGTGGCATTGGCTGGCCTCCCTCCGTTCAAAAGTAGGTGCGGCGTGTTCCCTTTCGTAGCTCCTGCATACGCTTTTGGATACCCAAAAAAAATGACAAAACTGACGCCTCGCACGGAGCATAGGGCGTTAGGTTCGTCGTCTGAATGTGGATGTATGTACTTCCAAAGCCTGGTAACGAGATGGCGACGAGCATGTTGAATCCGCGCTGTGAAGGGTTGTATTTGGCCCGTTTCGAAATGGAGCCTTAAAAGTGTTTCCTGGGCAAACATTGTGGCTCCTAGACGATCTAACGTTTTCGGCAGTTGGACTGACGAGTAAGGAGTACTATTGGGTTAATGCCGAATGCTTATGGGCTTCTGTTTCTAGTCCATAGGCTACTAACAATAAAAAAACAGATCATAAAACAAAGCAGGATTTTTCAAGCCTGTGGGCCGAATTTGCCTTTGGGTCCTGTGAAACAAACTTCTCTTCAGCTCGAAATTGACAAAAACTGCAACGAATGAACCAAGTCACCAACAACTCGTAGCACAGCCGCATGGGAGACCTCTATCTATACACACGCTGACTAGTGATTACGCAGTTCACGCTTCATCTGAATAGCACTTAGGACGGAGATGCTCCTGGAGCACAGCAAGCACATCGGCGAAGCTCACGACTCCGACTAGCGCGCCGCTGATCTCATCGACGACCCAGACGTACCCGACTCGGTGCGCCAGCGCCTGTGCCATGACGGCCACCAGCGAGCTCCCAGCATGGCATGCCGCCACGTCCTCCGTCGACCGCCACCGGAAGCTTCCCGACGACACCCTCCTTGCGCGGCGAGCACGCCCCAGCGGTGACTCCTCGTCGGACGGTGTTGACGACGACGACGGCGACAAGGGCAGAGAAGCAGCGTCCATGAGGTCGCACATGGCATCGAGGCCTCTGTCCTTGAGCTGGGCTCTGATGGAGCGAAGCAAGAATTCGGGCGGTGACAGAGAGCAGTCCATGTACGTCATGACGTCGCCAGCGGTTAGCGCGGCGAACGCTGCAGACACTGACTCGACGTCGCACGAGCCGAGCACGCCGGGGCAGATCTCGCCGACCAGTGTGTCGTCTGCATCGACGACGGCTACGGCGGTGCCATCCCCGATGGATCTCCGCAGGAGCGGGATGGCGTCGAGCGCGTCGCCGTCAGAGTGGATGGCGTGAACGTCGCGGCGGATGAGGCCGAGGGAGGCGACGGTGAGCGCGGCGACAGGGTAAAAGAGGGAAATGGAGCTGAAGAGATGGCGAGCGATGTCTTCTTGCGTTAACACGCAGTAGTCAGCGGCGTTGGCAGCGGAGGAGGAGGAGACGTGGTGATGCTCCTTGTGGGCGCGCGCGTGGAGTGGAACGAGAAGGCTGTGTGAGTTGTTGGTCAGCAGCACGTCAATGGCGTCAAGTAGGCTGCAAAGTTGGACCAAACAGTTTAATCCTTTGTTGCCTTGTTGGTGTGATAACATTCCACCACTGAGAAAAGGACAGTTCCGAACAAGAGAAGAATCAAACGCGACGGCGGCGTTTGTCACGCACCTTGTGTCTGGGTCCATTCGGCGGGTGACGTCGTGACCACCAACCGCGGCCGCGAGGGCAGACACGGGCCGGCAGAGCGCGGCCGCGGGGTCGCTGAGGTTGTCCGTGTCGCCGCAGATGTAGCAGAGGATGTCCGCGACGCTGATCTTGACGGACACAGTGGTTGTCTTCTTGGCGCGGGAGGGTTCGGTGTCGACGAAGACGAAGGGATCGGCTCCGGCGCGGAGCGCGGCGAGCGCTGCCGCGATGTGAGTGGACGGCGGCAGCACACGCACTCCCGGCTTGCCGATGCAGAGGTCGGAGATGACATGGGACATAAGGCTCGCCGCCATGCACGCACGCTCGTACGTACGCACGACCCACAAGGGGAACGGAAGACAAGTACCGCAGAGAATGTTACGTACTTGCGGGAGAGGGAGGCGCGAGTGTGGTTTGTTCGACGGTGGATATGGCACTATGGCAGTAAGACTATTTATAATGAGAGAGAGAGAGAGAGCATGTGCCGACGTGGTGTGCGGCGTGAGCTGTAATGTGCCGACGTGGTGTGTGGCGTGAGCTGTAATTTTGCAACGATAGTTGGCATGTAGCAGCACACATGCTAACTGTATCTCTCTATTACGTAGGGAGCATCAAAATCAATGTTACTTCTATAACGTCAAACTGTTAGATACGATGGTTAGGGTTTGTTTGGCACGACAGTGAATTTTATGAAAAACGGCTTTTAGCTGGGTTGTAGGACTGAATGGTTAGGCTAAAGAGATTTAGTGTTTAGCTATCTGGCTTTAGGTAGGCTGGCTGTAGCTTCCGAGATGGAAAATATCTTAAATGCCTCTGAAAACAGTAACGGCTTGTTTGATGCCGATAGTTAACGACGCTAAACGCAATTAACGACAATTAATGCAATTGACCTCAACTACCGCAATTAACGACGATTAACATAATTGACTGCAATGAACGACGACTACCGCAGTTGATCGCATGTAACGACTATTAACGACAACATACCCCAATTAACGCAATATACCGCCATTAATGACAATCAGAGCAAATAACGTAATTAAAGATAATTATTATATAAATAATTATTACAACAAAAATTATTATAAACAATTATGACAATAAATAATTATTAAAAACAATTATTACTATAGGTAATTATTAAAGACAATCATTACAATGAATAATTATTACAATAAAACGACACTTAACGACAACTAACGACATATACCGTAATTAACGATAATTAACACAATAGACCACCATTAATGACAATTAACAAAATTGATGATAATTAATGAAACTAACGATAATTATCATAATTGACCGCAATTGACACAACTAACGACAATTAACGTAATTGACCGCAATTGTACTACCACGATTAACATTGGAACATCAAAGTGAATCTGATTTCTCAATTTCACATAGATTTTTGTACAGCTCAAGGAGAAACGGAGAGTAAGCATATCCATTATCCAATATGAAATGCTATCGTTTGAGCATTGGTTAGAAATCTATTGGCCTAAACTGGTGAACAACAACAATTTTGCTCTGCACTCCATTGAAAAGCAAATGGTATATCATATTACAATAAGTGTATAAGTCATTCATAACATTCATATAGCAAGAACTTTATAAGTCATTCATAACATTCATATAGCAAGAACTTTCTTTCTCACTTCATTTAATGATCCAAATTTGCAAGTCTGAGCAACACAATGTGAATATCCTTACCATGGATTAAGTCGTTAAAACCAACTTCAGTTCAATCAAGCTCAAAGGGAACAAATTTCAGATGATCAGCGATACAACTAGATATCACAGGAAATATCACAAGATATTTGAAGGGTAACATTTTAGATAGATCAGGATTTCAGTCTCCGTCACATTCAGCTTTCATACTTGGACGTCCTCCGCTCCTTTGGCTGGTAGGTTGGGTATGTGCACGGAATTATCTTGTTGTATGTATTTATCACCTCAATGGACAGAAGGGGAAAAAAGAGTGAACAACTTAGTGATAAAGAAGCAATATGCATATAGATGCGCAACTGCAGAAAATAGTGTTGCACTAACCGCCATCTAAGTTGTTCATCAATGTAAACAGAACAGAGCTCAGCTCAGTTGGCAAAAAGAGCACAGAAGAGTGCCAGTCTGCCCGCGCTCGAGCCTCGCTCGACGCGCTCGCTCGCTAGGGGGCTTAGGCCCTATTTCTCTCTTTGATGTAGTCCAGGCAAAGTCCTGGCCCCTAAAAAAATGTAAACAGTTGCGTGAATTTATAATTACTAGAATCCCAGAACAAATTGAACAAGAACAATCATGTATATATATATGATATCCAATGTTCCAATATACGAGGTACTCCCCAAACAGAATTTAAGACTCCAGGAGTCCATGTGAATAGGGTGATAATAGAGGATTAGAGATAAAAAAAAAAAAAATCCATTACATGGTTTACAAGTTTAAGCATGTATATACCCAGAAATAACAAAAACTACAATTTATCACTAGATATGATTTGTAGCAATGAATGGACAGTGATAAAATTCTCTTACCCTGAGCCATTACTAGATATGATGGTTAAGCCGCCATTAGTATTCTAGAGATGGACATTATCATGCTAGTAGCATCTGACTTTTCACTGCACCCTTGTAGATAAATTTGACATTGCAATGTGAAATTAGATAATGAAAAAGATGCATCATTGCAGCTACTGCCATCCATTAGTACATAACGGTAATTGTTGCACCACAACATTCAGCCCTAATGCAACTTTCGATTTGTCGTGCTTTGTGTTGTTAATTGAGGGCTATTTGGTAATTTCTCAATTGAGAAAAGAAGAAAAAGAAAAAGAAAAGAAAAATAGGGTCCCCACCGGTCATTTGCATAGGGAAGGGATAAGGTCATTGACCTTATCTCCATCCAGGGAGAGGAGGGGATTGGGGGGCTGGACTTAGCCCTCTCGGCTGGCAATCTCGCGGGCAGTGCGGGCGAGAAGCGCACCAGCCGTTAGCAGCAACAACACGAGCTCCTTCTCCTCCTCCTCTTCATATGTTAGCTCGGCTTCTTGTTTTGTATCTCGAAAACACAGTAAGGTATTCCCATTTTTGGAGCTTCTTCTTCCTTTTTGATTGAGTCTCGGTTTTGGGGCTTTGGAGCTCCTGCGTCACCTTGCTTGTCCTAGCGGCGACGATGGTGATTTTCTAACCGTGCTCTGTGCGCACCCGACTGGTTCCCCTCTTGGGTCCTTCTCTTCTGTGGGCCTTCTGATCAGGATATTGGTGCTTGCGCTTTTGGGGCTTGGTTTTGATTGTCTCTGGCTTAACTTCGGTGAGGAAGAAAGGCTTTGGCTTATCTAGTAATTGATGCTCCTTGGTGCTTTCAGCTGGAGCATTTTGGTGATTGGTCTTGTGCGGCATCTCTGTACCTCGACTTCGTGATTTTGGTGTGTCCCAAAATTCAAAATTGTGGATTGACATTGTATCTCCGACGACCACGTCCTCACACCGTGGCACAGCGGGGCGATTGGTTTTACTGATTCAGCGCCCTTAGGTGTGCCTTGTCCGGATTTCTTCTTGGTGGCTTTGATTGCCATCGGCTTTGTGAGTATCACTATATTCCATTTTGCGCATCACTTTGCATATATGTGTTGTACTTGTCAAAATCTGGAATTGATTTGATGCTAGTACTGGAAGATATTGCTAGTGATTCCGTGGGTTCGGTTTAATAGCTCGATGATGATTGTCAAAATCTGAAATTGAATTGATAATTGAAAACAGACTTGAGCTAAATTAGATTACTTACTGTTGTCAGTCTTATCTAGCAGCTTTTATACTCTCTATAGTTCAGTTGTGACTGAAAGTAGTTTGATCATTTTATTCTATGATCTTGTTGATCCTCTATGAAATATTTGCACTGTTATATTCAGTTTGCCGAAAAGGCTTAGTGCTGAATCTGTGGACATCTGCATTGATATTCTGTTTACAAAAAAGATTGTGTGTTGAAATGGTGATTCCATTCTAACTGATAATTAAATGATACTCTGTTGATTGAAAGTATAAATTGCTGTTTTGAGATAAAACTTGACATATTAGGAAAGCTTTAGTTTGAGCTTAAGGCCTGTTTTGTAGTTGTCATATTTAATTGGTGAAGAGATATTGACATGAGTGGTGTTCTGAAAGCAATAATCAATCTTCTAAATCTTAGCATTATGCTGATTTTAATTGTCCACATGTTCTTTGTTTTGAGCATATTATCTTGTTTAAATGGCTTAGAGAATTTACATGTGTATATGTTAATTTCGTTATTTAAATGCTGCTGGAATTATACTTTAATTACTGTTAATTATGCTAGAATTTATTCTAAATATTTGCTAAAACCGCTTTATTTTACAACACTTTGTACACACCAGGTAATGAAAAAGATGCATCATTGCGGTAAAAGTTATCTGCACACTACAGTAATGGAATAAAAAGGGAAATTGGAGACCACTTCAAAGTAAAATCCATAAACCTTCATTCAGTGCCATATCCATACCCAATGTGTTTGGGAAATGGTAGAAGAATTTTTATCCATATGATAAACAATGGAAGGGTGCACATTTTAGCGGCGGGTTTCCCAGGCACTCCTTTGTAGTGTCAACAGAGCATGAATCAAGAAAAGTAAGAAAAGATACACAGCCAGCAGTTGAGTATAACAAAATAAACATGACAGGGCATGTTAGCCTGTTTATGAGTTATTTCACATCCGAAGAATGTACCTAATTTCTAGGTCTACAAGATGAAGACTTCCCCCAATACTGTTCTTGGTCAGGTTGGAATAAATCTCAACAGAACCTCCAACAGGAGAGAACTTCACCGAAACAAATAGGAAGTCAGAGAGGATCTGCTGGAGTCGAATACCATCCTCGGCGCAACGCCGTCTGCGCAATTCATGCATAAAAAATGTATAGGATTATGCAACTGAAGAAGGGCATTGATAGGAGAGCAGTTAGAAAGTACCTCTTGATTCATCTTTGCCCTTGGCGCAACACCATCTACACAATTCGAGTCGTACGCGGCCGTCGGGGTGGAAGCAAGGGTGGATGATATCGTTCATGTCGAGGTAGAGGTTATCCAACTCGGGGCTGTTGGGGTTGGGGCGGCGGAGGTCGACGGGGACGAAGGCGCTGGGCTCGAGCTCCACAGGCTCCTCCGCCGTGTCGGCCATCGTCTGGGGATACCGGTCCGCTAGCCACCGGTTGTGTCTGTGGCTCTCTCCCCTCGGTTCGATCTGGAGACGACGAAGGGGTAGGAGACTGCGGGGAAGAAGGGTAATGGCCTCGCGCGTGCTGGGGCTGGTTGGGCTCAGCCAGGAGCGGAGTTGGGAGGAGGGAGGTGGAGGAGGACGGCTGCGGGCGAAATCCAGATATGGATCTAGGCCACACGACCGCCGGGGAGGAGGGCGCCGGGGGAGGAGGAGGAGGCGGGCGAGCGGGGAGGAGGGAGCCCGAGCTGGCGGGGGGGGGGGGGGGTTGGTTTTTATGCGGTGGCAATCGGCGGGTAATTACTCCTGAACTTCAAAGGTAATTTTGGAATAGATGCTGCGGGAAGCCATGAAAGCTCCCGCGGGCGGTTTCCAGTTTCTGCGCGTTGTAACACGAAGCCGCTTCGGAGAAAAGAGGCTGTGAAAAGCCTTCCGTTTAGAACGACTTCCGACTTTTTTGGACGAAAAACCGAAGTCGAAACCGTCCCAAACACCCCCTTAGTACTTATATATTGAGATAGCTCAGGCGTCATATATACTAAAAACTACTTATCAAGTTTCAACCATGTGGTCTCATAGATGCTAGTAGTACTACTCCAATTTGTTTTCTCTTGCTGCCATACAGATACAGGCTACTGCGGCTAGGACAGAAGTCGTACTATTTCAATTTGTCTTGCCTCCTTCGAGCAAGTGGGTGTAAAAAGGCGCACATGGTTGGACTTGTTATTTTAAGATTTGCCACGACAGATGCGATGTCAAATTCAGAGAAAGATGCGCACTGTCCCAAACTCCCCTATTACGACACAGAAAGATCCAAATCTGAATCGCAAATATACATATAGAAATCGCGGACTGAAAAAATCGAGAGGAAAGCCCAGCTGCCACTCCGGGATGCAGCCAAGCCCGTGAACGGCGTGGACCGTGGCGTACCCCTTTCGAGAGCTGCCAAGCTCTGGTCTTCCAACACGTCGACGAGCCGTGCAAGAACAGCTGTTGTCGCGCCGTACCTATCGAGAGGGCCAATGGCAGATCACATGGCGGCAGTTGGGGGACGTATCGCTACGCGACGAGAGATGGCGGCGCCGCAAGATGCCTTTATCGGTTCGGTTCATGCCTCCTTCGTAAGTGTAGTCGCTTATCACCTTCCATGGAACTTCGTGAATGCAGCCTACGTAGTATTCTATGATCGCAAGAGGAGATAAGGACCGTGCGTTTCCCTCGTCCATTTCTTCCGTACACAGACAAATGGGTAAGTGCAAACGACGCCCTTCTGTTCGCCGGTTCATGCTGGAAGGGAGATAGAATGATAGATGGACTAGCGGCAGGGAGATGAAGTGCAAAAGAAGTTTTACCAACAATAAAAACACAGAGACCCATCCTGAAACTTCTTTCGTTTGGGCAGGACTACATGCGATGTTCTAGTTGGGCTAATATTAGCCCATGGGCGAGAACCCATACAAGTTGGCCCGCAAAGGATGCCCACAACTTATAGACTATAATCCTTTGTTCGATTTTTTTTAGCCTGCTTATTTCCTTCAATAAAGCAATCCCACCGCGCACTATCTACACCACTCAAAGTGCATCGAGATTCACAACCCGTCCATTTTGCAAAAACACCACTCCGTCTCTTCCTTCCCATCTCCTCCCCACGATCTCCCTTCCCCTTTCTTCCCTCCCGTCGCCGGCTCGCCGGAAAACTCGTTGTGTCGGAAACCTCGCTGGAAATCTCGAAACCCCGCTGTTGGAAACCTTGAGCCTGTCGCTGCCACCATCAGAAACCCCACCGCCGTTCGCCGGGAACCACGTGCCACCGCCAGAAACCTCAAGTGACGAAGCAGCTCAGGCCAGGGCAGTGCGGCGCGGCCGGCGGGGAGAGAGGAAGGAGCGAGGCGAGGCGAGCGGTGGCGGCGAGACGTGGGGATGGCGAGGCGCCGAGGCGGGGCGTGCGGCACGCCCTGCGGGAAGAGAGGAAGGAGAGAGGGAGAGAGGAGAGGAGAGATAGGGCGAGGAAAGGGGCAGAATGAGGGTTTTTTTTTTTAAAAAAAAATGTAGTTCAAATCTTGGAGCACTTCAACGGTGGAGATAGCACATGAGGTACCATGTATATGTGTGCAAAAACCACACTCATTTTTTATGCACCTTCTGCCTTCCCCCCTTCTAGTCAACCAAGTCTAGACCTGTTCAAATGCCAGGCCTGGTCGGACCGGACTAGAAAAGCTCGGTCTCGAACGGGCAAGACCGAGCCCGGCCTGAAAAACACATTTTCCATTTTTAAAAATATTATTTTAATTTTTTTTGAAATAAAAATTAATATTTAATTTATTTTAAGAATAAAAAATAGTTTTTAAAAGTATTTTAATTATATTTCATCGGCTTTTGGGCCAGGATTCAAGTCCCAAGCCCGGTCTGAACCGAGGCCGGGCTCGGGGCACCCGTGAACAGGTCTAACCAAGTCTCACTGAAGCCATTTTTTTTAAAGGTCCCACTGAAGCCAAATCTCAGCTTTCTGTCAACAAGCAATGAAGCAAACCAATAGGTTAGCTGATTATACATGCCATCACACAAGGCGTGGACCAGAAATACAATACTAGCAAATTTCGATACTTTATCACAACAAAGGATTGATGGGGAGTGCGGCAGGGGACTCCCTATCACCGTATCTATTCATTTTGGCAATTGATACGCTACAATGCCTTTTGACTAAGGCCACATCAGGAGGATGGTTATCTCCGCTAAGTGGGAGGACAGTTAAGGCGAGACTATCACTGTACACTAATGACACAATGATCTTCATGCCGCCCATCAAGCAGGACATAGACAATCTAAAAGAGCTGTTGTGTATCTTCGGAGAGGTGCCGAGACTACAAATAAACCTAGCTAAAAGCGCAGTCATACCTATTCAGTGTCAGCATCTAGATTTAGACTCCATTCTTCTTGATTTCTCGATCAGCAGGAAATGCATGCCATGCACATACCTTGGCTTGCAGCTTTCATTGCACAAACTGAAGAAGGTACAATTGCAGCCCCTTATTGATAAGATTGATGCATGACTTGTGGGCTACAAAAATAAAATGCTATCTAGAGCCGGAAGACTCACAACGCTCAAGGCTGTTCTCACTTCTTTACCTATCTACCACATGACATTGGCTGACCTCCCAACAAGGACACGAAGACAGATTGACAAGCGGCGTAGGGCCTGGTTCTAGAGCGGGAGCGAATCCTACATGGGCGGAGGGAAATATTGGGTTAATTGGAATACGGTGTGCCGCCCAAAAAAGTTTGGCGGTCTTGGAGTTATTCAGCTAGCTTTGTTTGGCCGAGCACTCCGCCTCCGCTGGCTATGGTACTAATGGAAGGAACCAGAGAAGCAATCGAATGGGACGCAATTGCTAATAGATGAAAAAGACCATGTTTTGTTCCGGGTTTCAACCAAAATCACTCTGGGAAGTGGGGACAAGGCCAGCTTCTGGAAAGACACCTGGACAAGGCGTACACCCCTGAAAGATATGTTCCCTAGCTTATACGCCATCGCTGCCAAGAAGAGCAGGACGGTGTGAGAGGCGCTAGATGAAAACACTTGGATCGCTGACCTCAGAAGAAAGATCACATAGCACCACCTCCTCAGCTATGTGCATCTTTACGGAGAAGTCGCGCATGTGATACTCAACCCGAAAATACTGGATGACATCGCTTGGAAGTGGACATCAATAGGAATATATACAGCCAAGTCGGCATATAAGGCACAATTTCTGGGATCTACGGAGAAACCCTATGTAGATCTAATTTGAGATTCCTGGGCGCCACAAAAATGCAATTTTTTTGCATGGCTGGCGGTGCAAGAATGGCTCGCAACAGTGGATATTCTAACAAAAAGACATATGCCAAACGATCTTTGGTGTCCGCTATGTACAAACAACCCTGAAACAGCCACCCATCTTTTTATCAAATGCGAATATACGAAAAGGGTTTGGAATGCTATAGCAACATGGGCACAGCGAAGCAGTCTGACACCGGCCCAGGGGGACACTCAGACGACAGTATTGGATTGGTGGCTGGCATTACCGCAAAGAGAAGTGGCCGCGTGCAAAAAATGCCAAAGTTCCTTAGTCATCCTCGCTTCGTGGCAGGTCTGGAAAGAAAGAAATAGGAGGATTTTCTAGCACCAGCGCAATGAAGTGATCGGAATGGTAGCGATCATAACAGAAAAAGCTAGGGCTTGGATAATAAGTGGGGCAAAATATTTGGCGGCCTACTTACCAATGGGAGATGTGGAGCTTTTATGAAGCTCGCACCAGCTAGGGGGTGATACAACCACGGTGTGTATGCAGCCCATGGCGGGCAGGGAGGGTCAATGAGAACAAACAACAACGGCTGCCGGCGCTTCGTTTCGTTTTTTCGGTTCTAGTTTCAGTTCAGTTCGTTTCCTTTTGATCCTTCGCCTTTGCTGTCTGTTAGGGAAGGCAAAGAAGGCTCCTTGCGTTGGCTCCGCTGTCAACGTTTTTTTGCTTTGTGTTTTTCTTTTTTGTTTTTTTTTTGTCTGCTTTTGTTCTGCTGTGAACATCTCCTTCTTTAATGCAATAATAGCAATCCTCTTGCCATTTCTTTAAAATCACAACAAAGGATTCAACTGAAACTAAAAAGGAAAGTCAACCTATGAAATCAAAAGATAAGTAACACCATATAACTGTATAAGAAAGTGTGAGGAGAAAGCCAGCGTTTGTAACTTTTCGAATATTGTTCAACATCTTCCTCCTACTCCTACCCATGAGGTACCCTCGCTCTTAGTTTGGATGCGAACTGAAGCTGACGGCTTGCTTGCCAGTAATTTTTGCATTGATACGTCGAGACGCAACACCTGGTATTTCATACCGACTGCCGAATAAGCTCCAGCTTGATGTTCACAGGTGGTCAAGCCGTCAGGATACATGCATCGTACCCCGTTCATTGCACCTCATTATTCGGTCTACATTTCTTTGGTTGCTCTGCCATAAACTCCGGTCCTTATCAGTTAAGAGTGTGTCAGGCCACTTTCCAACTTCCAAACATTAGTGCGCTTGCTTGCTGCTTAGCTCTTTCCTCTTGCTCTGAACAGTGAAGATATAATGCTCGCTAGGAAACCCTGTCCCTCTATCCTCCCACTGCGAGAACTTGTTGAACTTCTTCGGTGCCCAACGAGCTACACAACTGGGATATTTCCGAGATTCTTTTTGGGTTGAGCGAGGTTGGTTCCAGGTGCTGCTCTAGCTAACAAGATGGCGATGATCAAGAGATGCCTTGGTAGATCAGAAGAAGACTTCAAAGGTGCCTGGTGTTTCTCTATGTTCTCGATGCCAAGCTCTTAGCATCTAAATTCTTTCTAGTTATATATCGCTATTATTTAGATGATAACAAAGTTGTTATCCTGTTGCACATCTCACAATGATAGCTTGAAGATCCAAATCGTGGCCTGTGGAACTTGCTAAGCATGCTGGAGGAAGGAGCTAAAAACAGGCTTTGTATCCGAAACTGACTTCTTTTGTTCTCTTGTAACCTCCACAGGACTTCTAAGCATAAAAAATATCCAGCTATTCTCCTACAGAGAGATCAAAACAGCAACAAACAACTTCGACAACGGGAACAAGCTAGGCAGAGGTGGTTTTGGAACTGTATACAAGGTACTTTTACCTCTTGACTCTTGTTCATTTTAACTGGAATCTGATCCTTCCACGAGTGAGAAATGGAACTGAGACGAGTTTAGCTAATGCAACACAATATGCAGCTGAAAACACTCGTACATGCTGCACTGCAGAAAAAGGGTAGAAAGAAATTGATTCAATGTTCTGCTTTTTTTTATGTATAACTAAAGCAACATCCGTTCCAAGATTCTTAATGCCACAGGCCCACGACTAATCCCTCTGGTTTTCTGTTTTGTGACACAGGGAATCTTTGGAGATGGTACTGGATTTGCTGCAAAGGTTCTATCTGCTGAATCTGAACAAGGGATCAAGGAATTCCTAACTGAAATCGAGAGCATTACTGAAGTAAAACATGCAAACCTTGTCAGCTTGCTGGGCTGTTGTGTTCAGAGGCAAAATAGGATCCTGGTCTACGAATATGTTGAGAACAATAGCCTTGATCATGCATTACAAGGTAAGTTGACCGTTAATTAATTTAATTAAAACCTCACCTATTGGAACGTACTCCTCTCATATATATATATACGTATTTTAGCTTTAGGTTCAGCGAGTGGAGAACCAAATCTCACTTGGAGCACAAGATCGGACATCTGTATGGGCACTGCCAAGGGACTGAGCTATCTCCACGAAGAGCACGAGCCAAACATTGTGCACAGAGACATCAAAGCTAGTAATGTTCTTCTTGACAGAAACTACAGTCCAAAGATTGGAGATTTTGGATTGGCTAAGCTATTTCCAGATAATGTTACTCATGTCAGCACGCGTGTGGTCGGAACGACGTAAGCTGTCATTTCAACAATGAGTAATGTACTAATGTCTAAGTAAAGCTATTTGTAACATCAACCTTACCCTCTGCAGTGGTTACTTGGCACCTGAATATGTAGTGCACGGGCAACTGACCAAAAAGGCTGATGTCTACAGCTTCGGAGTACTAATTCTTGAAATTATCAGTGGAAGGAGAATCTCGCAATCAATTCGTTCAGACATGTTTCTCGTGCGACAGGTCAGGTTTCCCCTTCTGCCTTCATCTCTTTATATGGTGCTGTTCTTGCGGTTTGTTTCTCTTTAATCTCTCACATCATTTTCACCAAGGCCATGGGACGGGACATGGAAGAGACTATTGAAGGTGACATTTTGTAGCTAAGCTATGTATGTATGTACTCTTGTTGTGCTTCCAGGCATGGCTACTCCACCAACAGGACAATCTGCTGGACATTGTGGATACGAATATCAAGGACTACCCGGAGGAGGAGGTGCTCAGATACATCAAGGTAGGCCTGGCCTGCACGCAGGCCACGCCGAGCAGCCGGCCGACGATGCGCGAGGTGGTGAAGTTGCTGTCGCGGCCCGTGGACTGCTTCCACAAGCTGGAGATGCACCCGCCGAGCTTTGTCGATCACTACCACACGGCCCCCGTCCGTCCAGGCATGAAATTGTCGGCTCTTTCGCCCAAGGCGAGATGGCCGACGGCAACAGCAGCAGCTCCTATACATACTGCCTCGGTCACATACAGCGAAGTTATTCCGAGGTAGACAGTTGGTGCAAGTAATAGAGCGTGCTAGCTTCATCAGTACAGAAGCATGAGCTTTCAGGTTGTCGTGTGATGTGTTGCATTTCAATTTTTATCCTCGTGATGTGCATAGTTCGCGCTTGTTTATATCGCTGACCGATCTATTGATACTAGTTGGTGAGGCTTACGGCCCGTGCCGGGTTACTGGCCAACAAAACTGTGATTTGTGCGAGAAAAGATACTGCAATGGCCGTTTGTGTCAGCAATGCGCTCACAAATGCTTCCATGCGTGTGAAAGTGGTAGATGTAGGATCGGTTACGGGAGTCCGAGGAAGTGAATGACTTCGACAACTTTCCCTCTAGGTATTCAGCAATCTTTTCACTCCAACGGTTGTGAGCAATCGTGAATATTAAGATTGAACTTGCTAAAACGAAGAAGCAACCTTAAAACAAGACTAATAGACTAGCCCTGTCAGGGCGGTCTCGGGTGGCAGGGTACAAAATGTTGGACTTGGTTGAGGTCCTTTGGATCATTAAAAAAAGGTTAAGGTCCTTTGGATTTTTTTTTCCAAATCCGTACACGTACGGTTTGCTTCAAGAAGCTTTTAGCAGATTGGATGGGATTTTGATTCGCTTTGACATAACTGGCCCTCTCTCATCAGAGATAGCAAAATTAGCACCGCGGCTGGACAGGCAAGGGCCGCATGGCACATGTAGTGCTCTCAGATTGCCGAAAGACGTGGGCAGCGCATCTGCAAACTTGACATGGGCCCACAGCACATCATTGCCTGGAATGTGCCACCTTCGCGCTCCGTGTGCACTGGATTGAGCCTGTCGTGCTCCTAGTCCACTGGATGATGCTTGCCGCACTTCCCGATTGTTGCAGGTTTCTTGCCGGGTTGCAAGGCGACGGCAACATCCTGCCACGTTCTGGAAGCGTTGCATGTGCCACGTGTTGCCTGCCGGAGGGAGCCAATTTTGCAATTTTGTGCGAGTAGGGCTAGTTTTGTCAAATCGAATAAAAAGCGGCCAAATCAGCCAAAAACTCTGCTTCAAGACAACATACGATAGTTCCTGAATTTCAGTCCAACATATTGGGCGACATACTCTGTGCACATACATGAATCGGTGGACATATGCACATGAGACATTCGAGCTTTCCATCCAGCGATCCACGTCCATCCTCGCACCCACCTCCCACTCGATGCCACATTTGTGAAACCAACCCCCGAGCATTCTTCCATGGTGCGCCTGCTTCCACCCGCCTCCCACTTGACTGCATTCCTCCCCAAACCAAACCCATGCACTAGGGTTTGGAGGGACTACGCTGCGCTGCCCCACCGCTCCATGCACCATCTCGCCTCCTGCGCTCCAGCCTGCATCACTCCCCCTCCTCGGCGCAACGCTGCCTCCCTATGCACTGCACTGTGTCGAGCCACCCCTCGCTGCCCTAGCCTTGCTTGCGCCGTGGCGAGGCCCTATGTGAGGTAAGCAGTCCATTCATTCGCGGTTCCCCCTTCCCTTGCGCCGAGTCCCCTCCCTGACGCGCTGCATCTGCGAGCCCTTACGCCTGTGCTGTGCCGAGCACCCCCTCCCCTTGCTTGATTTTCCACTTCGATTTGGGAGGCAAGAGGGGCAGGAGTAATTCCCGTTTGCACATTACACTTCCATTTTCCTTCCTCCCTATGCCCGAGCACTGAGAACATGCGATTTTCCTTCCTCCCCGTGTTCGACAGGTTGGAAGTTCTTTTAGGGGCAAGAGTGCAGTCTTGACAGTTGATGGAGAAGAAGAAAGTGTCGCAGTCCGAGTCGTCCGCGTCGGGGCCTTGTGGGGGGCTACAGCTTGTGCTATGCCCAAAATGCGGTGAGAAGATGATTTGGGCAGTGTCTAGGAGCTTGAAGAATCGAGGAAAAGAGTATTACAAATGCTCTCACAACAACGGTGTAAGATTGTTTGAATACAAATAGCTAGCTCTGTTTAGAAGATAGATGTTTGAGGAGACACTTCTGTTTTATCACCTTTCTCTATTTTTGTGCAGAAGTATTCAAGCGGTTGCGACACTTTCATGTGGAAAGATCAATATGAGACACATCTGGCTGGGTTGCATTTCATAGAACAAGACATATCCGAGGAACGTTGTGTGAAGTTCAGCAATGCACACCGAACATATCCAATGGTTTCCTATGTTGACGATCATGTGTTGGTACATTTAGCTGAAATGAACAAGTTATTGGACCAGATTAACAAGTCAATCCTAAAATCGGTGGCTGCAGATGAGAAGTTTAAAATGGTTCTTGTTGCATGTTTAATGTTCTTCTAGCAATTTTCATCGTGAAGAATGTCAATTAAATGAGTTTGTATCCATGAACTGTAATGCGCCATGTAGTATTGACTGACAAATAATGTATGATTTCAATTCTTGTATGAGTGAATGAGCTGCATGTTTCGTGTTGTATGAATGATCCAAATATATGTGCTAAGTTTTTTTTTGAATGGGAGCATGGACTTGAATGTGTAAGCTTATTCCTGAAAATGTCTAGTCAATGCAGGCAATGGAAGCAACATTGTGTGGACTTGAAATGTTACATGGCATTTTTTTTGGAATGGAAGCATGGACTTGTTTTTTTGGAATGGAAGTATGGAATTGTCTGAACTAGAAATGTGGCATGGCAGTTTTTTTTGGAATGGAAGCATGGACTCGTATTGTTCTCTCTGTGCTGAATAGAAAGATACTGCAAGAGAAAGACTGCAGGATTGCAAATTTGTAACTGAATTTATTGTTGTGGATCACTGTCGTGTCCTAGCAGGTCTAGCTTACAAGACAAAACTACTCACATGGGACATTGTATTGTTCTCTCAGTACTGAATAGAAAGTTACTGCAAGAGAAAGACCGCAGGATTGCAAATTTGTAACTGCAAGAGAAAGACTGCAGAGAAAGACACTGTTGTATTCAAAGGTGTCGCCAAGGAGCAGCACTGAAAAACTTCAACTCTGAAATAATATCAGCCTACTATGACTCGAATTCTTCTAGAGTTTCTGAAGGACACACACATGAATTGACACGACTGTGAAAGATTTGGTTATCCCTCAAATCTAGCCTAATCTTTGTTGGGAGTTTGTTCAATATGTGCCACATGCATAACCTATGTGTGCTATTAGGGAATACAACTTGAATTTTCTTCTTCATGGTTGTATCTTCATCAGTTATTACAAGCCTATATGCAACACCTCTCATACATCTTAAGAAAGTACGGAACAACCATTTGAACGTTTCAATCGTCTGATCGAGCAGCAATGCTGCCCCAAATAGAATACATCCTCCATGGTTATTCACTCCCATGAATGGTGCAAATATCATGTCATATTGGTTTGTATTATATGTTGTATCGAACAAGACCAACTCCCCAAAATGAACATAATTCTTCCTACAGGTTGCATCCGCCCAAAACACATGAACCAACCTACCCTTGCCGTTAATGACATAGTCAAAATAAAATACAGCATTGTTCTCGTTCTTTCTAGCTAGATTATTAATGAACATCTGAGCATTTGATGACTTTATACTCTCTCTCAGTGTGCGGTGATAATTTTGCAAATCTCTCCTTGTGCATCCAACATTCTGAAACCCACCTTCATTGACATGAAGATATCTAAATACCCCAGATGTCCCAATGCTAGCTTGATGACATGCGAACAATGTGGTCTTAGCCTTCTCATTTACTTGTCTATTAGAATGTATCAAGTGTTGCTTATTAGGTGAGACAAAATCATGGTTATGCACGTTCACAAATATCTCTAATATGAACTTATGTCCTTAGTCCGTTTGATACCAAATATAGCCTCACACCCGCAACTACTCAATTTAGACTCATATGATCTCTTTATTTTCACCTCCAACTTGCTCTTACCTTTTTTCTTTCTTCCAGCCACGTCTACCACAATAGTACTGCTTCCATTGCAAAACACCGTTTGTGGTCATCCGCTGCCCAGTACGAATGGAGAAGTCGGTAACATGCGCATATGCTTTGTAAAACTCGAGGGCTGCATCCTCATCTTCAAAAATCATCCCCACGGCAGGCGTCAAGTCGTCATTAACTACAGGTATGGACGACGAACCCTGCAGCGGTAAGGATGACTTAGCACGAGAACGACATTAATCATTCAAATTTAAAAATTGCATTGTACACATACTCACATAGAACGGAGTGTTGGCTGCCTTCTGTGTGGTTTTACACAAACTGCTCGCAACGACAGAGTGCACATCGACAATTTCGGGACATGGCAAAGCTAGTGGCCGCACGGAGCTACTCACATCTTCTGTTGAATCCATGCGGTGTAAGGGGGGCAGAGGTACAGGACGCACGACGATGCTCACATCGTCCACCAAATCCATGGCTCTACAACATCCAAGATAAGCCTATCCAAAATCAATTTTATGCCTCGTTTATCACCGACAAAAAGAGACAATTGAAATCCAATGTACCTCAATGGGGGCACTTGATGCAGGAGGGGATCGGAGAGAGGGAGGCGTTGGGTTCCAGTTGGCGAAGAGGGGTTGTGCGAGGGGGAGGGACTCGGCGTAAGTAGGCGGCCTCGTGCTCGGCTCAGTGCAGGCAGCCGATGTAGGAGGCGGAGGCGTAGGGGCAGAGGCACAGGAGGCGGCGTAGGGGCTCAGCGCCGGCTGGTGGCACAATGGTCGACATAGGGGGCAGCGCGGAGAACTCAGTGCCCAAACCCTAGCGGAAAACACAATCGAGTGGGAGGTGGGTGGAAGCAGACGCGCCGTGGAAGAATGCTCAGGCGGGGGGGGGGGGTTCACAAATGTGGTGTCGAGTGGGAGGTGGGTGCGAGGACGGCCGTGGATCGTTGGATGGGGACGGCTCAGATGTCTCATGTGCATATGTCCATCGATTCATATATGTGCACAGGATATGTCACCAACATATTGGCTACGTCAGTTCCTGAATAACAATAGCTAAGATGAATCATAATATGTAGAGGTCCGGTGGCTAGTTTAGAAAGTGCAATGCTAATATGTGAACATCCGCTAGTTTGGAAAGCGGTAACTGCTGAAAGTAAGTACGTAATCCAACTGAATGTTGTAGTATTGGTCTGAAAGTTTGTAGTTACACTTTGAAACAAGCTCCACGGAGTTTTTGAATGACAAAATTATGTATTTTGGAGAAATGTTTCTATGGCATTAGAGTTGAATTCACAAAAGAATATGTATATTAACTTTTAACAACCATATATTTAGCAGCTTTCAACTGAAAATAATTTTAACTTTCAACTGGCCGTTATTTCTCTAACTAGAGTATCCGCGAATTAGCATTTTTGCAATAGTACAATAGAAAGGTGGAAACAGAGCTTGCAATAGAATTTCTGATAAGTGGAAGTGTGATTCGCAAACAGAAATTAGAAGAACTAGCCCCTAGATTTGCCCCACTCAAGATCTCCAGAATCTGGTTGTCCATTCAAAAACTCCAGAATCTGATTGTACTCGTGTCTACGATGTGATTGTAATCCTGCTGATTAATAAGCCTGAAACTCTTGATAAAAAAAAAAAGATGCCCCCATTCAAAAATCCGAGATCATCCACACCTAGCCTCTCATTCCCATCTACCTTAAAAATTCTTGGTTTCCATGCCGGCTGATGATTTACGGAACCATCAACTAGCAGGGAAAGATTATGTACTGTAGTGACAACGCACTAAGTGTTGTAATTTAAGTCATCAGTTCGAACACCATCTCGTAATTTATCTTCTTTAAGACGAGGCATAGCTCCTGTTGGCGGTACTCGTTGGTTTTTAGCTTTAAAAATCCCCTATAAATAATAAAATTAAGTTTACGTAACTTTGCTCGCCTGCCAGTGAAGTAGCTTTAGAAAATTTTGGTTATCAGAAGCGAGATCTTACATAGCAGCACCAGAGAGAAATCTCCAACCTTGGCAAATAGTAACAAACAAATTACAAAGATGACTACATAAACATACAAACGAATATCATCAGCTGCTGAAAATGCTAATTAACAGATTTAAATGCAGACCTAATACTACTGCCGCCACAACAAAATTGGCTGCCTACAGCTGCAACCCCGAGCTACAGCACTCCTACAACATTCACCTGAACCTAAGCAAGAACGAAATGTCAAATCTGCAGCTCTGCTCTTCAATCCACGGCTTTGTGGCAAATCCACCAAATTGAACTGAATCATGACAAACCCCCGATTCAAGCTTTTAATTTCCATCCACAAGGATTACAACCACATGGCGCACCAATTGGAGTTAAGAGTTAATGTGAGATGAAACCCAAACCAAAAATCTGCAGGGCCACCACAATGCCTTCCAATTTCTTGGCGCTTACAACAACCGTCTTGTCTCCAGTAGCAGCCGAGGAAAGCCTTGGGAGTCCACCAGTTGCCAGGATTTGCTCTGCAAAGATGATAAGTCTCGTCTAGCTGAAAAGTCCAGTGTCCAGGCACATTGTATTTGTGACACTCTCCTCAGGGAACATGGCCTTCAATCCTGGAATATCTACCATAAGGAACCCTTTGCACCACCTGTGGAAAATCTGGCTTGAAGCGCTTATTAAAATTGGGTGCCAATGACCTGCAGAAATAATACTTGCATTTAAAGCATACTAAAACAGAAGGTATAATGGATAAGACTAGACTAGGATAGAAAAAGCAACCAAAATCCAATCTGACATAGGGAAATATCTGTGGCGATAGCAAAAACTGCGAAACTACAACCTCTATCAACAATCACCCATATCATAACAGTGATATAGCATGTCCCACTATTTTTACATACACGATTAAGCTACGCCATAAATCTTTCCTCAACATCCTCTAGGTCTAATCTGTAATAACCCAACACAAATGCTGCCAGACTATCATGAAGCTCATGAAGACTTCATCTTTTCTCCCTTCTCAAAGGGTCTTTGAAAGGACTTAATTGAGCACAGTTATGAATTGACATATAGCTTACATCAGGAATTGGAGTGTTGGACTAATACCTTACATACTTACATAGTAATACTTTAGAAGCAACAAAATCTAATGAAATGTGGACCATAGAACTTCTAGTTAGCAACGCTGGAATGTCCAAATTGAAAGAAAAAAAAATCCTGCGATTCCATCTAACATATGGTAGTCAATTCCATCTAATATATGATAAAGTTCTATTAAGTGCGTTCATAAAAAAACGAAGGTACTTTTCCTATTAATAACCAAACAGTTGCAGATTTACAGCATGCAAAAGGCCAGCAAACAATCACCTTGGAGAACCAGACCGTTTTTGGGCAAGTTGACCAAGCATGGATCTCAAAGTTCCAAGAGCCTCATCAGCAGCCTACAAAATGACAAACATGTGAAAACTCAATTCAAATATATAACATGTAAAGTTGTAAACCAACTACACCCAATCCAGAAAGATCCCCTTATATGTTTAAAATTGCATTTACGCAACCTTTATTCACTAGGCACACCTCAACTACAAACAAAAGATACTGCATTGACTCAAAACTTCTTAGAGATCTGAATTGACTCAAAACTTCTTAGAGATCCACTGCACTAAAGGTTGCTACCAAGAATGCAATGTTCAAAACAGTTGGCTCCACTCCCAAAATGCTTGAAAATGGTTTGATTGGACCAAGAAATTAAATGTGAAATATAAGTTAAGTTATATATCCAAACTGAAAAAAAATCCTCGTTGCTTGGTTGAAGGCAAAAAAAATAGATACCCTTTGAATTTACTTCATGATTCCAGACTTTCGTAAGGGGGGAAACTAAATCAACATAAGGAAAACAATTGCTTCATCATGAGGCTGCTTATAACCTGAAGCTTAGCTTCTTCCCATGTTATTCCAACTCCTTTGCCCAGAATTTGCCCACCAACTTCTACCTGAAAAGCCAAGGTCAAGCAACACTAAGTATGCTGCAAGTTCATGTTGTTTGTTCAAACACTAACTTTTGTAAATAAATCAACCAAGCGGTGCCACAGATTCATTCCATCAAGAACATGGCACCACATGTTAATGTATGTCCAGGTCTTGCTGTACCCAATCATGCATAACCAGGGGGGGAAATCGGCAGTAACCGGAACTGGCCGGTTACCGGCCGTACCGGTAAAAAAAAATACCGGTCCGAAAAGTTTTAAATTTAAAAATTGAATTTTAAATTTTAAATTGTAGCAAAAAGTGTTAGTGCCAAGGCCTGTGTACATAAATTATGTGTACTATCAAGCATATTACTGCCAATGGGTTGAACAATATTCCATGATTAGTTGGCACTAATACAAACAGATGGTACTTCAGTACCAAGGTGTTCTCAGTATCGACAATGTCGGTGACATACAACTTCCTCCTCGGCGCTCATCAGCTATATAAGTAGTTGAACTTTGTCATGTTGTAATGTTGTATTGATTGCTAACTAGAAAAATTGTGTCAAATGAAGTTGTTTCCGTGTTCATCGGTAACTAGCTAGTAACCGGTCAATTTTGGCCAGTTACTGGCCGGTGACCAACGAAGAATTCAAATGTTCGTTTGACGAAATTTGGCCAATTTTAAACCGGTAACCGGTTCCGAGGAGGGTCCGATATTTTCTCTGGATCCGGTTTTTGAATCCTTATGCATAACTAGTAACAACTAATTTAGTCAAATGAAGTTGTTTCCGTGTTCACCGGTAACCAGCTGGTAACCGGTCAATTTCGGCCAGTTACCGGCCGGTGACCAACAGAGAATTCAAATGTTCGTTTGACGAAATTTGGCCGATTTTAAAATGGTAACCGGTTCTGGGGAAGGTCCGATATTTTCTCCATATCCGGTTTTTGAATCCTTGTGCATAACTAGTAACAACTAATTTAGTGAATTCAAATTAAGTGAATGATAGGAACATATTACATATAAGACCAGTTCTATAATTAGTAAGCAACAAGATATCAAAATGCCCGACAACCTCAATGATTCTCAAGAGAAAATGGCATGCTACAAGGCCTGCAACAATACTGCTAGTAACCCAGACATTCTCCCCAGGAAATAACTTCATGACAACATGTTTACTTTGAGTAGTATACAAGAATTTGTACATTGTCAATATATTACATATATCAAGATAAACACCCGTATAATTGAAGTTGCTGACTGACCTGGGCATAAGTTTCTTTGCCAACTAAACCATCTCGAGGAGATGCCTGAGCTTGAAAAACTAAGTTATATCCCTCAACCGTGCACTGCAATGCGGTTTCACACATATTATACACTAGTTAAAAGAGCACAGAGTCAAATGACCAATAATCAAAGCATGTACATACAAGTTCCTTGAGAGCAGCAACAGAACCCCCTGTTTTTCTGGATTTATTCTCGCCTATTTTCATAAATCGAGATTCCTCTGAAGTACTTGCAACTGGTAACATATCATCCCTGGTATTTCCAGGAATCCCAAAAAAGTTTGGGTTGCTACCAAAAGCATTTTCTTTCATATCAGTCATCTCATTTGGATCAGACGACAGGTATTTATCTGCAAGTAAATTTGACATGAAAAATCAATACAGCATACTGTGTACATAAAAAATATTGCAGAAGACGTGCAAAGTGCTACAAGAGTAGATATTTTTAGCACTTTCAACTTATCTTTACTATTATAAAAGGACTTAGTGGTGGTGGTGAGTCTGTCATCTACCCCCTCTTGATTTGGTGTGATCTTTTGTTGATAAATATGTGCACACATGTATAAGATGCTTGAAGGATCTTCTGTGGATAATTAGATTATCTGTGTTTGTGGTTTGTGACAAGATTATATGTAGCTTGTTGATTGGATGCAAATTATGTATGAAACTTTCATTTGTAGGGATAATTACTTTATGTATATTGGTTTTCTAAGTTTATAACTTATATTATGTTTTATTTGAAATCCGTTGCAACACACGAGCACTCGGCTAGTACACTAAATGAATCAAAGCTCTACCTAGAGGCCGTCATCAAAGAAACTAAATGGCAAACTATTGATGGGCAAACATGAAAATAGAACTACCAGCACCATGAGGTGGCAATTGCTGAAACTTGTTATATGCCTACTGTGATATCCTGTTTATATTTGGAGAGCTAAATGAAATTAAAAGGAAACTAAATAGAATTAAAAGGGGTAATTTCATAATTTAGAGGGAGAATTAGAACTTGGGCCAAAGTCTCACGGCTTCTGTTGGCCCAAGGGGGGGGCCAACCGGCCCATAAGAGGAGCCAGGAGGGGGGGACGGTCTCCCCAAAACCCTAGCCGCCCCCTACCATCCTCCCTCTATGCGCCACCCCACCCCAGCCCTCCTTCCCCTATCGCCCCCGCCTTCTCTCCTGCCACCATCCCCCAAGGCCGACGCCTCTCCCTGCAAGAAAGGGAAGGGAAGGAGGGAAGATCAAAGGCAACACGTTCATCGTCGATCGCTGATTTTTCTTCAAGGGTAACAATCTGGTAGCCTTTAGTTGGCCCTAGATTAATCGTTGTTCAGATTGTAGATCGTTTGGATCATGGGAAGTTTAGTTTTCGAGAAACCCTAGTTCGGCGAACTGCTCTGCAGAACCTTGTGGGGTAATTAAGGGTATTTACATTCGGATTCATGGTTTCGGTTAGAAAAGTTGTGGAAATTTCATTAGCTTTCCAGGAAGATCTAGATCACTAAGTTTGGAGTTATGAGCGAAAAGTTATGGCCTCGGTCGTTGTCTAGAAATCGGTCATCAATAGCAGATGTCGGGTAGATGGGCTAATTACTAGTAGATGGAATAATTTAATTATTGTCCTAACTTGAATAAGCTAGATATTTCTTGGTAGATTCCAGAACTACTATTGTTTACTACTTTTCAAGTTATAGAGAAATAGATATAAAAATGTGAAATAGATTGTTCTGGCAGATTCTGGTTTAATCTTCGGGGTTGGAAACGGGAAACTAAACCACAAAATCAGAGGTTTTGCATAACGGAAACTAAATGACGAAATCATATGTTTTGCATAACTAGAAAATTGTAGATAATTTTGTGGAGTTTCCAGAAAATATATATTTCGCTATGTTTGGAGTTCAGAGGAAAATGTTAGGGTCGTTTTACTACTAGGACAGCGGGTAATGCGTCCAGTAAAGTTAAGTTAAAGGCATCGATTTTGCGTATAGATGAGATGACGATTTGTTCAATGTATTGTTGTTGTTATGGCATGTTTTTGAATGTATTTAATTGCTTGTCCAGGGAGTGTTGCCTCAAGCACCGTGCTGCCTTTGCATCACCCCATTCCTAAAAGTTAAAGAGGCGAGCGCTTGGTAGAATGGTGAAAAACGGATGGTTGCCGTTATCTTGTTGATTTATTACCATGTGATTTTATTATGATATTGTTAAGTTTATTTACTTGCCATGGTGATATTGATGAAAAGAATAATATTGTGTTGATGATACAATTATCATGGGGATAACATGGTAAGGTTAATATTGCTTAATGAACTAGTGTATCAATCACTTGCATAAGGGCCAGAGCGGTTTTTCAAATTCAAATTCTAAATTTTGAACTTTGGATGGTTTTTAAGTAAATTCGAGTGAATTTCATCTGGGGAAAACCCGGTTTGACCGGTAACGAACCGTGCCTGGCCATTACGGCATTCTGCGTGCACGGCCACCAATGGATTGTGACCGGAAACAGTTATGTGATCCTTGGCCACGATTATGGCTAGTCCGGCGCGCACCATGTTAAAATTCTACAGAGATAGAGACCCCACCCTAACGAAGGTGAGGGGAAATGTGTCATCGACGGGTGAACACTTCGCTATACCGGTATCAGCTGAAAAAAGGTGCATTATGGCAGTGAGTACTGCTATGATTATGGCTAGTCCGACGTGCCCTATGTTAAAATCCTACAGAGATAGGGATCCCACCCTAACGAAGGTGGGGGAGAAAAGTGTCACTGACAGGTGAACACTTCGCTACATCGATATTAGCTAAAAGAGGTGCATCATAACATTTGCATTTATGAGAAATATATTGATGAGATTTGGGAATGAGAATAATGATAATACATTAAATGTTTAATGAATTTGTTTATTTACCATTGTATCTTGAACTTGCCGAGTCGTGGATTCACCCTTACTCTATTGTTGCTATAAGTGGACATTGACGACATCTTACATGGGAGTGAATAGTTCACATGGCTCACATCATATGCAACCACTACAATTATTTGATTCACTTTGTCATGAGATCTTACAATCTAGTGTGATGATAGCTCCTTTTGGATTCAACAGACTTGATAAACTCTAGATGATTGGTTTGAGACTTGATTTATTTATTCAATAGACTCATTATGTACTGTTTATTAATTATTAGTTCATTATTCAGTATTGCTACCTAGTAATTTGATCCTTATGTTTATTGTGTTGCGTTTAATGCTTTTATTGTGACCCATGGATGGGTTTTATTCTTTACATGCTTGCTGAAAATTATTGTAAAATATTGTCTAAATTAGTAGTTAGTGTAGTTTAATGACATTCTGAGTTCAGTGTTGGGCTGAGGTGTTACACCTACATTGACAGGTTCTAAGATATTTGATGATGCTAAAAGAGAAAAAATCAATTCCAAATAGTAGCACACCCTATGTCCCATGTAAACATGTAAAGAGTCTAAAAATTAAAACGAAATTTCTTGGTTGCTATAACATCGATGACATAAAACATTCTGTAATATTTGTGATAAGGAAACTAGAAAGTCGAGTAGCGCAAGCATGCAACAGACTTACTGGCCAAATTTCTTAAAGACATCTCTGCAGCTTGACGCTGTGCTTCTTTCCTTGTCCTACCAATTCCTTCACCTACTTTGTCTCCAACAATCGAAACCTGATAAGAGGTAAGAGAAACAAGAAAAATAGATAAATAAGGCAAGCTTAGGAACCTGAGAAGTAGACAACATACATTTCCTTCAGCGAAAGTTTTCCTTCAAACAATCGGTGAGAACCAGGGAAAAAACCCCCGGCCGGTTACCGGCGGTAACCGGATTCCCCGGTGGGGACCGGGATCCAAAATCCCGTCTGGAATTCTTTGAATTCAAATTCAAATTCAAAATCCTGGCGGTTAGATCCCAAATTCAAATTTATTCAGACGAATTTTGGTCGGGTTTTTCTCGAGTTTTCCGGTTACCGGCCGATAACTGTTACCAGCCACCCGGCGGGATTTCACCCGGTACCGGTTTCTTGATCCTTGGTGAGAACTGCATACAACAGTAAATTTCAGTTGTTGGTCAGGGTTGTTAATCTCTCTCAAGGGAATTATGTCGAGTTTTATTACCAGTGTAGGCAATCCTAGACTCCTAGTACCAACATTACCTTCAAGAATTCACATGTACTTTAACACCTTCCAATAAATTAAAGAGACAAACTTGCTTGTCTGATGAAATCGAATATGAAAAATATAAGCTGAATATGAAGGTACCAATCCTGAATAGAAGTTCCAATGTACCTCGATAGAGAACTGCAGTTCTGCAGTATCACATAATGTCGACCTGTACTCCACCTAAAGACAAAGTGAAACATCAATAAAGATAGACTACAAGAACAAGTCTTCTGAGCCATCAATATTGATTATTGAAAGCTCAAAACTACCTTAGATCCACACTTCAGTGCAATCTCCTCTAGTACGCCAGCAGAGCTCACTGCATATCGTGCAAAGGGTTGTCCCGATTCTATCTGGTTGTTTCTTTGACTTGAGGGAATATGCCGAGTTGCTAGTTCCTCTCCTTCATGGTGCAAACACAGTTAGGCATACTATATCCTAAAAGAGTATGATCTTTATACTATGTTAAGCTTGGCAAAATTCAAAGGTAATTTTGTAACTGGTTTTGAAGAAATTGCATGTTTTTCGTAATTCTGTCACCTATGATGAACATATGTGAAAAAAGCAATTTAGTCCATGTTTGCAAGAGGCAAATAAACAAATAATGAAACAACCTCGTACAAGGAATGCCAGCTCTGACTCCTATATGCCATGCTACAGTACAAGCCTGCAAACTATGGTCCACAACAGTAACTTATCTGTGATTCAGGATCAGATACGACTCGGACACGGCCGAAGTAGCAGGATCGGATAATTACTGTTAACCCGGATTGCACACCAGCAATGAGAATTTGAAATAACACCATGAAATTCCAGGGCAGTTGAGTGCAATTGCCCAATTATGGAAGTTAAGGCACAATTGTGCACTACATGCCAATAATCTAGGCAAATATATATGCGCCTGAGCCATTTTGGCCCGCTAACCCACGATCCCCACGCATGACGTAACGTGTCCAGTTCGTGCTACGACGAGGTTGAAAATAATTGTGATAGCAATTTTACTACTGCCTGTATCATCGAGTTTATATTTTTTTACGATTGTTTCATACGCGCATACCTGGATGTGCCAGCAAGCTACAAGTGGAGTCCAGTAATTTTTTTTTGCAACATAGCAGCAAAGTTATGTGAAGGTTGTAATAACTCTATTTTAGCGATGCAGTAAATCTTTTTTAGTAAATGCACATAGAGTTTTTAATTTGCGAGACTTATATCATTCTGTTACCTTCGTCGTTACCAAACTTCTGGTGAAAACCGTTCATAAATCGGAGCTTCCAATAAAAAATTATTGCGAAAACAAGAAAAAAACATTCGTGTACAAACCAGCTATCGATTGTTTGCTAGTTGGTTGTCTACTTGTCTGTATTAGTTGGCTAAGATAGCAATAAAGTCATGTAGAGGTTGCAGCAAATCTTTTTGTATCAGAGCAGTTAAGCCATGTGGAGGTTGTCGTATATCTTTTTTGTAACAGAGCAGTAAACTACAAGTGGAGTCCAGTAAATCTTTTTATAACAAAGCAGTAAAGCCATGTGAAGGTTATAGTAAATCTCTTTTAGTGACGCAGTAAATATTTTTTAGTAAACGCACATAGAGGTTTTTATTTGCGAGACTTATATCATTCTATTACCTTCGTCGTCACCAAGCTAACGGTGAAAACCGTTTGTGAATCGGAGCTTCCAATCAAAAGTTATTTCGAAAACAAGAAAAGAAACATTCATATACAAAACATGGAACTGACTGTTTGCTAGTTAGTTGTCTACTTGTCTGTACTAGTTGGCTAAGATGGTAGTAAAGTCATGTGTTCTAGTAACTCTCTATTAGCGATGCAGTAAATCTTTTTGGTTTTTATTTGCGAGGCTTATATCATTCTATTACTCTCGTCGTCACCAAGCTACCGGTGAAAACCGTTCGTGAATCAGAGCTTTTAATCAAAAGTTACTCCAAAAAAAGAAAAGAAACAATCGTGTAGAAAACAAGCTACCGATTGTTTGCTAATTGGTTGCCTACTTGTCTATACTAGTTGGCTAAGATAGTAGTAAAGTCATGTGGAAGTTGTAGTAACTTTCTTTTAGCGATGCAGTAAACCTTTTTTAGTAAACGCACAGAGATTTTTATTTGCGAGACTCATATTATTCTGTTACCCTCGTCGTCACTAAGCTACCGGTGTAAACCGTTCGTAAATCGAAGCCTCCAATCAAAATTTATTGCTAAAACAAGATAAAGACATTCACGTACAAAAACAAGGATCCACGTGGGTTTACTGCCAGATTGGACGATACCGAGACTTTTACCGCCGATTGCAACACGCGTGCGTGTGTTTTACCGCCGATTCTACGCGGGAAACGCGCGAGCTGGTGCACCTCGCATAGCGCATGGGGAGCATGGGCTGGCGCAGCGCGGCCCATGCAGCAGCCCACATGCAGAATAACTATTTAGCGCGCGAGTGCTGAATAGCGCTACCGTAATAGCCTTATACAGAGTACATAACAGACCAAGCCAACTCACTGCTAACACAACAGCAGCAAAGCACAGCAAACTCACACTGCCATACAGATTAATATAACAAGCCAGAACAAGTCCTAAACACAAAGTAACTGCAGCAAACTTTGAAGGTTTTTTTCTTCTTTTATTCTGTAGAAACATCTTATGTTTTGTTTGTTGGTGCACGGAATGGCTAAAAAAACATAAGCAAACTTTGCACGAAAGCATAGGGAAAATTCCATGCTGGTCATGCAACAAAAAAAAAAAACCTCAAGCTCTGTTCAATGAGTACCAAGATAGACATGAAAAGTGCCTAATACTCTGCACCACCCCTCAATATGAACATTAAAAATTGAAAAAAGAAAGCACAAACATACCAGAAAAGGATCTGTATCTTGGAGGTGCATGATTCTGAAGCATGCGGTGATCCTCAGTATGTGGTAGCTGAGCCAAGCAAATGTTTGTCACCAAATGATATAGATATGTCTTACTAGCAAATGCAGAGACTCCAAAATTTTCGCTTGAATCACCTACCTGAGAAGGAAACCTCTGGTTCTGATAGTTAAATCTATCAGAGGGCATAGGATTATCCCCACCATGAAAGAATGAAGGATGTGGTGGTTGCTTTTTATCATAGTGCATAGTATCAGATTCTAAAGGGAAGCCTGCTGAACCCCTGTTCAGGTTATTTGGGTTAATGCTATCATCTACAGGAAACCAATTACCATGAGGTTGCACTGGAGGAACTGAGACTTGCACAGGCAGTATTACTGGAAGAGGAGGTGTAGGATCTCTTGTGTCTTGACCGTGTTGTAATATGAGAAGCCTTCTTCTTGTGTCAGGATCTAACTCAGACTCAGGTACTTCACCCTCTTCTCTAGCTGGAGAACCTTGCAGTGGATCTGAGAGACCCGGTTGAGCAACTGGTTGGCTGAATGGAGGTGGTGGACCCTGATTTTTACTCAAAGGCATCATGCCAAGGGGTGGGGCTAATGGTGCTATTGCAGATGAAACAAAATTTTGTCCAGGGGCTACTGGCATCACAAAATTAGCTGATGTTGGATTGAAAGCTTGAGCATTGCCAGATGCTTCCTGAAAACAGTTAAAGATGGATATATGAGGAAGAAATAATGCAAAACTCAAGAACAGATGTACATGTAAACAAATATGTGAAGATATTGGCAGTTTGTTTTAGTGCGCATATTCTGTACAAAATGTTTCAAATAAATGTGCAGTAGCTCATGAGAGAAGTATCTCATGCTGAAATTATAATGTTATGCACGAAGAAAATCCCTAGAAACAGACATCATAGCCATAACTTCAGTATTACCAGTTGGCTGTTTTAGCAACAAAAAAAGGAGAAATACAAAAAAATCATTATTATTGTTATCCCTGATACTTAGTTGTGCAATGAATAGAGCTCTTGTTATGAATAGATTTCAGGCACTGCTAGGTTTGGTCCCAGGTTAAACTAAGAGTGGAAAATTCTAGAACATCATTGTGTTATGTGATATGGGGTGCTACAACATAGGAAGATGTTCAGCAAGCTAAAAATTTAGATTCAAATATCTTATGTTATATCCACTGAAACTCTAGATTAATTAAATGATTTATTATATTGTTAGTTAATATGCTGAAACACTCTTCAGCAACTGTACTAATGTTTTTAGTTTTACTAAACAAAAGATAACAGCTTGCAATGAATTATTCTTGAATGTATTCTTTTTGTGAGTTGTCAAATGTCACTTCATAACCAAACATCCAGATAGAGAGAGAGAGAAAAAGAGCACAAACCTTCATTCTCCTATCGACCTCAGCATCGGCCATACCATCAAAAGCCAATGAATCTCTGTTTCCACTCACTACTGCAGCATTCTCATCCTAATGAAAAGAACTATTAATTACTGAAAAGTGAACATGGAAGTATCAGGTTTTATCAAACTTACCTCTGAAACCAAATAATTGCCAACATCTGGAGCAGATGGGATATCATTTATTTCATCCTCATAAAGAACATTGCTAATCCTCGGCAAGAGGCCTTCATCAAAGTCTCTGTCAAGTGAACCATGAAGTTCTATGTCAACAACTCAACAAGTCATTGTTGTGGTACAAGTACAGAAACCAAATTTACAGAGCACCCTAGGGTAGCCTTAATTTGATAGCGGGGAATGCCATGACAGTGATACTGAAATCGTACTAACAAAATTACAAAAATAATAATCTTACTTGAAGAAGCCCCCCCTAACATTGCACGCAACATTTCTGACGACACAAAGAACAGGGATAGAACAGTTTGCCTACAGGTTGAAGAAGGGTATCCTTTAGTAACCATGCAATGAGTTTTTTTTTTTTTTTGTATTGGTACAGACCATGACCCTTACCTCTGCTTGAGGTGCATAATATGGAGTGAATGCAGGAACCACATGAACTCTAGTTTGATCTTTCTCATCCCAAACTTTCAGCCGATCATCAATTACTAACGCCATTCCAGGATGGCAAGATCCGTCATGGAAAACATTTAGCAGGGACTTTCTTAAGCCTAGAAATAACAAATTTGATATTAACTCCAATAGGATGGAAAAAGAACCAACTAACAAATAGTGCGCATAAAGGGAAATAAAAACGTTGAAGCTGCAATTTTGACAGCCTCTAATAACAAGAACATTTGGAAGATCATACTATACTAAATTCTTTTGGTAGTTGTTCAGAAACAAGACAAATCACATACCAGACTTTACACACACCATTCTATCACTAAGTTGAACAGAGTTAATCAATCTTGAGTCTGGGTCAAGAAGCCTCCACATTTCTAAAGCGTAGTCTCTCTCAGCCATTGTACACACATAGACCTCAAAACGCTTGCGGCCTCTTGCAATCAAGTAGCTCCGAAGATCCTCCCATGCTGGCCTTAACCGTACAAGAACACTGGTATCCCTTATCTACAAAAAGACAAAAAAACTCCTCAGTCCTCAGTCTAGCAACCAAAATCAGGCAGGTCCATCATATAGACAGAACATACTCAACAATTTTTTTTCTACATAAAAAAACTCAATTGTCCTTGCAATTACTCAACTTAGGAACCTTTTGCTTTGCCAATATATAATGCATGCAAATTCTAGAAACTTTCATGTTAACCAAAAAAAGAGACATTACTCAGAAACAGGTCCATTGCATTAGGAGGCCTGATGTACAAGGAAAATTCAAATAGACATCATAACATAAACTGGAATTATAATGCATCTATGTGCTGATCAAGATATGCTGTTAACAACAGATGCAAAGCAGATTCAAGCAATGAATCACATACCGAAGGGTTTATTCTTGTCAAGATAATGTTTTTATCTTGTAATCTTATAACTGGACGTGTCATTGGTTGATGGCTATCAGACAATGGTGGAACAGCCTCAGGTTGCACTTTATACAATTTTCCATCATCGTAGACCTGATCACCTTCTATATACTGCTTTAGGATAGACTTGTCATCTTGGTACCTCTTGATCTCTGCTAACATTCCATTCATGCGCTGTGGATCAATTTCATTAGTCAGCTTTCTTTGAAGTGCATCAATTCTGTCCTCAAAAGACCGTGTAGTATTGGCGACAATCAATGTCTCATCAAGGTCAAACACGATACCAAGGCACCGAAGATTTAACATGGTCAAGCATGAATTATACAAACCAAATCGCACTTTATAGCCCCAGAAACATGCATGATTTGTCAAGTTTCTCCTGGATGTCATTGCCACTAAATGCAATTCTTCCTCTCCTAGCGGAACAACTGCAGTCTGCAAGCCAAAAAAATTAAAAGGTGCAGTATGGTGCATACAGTATAAATATTATTTTCTAAAAAGAAGAAAGAGTAAGAGGAAGATGAAGATGAAGATAGATGTTTGGAACAAGGCATTAAGTTCCTAGGTAACTAATATATGTTTTAATGCTAACCATGCATGCAAGAGCTACATCCTAAATTCTTGATAATATTAAAGCAAGACAGGGAAAAAGTGAGTGGAAGAAACTGCAAAAAGGCTGGAACTTTGGTTCTAAATTATGATATTTGAATCTGCTGTAGTGATATCCTGAATTCTAAAACAGCAAAACTGGCTTACTTGATACAGAATCATATGGAATTGCAAAATGAAAATTCAAATATTTCTTGATGAAGGTATGATGCAGGAAAAACAGTAGCACAGGTGCTCTTCTGGTTTATTCCAGTGAAAATCAACCAGCACTATGATACAGGAAACACAGTAGCGCAGGTACTCTTCAAGTTTATTCCAGTGAAAATCAACCAGCACTAGAAAGTAACAGCAAATTAACGTGTTAGACCCAAGTGCCCCTGTTGAAGTATATATGTTTATTGAACTTGTTATCAGAAACGAGGAAACAAAGTTCAACCTCAATTAGTGTGATGAACTGATGGTAGCAATTAGCAACTGATGCTACGCCAAGTATACAAAGTCCACGAGTATCAAACCAAAAGCTCTTTTTCATAAGCCAGCAGACTTCTATGTTCCAACTCCTAAGCCCCTATCTATGGCATTCAAACATCCAAGAACTGATTGCCTCGTTTGTGAAACTTTAATTTCTACTCCTCAAGCCCTCTCAGTCAGTCTCAGTATTGTCAAGTTCAAATTCTATTAATTTGATTATACAAATGAATTAACAGCAAATCCAAGTCCACGGAACATCATATGTAAAAGTGATTCCTCTTGTGTAAGTTCGAGTCAGTATCAGCACTGAACAAATATCAGTGCATTCTTAGTCATCCGTCCGCGTCCTGTCAAAAATCCTTGTCAACAGTGATTGTTCATGTAAAATTAACATATTCATACAGTAAAACTTAAGATTATGTCCGGGTAACTTGTCCATGTTAGATTAAAAAGATTCCTTCAATCTGTCCATGTAAAATTAGAGAGATTCCTTAAACTTGTCCATGTAAAAATTAGAGAGATTCCCCCATCTGTTCAAGTTGTTCTTTTTTACACCGTGTGGATCTCTTTTTTATGTCAGGAATAATTTATAATACCTTGTTGTCCCTGAGGCAAGCGGTGTGCATGGCGACGAGCGGTGGCGGTAGCTCATCGGCGGCCGTGGGCAGCCTGGACTCCATGACGAGGCAGCGAGCGCCGACTGCCACTGTCTGCATCATGGCGAGCGGCAGGCACCGCTCGCTGGGCGGGGAAAGGCGGTCCACGCGGATCTCTCGCGCCCACGCCGCCTCGGCCAAGTTGGCCTCTCCCTTGGGCCACACCTCCACCTCCCCGATCGAGGTGTTCCCGTAAAAAACCATCGACTTGATCATTCTCTCGAAACCAACAAAAGCAGCAAACAGATCTCAAACGAATCCTTAGGTCAAAAGTTCATTCGGCGCGTCCACAAACAAGGGTCTGGTTCTCACACAGATAGATCTGCAAACCGCTTGCAGATCTGTTCTTATGAAGCGTCCGAAACGGAAAAAAAATAGAAACAGGTAGGGAGAAAATAGATCATAGACGTGTGTGTGTGGTCTTAGTGACGGCGATGCTTCAGATTGTGTTCGAATTCTTCACCGTTTCTGACCAGATTCGGTGCGTGAGGTGAGGACTCGCCGGGTGGTTTGGTCAGATCTGGAGGAGTTTGTGCGCTACCGCGTCAATGGCGACCGCATGAGGGCGAGGAGGGAAGGAGGTGGGGAGAAGCTTGTGAAACCCTAGGCGTCTGATCGGATTGGGGCGGGTTGGGGCCTGGGGAAGAGGAGAAGGATTTATCTTGGTTTGTGGTAGGGACTGGGAGAGGGTGCGGTCGCGGGATACGCTGGACTTATTACCACGTAATTAGCTGGGGATTTCTTTTCAGTTTTTGATTTGCCTTTTCTTTTCCGGGCGGGAGCATTAGGCTGGCACGTTGCGTGCCCCTTGTTGTAGTTGGGCGGTTGGCCACTTGGACCTCCTGTACAAGTCTGATGACAACGAGGGAGTGAGAGCGACCGTCCTTTTCACATCATACACTAGAAGGAAGCCGCGCCAATGGCGCGGAGAAATTCGGAGATAGATGTTATCATTAAAAAAAGATCACATTGTTGAGTTTCGGTTAAATAAATTAGAACAATTAGGTAAAGAACTATGAATATAACAACACTGTATGTTATTTATTTATTTATAGAATATTGTCAAAGTTTTTTTATAGGTTATGTATGGCCTAATTTGAAAGTAAAAACAGTGTTTATGTTACTGGAGAGATCCTGTGGAGGCCCTGGGAAGGTTCCTAGTAGATCTTTGGGAGGTCCTAAAGGAGGTCCTATGGAGGTCCTGGAGGAAGTCCTAAAGGAGATCCTGAAGGAGGTCTTGGGGAGCTCTTGGAGGGAGGTCCTGAGGAAGTGGAGTCCTAAGAAGGTCCTGGAGGAAGGTCCTGAGGAGATCCTGGTGGGAGGTCCTGAGGAAGTGGAGGTCTTGGAAGTGGCCGTGGCCCTCCTGGAGGGAGGTCCTGAGAAGGTTCCGATGAGGTCCTGAGGAAGTGGAGTTATGAGGAGGTCCTGGAGGAGGTCTTTGGAGGGAGGTCCTGGGGAGGTTCTGAGAAGGTCCTGTAGGGAGGTTTGGAGGAGGTCTTGGCAAGGTCCTTGGAGGAGGTCCTGGTGGTTCCAACGAAGTCCTGAGGAGATCCTAGGGAGGTCCTGGAGAGGTTCTGGAGGGGGGTCCTAGGGAGATTCTGAAGGAGGTCCTAGATTAAGTTCTGGGGAGGTCTTGAGGAGGTCCTGGAGGAGGTTCCCGGGAGGTCCTAGGGAGATTCTGAGGAAGTTCTGGAAGTAGGTCCTGAAGGAGGTCCTAGATTAAGTTCTAGGGAGGTCTTGGAGAGGTCCTAGAGGAGGTTGTCAGGAGGTCCTAGGGAGGTCCTGGAGGAGGTTCCTAGGAGGTCCTAGAGGGAGGTCCTGCAGATGTCCTGGAGGAGATCCTAAGGAGGTTCTGAGGAAGCGAAGTCCTAAGGAGGTCTAAGAGGGAGGTCTTGAGGAGGTCCTGGAGAGGTTCCGAAGAGGTCCTAGAAAGGTTCTGGAGGAAGGTCCTGAAGGGAGGTCCTAGAGGGAGGTCCTGGGTGGTCCACGTAGGTGCTCCTGGGGAGGTCCATTGGCGCGGGTTTTTCCCCTTGTTTTTTGGATTTGGCGAGTAGTGGTGTTTGGTAAAGAGTGTAAATGTTTGATACTAATGAGAGTAAGTAACGGAAGCAATATTCTTAGTACGCCAATAATATGATGGCAACGTGCAGCTGATTAGATGAAAAGCAAGCAACATGGTCTTAGAGAATGGATACTAATAAGATGATAACGTTGTTGGAGACTGCTGACATTGGAACATTTACATAACAGGGTTCAAAAGGAGTATGAGCACAGTCAAGAGTGATATATTACAAAACAGTAGTAGACAATAGCAACGAAATAGATGTTCTTATGAACAGGCGCAATCTTTCGTACTGTATAACTGTACAGTAAGATGGCTCGATGCACCTCTCTTGACTTTGAAGAAAACAAAGAGGTCACATCGTCTATGAGAGAACGCAAGTCGAAAGGCACTGACAGAAGGTCCAACTTTGCAGCTTCAATCTTTGGTCAATCAAGCACATCATTTATCAGTGCTATTAATGCTGCGCCACACATTTGAGCAGTCTAAGCATAATCCTTTTGAGTCTGAGTCAGATCAGTCCCCTGAAGTATGTCCAGCATTCCTACATGGAAAGGTAGAATTCTTAGATTGCCACCCCATTGGACTGAATATTCTGTAGGTACCAAAAAGAACAAATCTGTACGAAGGACGGCATTCATAGCTGCTCAGATCTCGTGCGATACAGTTGCCAGAAACTGCAAATTAAAAAGCTGATGTAAACATATAATCCATATGCATGCAAGAAACCGTGGTAACTGAAAGCGCTGAAATAAATCTAATTAAAACTAAGAGCAATACAATAGATGAGTAAGCACAGAAGGAACTTACGTTTTTTATTGCCGCTACTTCCTCCATTTGCTTTCCCTTCACCCACTCACTGGCTGCAAGTGCAAAGATGGGTCAGAGGGACCAACTCTATAAATTTCAATTTATGTAATAATGATACCAGTTAAGACATTTTAGGAGGAAATATAATCACTCAATGATGGGATCAGGTGTAAATTTGTGATGATCATCATGTAGTAAATCACAAGTGAGGATTGAGAAACATAATTGCAACTAAACTTCAATAGAATTAGCGATTATTATTTGGTGAACACTAAATAAGGAAGTAACTAACAATACCATGTTCTGCAAGAGCTAAGCAGTCAGTTCAGAAAGCATATTGGGCCAGCTATGCAACTGTTATAAGCATGGATATCATATTCAGCTAAATTTTTTGAACCAAAATCGTATCTCCTCTATGTCTAACTGATTGACACTGGAAAAAAACTAACATTTGGTGCCAATAATGAAGTTCAGATCATTTTATTATCTTTTAAATATAAATCCAGAGTGTTAACCCCATATATGCTTCTTCCTTTACATTTGGACAACAGCATCAGCACATTCATCACTCAACGATGGCATCAGGTGTAAATTTGTGATGATCATCATGTAGTAATTCACAAGTGAGGATTGAGAAACATAATCGCAACTAAACTTCGATAGAATTAGCGATTATTATTTGGTGAACACTTAATAAGGAAGTAACTAACAATACCATGATCTGCAAGAGCTAAGAAGTTAGTTCGGAAAGCATATTGGGCCAGCTATGCAACTGCTATAAGCATGTATATCATATTCAGTTAAATTTTTTGAACCAAAATCGTATCTCCTCTATGTCTAACTGATTGACACTACATAAAAAAAAACTAACATTTGGTGCCAATAATGAAGTTCAGGTCATTTTACTATCTTCTAAATATAAAGCAAGAGTGTTAACCCCCTATATGCTTCTTCCTTTACATTTGGACAACAACATCAACACATTCATAGAATAACAAAGCAGCAACACTAACAACATAATTGCTCCTCCACATGTTAGATGTGAAGAATCTGGCGGCCATAGATGTTTGATAAATGTAATAACCTAAAGGGACCTGTGAACAAAGGTTACCCCAGTAGTTGCTTAAGAACTCAGATTCGTACCTTTCCTGTGGAGGGCTGGTATGGCGGATCATCATATATAAAATAAAGCCAAGTGAATAGATAAGAGCTCAGATTTGTACCTTCCCTGTAGAGGGTTGGTATCGCGGATCATCATATATAGATAAAGAAGAACCACAACCCCAACAGATCTAGATAGCAACTCTTCTGGTGGTGAAGATGCTTCTGTTGTCAAAGCGAAACATCAGTCATAAACAAAAAAAACTTATATAAACACTGAACACGGAATCTGATAATAAATCATAGGAAATATATTAATGTAGATCTGCAAGACGCCATCTACAACGCAGCAAGGGGCGGTGGGTGGGGAGGGAAGGAGGCAAAGAAGGGAGAAGGAGGGGACTAGGAGGTGAAGAAGGAGCGGGATGCGGCACGCGATGCTGAAATCTGGACCGACGGTGAAGGCAGGGACGGCAGGTGAAGGGGAAAAGAAGACCGGGAGCAGACAAGAGAAGGAGCAGAAGTGGGGCGCAAGATGCGTTTGGGGAGGGAGAAGCAGGGGATGGTGGGTGGAGAGGAAGCGAGGCAGAGCAGGGAGAGGGAGGGGGCTGGTAGGCGGTGAAGGAGCAGGGAGTAAGCAGCAACGCTGACCAAGAGGGGCGACAGAGAGCAGCTGAGCGAGAGGGGATGCGGCGGTCAGGGAAGGAGATCGAAGGAGCGGAGAAGGAGGAGGAGAACAATGACGGGCGGTGCGAAAGAGGGCAGCGTGAGGATAGAGATAAGCGAGACGAAGACTCGCGAAGAACGCAGCTGGCGAGGCAACGTGGCCCGCGCGAGCGCGCCGAGAAGCTTTGCGACGCAGCTCTCGGGGCGACGTGGACGCGCGAGGACCACGCGCCGCCACCGAGCGCACCGCCTCGGATTAGAGGGAG
This sequence comes from Ampelocalamus luodianensis, assembly GCA_036346255.1. NCBI lineage: Eukaryota > Viridiplantae > Streptophyta > Magnoliopsida > Poales > Poaceae > Ampelocalamus > Ampelocalamus luodianensis. The sequence goes on from CM070620.1 coordinate 17,446,287, forward strand.
AGCAGCGGGATGTGGGCTCATGATGAAGATTTTTTAGGGCGACGTGGAGCGCGCGAGGCCAGTCGTTCCTACGCACGTGCACCGGGCGGGATCGGGCGGCGCGAAGCAACTCGCAACGCGATCGGACGGCGGACGAATTCTTGGTGACGTAGCGCCCGTGGATGAGCCCCAAAGCTAGTAGCCTTTAATGTTAACCTTTAATGTTAGTAATACCTTTTTAAGGTTTTAACCATTTGTAATTAGAAACAGTATGACGTCCAAAAAGCCTCTTAACACAACTTCGTAATATTATATTGAAAGTAGACACAATCTTGATATGCCACATGTCTTATGTCCAAATTAAATACTTCAAGCGCAAGATCATTCACTTATGATGCACCGATATGCGATACCAGTACGGCGGTACGAATACGGCGATACCCCATTTCTTCAAAAAACCCAATACGACGATACAAATGTATATATATAGTAAAAATAGTAAAAAAAATAAAATACGATACTTGACAAATTGTAATACTACTAGTAGTCTGCTACTACTAATACTATGTAACAGCCCAATTTTTAAATTTCAGTAAAAATTAAAATTTATGTATCTTTGTAGAATTTTCTGAAATTTTAAAAGCTTTTTATAAATATTTTAAAGTCAAAACAAATCTATTTGCAAAATTAAAAGCCAACATAAAGTTGGAAATAATTTTATTAAGTCCAAAATAAGTCTGGGAATTTCTGTGAATTTTTCCATAAATTTTGGAATTATTTTACTATTTTCTAAAGCTTAAATGAATTATCAGATTTTAAACAAATAGAAAATCTAAATCTGGCTTTGGGCCGAAACCTAAAAGCCTCAGCCCAAAACCATTTCCGCGCGCAGCCCGCACCGGCCCAACCGCCGCACCATCTTATCCCGACCGTTGGATCAGAATCCAACCGCCACCGCGCCCCTCTCCCTCTCTCCTCCCGCACCACATGATCCCGACCGTTGGATCGAAATCCAACGAGTCGCGCACCCCGTTGTCTTCCACATCACCGCTGATGGTTTCGACCGTTGGATCAAAATCCAACGGGCCGTGCTCATCGTCCTCGCGCTCGTCTTCTCCGCGCGAGATTCTCGTGCCGCAACCGCCATTGCTGCCCACGATCGAGCTTCTCTAACGGGCACTCCCAACTGCTCCATTCTTCGCGGGTGCGTGCACGAGACCGCGTCCACTTCCGCCACGTTTCCCCCACATTCTCCCCTCTTCTCCGCGACGGTTTCGCCCACAACGCCGCAACCGCCGCCGCATGACCCCCACCTCCTCCACGCCGCCTCAGAGCCTCCCGGCCCTTATAAAAGGCACCACCGTGTAAGATCGAGGAGGCCGACTAGAGGGGGGGTGAATAGGCGTTTTAAAACTTCTATGAGCTAAAACCGATTTCTAATGCGGAAGCTAAATATCAATTCGGTTTAGCCTAAATCAACTAAGTTCACTAAGTGCACCAACAATACAAGTCAATAATAAATAGAGCAATTTAGCAAAGACTTGTAAGCTATCAACTAATGATATGATTAATCAAGCACATACAAGATAGCAATCATACAAATGAATAAGCAATTATATAATGAATGTAAATCACACAAAGTAAAGCATATGAAAGCTAATCACAAGAAGCACACGGGACACAATGATGTTTTACCGTGGTGGTCGAAGACTTGCCGGTCTCCCATAATCCACGTTGAGGGAAACCCAAACCAATTGGGCCAGCTCCACAAATTAAGCCTTCCTCCGAGGTATCAACACCTCGCTCCACTAGGGTTGCTCTTACTCCACTCCGGAGATGGCGAGCACCAAGCCACTCACAAACCGCTCGGGTCTTCTCACAAGCCTTCTTTGAGAAGATCACCGACGCACGACGCCTCCACGTCGTCTAGGTGTCGGCAAACACCAAGAATAATAAGCCAAGCCCCTTGCTTGACTCTCACCAAGTGCAACACATGCACAATTGGATGCTCAATCCAATTCTAGTTGCAACACATGCAACTAGACCCTCTCCTTTTGCTCACAAGGTGCAACACATGCACAGTTGAGAGGAGAAGCTCACACTAGCTCAAGAGAATGAAATGGGATGCCAAGAATTGCCCCCCAACCGGCCAAGGTGAGTATTTATAGCCCACACACAAAAACTAGCCGTTGGAAGAGAATCTGCGAAAATCGAAAACCGGTCGGTCACAGCACGGGGCGGTCGGTCCGAACTCTGATGCAACGGCTATAAAAATAGCCGTTAGAGACAATTCCGATCGATCCGCCCCACAGGTCCGGCTCGACCGGACCCGACTCGATCCGGCGCCGGAGGTAGAAACCGAAAAATATGCTCTCGGAAAAAGGCGACCGGCCTTACAAGGGCGGTCGGTCCGCGTGCATATGGGCGGTCGATCAAGACTTTCAACTGCGGTCATCCGCACCTGAATTTCAACACAGGCGACACTCGGAAAAATGATCATAACTTTTGACTCCGATGTCGGAATTGAGTGATCTTGGACTCTATTGAAAGCTTATTTAGAGGGCTACACAACCCACCTATTTGATTTGATATCAAACACATTTTATCAAATCAAAAAGCACAACTCAAAAGAGCCACTATCATGCTCTAAGTCCAAATAATTAGCAACAAGCAATCTTAGACCATGTCAAGGGAAAATACATGAATCCCAACAATTTGCAAAACATATTTGCAAACTTAGATCATGCCACAAGGAGTAGGTACATGGACTTCAACAATTTGCAAAACACATTTGCAAAGTATAGTCACATGCTACAAGGATTATACGCATGAGTCTCAACTATTTGCAAAACACATTTGCAAATAATAGCATCATGCCACGGTGAGCTAGAGCAAGTAAGATTGAGCTATCAACACATGATGAGACTCAAGCTACTAGATAAGACCCCTCTTAATAGTACGACAACCTATACTAGCAATCCGGTCTTCCAACCAAACACCAAGACCGGTAAAAGACTAGGAACACATCCTTAGCCCTAGCTAGTCATACCTTTGCCTTGAGCATCTTCTTGAAGCTTGATGACACACATCTTCACTTCAAGTCCGGGTCCTTGACTCGATGATCATCAACATATGATGATTTCATTTACTTCGGGATCTTGGCTTGATGCTCATCAACACATGATGACATCCTTCATCCCGAGTCTTCATATGCATCAACACATGATGCATTCTTCACTTGATGTCCGTCAACACATGATGGGTCTTCTTTTAACTTGATGATCAACTCATGATCATCTCCTCTTCTTGAACATCATCAACACATGATAACTTCCTTTTCTTGAACCTTGACTTGATGACCATCGACTCATGATGCCATCCAAAGTTTTCATCGTCATGGAACATAACCTATTTATCCAACTCATGGAAAATGTTAGTCCTACAATATGATTGTCATTAATTACCACAACATACCATTAACTCGTAATGGTTGGGACAAGACACTACAATCTTTCCCTCTTTAGTAATTGATGATAATCACTTCAATTGTAAGTAATTGAATAGAGATAAACATGAGTATATATCAACTACACAAGTTATATATATACTCATGTATAAGTATATATGAACTACAAAAGTTATATATACTAAGAGTATATACGAACTACACAAGTTGTATATATTAAATATGAATATATTAACTACACAAGTCAAATATATTCAAAGATAGATAAGCATATATGAACTACACAAGTCTCATATGCTCTCATATACTCATATGAATATATTAACTACACAAGTTATATATACTCAAAGATATGTTTCAAAGTAGAGATCTCAAATATGTGGAAAGGGAATATAAATCAATACTAATGAAACCACAAGACATAGAGTGAACTCCCCCTAAATGTGTACATACACAAATGTGTGTTAGGAACATATGCACATATTCAAGTTAGACTTTTGGTGGAGTTCATCCTATATTTTGGATCCGAGGAATGCAACAATATATATAAATATAAAGTAGAATGCATACTTTTTGTGTTTTTCACCTTTATATCCAAATGAGACTAAACAATAGGTAATCAATAAAAGTGTTAGTCTCACAAATAGATTTGTCATTATGAATGCATACCTGTTTGGATTTTTTTCTTTTATATCCAAGCTGAGACAAATCATGGTATAACAATAAGAGTGTTAGTCTCATAAATAGATTTGTCATTAATCACCAAAATACTACATTAACACATAATAGCAGGTCTAGATCCTTCACACCGGGCTCGCATCTACGCTTTCATCTCATCTTCCCAACTCTTTTCCCCTCTCGAGCTCTACTACCGTCATAATCAGAGTTTTAGGTATTCCGCGCGTCATTGTTTTCGTGATTTCGCGCGATCGGCGTTCTTGGCCGTCGTGGTCTGCGCCATCGTCATCACCGACACCGGAGCTACCTCGGGGACCCCTTCATCGCTCTAGAGTGCCACCGGAACCCCATTGTCATCAACACCCGAACCTCTCCGCCGCCAAAAGCTCGCCACCGGCCAACTCCGACGACCATTCACGTCCAAATCGGTACCAACATGTTCGCAATATCCCCCTCTACATTTTGCGACCACTCACCCTCGCCGGAAAGCCGCCGAACGCCGTTGTCGTGCGCATCAGGTGTCGTCGCCGTCAGTCGACGTGGCACGTCCACGTGGCGTCCGCCTCGGCCTTCGCACATACGTGGCATCCCATGTGTCTGCTGATTCGGCGCCACGCGTGTGCGTGCATGCCACCTCAGGTGCACCGGATCCCACTCGGCTCGGTGGAATTATATACACAAATTTTGCTATAAAAATTGGATTTTCATGAAATTTTTCATGGAATTCACTTTGGAGTATCTTATAATCATTATTGGAGTATGCTCAAATAGATAAAGAGATATTATCATACGATTTAAGTGGTATATGAGAAGTAGGAGTACATACTCCCAGGAGTACCATACCATTTTCATATATATATATATATATATATATATATATATACACTTATTTCTACAGAATTCTAGGGGACGTGACTACGTGAGTGACGTTTCATTTATGCAATTTTCAATTCCTTTTTTTTTTTTTTTGCATTCTAAATAGGCCCAACATTGTGCCATTTAGAAAGAATCATTTCATCGAATGCCACTAAATTGGCCACCTTGCTTGCTCAATTAATATACGATGGAAGCATAGATAAGAAATGAACGGTTAAGTATTTAAGATTGATTCACAATTGAGTAGTTCGATGCAAAAAACAAAAACAAAAATGCATTCCATGGCTTGATCTAAAAGCTTCAGAACAATGAATTTTTCACTTCCTAAATCCACGAGGCCGCATAACGAATTTCACCACACTATGTAACTCTCTTTTGCTTTTCTCTTTTCTGTAGCACAGTTTTTTTTTTTTCTTACAAGAATATATAATAGAAACCCAACCCCCCGCGCCGGGGGAGGTGGGAAAAAGGCGAAGGGGCCTAGTGGAACGAGGGTTGAAGCTGACGGGTGAAAGAACTCACACTCCAACCAGCCGACGGCGTCACTACCACTCTTTCTAGGGCTTCATTTTCATGTACAATTTAGGGTAAATGAATATCATACCGCAAGTACCTGAGTCCTGACAATATGTTAGTCGTAGATTCCGAACTCTGAAGCAGGCGCACCAAGGAGCAACAAAATCCAATCCCACAATGCTGCGCAACTCACCCGTTATCTCCATCTATCTGTACACAAAACTACGGTCCTGCGAGGCATTGACTATCATACGAGTATTCATACCGATGCTATACTCTAACAGGAAAACCGAAGTTTTGAAATGTTCTGATTCGACCCTCACGGCCTGCTGTGACAATCACTAAGCCCCAGGCCGACCGATCCACAGATTGGTCTCCGTCATTGGGAAGGCTGGTATTAGACCGGGGGCTCTGTTTTGTTGGTGTCATGAGCTCTTCAGGCCAAGTCGCAGATGCCCTATCACCATTGTGATTTGAATTGTTGCTTCTGATGTTGCTCTTGTGCTGAACATCAGGCATCTCATGCTCTTTCGCAGGTTCAGATCCAACTATATAGCCATTCTCAGATACACAATCCAGGTCCTCTTGTTTCCTGGAGTTAGCTCTGGAAGTCATTGCGGTGCTGGTACAAGGCCAAGCAACAGCAACTGTCACGCTCTCGCAGTGGAAGTGTTCGTGGGTATTTGTGACAGAAACAATGTTCTTCTTTCTGCCAGGTTCAGAATCATCGTTGTATCTCCAGATATATACATGGGAATCCTCACTTGCAGAGATTATATACCTCCCGTTAGCAGCTGAACAAGCTGAGATTTGGCTGCTGGTGTTCCGAAACCCTGAAATATAAAACGACATGGAAACTATGTAATTGAAACCAACCAGCAGAATAGAAGACAAAATTTGTGTCTAGGTTCTTTTTCTTAATAACAGACAGCGAGTGGCATGCACAGGGAAACAAATTATGTGGAACATAGACCCACCAACAGGGGGAAGCTATTGAAGCAATAGTACCAATCATCACAGGAAAGTGGAATCTGACAAGTTCCAGCACTGCTATTGAAAGGAAGAACATATACAATTGATATTCACTAGTGGCATTCAATCAATGTAATAGGGAGTGAATATACAAAAGCAAAGAGTGCAAACATGATTCGAACCAGTGTGGACATTAATAAGCTCAATACTTACCTTTAAACTTGCGAACTAGTTTGAAACCATCAGCAACTCGAATTCGTGAATCTGCGGACGTGATAATGACCTTTGAAGAACTCCCTGGGACAAACTATTTGAGAAACTATTATTCGGTGTCAGTGCAAAACAGAAAATATCTAGGAAATCTGGTGCAGTATGATTCGTATCATATTTAAAATGCTTCTTCAGAGTAAGCACCTGAAATCCTGTAATTTTCTTCTGGCTGGATTTCTTTTTCTTATTTTGCAGATCAATTTGCTTCTTGTAATGAAGCATATTATCTAGTCACAAGACAGAGAACAATAAAGTTAGGTTTGTAAGACACGAAAAAGCATCTACGTTCAGTTTGTAAAACAGGGCAACCAGTCGAATGCAAGCTTTAGATAACATTAGCCAACTACCAGGCCCTCAGGGGAAAAAAGGGGGGTTCATTAATGTGGGAGATTATGTGAGCATGTGCAACAGTTCAAGTAAATGAGCGAGAGAGTGTGTGTGTGTGTGAGAGAGAGAGAGAGACCAGGTGTATCATACACATGGCAACTGCCTTTGTGGGAGCCAATGAGTGCACCCTTCAAAAAATATGAAACGAGGTGTTAGGATGAACATGCAATAAGCCAATTATAGAACTAGGAAGTAAATCAAACCTGTCCATCAGGGGTATAGCAGGCAGCAGTAATCATTTCATGTAGATCAACCCAATCAACAATTTCACGCTTCGGTATACTCCAGATTCGAACCTTTTCATCCAGGGAACCGCTAATGAAGTATCTATCATCAACGGGATTGAACTGGATGCAAGTCACTGAATCAAGAAATCAATATGAGAAAATTAAGGACAGTGATGTCAGTGCACGTGCACACACACACACAGAGGTACAGAGAGAGATCTTCTGAAAGCAATGTTCTTACCATAGTCACTGTGGGAGAAGGTTTTCAAACAATAAGTGCTTGACAGGTGCCACAACCGTACTGTTTTATCCATTGAAGATGAAAGCAAGTACTGCACAGCAATTGAAAAATGAAGCTAAGGGCCTGTTTGGACTGTAAGGTAAACAACTGAGTTACACCATGGGTCCTTAAACTTGCACCAAAGTTTCATCTAGGTCCCTGAACTTCAAAATTAGCTTGGAATGAGCTAAGGTTCAACAAATTTGGTATTCATCATCCACTCAACCAATTCCACCAATAAATGGTTGGATGGACCAACTTGACTCATGGCTACAGATTGAAGGATCTGCCAAGCTAATTTGAAGTTTTGGCCTTGGGACCAAAGTAACATTCATGTGCATGTTTAAGTAACTACAGTGCAATTTAATTTTTAGAAATGAACAAGAAGCAGAAGCTCCTTGACATTTTTTTATTAGGATACTCAGAAGATATTCCTAGAGTATTCCAGCACAGGGACCTGATAATAGACGTTCAGGTTTCTAAACCATGGACAAATAGCTTGGTCTAGCGAATAAATTGTGCAGGAGGTTGAAAGTATGGTAGATTAACCAACTTTCACAAACAGCTGAAGCTTTTGGGTGAGATGGTCAATGTTTGATACTCAAACAATAACAAACAGCAAGATGAACTAAAATTAAAATGGCACAACATACAGAATTGGCACTCTAAATGTCAATCTAGAGATCAAGAAAGTACTCCCTTTGTCCACAAACATTAGTCGTTTTTACTTTTTGCAGTCTCCAACGTAAGACTTACTATGGTTTTTAAATGAAAAGGAGATCCTCGCAAAAAAAAAAAAAAAAAACGAGACACCTGAGTTAAGTAGAAGAGCTACGGAGTAACTAGAGCTACTTTAATGCTGTTTCCAAGAAAACCCCTTTTTATCCTGCTCATTTGTATGCAAGCGCATAGCCGGGTGTATGATGAGATGCCCATTTGTACCACCCTTTAATTTAGTCAGTACTAGTTGGACTTTAATTACCCAACAGCAATCCTGTTAAATTTCACACCTAATAAGGGGACCAGTATGACAAAGTAATGTGCTCATAACCATAGCTTACAATAGTTTTTGAGCATCTGAGTCTTTTATGAACGTTTGACAACAATAACTTTAAGAGGGAGGTGTTGTAACATGTGGACGATGATGTTCAACTACATTATTTAGCATCTTTCCACCTATCTTCTACCAAAACAGCTCAAAAAATTATTTCAGCAAAATACTGAGTAGTGTTGTGTTTACAATCTATAAATGAGGGATAGTTACTTAAAATGACCACTAAAAAAAGTTGCTTAAAGTGAAGTGCTTCAATACAGGGAACCGATGGGACAAATAGCTACATAACAGATGATGCAATGTGCTAGAGCTTGAGGGCTTTCCAAGTAATTGAATCTATAGTAAATCTTAATGTGGTCTAATGTGTAATTTATAATGCAAACTGAAAAAAAAAAACAGTGAAATTAATTTATCCAGGCTTGACAGGCCGCCATCAATAATCTGACAAGCAACAAGCTTTGTTAACTGCTTATTTTTCACTTTTCGAAACTCCATTTGTAGTATCATGTATATCCAATCACATCATTTAATCTATTTAGAACAAGACTTACTAGTCTCATCTCATGTTAATACATATAAAATTGTTAATTCATGACATGTGTTACTATTAAGCAATACAAGTTAATGCCAAAACCAATTTATTCTGATGATTAAACTACAGCAACTCTTGAAAAACTTTAAATCTTCTTTGACCAGATGATGCATAAAAAGAAAAAGAAAAGAAAAAGAAAAAGAAAAAGAAAGAAAATCTGTAGTACCAATTTGTAAGCCTTACAGCCCAAAAAAGAAAGGAAAACAGGCGATGGAACTGATCAACTGACATCCAAATTGTATACCATTTGACAGCAATATCCTCCAAATATTAAAACTTGTCACCAGCTTAATATTTTAGGTGCTGAGCATTCTAGATGTGTCATCAGGACACTAAAATAACCACAAAACGTCAGGCAAGCTACACACTTTACGAAGCATTCCTTAGTTAGAAGAGGATAGCGGGTACAATTGCACTGGTGTATTACAAGCAACCTTTATCTTGACAGAATTTCGGGCCACAATTGCCAAAAGCCAGAGAACAATTGCGCGCAAACAATGTGGCTTTTGCTTCAAAATCAAATCGCACAAATCTGAACCAGTCATTTTATCCTTTCTAGTACCAGTGCATTACAGTATACCAGATTCTGATGATAAGGTTAGATGACGTGATGTTCCTAATTTTATAATTGTGTCATAGCTTTTCGTTTTTACTTACATGAGTTAAGGATCTAATTACCTAGACTATTATCCTGATGTCTGACGGGTGATGGCATTTATTCTACATTCCAGCACAGTTCACATTCCGATATTATACTCGAAAATAATATTTGCTCACTAGAATTGAAGGAAGACTCGGAAGCAACGCGAGCATTACCTGAGATTTGGACCAGCAGAGGTCAAGCACATCCTCTGAATGCCCTGCAAAGGTTATCACAGGCTTCTCCGACAGTGCAAACACATGCCCTGGCACCATCAATCGGTCTGAGCTCACCGATCTCTGACTGTGTGGAGCCTTTGCCCGCAGCTTCTTCTCCCAATGGCCGCCCTCTGTAGCAGCCGATGCCAACATTGGCTCCGATGACTCGTTGCATACCATGGTAACAAACGGATTGCAGGCCCCATTCTCTTCCACCTCCCTTTCCTCCCCCATCCTCCCGAACTCCAACACCTCCCAAACATGGATCACGCAATCCTCCCCAGCACTTGCGAGGTACCTCCCATCAGGACTAAACTTGATGCTCCAGATGGACCCGTTGTGTGCCTGTATCTCCTGGTTCATGAACAGGCCACTGAGCTCCTTATATGACTTCCCGTACGGCCGCACCTTGACGCGGTCCGGGCCATGGCGTGCAACACCATCCTGGCTGTCATCCGTGGCCGAGCTGGAGCGGCGACCGCCCTTCTCTGAGGACGTGTCCTTCTCGTCGCTGCTGCGGCGGTCACGTGAGTAGGTGACCATGGAGCCAGCTACACTGCGGATGCTGCGGAGCCAGCTGCTGCGCCGCTTGGAGCGCGCCTCGCCATTGCTGGAGCCGGAGCTGGACCTCTCGATGGGGGTGGAGGCGCCACTTTGGGAATTGGAGTTTGAGTTGGAGTTGACGACGCTTTGGCGGCGCATGAGCTCCTGGACGATGGGGGAGCGGCCGATGAATAGCTCGAACTCCTCCACGGTGAGCTGCCGCCCCGTACCGACCTCGCGGAGCCCGAACTCCTCCCGCACCACGAACTCGCTGCCGTCGTCGAGGTTTCTGATAAAGCACCTGGGGTCCTCCTGGACGGCCTCCAAAGTGGCATCTGATGCATCTGACGAGGTCGAGCGCAAACGTCCGCCTCCGAGCGGGGGTTTCCCGGCGGAGGCCGGCGTGGTCCCGTCCGATCTGGAACGCGTGATGGGCAAGGCCGCCGGCGGGCCCACGACGTCGTAGGAGGCAGATCGGCCCATCTCGAATCGCGCGAGGGAAGGGTCCCCGACGAGCCCCATCAGCTGGAGCAGCCGCCGCCGCCGCTCCTGGATGGGCGCCGGCTCGGAGGTCCACAGGTCGAGCGCCGCCGCCGCCGCCGCATCGCACCCACGTCGACGGCGTGGGTGGTCGCCGTCGTCGTCCGAGGCCGAGGTGGAGGAGCACGAGGAGGAGAGGATGCGGTCGAGCGACTCATAGAAGAGCTCCTCCTCCTCCTCCTCCCCCACCACTTCCTCTTCCACGCTCATCGCGCCGCCGGCATTGGCTGCCGTCGCGGGGATCGAGACCGCGCGCGCGCGATGCTCGGGGAATTTCGCCAGATAGAGAGAGACGATGAGACAGAGAGGGGGACTGGAGGGAGGCGTGGGCGAGGCGAGAGGAAGGGATGGGGAAGTCGTAGCAGCAAGTGGCGTTAGATCCACCAGTCCACCACTGCCTGCCGCGCGCGACAGCTTAATCGCGACCCGTTGCCTCCTCCTCCTCCTCGCTTTCCCCGCGCGCCTTACTTAAGGGTGGTTGGTGTTCGCGTCGCCGTCGTTGTTATCATCGCGGTAATTGTCCCTTCCCTTGTCTGCGCGGCGCTAATGGTGGCGGTGTTGTTACTGCCTGCCGGTTACTGCTGCTTACTGTCCGGTAACTGGTGAAGGCAAGGCGAAGCGTCTTGGAGTCATGGGGCTAGCTTGGTTAGAGCATCTCTAGCGGGAGTTTTCAAAACAGAATCCTTACTTTTAATTTGAGGCTTCATTTTTACTACCAGACTCAACAGTGAGTCCTCAAAATGCAGACCCTACTTCTTAATTCCTCTATTTCTCGCACACTATATGCATATGTATTTGAGAACATCACATTATATAATAATTTATTTAAACTATAACTCTAAAGCACTATACTTAAAATTATGAATGAAAATACAAATATTCAAATTTAAATTCAAAGACAAATTTGGTCCGAATTTAATGTTAACATAGTTCATAACATCTCTGCAAATCAAATGACATAATCATCAAATTTGGGCAGGGGAAGGAGCGGGCGCGGGAGGGGAAAAAGGCTGGCGGGGGAAAATCGGGACCAGGGCGCGCAGGAAACCTTGATTTGGGGGCTTAGCCTAGAGCCCCCAGGAATGAGGGCTTGAGGGGGGATTTTAGGGGCCCCTCAAATTTGAGGGCTCTAGTAGGGGCTCTGCTGGACCTCTGTTTTTGCCTCAAGCCCTCAAATTTGGTTTTAGGGGCTCAAGTAGGGGCCCTGCTGGAGATGCTCTTAGAGGCCTGGACAATTTGTCTTAGCAAAAATTGATGCCGGTAAGTAATTTGAAAATTAGATGATTTTTATTTGGTCAAACAAACATAAAGATAAATTGTTTGGTTGGAAGCACGTGTTTGAAATTGGTGAATAAAAAATATGACGATGAATCGAAGCTATGAACGGTGGATGAAGCAGCCTGGCTCCCAAGCGCTAATTTTTGATGACCTAGGCCTGAGAGCTCGCCTGGGCCTGGCAGCGATGCAGGAAGGCAACCAAACAAATAACCGGCAACTTCTAGGGCCTCTCCCGGCCAGGCAATTTGCCGCTAGGGCTCAAAACAAACACGCCCTTGGTCTTGGGGTGGGAGGGTCGGTTGCCGTGGGGCCTGGCTGTCAGTGGGTGTATGTAGGAGTAATTTCCATGTCCCGCGACCGTGGGGTAACGACCACTCATGCCATTTGGATTGGGGCCGTGTTGCAGGGGCTTTTTATTGTGTGAGCGGTGGGGGGACGAAGCAAATTTACTGGGGAAGGATCTCTCCCCATCAACCGTTGATTTTGAAGAAGATCTCTTCTTACCGGTCGTTGATTCTTTTTTATCAACAGAATCAACGCTCGGTAGGGATAAAATCTCGCGCGAGACCCACTCCTGTCAAGAGGTAGAAGGGGGAAGGAAGGTAACGAGATTATTTGCATCCACGGCTCGTTTTTTTATTTCATGAAATGGCATCAACGTGCCCTTCGTATACCAGTGAAGAATGTTAGAAACCCTCGTTTTGTGGGGACAGGAAGCGGTTGGAGCAGGGAGTAAATTGTGCGTTTGCGCTGTGGGAATCGGTGCAGAGCAGTAGAGGTACAGGGCGGTTTCCATGTGAATTCAAGGTTTACTAACGAACTGCATAACAATGCTGTATGTCTAATTAAGAGCTTTTTTACTGTACACTATTCAATACGGGACGTTCATTCTTTTTTATTTAATGGTTAATATTAGTAATGATTTAGTTATACTACACAATTATCACGTAACAATATTTTTAACCCTAGTTGAAAAAATCTATAATATCCTCATAAAAAAATTTAAAAGACAAAGAAATATCTATTATGTTTTTAACAAATCAATGATCAGATTTAAGTTATACTACCATTGTATACTAATTAAACCTTCATTTCGTTTTACTAGTGGGAACTTGGACTTAAGAACGGAAGACTGGGAATATATGGTTGAACAGCGGTTCGATAATCATCAAATTGAAATATAAAGAAGAGTTGACTCTTCATAGGTTTTTCGTTAGGGTGCAGAGGGAGTTGCCGAAGAATTATAGCGGTCCTCGATCAGAAAGTCAGAAACCCAAATTATACAATCAGTCAATCATTACAGAAAACTAGGCTTCAAAGCTCAAGCAAATTTATGCGCCCCTTTTGCATTATCTACCATGTATTATGATTTATGCATGCCTTCAAGCGGTCTCCTCTTTCATATGGTCATTGTGTATTTGTGTAAATCCTCTTTAGGCCAGCCCCTTCCCCGGGCTTTATATTTTGGGTGAAACCTTAGCTTCACCGCTGATTGCACGCATTCAATTAAGTATATCTAGTTACTACGTACCTCTGCAAAACTCAAATCACCGAACCGAAAATCAAGAAAAGAGCAACAGAGATCTAGGTAGCAAGCAACGAGATGCTAGCCGTGCTGCACCCAAGTGGCCAAGAGAAACAACACCACATCATACGCCCACATGCACGACATCAGGACCACAGCAAGAAGAAAAAAAACCCGAAACCTCTCGCTGTCTCAGTATGCCCGAAACGCCACAAGACGACTTCGGATCCGGCTCGGGACTCTCGACCGTCGAAACCAAACGCCCCTGCGCGCCGAAGCAAAACACAGGCACAGCCGGCAGCCGCGCAAAGCCACAAAACACAAACCACCACACTCACGCGCCGCGCGATCCGGTGCCGCGAACGCTCGCTCCCTGGCACGCCGTACGCCCACGCCGCGCGCGGTCGCTGGACCACGTACGACGGCACGCACCAACACTCGTAGCGTTCCGCGCGCGTAGTACGTGCGTGGCTGCATGCGAACGATACGTGCATGTACGCGGCCAGGCGGGTTTGGGCTATAAGCAAAGCATAAATCGGCCGGTTTTGTCACGGGGGCGCTTTAAGTCTGCCCGTAAAAAGGCCGCGAATCCCAGTAGGCGATCGATCGGCAGGACCACCGGCCACCGGGTCCCCGGCCATTATATGCGCCCTGTCGGAGCTCGCGTGGGCAGTTGGGCGGGCGATCTCGGAAGATGCCTGCGTAGGTCGGGTCGCTCGCCAAGTATGGAGGAGTCGTGCGCGAGGCTGCTAGACGATTAGATCTGAAAAGAGATCGTGATCAGTGGACTCTTTGGATCTGTCGTACGTACGTGAGGAATCGATCGATCGGATGAACTGTAATACACTGCGCACTAATCATTTTACGATGAGAAGTTGCAAGGCATAAAGAGCTACTACTACTAGTGCACCGTACATTATATTCATACGGCTTTTGCATCTCACAATGAGTAAGGCAAAGAGTACTGCATAATATATAGTAGCATCTTTTCTTATCACAGCAATCACATGATTCGAGTAAAAGGTAGCATGAAGAAAAAAAGGAAAGACAGTAGATTAGAACCGAGGGTTGGTTTTACAAATGAGTTGACTATTTCGTAAAGTAAGAAGATTTGACAGGTGAGGATCATAAAGAAGCCAATCATTCGCTAACTAATCCACACACACCCAGAATACACACCTGACACGTACGTAGATAGAGAAAGACCGAGCAGCAAGAATTCGCCCTTCTTTTCTCCGAACTGGTAAAAATTTAGCACCGAGCAATCCGGTTAGTTACCATTTGCTAATTGCTCCTAATCACTTGAACTTCTCTTTCCTTTCCATCCTCTTCGGCTGTTGTCAGCAAGTATGTCATCAGCACCAACAAGTGCTTCCTTTCAGCTTTTGTTAGCCATGTGAATTACCAATAAAAAAATTGATAGTACATCAAACTGCACACATGACACATGGACAGGATAACACCGAATACATTAGTACTAAAGCAGTGTCCAACGAGCTTAAGATGCCCTTTTAGCTAGGCTCTGGGCCTGCTGCATCTCGTACCATAACTTTTGTACACAGGAATTTTTGACGAAGAGACCAAGAACAAAAAGGATTTTGGATGTGTACGTACTGCATGCGCATTAACTTAAATCCAACCTAATCCTATGTGTAACCCGTGAGCTGAGGAGAGTTTTGCTGGGATTGCAATTTGCTAGGGATAGCCAATTAATGATAAGAGGTAGTACTTCGAACACACGGTAATTAGCATTGTGATCTCCATTAAACAATTCTAGCTACAGCTGCCGGAAATCTGAACAACTCGTAGGTTTCGATGAAAGTGAAGGGAAGCACGAGGACGGGCTAGAGCCAAATAGGCAATAGGCGTCTAGCTAGGATGAAAGTTTCACTACTACTAGTAGTGTAGACTAGGTGATCGACCAAGGCTCACAGCCTCATTGGTTGTTTTTTTGAAAATAAATGGCTCATTGGTTGTAAACTGGAAGAACTTTACGTCCATGAACTTGAGACCCTCGATCTCTCACCCTTGGTCAGTTGGTCCATAGCACTCGTATGTCATGCCTGTCTGCATCAACCAATCAAACTTCCTTGACAGCACTTGCAGTGTTAGGCTCTAATCAGTGTCAACATCAATAACAACAACGTTTTCACGCATTAAAAGATCTAGTGGAGTTTTGTAGTGAAGTGTGACATGCTAACTAGCTCAAAGTATATGAAGCACATGAGGAGTGATTACTAACTGACAAAGAGGAGCTAGCAATCTACACGCACCGTGTGGATGCGTGGTGGTAGATCGGTCCTAGACTCAACAGAAGACTTAGAATCCGGCTGGGCGCAGCGGCGCAGCATGCGAGGGACCACGCGCGCCGCGCAGGCACGTACCACGACGCCCTTCACGGCTCACGCAACAAATGCCCACCTCCGAGCTCTAGCTACAGCTCGACGTGCGCGCCTTCACCTTGCATATATCGATCTGTACCTAGCTAGTGTAGTAGTGTTCGTGCTCCAGCTAGCTACACCTACGCCACAACTTGCGCTGATGACCACCCGTTGTACATAGTGCATATGCTTCCCTCAGGGCCACCACGCAACACCGAAAGTCACTGTCCAAGTAACAAAACAGAAGAGAACGTCTTAAGGTTATTTTCAATGCGCAGTATCTTAGTGCAGTTTCTTAGTGCATGAGGAGTGTTAGGATACAATCTTTCAAATGTATGATTTCTTATGGTGTAGTATCTTAGGTCTTTTTAATTAATTAGATGTAGAATCTCAAGGAGATGGTGTGTACAAGATGGAAATGAGTTAATTTTCTTGTCTATGACTTCGAGTCAGAGCAGTCTCTTATTTAGATACTGCAATAATCTCTCACCTCATTTAATCTACTGCCATCTCAGCACTTTACCTACATGACACATTTAAAATACCGACTAGGGTGGAGCATTAGGAGCAGCATAAGAACTAGTCAATTGGGCATGCCGTAAGATTCAAGCTATGCATGGTGACATGCATACTTTGATCGGATGGACCAGGGAGGGAGACATGATTCAGTCAGGGATCTGGGGAGAATGCGTGTCCACGGTTTGATGGTGAGGGCATCAATCTTTCTCTCAGTTTTATTATGTCTCATGTGCAGATTGTTGGTGGCTACACTCCTCCAGCTTGGCTGATGATTCCTGAATAATTGGCCGAACATAACCACAGTGAGATGAAGTGTGTGAGGCTGTTCTATTTCAGCTGACTGATATCATGATAATCTGGCAAGTAGTGCTTCTCATTTTGCATTGCTTCTCATTTTGCATGGAACGGCATAGAACCGCCGTGCTCCTCTTACTTGCCATTCTTTTGCTCTTCGTTCTTTCAAGATCAAACGCGACAAATTAGTACCAGCTGATGGTACTGCCGACCGGTTGCGATGTGACGGGTTAAAACCCTGTACCCGCTGATTTCGCGCTGGTGGTTCAGCAGTAAAAACCTTGTAAAGCTTTACTCGATCAGGAACAATCTTTTGCTGCAGTGTGGTTCATATGTCTGCAACTGTCCTTCCTTCCCTCCACTGTAACCACCGTTTACAGAAGAGAACGGTGAATGCAAGGGACAACGAGTTTAAATCCAATGCTAGTTGATTGATCCGGAAAGAAGAATGTTCTCTGCAATACTGATGAGACGACTGGCGGTGTAGAACATGGGACAGGGGAGGATATATAATGGGCTGCCAAACGTAAGAATGTTCTCTGCAATACTGATGAGATGACTGGTGGTGTAGAACATGGGACGGGAGGATATATAATGGGCTCGCAAACATATCAAATGACCCGACCCTATATCTCTCCTCGTTCCAATCTTGAAAAAGCTGAGACGAGGCTCCACTCATTTCAAGCTGGTTGTGGTCCTTGTCGATCTAGCTTTTCTGCATCTCATCCAGCTCTGGTATTGTACCATGCATGCATACTGGTTAAATCAAATCACTGTTTCGTAAATGCCGACCTTCCCCACTCGCGAGTCATGGACTCTCCTCCACATATGCACATACCTTTACAACAACAAAAAAACATCTTACCAGAGCCATCCATGTCATACAAGAATTGACCACAAAAGTTGTGGTAATTAAGTTTATATATATATGAAAATAGTATAGTACTTCCGAGAATACGTACTCCCACTTCTCATATACCATTTAAATCGTATGATAATACCTCTTTATCAATTTGAACATACTCCAATAACGATTATAAAATGGGAGTGCCTAGAAAACTTGCGACTGTTTTCTTCAGTTGAAAACAGTCACATTTTGAACCGTAGGATGAGATCGGATATCATTTATCTTAAAAACATGTTTTAAAAAGAAACTCAACACACATCTCAACGCATATCAAACGGTTCAAAATGTGACTGTTTTCAACTGAAGAAAACAGTCGCAAGTTTTCTAGCAAAACTCTTTTTTATATATGAAAAAGGGTATATAGCAAAAATAAATGGCTCTAATGAAAATTTTTTCAATCAAATCATATTGGGGTATCTTATAATTAATATTTAAGTATGCTAAAAGTGGTAAATAAGTATAATACCTTCGTTTATGTCAACTAAGAAATTATGGCTTCTGCTGTCAGTTGAGATCCAACGAACCAGACCTGCATGTTGCAACATTAAAGAACGCAATCAACCAACAAACAGAAGGGAACCAGCATAAATAACTCTGTATTTGACAGACCTGATACAGTAGTTAGCCGGCACAACATGTACAAGGATACAAGCAGCAGATCCATGAAATGCTGCGCCATACATAGTGTTAAGAAATATGCACAATATTTTAATTACAGATATTTTATTATGAGGTAAAGATAGCAGATAACTAGAAATATATGAAGCAATGCTAACAGCATGGAACACATTGCACTTCTTAATGTATACAAGAATAGGATTATCGTTTGGTCACACAAACAACTTACAATCAGGCTTGATGAAGAACAATAAGCAGTGCAGGCTCGATGCAGTAGATGAAGCAGCGAATCAAGCAGTTGCGCAGATGTGCTACCCAGAAAGCTTAGTGTCGCGTGCAGATGAACTCTGCAATAATGGTTTAAAGACACCCGCTCACCCTCCTTCCCGGTGCACGCCGAGGAGAAGAGACGGCTCGATTCGACAGCATGGCACACCAACACAATTGAACAAAGAGGAAGCAGAAGAATGGGAGAAATTCAATTGTTCTTTAGGTATGGACGTCTCTAGATCTTTTTTAAGGTCGAAACAATTACTCTCTAGTAATTGCCTAATAAAGCACATATTGAACTACTAGTAACTGGTAATTCAAAATCAATTAATGGTAATTAAGCAGTGTTTATCAGTTCCTGATTACACACGGGTCTACAGCTCTGACCAGTGTATTACGACCACTCTGGTCTATGGCTTCGACCAGTGTATTTCAAATATTATGGTCTATGGTTCTGACTAGTGTATTATGACCACATTTGTCTATAGCTCCGACCAGGTCTTCTGACCACACTGGTCTTCAGACTAGGTCTTCTGACCACACCAGTCTATAACTCCGACCAAGTCTCCGACCAGTGTAATTCGAGATAGAGATAAATGCACGGTTAGCAAAATAAAGATGAACTTGGTTCACGGTGTGACTATGGCACGTTCACGGTCACAAGTCACGAATCACGCGATTACCACGTGAATACGTCTGTGCGTACGTGCATATGTGACATTAGCTATAATTCTCATTGTGTCACTCCATATCATGTGTCACATGTTTTATGGGGTGACAAGGATTTCATCTTATAAATTGTTCAGCCACCACTTGGCTAGATAATATATGATTAAACTATGCATACTTTGAAATTTTAAGAGTGAACGAGCCTTTAACACTCGTGGATCCAATTCTAACACATAGTGCGTCATGGAACCACCAAGACAGGGGCACATGCTCATCACACAGTCCATCTGCCAAAAACGTTGCTCTGAATCACAAATTAAAATAGTAGCGAGTAGCGGTTGACCCCAGCAAAATCACAACTGTGCAAGATTGCAAGCTGTTGTGCCACCGGCAATTGCAAGAATGGCAGGATCAACCAGAAAATATCCAGGCAGCAGCAGTGGATTATTTTACATCCTTGTTCTGATGCATGCAACTTGTGGGAATAAATCTAAGGCAGTCAGGCACCTGAAAAGATGCACGGTGTAGGAAAATAGTAGAAAACATCGGATGCATTTGGATGTTTCAGAAAAGAGAAAAGGGAGAGGGGTGACAGATCTTTCCATGGCAGATGTCAGGAGGCCATCACATGCACGCCTTTAGCCCGACCCCTTTGCGCCCCCCCGGCAAAAAGTTTCACATCCGAAATTATGAAACTAACAGTCTTGAATGTTAGAGAATTACAGGATGGTAATTAAGAAAGACTCGCGTTGTTCGCCATATAGAATTGAGGAGCTGAGGGAGACGAATGTCGATCGAGACATGAAGGCATCTTTTTAGTCTCTGGAAATTCGACTGAAAACAAGAAAAGTTTTAGTTGAGTGACATATAGCAAAACCATAGATAGACAGCAAGTTCAGCACTGTGTTGAGGCAGAAAGGACTTCAATTTTGACTTAGCCGAAAGTTTCACAGGGCATACGTCACATCGGGAATGCGTGGTTAAAACGACCGCGGGTATGGTCTTTTCTCAGGCCATTCTTGACTTTAACTAGCAAAGTGCTGGCACGAGAGGAGAAACCGTATTGAATACCGTAGGAGAGCTCTAGCTCCTACTAGCACCGATAAATGGCGATTATAATCTTGTGACCCAATGTGCTTGCATAGTTGCATGCATGCACGATCGAGACTAGAGAGACAGACGATGCAACTTTTCCGATCGAAACGCGCGTTATCTCTCCCCGGCATTATTATATTTCGTACCATCAAGCATTACGTACTGAGGACGTCCGTCGGTCGCGAGAAGGAACACGGAGATCCAGCACTTGCCGAGGAATCACACCCCACTCGCGATCGATCCGTTTGATCGCTAGTGCCCAAATCCACCATACGCATCTATACATAGACACATAGCTGCTTGTGAGTTGTGATCAATTGTCCAGTCACGTACGTACGCGAGGGCACAGCGCGGTACGTACGTACCAATCGGCGGTCGATCGAGGCCGGCCGTCCACTTGTTCGCGCGCGATCGAGAGAATTAGCAGATGTACCTCCGCGGCATGGCATGTTGGCTCCGAACCATGCCGCGCGCCAACGCCAAGCGATTCGAGGGGACCGTGCTTGCATGCATTGCGCAGTCGTACAGAGGCACAGAGGGTAAAACGAATCCGGTTAGTCCGTTTTATCCGGTATCTGTATTCAAATGGTAGCGAATGTAGTAAAAAAACATTTGTATTACAAAATGAAGACAAATTTAGATAATATCTGGCTTTTTTTGCCGCATAAGAATATGAATGTGGTCGAATACGAATACGATAATGTCCAGATCCAATAGTTTTATTTCTCTTGTCATCTTGTTCACTAACATTTTTGTGTGTTGTGTTACCATGTTGCTTGTGAGAATTTACATGTAACTCCATATATTGGAACTCCTTTTTGTAGATGTTTGGAATTTGAACTCCTTGTGCGAAACTTTATCATATTTTAGGATACGGGTTTGCTAATTTTTCAGTTGCTTGAAATTTTCTTATCCACCAGTCACCTACAATTGCACAGTACTAAACCTAAAATTGCAATACCAAGTGATGTACAATTTTAGCACAGCTCTACGGTAACTTTTAGTTCTATTTATTTTTGTATTTTTTTATTTGTAGGGTCCACCTAGATTTACTTTTGTCTAGTCTAGTTTTTTTTTGTATTTATAGGGTTCACTTACATTTATTTTTGTCTAGTTTAGATTTTTTTTTTGTCTCAACACAGAAATTTGTGGCATCCATTGAATCAAAATCCTGCAGTTAAGAAAGGTGATTGATGGATAAAGAAATTTCAGTTACCTGAAGCATAGACACTCCCTTTAGGATATTCAAATTCGACTGGATTCAACAAGTATTCGATTCGCATTCGTATTCGTTTACAAATATGAATACCAATGTGGTATGGCCACTATTCGATTCGTATTCGTTTACAAATATGAATACCAATGTGGTATGGCCACTATTCGATTCATATTCGATCCTTTTTCACCCCTACCTAGATCCATTCGCGTCGGCCGGCCAGACACATCTATCCCTGGCCTTTTTTCTCCCTATCACTTTCGTAGCGCACGCCCGCATACGTACATACCTACCCGGCCGGTGGCATGCATGTGTGCGTACGAGCGTGCGCGTGCATTGACTGTAATGCTGCCATCTAGACCTATTCATGGGCAGCCTGGCCCGACTAGACCCGTTTTCAGCCTGCAAGTTCAGCCCGAAGGCCGAAAAAAATTAAATAAATGATTAACAATATTGTTTTTATTCAGGAAAATAATTAAAAATGATAGTTTATTCATATATATATATATATATATATATATATATATATATATATATATATATATATATATATATATAGTCAGTGAGGAAAATAGTATTGTTTTTCGGCTTTGAGCTAGGACTCGGGCTTGGCCTATGTCGGGCCAGGTCGGGACTCAGGCTTGGCCTATGTCGGGCTGGGCTGGGTTCGGGCCTAGCCATTCAGGGCCAGACTTTTCCGGGGCCGCCTACCGATCGACATGAGGAACCTACCTTAAATATGCGAACGGATATATGCGGGTTCTTGCATGTAGGGGTGTAAATAGATCGGATAGTTTCTAATTGATCCGGACGAAAACGAATACGAATTGTGTCAACTCGAATTTTTATCGAATAATTCTCAGATCAGAAATGAATATGGATTTTTTTTGGTCAAAAACGAATATGAATATAGTAGCTCCAGTATCCATCGAATACGAATACAGATTATCCTAAATTTAAAAGGGTCGGATATCCAGAGTTCATAACCCCAGCTCGACCAACCACCATCGTGGATGGCTAGTGTCCGCGGGACCCGTCGAAGGTCCCGAAGACGTAGATGTCCATGCAGACGTCCTCCACCTCGTCGGTCCACCTGGCAGGGCTGGGCGATGCCGCAGCGGTCCACTGGTCGGAGGGCGACACATAGGGGTCGAAGTCGGTGATGTTGGGCGGGATGAGTGTCGGGACCCAGAATTACGATTCTGGAACCCTCTGTGTATACTGCACTAGTCCAGGATCACGCTAGTGCACACGAGGTTAACACAGTAAATATCGATCCACACCGATAAATAAAGTAAGCGATTAGTTTGAATAACAAATAAGGGTTTTGACCTTATAGTCGAGTTTACACTTATTAAGCCACGCAGGCTAACGAGAAATAAACAAAGCGAGCGGAAATAACTCCAACGTAGATCCCACCAATTCACCACAGCAACCGTGGGATCCGGACCTTAACGAACGATCGCCTTCAGCGAACTCCTCCTCGAAAGCAGGCGTAGACTCATCCTCTTCTGTAGGTTTGGGCGCAAGTTTTACAACAAGCGTGAGTACACAACCGTACTCGCAAATCATACCACATAATGCAATGTATAGATGCAGGCTTATTCCAAAGAAAAGGCTTCTGTGGTTCTTTTGCATAAAAGCAACATTTGCAATTGAGTACGAATAATAGATTGAAAGCATAATTCAAAACAAATAGACAATATTAATTTAACAGTTGTTTCCACAAAGACACACAGCTAAACAGATTATTTCACATAGCCATATGATTAAGGTCACACAGCTCCTATCCCAAACATTTTATGAAAACTACCCCTCGTGTGAAATCCCCAAGCATGTCCATGACCGCGGACGCGGCTATTCGAATAGATTGTTTAACACTCTGCAGAGGTTGTACACTTTACCCACAAGATACAACTAGTGTAGCAAGCACCAATCGTAACAAAACAATTCGAAAACTTCATCTCAAACATTGACGTTCCCAGTGTGCTTACAAACCGCTATACCAGCTCACATAGAATTGGTATAACACACACATTGGGACGGGGAAGGCGATCGCCCCGCGATGCAACCACCAAGTAGTCACACCTCCACCTGTCACACACCCTAACCTATCCACCGAACATCAATGCCGAGAATCCATAACTTACTAAGTTAGGCACGTCCCATACCAGGCATGTGGTCGTACAGTAAGGCTCAGTTCAATGGCGCACAAAGTTAAGTCCTTAATTGACCAAGGCAAGACTTCCATTTTCTAACTAAGTCACAAAGATTATCATTCCCATCACATAGACCACCATGTCACACAGTCTCCACCACTTGCCTCAGTCTAACTCCTTTACCACCCAGTTGGTTTTAGTGTAACACATGCCATCACGAAGTAATAACACATAGCACAGTTTTACACAAAGTTCCATAGTCACTTAGTCATAATTAATATGATGATGACTCGTGGCATGGCTAAGCAATTGTACTCGCATCTAACCAACCCACGGTTGTGCTATAATAATACCAACTAGTAACCAATCTAGGGTGACAAGGAATTATGACATACAAGGCCAAGGTGTGATAACAATTTGGATAATAACTATGCCCAAAGCATTTAAATAAATAATTAAACTATAATGCAATACTTTGAAACAAAGTATTTGGAAAACTGGGTTCAAGATGATCAAAGGTATGACTTGCCTTGGAAAAGGTCTATGTACTGGTCTTGATCTTGGGGTGCTCCTTCTTCCACAAAATTTCCCGACGAATCGACGTCTACTCGCAAACGAGACAAACAAACAAAACAAATAAATAACAGAGGCAAAACAAGCTCCAAAAATTAAATAAAAATCTCAGATAAATAGAGCTTGAATTTAGACAAATTTATAAATTTGAATGGGCTCAATCGGAGTTAGGATGCAAAAGTTATGAGCTCTGGAAGTTTAAATCTAAAAAGAAACCCTAATTTGGATTTTCTGAAATTTCCGAATTACTTTTCTATTGAAAAATCGGATTATTGCGCAATGCTGGCGTCAGCCCTCAGGATTTCGGAAAAAGAAAAATAAAAGAAAAACCTGACATGTGGGGCCCACACGTCAGAGACACGGCTCACGGTAGACTGGGTCTACCGAGCCTCGGGTTCTGGAGACCGGTGGACTGCCCACGCGGGCGCACACGTGGGCGATGATCGGGCGCCACGCATGTGACACGGAGGCACGGGCGATGACGCGGCCCGAGGTGGCTCGGCGTGGGCGGCGGCCGAGCGGTGGCGCTCGGAACCAGGGTCCGGTGAGCGGCGATTCACCGGCGGCGAGTGGTACCGGAGGTAGAGGAGGACGCGGATCTCATCGATGTGCTCACGGTGCTCGGGGTGACGGTGTGGCGGCGGCGAGCTCAGCGGAGGTGGAGGCTCGGGCGACGGCGGCAGCGGCGTTGGAGAGTTCTCCGGCGGCGGCGGCGCTCGAGATGCGGCGCGCGGCGATCCGAGGTGGGGTCGGTGGCGGCGAGGGGACTGAACGCAGGCGGGCGATAAGTCGTTCGGCGGGCTCGTAAACGGCGGCGACTAGGGCTCTGGCGCGCCGGTGGCGGCTAGGGTTTTGAGCGTGGCTTCGGGAGTGCGAGCACGAGGATCCTCGGGGCTTTAAATAGCCCCGGGAGGCGAGTCCGCGAAGGACACGGCGCGGCGGCGGCGAAATCGGGCGGCAGGAGGAGTCCGCCTCGAAGACGACGGTGACGTGGCGGTCGGGGCCCACCTCTCGGTGATGGCGGCTCGGCGCGGCGCGTCGCGCGGCAGCGGGTGAAAGCGGACTCAGATCGGCCGTCGGATCTAATCGAACGGTCCACAATCAAGAGAATGATCGGAACCCCCGTTTACCTCACGCGCATCCAGCCGTTCATGCTTGATCCAACGGCGGGGTGAGCAGGGCATTCGGAGAGAGAGAGAGAGAGGCCGACAGTGGGTCCACTGCCGGTGGGAAAGCGGCAGCAGCGGCGAGCCGGCGGCGGGCGGGCGTCTTGTGAGAGCGGAGAATGGTAGAGATTCGGCCCGATTGAATTTCTGAGATTTTAAATAGATTTTCTAATTTATAAAATACCAGAAATTCAAATAAGCAATAGAATATAGCAAATGAACTCAGAAAAATTCTAGAAAAATCTAGAAAATATATCTGAGCACATAGAACCCAAATAAAATAGTTTTGGCTATTGTTCCACTTGGGATTATTCACATTAAATGTTTTTGATTGTAAAGTCCAATATTAAGCTTTTGAAATTAAATTCAAATAAAATCCAAATGGTGAATTTTCTCCCTACTAACTATTAAAAGATTTTTTTAAGCTCTGAAAATTGGGATGTTACATGAGTGTGCACGTGCAATCGGAAGGGAGATGGGTGGAGTAGACAGCCGCCAAGTGTAACATCCTAAGTATTGGCTTGTGTTTTAAATGTAAGAAAATGTATAGAAATTAAAAACTTTTCTTACATCTTGTGTTTCATGTATGCTCTGAAAAATTCTTATAAAATAATTATGGAAATACAAATCACAAACCTCTTTTGACCTAAATCTTGACCCTTCAAACTTTTCCTGGTTAATCTTGTTATCATCCTCTGGAAATATTTTTCCTAATCTCTAGGGTTAGTGTGTGACCCCTCTGAAAAATTTCACAATTTTTAGAAGTTGTTTGAATATTTTAAGAGGTCAGTCAAACCAGTTTGACTTTGGGTCAAACCCTAGCTCAGAACCTTGCAACATTTCTGGACGAAAATACACTACATCAAAACCTTTGAAATTTTATACAAGATCACCCCTTAGGTTAGCAAGCCCCTGTAAAAATTTTAGAATTTTTAGAGTTAGTTTGCTACCTCAAACAATTCCTCAAAGTTCTGTCTCAACTCTAAACCCTAAATTCAAATCACTGTTGGGCTCGAGTCAGACCCGAGCCCAACCACTTAACTCGGTTGAGCCAAGTCACCTAGCCGCACTCGGGCTTGGTTTTGGGCGCGCGTGGTTGAGCCGTTGGATATCGATCCAACACCCGCGACCTCCCCTATCTTGTTGGACCTCCGGAGATCTTGAGCAATCCCAGCCGTCCATCCCTGATCCAACCACCACGACCTCCTCTTCTACTCTTCTTCGTCCTCCTCGCGCCGTACCAGCGTGCGCCATGGTGGGGAAAGTGAGGTGCAGGCACTGGTCACCTCGTGGGGCACCTCAATGGCTCTGAGCCCCGCTTTTCAACCTTGTCAGTGTTTAGCCCTGCTCCCCTCCTCTTTTTCGCGCCTGGCAGAGCTTTAGGTCTTATCGCCATTAACCCTCGTCCTGGCTCGACCGTTGACTCTCGAGCTATTTGAGGACCTCCGAGCCCCTCCCGTGGTTCCTCTTTAGCACCTATCTGTTGCCCTAGCTCCTTTCTATGTGTTTGTGCGCAAATCACCAAGAGCCTTGTTTTCTGCCATTTTCGATCACTCGAGCTCCTCATCGCCGACGGTGCTCCAGTGGTCCCCTGGCTGTTCTTTTCGCGTCGCCTAGACCACCTCATCATCTTGAGCTAGTCCCTTAACTTGATTTTGGGTTGTCTTCGCAGGAACAACCTCGATTTGAGTTTTGGACCTTGGCAGCCGAAATCCTTCCTTTCTTCCCCAACTCCGGTAAGTGCCTTCTCTGGTCAATTGCTTGCTCATGGACCTCCTGTGAGTCCTAGTGGAGCTCTTTTGACAGTCAGTGGCTTTCCTTTTTGCTCAGGCCGCACCATACTGTTTTCTTCCTCATTTTCGGCGCTGGTCTCCGTCGTCAGAGCTCCTTCGGCTTCCTTCGGACCTCCTCTGGGCCCAGGTACCTTCGCGATAGCCCCTTAGTGCTCGAGCACCTGCTAGATTAGACCGCTGAGGAGCTTTTTCGCGTTTTCGGTTTTTCCCATATTCGCTCCTCCGCCCCTCTCCAGCTCGTCGGCGTTTTAGGCCAGTTCCGCCGTCGAGAGTACCCTTATAGTGTTCGCAATAGTATTGCGAATGTTTTTCCACTTTTAGTTCGCGCCGTCGTGGCCGAGGTCGCCGGCGGCGAGCCGGCGAGCAAAGCGCGAGGCTCGGTCCTGTTGTCGTAAGTTTGGCAAAGCACAGGATGTCAGGACCCGGGATTAATATCCCAGATCCTCTGTGCGTTTCTGAACTAGTCCCATGATCAGTCGCTAGTTCACACAGTAAACAAATATGGTAACAAATTCATATCACAACTTTATTAATATTGAACAGAGTTTATTACAAAGAGGCTTACAAGCCAGCAATAAAGAACACAGCGAAAGACGAAGAAGTAGTAGGGTCCAGCAATCTGCCACAGGCAATCGACTGGGGTAGCAGCCTAGTCGTCAAGATCCACACTGGTAGCGAAGTCCTTCTCCTCTGAAATTTTATTTGCATAAAACAAGTATGAGCACAACTACCGTGCTCGCAAGTTACACCCATCAAATAACAGAATGACATGCATATATGGATGTAACAAAGGATGGTTCATAGGGTTATTTGCATAAAGCAACATTTTCTTTAAATACTGGTATTAAGTTCCAAAGCAGTTGTTCTATAACTAAAATTTATTTTATAAATTCTCAATTTTATAGTCAGATAACATTCACACATGAATGGTGAAGGATACCCTCCTATCACATAGCTTCCTGCCCAATTCTCATTTGGATAAACCAGTTTTGAATAAGTCTTTTTCAAATAAAACCAAAGTCTAACTTTGAGCAGTTCTGCTAGCATGTCCATGATCGTGGACATAGCTATTCGAATAGTTTGACACTCTACAGAGGTTGTACAGCTTTACCCACAAGACACGACTTCTCTAGTTTGTTTGGTATCCGTCGATACCACCGCTCACTACTTTAGGTAAGCAGTCTAGAGCATGTGTCAAGGCCTTTACAATACGTCATCCTTCCGCAGTCTACCATCTCTAAGGTTTCGCCACCCCCTTTGGAATGAAAACCTCCGGGTTCGGGCCCCCTCTTGAGCCAGGTGGGATAATATAGTCATGAAAGATAACCCACCGAAACAGTTGGATCGACCGCGATGGAACTTTGCAAATTAGTCAGCCAGGTCCTACTCCCCATACTGAGGACATGTGGTGGTACGGTATGGCTTAGCATCATGCACTCGAAGACCGGTCCTTAACTAACTTGGGCAACTTTCCAACAAAACCCATGGGCCTCAACCATACCCGATTGAGCCCGTGCATGAACATGCACCCACCAAACATCCATTATGCCCAAGTCCAAATCCATTTTCATTTTATTTTCCAGGTAAAGGCATTTTATAAACCTTTTATGGTAAAATAATACCATAGATCCAATTTAATTCAAATTTGAAATATTTGGCTAAAAACTTCCCAAATACAAGATTTGATCTAGGCATTGGCTAAGCATTTAATGATTTCCAATATTATTTTACCTAATGGTGACAAGGAATTGATAATCAATATTCAAATTGGCTATACAAAAGGAATTGGAATAACTAAGAATTTAAATAGGGGATTAAAATAACTTGATAAAAATTATGCATGCAATAGTAATTTAAAAATAGAATTACATAAATTTAAAATAATATGATCGATATGATCAAGGATATAACTTGCCTTGCTTAATGAGGTGATGCAGGTCACCTGGTACTCAGGTGATGTTGTTTTTCTTAACAGGTCACCTAGTACTCACAAGCACTTTCTCCAGGTAGTCCACGTGTACAATCACGATGATCATACAATCAAAATCAATCCTCTTAGGTGCTCTTCAAACTTCGTCGAAATCTAATCACGAAATAAGACAAATTCAAATAACAATTCAAATGAACTCCAAATTAAATTATTTTGGTTTAGTTGGCTAGATCTTGAATTTAGATAAATTTAGAAATTTGAATGGGCTCAATCGGAGTTCGGATGCAAAAGATATGAGCTCTAGAAGTTTGAATCTAAATAAAAAACCCTAAAAAGGATTTTTCTGGATTTTCTGATTTATTTTAGGAAAGGGAAAGATGAATATGACATCAGCTGACGTCATCAGAGGAATTTTCGGCTGAAACAAATAAAAGAAAATGAAATTGACTCATAGGGCCCACTGTCAGTGAGATGGGTGTATGTGGACTGGGTTCATTTATTTTTGGAACGGTGGGAAGTTTGGAGTGCCACGTGGGCATGCTGACTAGGCAGTCGCGTATGCAAAAGAGGGGACGTGGCGCCGCATGGCACCGAGGTGGCAGCCACGTAGCTGGCCACGGAGGCAAATGGCCGGCGGCGGCTCGGTCGCGAGCTCGCCGGCGAACGGCGGCGGATTAGCCTCCGGCGAGGGCACAGGTGGATAGAGGAGAGTGTGGGGAGTTGAGGGCGCATACTTTGGTCACCTGAAGACACGTCGATAGCCGGCGGCGAGGACTTTTGGCAGCGACGAAGTTCGGGCTCCGGTGACCCCCGGGGCAAGAGAAGGTGCGCACGGGGTCGGCGGGGATGTGGCGATGCCGTTGGTGTGGTCGGCGAGGACGTGGCGGCGGTGTTGGCTCCGGAATCGGGGAAGAAAGGGTGCTCAGCCGAGGTTCTTCAAACTCGAATTCCGGCGAAACCGAGAGGGAGAAGGAGGAGTGGGTGGCGGTGCCGTGTTGAGGGACTCAAGGGGCACCTCGTGCTCCCTTTTATAGGGGCGGAGGGGGCTGGGAGGAGGAGATCGGTGGCGGAGGTCACGACGGCGATTTCGGCTCTAGGGATTTCGCACGCGGACGAGGGGGAAAAATGGCCGAAAATGGGGCGGCGTGATGCGCGGGATCCGGTGCGCACGTCCACGTGTGAAGAGGGGGAGGAAAATGCGGCGGGGATTGAGCTCTCGCGCGGGCGCTAATGGCGGCGGCGACTTGGTCGCGCAAGGAAGGAGGCGGGGAAGAAGACGCAGGCGAGCCGTTGGATTTGCATCCAACGGTGCGGGGAAGGCGGGGCGGCGAAGAGAGAGGGCGGGTGGATCTGGGCCGTTCGATTTAGATCGAACGGTCCCTATCAACTGGGACGTTCGGGCCTCCGGAGATGTCACCAAGATCGGGCCGTTGGTCCTTGATCCAACGGTGCGGGGGAAAAGGCGGGGTGACGTGGGTATTTGGGGGCCGTTGGATTTTGATCCCACGGTGTGGAGAAGCGGGATAGCGTGGGGGCGTGGATGCCGTCCGATCGGGATCGGGCGGTGGGAGATAGAGAGAGAGGGGCAGCGCGCGTGGGCTGAGTGGGCCGAAAGCGCGGAGAAAATGGGTTGGGCCGGGGAATTTGGCCCAAAACTAATTTAGGGATTTTAATTGATTTCTTAATTGATTTAATTCCAGAAATTCATTTAGGCTTTAGAAAATAGCAAATAACATTAAAAAAATTATGAGAAAATTCACAGAAATTCCCTTATTTATTTTGGACTTAAATAAAATAGTTCCAACTTATAATTGGCTATTAATTTTGCAGAATAAATTATTTTAGCTTTAAAATATTTAGGGAAAAGCTTTTAAAATACTCAGAAAATTCTAGAAATTAATTAAATTTTTATTTTTCAGGTAAAACCAAATAAAACCTCAAGAACTTCAAATAAAATTTAAATTTTGACTTTTAAAACTTCAAAAATTCAAATAAAGCAAATAAACTCTATCAAATTTCAGAAAATCCAATAACTTTATTTATTTTATTTTGGTAACATAACTTTGGGATGTTACACAGGACCTCTTAGGGTAATCTTAGCCGTTAAAGATCGCTGTGGGTTAGCTCTTAGCCGTAGGATTTCCCTATGTAAAAACCTTAGTTGCCAGGACCTCCCTCAGCTTAGATCCTGACCGTTAAGGACCTCTCTGGTTTTAATCTTGATCGTTATAATCACCCCTGTACAAAAGACCACCTCCGTGGTCGTTTTTGTAAGAACCACCCTCGGGACCACCCTTGGGGTCCTCTTTGCAAAAGACCACCCATTGGTCTTTTGTAAAGAAAACCTTAGGACCTCCCTCCCCGCAGATCTGAACCTTACGGACCACCCTGGGTAAATCTCGACCGTTCAGGATCTCCTCGTGGAGATCTTGACCATTGGGATCTCCCCCTGTAAGTTCTTAACTGTCGGGACCTCCCTCCATTTAGACCGCTACCATTAGGACCTCCCTCGTTTAGATCTTGACCGTTAAGATCCCCCCTGTGAGATCTTAGCCGTTAGAACCTCCCTCAGTTAGGACTCGACCATTAAGACCTCCCCTGTGAAATCTTAACCGTCATGACCTCCTTCAATTTGATCTTGATCATTAAGACCTTCTGCTGTGAAGATATTAGCTATTAGGACCTCCTTAGTCTAGATCATGGCCGTCCAGGACCTCCTCTGGTAGATCTTGACCGTCCCAGACCTCCTTTCTTAGACCTCCCCCTTAGGACCTCCCCGGGTAGATCTGGACCGTCAAATCTAGATCTGACGGTCTAGACTACCTTAGTGCGCGCGCGGGGGTGCTGTGCTCCCGTGTGTTGGACCGTTGGATTCCATCTCAATGACCCCGACCTCCCCAGATGAGTTAGTTTTTTTCAAGAAAAGCCGAGAGCTCTTATCAGCAAACTGTTAGTTGCTTTAATTTTTAAAAGTGCATAACTAATTCATTTCAGCTCTATTTTAGACGATTCAAATTGTGTTAAATTTCTGTTGAACTGAACTTTAATCTAAGAATATATTTAGATGCTGCCCTGTACCAGAAAATTGTATTAACTTGCTTTAGCCTTAGTATTGTGCTAGAAATTCAATAAAACTTGAAAAATGCATAAGTAATTCTCTGTGAATCTAACTTAAGTAAACCAAAATGTGTTAGGTTCCTCTATTAATATATTTTAACATGGAATGTGCTTTGTTTAGGTTTTTGCCTCTGAAATTAACTTAGTGATACTTTCACCACTTAGAAAAATCATGAGTAATCCATTTTAAATCCAAATGAAGTAAACCCAATTTTGATGTTCTTAGGATGCCATGTTCTGCCTACCATAAAAATTTCAAGTCCTAAAACTTTCTGGAAAATTGTGCCATGAACAGTAACAGAAAACAATTTAATTTGAATTTTCAGCTGAAAGAAATTGTTTAGGCTATAACTTTTGCATACTTAGTCCAAATTGAATGATTCTTGTTGCTAAATTCATTTAAAATCATGATCTTGCTGCTGTATAAATTTTATGGATTTTGGATGATTTTGATTTTTGAGTCTCTTTTGGTGTTTTTCGTTTTTATTGGATTTTCGCGTTCTTGCGTTAGGTTTCGAAGAATTTGTTGAGCACGAGAGTGAAATTCTGCAGCAAGAGAACTACCAGCAAGGCAAGCAGATGTAGTATCATTTGATTATATTGTTCATATTATTTTCAAAGTCTAATATGTTGTTTGCAAATTCTACGTATGCATTGCTATCTTGTGTTAAACTATTGTTGATTAGTTGACCTATTAGATGCATAATCTGTAGGTGAATGTTTATCCTCTACTACTAAGCCTAGGATTATCTTGCTGTGATTTAGGGTTCGTTGGATGAGCCCTTGTCACTTAGTAGTTTTCTGGTAATGTGCTTAGTAATGCTTAGCTACTGGTAGAATTAGGCGGTTGTCGACTTAGTCGATAACTTTGATCACACAAAACTTATTATGGATTCATATTCAGCACCTTGTGCTATGTTTAATTGTAAAAACTAAAACTGAAAATAAAATATTTTAGACTTGGGCACAATGGTAAGATGGTGTGCTTTTGGGTGTGAATGGTTGGTGTCCGAGTCAACAAGGACCGAACATCTTGTGTCACACTATCCAAGCATTTTTGCGTGCTAACCATACTAGAGGGAAATGAGACCTTTCTTGACTTAGTACTTTGGCATGTGTTAGCTCCGAGTCGCAAGAGGTTGTGTAGGAGGGAAGATGTTTGGGAGCATTGTAGTTTTCCGAAAGCTTTACCCTTTGTGGGTAGTTGACTTTCGGCTTTACAATGTAGCATATGGGTTTCTATCTATACGAGCGGCTCGTTGTTGATACACAATATTGGAAACGTCTCGTAGGACTTAGCCGTGCCGGCATACCTTCGGAAGTGTGCTTGCGTCTTGTGGCAAAAAGACGGTATGAAGTGTGGGTACATTGGTACACCCTGCAGGGTTTGATCTACTCGAATAGCCTCGTCCTAGGTTATGGACACGCTTGGTTAGATTTTGCAAGAGTTAGACTATAACCTTTTGAATTAAAACTTGATATGGGTGGTACGAATCGGGGATTCGTGCTATGTTGTGGTGGCTATTGGGTTAATCACCTCTAGGTGGTTACTCTTGTTACTTATTGTATCTCGTTGTTATTTCAACACTTAAAAACAGATTTGACAAATTATCTCCAATCTATTACATTATTGCAAATGAAAATTACTTTATGCGTCCAATCAACCATATAACCATTTTCTTTGTTTCAGCTTACATGTAGCTATGTATAGGCTTGTTACTCGTAAGTCCTGCGAGTACATTTTTGTACTCAACTGCATTGCTTTGTTGTTGCAGAGGAGGAAGTGGATCCCCAACGGATCGACTTCTGTGAGTTTTGCTGCGGCGGGTGCGACTAGCTTGGCGGCGCCGGTCAGTTTGCCTTGTGGGTTATGGCTAACCGGTTTGTTTTTGTTTATAGCCATCTTATGACTCTTTTGTAATAACTCTATATGTTGTATGTCTTTTGCTAGACTTGGTACTGTAAGTGTATGGAAATGATGCATGATTTTGTAAAGATGTATGTGTGCTGCAATTCTGGGAAGCACATGTCCATCGAGGCTTAAGATATTTAATTGGTAATACTAGAACCAGTTGGAGGTTAAGTATTACGAGTTAAATACCCCGGGTCCTCACAAAGTTGGTATCAGAGCCATACTGACCGTAGAAGCCCCTAGCTTAGTCGCCCTTAGGATGTTTTGAAAAGCTTAGTTTCAAAATATCAAATGGTTTATAAAAACTTAAGTAAATTCTCAGATTTTACTCCTTACCTATCTTAGCTTGCTCATCTCTATCTTAGCTTGTTCATCTCACCTTACTCTTAATTGAATTTAGAAAATTATTTTCCCCTCTTCCATTTCCAAAAGATAGTTGTATCGATTACTTGTGGTTTTGGAAAAATCAATGAGAGTTGTAAATTGAAGGATGGCTGCCTTTTGGTGAAGATTAGAAGCTGTGGGAGTAGGAAGTTTCGGCTTGGGAGGTTGGATGTGAAATCTGGACAGCAAGCATCAGTTTTGGGACAGCAAGTTGTTAGCTAGTAAATAGAACTGAAAAGGAGAGGATAACTCAACTAAAACTTGTGGGAGTATAAGGGTAAGAAGTGATATTAGTTGGCTAAGTATCTAACACCCCTTAGATGGTTTTACCTTGCTCTTTAGCTAAATTAGATCTAGAATTATGCTCTGAAATTTTACATGCTAAGCATTTTTTTTCATTTCCAGAGCTAGGTTAGTGCCTTACAACTTAAGAGGTTTTTATGTTCTGAAAAATATTCGTGATCGTATTCGTTTTGTATTTATATTCGATATTATTTGTATTTATATTCGTATCTAGAGTATTCGTATTCGTATATGCATTCGGAAAAAAAATAAAAACAAATATGACAGATCTATTATCCGTCCGTATTAGACCATTTTCACCCCTACTTATGTGGGCGCAGGAAATCTGTCACCGTTCAAGGTAAGAATCGACCGCCCAACATGTGAACGTACGTTGGTGATGTACATGCACCTGCAGATCGCTGATGATCGTATCTAGCTGTAGATTAAGCAAATGCCAAGTGTAATCGCTTCGACGCAAATTAAACTTGCCCGTAACCGTGGGGAAATCGAATCTACGCTGATGCACCTAAAGTTCCAAAGCGTGTGGCTGGCGTGTGTGCACCTGTGTTATATACTTGAGTAATTTGGGGTACAGATTTGGCACATGCAGGCACTAAGGGGGAGCGCATGCTAGCTAGAGGGGAGAGGTACATGGACGTCGGTGAGAAACCTGAAGAAAGTGGCGTGTTAAATTAAGGATCTGCGCTTCACGTACGTATATATCGTTGTCGCATTTATAGACTAATCAAATTGAGGTGTTTGTTGGTTCGAATTTTTAAAGCTGATATTTACGGCTCTACCACGCATGCATGCACCCATGCATGATACACCAACATTTCTTTGGATCCCTAAATTATTTGCTTCCTCTTGCCGGTTGGTGCGAGTACTGTGTGATCGTTGAGGTTGGCACGTGAGGAGAGCTGCCGCCCGCGCCCAATTCTGAATTGGCAAGTCACTACTACAAGAGGGTTCAGGGAAGTCGAGAAAAGTAGTTTCCAGCAAACTCCAATACTTCTACGGAGATAGTAGTATATACGACGAGGAGATCGGAAGCAAGGATTCCGATTATTTAGCCAAGATGGTGCAAATTCACCCCGTAATTGCAAGAATGACCGTCTTTGTGTAGTATTTGTAAAAATGACCCCCTACCGCATAGCCGCTATGTGGCAACGTGTCTGGAGCCGACACCTGCCCCCTGCTGCACGGCTACCCTGCGGTAGTGGCACTGTAGCACCCCCTACCGTATGGTCACAGTGCGGTGGCGGCACTGTAGTATTTTTTCCTTTTTTAAAAAATTCATTTAAGTATAGTTTTTTTTTACAAATTTTTAAATATAGACAAAGGAGCTTCAAAAATTATGATTTTTTTGCTGGAGCCTCTTGACACAGTGTAATTTCTTGTGTAATTTTTAATTTTTTTATCCATTCTGAATTTTTCTCGAAAATTCCTACAAACAGTATAATTAAAAGAATTTTTGAGAAAAATTCAAAATGAATAAAAATTTTAAAAAATTGCACAAGTAATTAAAATGTGGTGGGACGCTCCACAAAAAAATCATAATTTTTAAATATCCTTTGCTATATTTAAAAATTCATACAAAAGTATACTTCAATAAATTTTAAAAAGTAAAAAATTGCTACAATGGCAGTACTGCACTGTACAGGGTGCTATGGTGCCACTACCGTATGGTGCCTGTGTGGAAACGCTCCACCGCACGATGGCCGTACAGCAGGAGGTAGGTGTCAGGTACGTAGCATATGCCTGGGATTTTTCTGGCAGGACTACGTTACTCATCTGTGATTTGCTTCGTCGGGATCATATCAACCTAACCGTTTGTAAGCCATTCGTGTACAAGCTGGTAACGTCCACTCAAGCACATCCATTGTAACCAAGCTCGGTTCCAATACACCTACACAACACGTTTGCTACTGCCCCTCGAGGTCGATCTCTTCGGCCTAATGAGTATTGATGTCGCTCCGTTGACGTTGGTAGCTAGCACAACTGCACATGTCATACTCATGGGGCGGGGATACTTCAATGGTGCAGCTGAATTGTTCTCGGGTATCAGATCAGTCCCTCTTTCTCCCATCCATCCACAGTTGCATGTCACCGTGCCAGTGTGCGCTTATGTCCTGAAAGCTACCGCGCAACCACTGAACCACCACCTGCTAGTAGTCTGCTACTGCTAGATCGATCGGTCGGTCTCTGCATGCATTATTGCAGAAACTTAGAGAAGTGGCGCGTCCGTGCAGCCTTCGATCTCCCTGCCCACGCCGTCCCCCTTTGCCAAAAGGCCCGGGCCTTTCGCCCTCGCGGCTTTGGCGTGCCGCTTTTGACATTGCACGCGGGACAGGGGGGCCTGGGCCGCGCGCATTCTCGATCCTGTCTTTCACTCTTGATTTTCTGATGGTGAAACGCGCATCCAGCATCCTCCTATAAGTGGCTAGCTCCCGTGTGTACGTAGTAACGTACAGATGGTAAATGTTGAAATGTGGATTTGATCGGCTCTGTCCTTGAGTGCTTGTTTCTTAGTACTATTTCTTGTACGTTGTGTGTCTGCAATCTGCATACTGTCAGAGTGTGCAGGGTTTTACAGGAACGTTTTGCTGCTTGCGGCCGGTCAATTTTCATGAATGCAACCTTGGCATGGACTGAAGATAGCTTTTCGAGCAGGCGGGTGCTAAATGCTAGTACTCCAATGACGAGGCGAGGACGGCCCAAACTGTCCACATGCACCCATCCTCCATGCATTGTATTGCCGACCAACCAGCACATACCTTAAGGGGAGCCTTCAAATGCCCGAGCATGGACACCGAGTGACGAACAAATGCGTGCCGTGCTCGTACGTAAAAGCATTGAATATTTCGCCGGTGCACTTGTCTAGCTAGACGAACTGACGAACCGATCCATCGCATGTTCCGCCGTGGAGACTCGTTAACAAATGCAATCGTCGTTTTCTTTCCGTGCCCGTACGCGATTTTTGCCATGAATAGCACGTTTGCGAGTTGAAATTACAGAAGTAGCAACCACCACAACGAATTTACAGAATTGACGTCTTGTGATTAGTTAGTAATTAATTAGTTTAATTAATTGATAATTAATTAATTTAATTTTGTGTTTTTTGTAAGATTTTTTTTTTGTGAAATTAGGAAATTTTTGTGGTGCCTTCCAACATAGTTTACTTGCTTGTGTAATTTTTTAAAATTTTTTATTCACTCTGAATTTTCTCAAAAATTCATTTAAGGATACTGTTTGTAATAATTTTTGATCTAGAAAATAAGCTCAAAAAATTATGAATTTATTTTAAAGGCTCCTTACACAGTTGAATTGATTGTGTAATTTTTTGCAGAATTTTTTCTCGTAATTTTATGCTGTCTCTCATTTCCTTTCCGTTGCTACACCTACGTCGTCTCTCATTTCACTTCCATAAATTAATAGTTCATAAAAAGACATTAAGACAGAAAAAGATACAAGGAGTGTCCACATCGTGAGAAAGAGCGGCGATCACCGACCTCCTCGCCTTGGTGCTGGTCGTCATGCTCTGCATGCTCACCTTGGCGATTGCCGTCTTCGTGAGAAAGAGCGATGGGAGGTTTAATCTTCGGTTATGCCGTCTTATAAAACTAGGAGTAACCGGCACAGGAGACGAAGAGACGCATGAGAGACGGTTGTGCGATGGTGAGATGAAGAGACACATCGCGCGGGAGATGAAGAGATAGGAAAGAAATATCATAGACGGCTCTATCATGGAACCATCTGTGATAATAATATCACAGACGGCTCTATTAAAGAACCGTCGGTGATAGGAGTATATCACAAACGGTTCTTATTACCAACCGTCTGAGAAGTATCACAGACGGTTGGTAATAAGAACGGTCTGTGATGAGGAACTATCAAAGACGGTTCTTATTACCAACCGTCTGTGATACTTCCCAGACGGTTGGTAATAAGAACCGTCTGTGATGAGGCACTATCAAAGAGAACCGTTTGTATAAGTTAAACACAGACGGCTCCTTTGGAACCGTCTGTGAT
This sequence comes from Ampelocalamus luodianensis, assembly GCA_036346255.1. Lineage (NCBI taxonomy): Eukaryota > Viridiplantae > Streptophyta > Magnoliopsida > Poales > Poaceae > Ampelocalamus > Ampelocalamus luodianensis. The sequence goes on from CM070620.1 coordinate 17,485,648, forward strand.
GTGGCGTCCAGTATGACCTGTTTTGTAGTAGTGTGGACTGGCTGACAGTTGTCACGGGTGGGGAAACTAGTAATGTTACAATCAGTGATCCAGGCTATTCCAACTTATGTTATGAGCTGCTTCCAGCTACCGCTCTTGACATGTGAGAAAATAAAAACCTCCATCGCTAATCCCTGGTGGGGTGTTGAGAACAGCAAGAAAAAAATACATTGGCGCTCTTGGGACCGGTTGTCTACTCCTAAAGCTTTGGGCGGCATGGGCTTTCGTGATATGGTGCTCTTCAATCAAGCCATGTTAGGACGTGAGGGCTGGCGGCTAATGACGGAGCCAGGGTTGCTTTGTGCGAAGGTGTTGAAGGGTCGTTACTTTCCTAACTATGATTTTTTGGATGCCCCTCATCCAAGATCTTCTTCATATACTTGGAGGAGTATATGCTTTGGAAAGGAATTGTTAGCGATATGCCCTAGAGGCAATCATAGAGATGATTGTATCACATATATGTTTATAAGTTATTGAATAAATGTTATTATATTCCTTGAATGAATCATCAGTTATATAGATCAACGAGTATGTGATTTGTTGGTGAAACTCTTTAACTTATATGATGTCGTTCTAAATGGTATCCTTAGTCGGATGTCACTGGTCAGAACACCAGTGACTCTACGACCAGCACATGTATTGATTGATAACCATGTTTCACCGTTCATAGATATAGGGATATCGAATCAATAATGTGAACACATGTTAGAGAACATGGGGTTGTATAGACCCACCTTGAGACACTACTGAGATTGTTACGATTCTATGTATCATTAGTTGGTCTCAAACAATGATGATGTATAATCCTTAGACCTGATATCAGTATGGTTTTCTACATGTGTAATAGCACTCTTAGGGGTTGCCAAACGCTACTCGTAAGTGGGTAGTTATAAAGATAGCTTTCGGGTATGCTATGAAACATGCGGAGGGATGTGACTGGTCGGATATGGGATTTGCCCCTCCTAACATAACGGGAGAGATATCTCTGGGCCCCTCGAAGTGGTTGGATAAAGAAAGTACATGGCCATGCCACTCGTGGTCAAAGAGTTCGACCACATAAGGTTATCCGATTATCGGGAAAGTATTGAATAGTCCATGGATGATATATATCTCACCTGGAGTTCAAACTAGATATCGTCAGGCAAAGGGAGAATACACGAGTTGGTCGCTTAGTTCGATCAGTTATAGACTGGTCGTATGGAGACACGAGCTGGTCGTAGACTGGTCGAACGTAATCACAGAGTGGTCGAAACCTGGTCGTAAGGAGTTACGAATTGGTCGAGACTAAATATGAACTGATCGTACATAGTTTCAGACTGGTTGTACTTAAGTACTAGCTGGTCGTAAGGAGTTATGAATTGGTCGAGACTAAATATGAATTGATCGTACATAGTTTCAGACTGGTTGTACTTAAGTACTAGCTAGTCGTAAGGAGTTACGTACTGGTCATACTTAAATATAAACTAGTCGTGACGAGATACGAACTAGTCGTATGTGATGAGGGCCTGGTCATAGATCATGTTACATTAAAGTTCGTCCGATATAATTTATGTGTATTTAGAAATCGTTATGTCCTGCTAGGGACCTCTACGACTCATTGTCGGAAAGGGTTTTCGAGTCGCAACCGACTACGCATAAACCTAACGGGTCACACACTTAACGGGTTGGAACAAAACGCGTTCGGATAGGATCCATCATGGGTATTATATAAGGAGATGCTTGAAGCTATTGGGGTAATGCGAGAGACGTGAGTTACTTCACCGAAACCCTAGCCGCTATCTTTCCGAGAGAGCCCCGCTGTACGACTTGGTGCTAGCACACCGGCATCCGGTTGTTCCTTCCCTGGACGTGTGGATACCGTGGAGGCGCTACTGCGGTTGCTGTTGCGCTTGAGGATGATCCACGATCTTCACAAGGAACTTCAGAGGTTCCTGGAGGGGATGATCGACTTGCGGGGGCGTTGGACGATCGACTACGACCACTACATCGACGTGCTCTTTGTTGGACCAGGCTGCTCCGACTCTTCTTCGGCTGCACTGCGCGTCTGGTGGTAACAGTCTGTGATCATCTACTTGCTTGGCATCCTAGTTTACGTGGTAGAATTTTTGAATTGTTGCTTTTGTAGCCTACCCATGTCTCTTCAGGAATTGCTGCGGAAGGGTGTACGATGGGGAGTCAGCAATGGCAAAAGTGCTAAAATCTTATCTGATAACTGGATTTCTGACAGTGCACCCAATCTGGTTCAGTCGTTGGTGCCCTTACCTGCAGATCAAATAGTTGATTTTCTTATACAGGAGGAGCATGGTTCTTGGGATGTGGACCTGGTTTGTTCTGTCTTCCCTGAGGTGGTGGCTGATCAGATTATCCGGGTGCCCATCAGTAGGCAAGGTAGTGAGGATTTTATTTCATAGCCATGTACAAGACATGGGTCTTACACGGTACATTTTGTATATTTTTTTAGCTCGATTAGAGGTATTTTATTCCTCTCAAAGCAGCTCTGGGCGTGGTCTCTCCTCGGCATATGACACGAATGAAAAACATTGGAAGTCACTTTGGGCTATAAAGGCACCAAGCAAGATAAAATTTTTGCCGTGGTGTTTTGCACATGACTGCCTCCCGTGTGGTTTCTAGCTGAAACATAGGCATATCCCAGTGAATGATACATGTGTCTTCTGGCGGAGGGAGGAATGTATAGAATATTCCTTCCTCTTTTTCTAGTTTGCCTGTGAAGTTTGGCATGAAGTGAAATTGGAGTATGACTTCCATCTCTGTCGCAAGGTGTTGAATTGTACTAAGCAGTGACTGTTCGATTTCCTATTATGTTCCTCGACTCGGGAGGCAATGGTTCTTGTTGTTACTCTGTGGTATATTTGGGAGGCCCGTAATTGTGCACGAAACGATGAAGGTTTGTTGCATCCTCGAAGGGTGGCTATGAAAGTTAAAGCTTATGTTGAGTTGATAGTGTTGCATATCTTCAATCCGGATCCAGATCATAGGCGTGAGTCCTTGCATTCAGTGCCTAAGTGGACTCTGCTTCCAGCAGGTACGGTCTTTATTAATATTGATGCAGCACTATTTGCTTATTCTCGTCGGATGGGGGTTGGTGTGGTAGTCCGAAACCACATTGATGAAAGCTTGGCTGCCTGTAGCGAGCGCCTTGATGGGATCATTACGCCGGAGTTAGCAGAAGCATTGGTGTTTTGTCGTGCAACAGCCCTTGTCCCTGATGAGAGATATCAAAACGTCATCCTTGCTTCCGACTACTTGTATGTGGTGCAACGGTTGAATTTGTCGATGTAGGATCGGTCCTCTATTGGTGCGATTATCTATGATATCAAGTCTGTGGCAGAGGGCTTTTCCTCGCTTGTTTTTCATTATGTTAGTCGTGTGGTGAATATGGCAGCACATACTCTAGCTAGATCTTGTGAGCACTCTGTTAACTCTTTTATTCGCAATGGTGTATCAGAGTGTATCTGGGAGACTCTTTATAATGATATTTTGTGATCAATAAATTGTCAGCATTCTCTCTCAAAAAAAAGTATTGAGTTGCAGCCTCCACCCCCACACCTCTTGGTTTTTTATAACTTTTGGACTTACTTTTTTTGCTATTGCGCAAAGGGCTTACACATACTACATTCATCCAAAAGGTCGTTGTTTTTAAGGAATGACAGTCCCCTACTATATATGTGTGTCTATATAATAATAATAATAATAATAATAATAATAATAATAATAATAATAAAGGTATATGTACAAGGTAAAAGGGGAAATTACAACCCTCTAGTGGCAAAGATGATGGAGACGGTGTTCCCGATCTTTCGATGAGATTGATAACTATCGATTTTGGTGGAGGTGACTCTTGCAATCCGACTACAACCGTACGACGACGCTTGCGCCTTAGCAATCGTTGAACCAACTCCGCGGCGTTATTGACCGTGCTGGAAGCGCGATCAACTTGAACACGAGGTTCAATTCCCGCGAGCAATCAAAGAACTAGCAAGAATAAAATATAGGCAATCTGATATTGCAAATATAAATTGTAGTATAGATGGTATTGAAAAACAAATGTGAGACCCCGAAGGCTATCTTGACAGGTGGTCGTCTGACATAACTGGAGAATAAAAGTTTGCACAATGACTAAACCTAAACTCAATGAAATCCGAGTTCTAGCCAGGGGAATGGCGGCTCCTATATGGGAAGATGACCAGAGGTGGTGGCCAAGGAAGTGGACGCACACCCCTAGGGTTACAAGGCCTATGGGCCCAAGAGGAGGTGGCGCAGCATCCTTTTTGACTCGGACAAGAAATAGACGTGGATTGTTTTATTTATTGTGGCCGGTTCGTTTTGAGTTTGAAGCTAAGGTTGGATCCATTAGAAAGTAGATTTGATAAGCTTTCAATGAAGTCCAAGAACGTCTCAAACGGAGTCCGTATGAAGAAGTTACGACCGTTTGAACTTAGTGCTGTCGCAGCAGTCCGAACTCGAATCCAAAACGAGCCCAACTCGAACTATTGCTTGGCTCGGACCCAAAGTGACGTGATAACCTCCATTATGCCTCCTATGCTTGTCCATGACTCCAAATACCTCTCCTTGGTCCTTTCCCATGTTCCTAAGCATAATTAGATCACTTGTATTAGGTAACGATCTATTCTCAGTAATATATAAACCTATGAACGAATTCACCTGGTGATTAAGTTGGCGAGCACGAGCTCGAGTAATTGATCCTTGTAACATTTGTTGTGGATCAGCTGCGTGTGTAGGCGCGGTTGTATCCAAGTTAGGAATATCCTCATCAAAAGATCATCAGGGAATTGTTGTTAGCCAATCAAAGATTATTTGTTTATGTTCTTCCTTTACTCGATACACATGCAACGCAAGTTCATTCTTGCAAATGCATTTCCATGTAGAAATATTTGGCATGATATTCTCAATCATTTTATCATTTCTTTGCTTCCAAATGTGTCAAGTAGCAATAATAAAAATTTCCATATAGAACATAGAATTGAAGGGTGATATGGTTCTCTCCACTTTAAAATTCACATCTATCGAATTGTCCCAATTGATACCAATAGTATTCCAATATTCTTGACCGGACTGGCAATTTAAAAATAGATGATTTAAAGTTTCCCCCTCTCTATATTGACATAGCACGCAATATTAATCACCCTAGAAGTAAAAATGCCTCATAACAAACTTGCTTTTCCATATTCATTTGAGAGGCCGCGGGGGGTTGAGAGTACTAAAATAAAACTTGTAATATCTTTAAGAAGAGTATTGTGCGGCGCACCATATGTGAGTCCAAGTATCATGACAGTTGTTTTTTTTGGTATAAATCATTTGATATCATCATTGAATGTAGCAAATTCATCAAAGGCGTCAATGGATAAAGGCAGGTTGAATTGCTCTTTTATACCTGGGTTGTGCAAAAAGTCATCCACTAAAATTTGTCGATTCTTAGCAAAATTAGAGAGCACTCGATATTGTCGCCAAAAAAGGTTAGAATTCCAACTGACTATGATCTAATTATCCTCAATTAATTAAATTATTTATCTATAATATTCATTATAGATGATAATGTCCTTATACAACCTTCAAGGTCACCCCTCATTATCCATAATAAGGGAGATTATAAATACCTAGTGGTCATATACTATTCTACGACCACTTTGTATGGTCGTAGGTCATCCTATTACCATTTCATGGTCGTAAGTTCTTCTATGACCACCTACTGATCGTAAGTTCTACTACGATCATCTTATGGTCGTAAGTCTTACTATAACCAGGTCATTCACGAACACCCTATGGTCGATAAGAACCACATATATGTGGGTCCAATCGACTAGGGATCCCATACACTGTGTCTAATTACAGATAGTAGCTAATATGTGCTGTTGTTCTTTGATATAACTACACGTATTAATCTCTGTCTCTGGCATAACCGCAAGGCAAATATGGTGTGTTGTCTCTCTAACAATAACTGCCATTAACGTGCGCAATTCATCAACCGTTGGGCGCCTCTTGGCATAGACAATTATCACTCCCTCAGACACTATATAAGAGATAACGCCAGTGGACAGAGAAGACGAACGACACAAGCAACAGAAAAGATAGGAGTCATTAGTCTTAGCCTTCAGTTATTTCTCTTTAACTGTAAACACAATCAATACAAGAACACATGATTAGGGTTGTTATTCTCTTAGGAGAAGGCTTAAACCTATCTAAATTCCCTGTGTCTCATCCCTATATAGTCTCGAGCAAGGACATAACCACCATGGATTGGATACCATACTACCCACATAACAAAGACAAAAACCACTAATTGGATACCATCCAATCCCAATAGTTTCTAAAACCAAATACTAACCCTAGTGACATCACCAATCTTTGTCCATAACCGGCGGCACAACTATTCGAATAGATCATACATACTGCAGAGGTTGTACACTTTTCCCACAAGACACAATCGACTCCCCATGTCAGCCATGACTCGCGACACACCAAATATCCGATAAGAGCGATTGTAACAAGGCCTTTACATTGCTCAACCCTAACCTTACCTGTCTGATGAGTTTGAACCCTCAGGACATAGACGTCCTTTACTATCGTCCATGAGGAACTCACTGTTATGTCGTAGGTTTGACCCCAAACATAGACAAGATGGCAACCCCCTCGAGTATCATGATGATCGCAATCATCGCTCGCATAATCTTTAGCATACCACGAATACAAGATTAGACCTAAGCAACTTATTATGCCAAGGTCTCCCCATAAAAGAAACTTGTGGTTGTACGAAGGACTTAGATCAGCAACACATAGTTCACGGTCCTTAACCGACCCTGTCAAGGATCTCCATCAACCTACATCGATATGCAAGTTCCTCTCGCAACACCAGTTATAATAATATCTTGCCCACATCAAAGCCATAGTTTTTCAGTTTTGTTTTCTATGTAAAATATCAAGGATGACCCTCTCGTCCATCAACATATCATTCCCAAATTTTGAGTATGAGCTCAACCGACCATCGCATTTACCAAATCTAAGCATGGCTAAGCTTTTATATCACATATAGAATCTAAAGTTCCACTAATTAGTTATAGGTATTGGGGATATCATTCCTATGGCTACAATAGTAGAGTTACAAATTTCAAGGTGGGTATCATGCAACGAATGGTTATTTAACTACCAACCTAGCAACATAGCACATTTTACCGAAAATACACATATGCATAATAGTTTGTAAAACAAAGTACATAACAGTAAAATATAGGAGCAACATGGTCAAAGGAGGTGCTTGCCTTGCTTGTTGAACTCTTAGTCTCGCTCTGAATCAACTTCGGAGATTTTCGAAATGTCAATATCTAATTAGTAAAAGCCAAATAACACAAATATGAGCCAAATAAATTCCAACAAAGAGCTATTAAAATATTTTTGCACGAAAGGATTTATCTAATGCTACGTATTTATGTAATGTTTAGGGACAAGTATCTATGGCTTTATGTCTCTATGTCATGCTATATTGCTATGTACCATGTTCTGTGTACTTCTTGAACTTTGTTGGGATACTTGTTAAGCGGCTATAATATGGTTGCATTTTGGACATGTACGGTTGATAGACCAATGTTATATGTATGATCTCTGTTTTATGCATTATCCGAGAAAATATTCGTTACTGTACTAACACGATCTGTATTCACTCCGTATTTGTGACCGATACTATCTGCATTCGTATTCGTATCCAGTACTATCCGTGTTTGACTCTGAATCCGAGAAAAATGTGGAATAATAGGATACATGATGAGTAATTTCCGACCATATCCGCTCTAATTGCACCCCTACTTAATTTCTCTCTCACAAGGATATAAAATTAACCTCATTTTGGGCTACATATATGAGACCTTGCCCTTTTGGTCGAAGAGAGATCACGAACAAACATCAAAGAAAGTTAGATGGAATTGCGATTGATCTTGAAGAATAACATGTGGCACTAGAGTACTATTTGGCTACTTGTCATATCTACACAGGAGCATGCATGGTGCATTGAGAATCAAACGATTTCATGCCTCAATTAATGATTAAGGTAGGGTATGTATTCCCTAACGTTTCTCCAAAGAACAAGGACATGATGTGACAAAAAATAAAGTTTGGGATAGGAAATTATGATCAAGTACTAGCAGGCTGCCTATATAGGTGTGTCATTGGTCGGTTGCTGGGAGAAATATGTTGCCCTAAGGCTAGCCGTGGAAGTTGGATGGTCATAGGGTTGGAGGTTTTAGCATGATGATCACCTCCAAATGGGTTACTTCGTCATCAGTTGGTGAGGGGCAGTGAGTTGGTGCATGAGGAGATTGGGCTGTTGTGATATCCCATTTAATTTTGAGCAACTAAAAAAAGAAAATGAAATAGATTTAATAGTGGAATTAAAGAATTTTAGAGGGGGAAAAAGGAACTTAGGCATTCGGCCCACAACCCTTGGCCCAAAGGGGGCCAGCCAGCCTTAAGAGAGAAAGGGGGTGACATCCCTAACCCTAGCCACCCCTGCCCCCTGGCCAAGTCCCTCCCTACCAGCGCTGGTGGTGGTGGTGGTGGAGTTGCCGTGGGTTAGCAAGGAAGAGCATGCGGAAGGAGAAGGGAAGAAAGAAGGGAAGGGACGGGGGAGAAGGAGGTAAGATCAAGAGCATCGTGATCATCATTGATTTCTTCAGGTGTAATGAATTGGTAGTCTTTTGTTAATTCTAGAATAACGATTATTCAAGTTATAGATCATTTTTATCATGGGAGGTATAGGTTTTGGGAAGCCCTAGTTTGTTGAACTGTGCTGCAGAATCTTGCAAGGAGAATTAGGGGTATTTTATATCATAATCAAGGTTTCACCTAGTTAGAAAAGTTATGGGGAATTTCATTATATTTTCAGGAAGGTCTAGATCATTAATTTTAGAGTTCTCAGAGAAAAGTTATGGCCTTGGAATGGTCACTATCCAGAAATCGTCCGTCATCCAGAAATCGTCCGTCAATGGCAACTGTCGTGTAGATGGGTTAATTACATATAATAGATGGAATAATTTAATTATTATCATAGGTTAAATAAGATAGATATTTCTTAGTAGATTCCAGAAATACCATTTTTTACCACTTTTCATGTTATAGAAAAATAGATATGAAAATATGAACTAGATTGTCTAACATATTCAGGTTTAATTTCAGGGGTTGGAAACAGGAACCTAAACGGCGAATTCAAAAGTTTTGAATAAATAGAATGTTGTAGAAAATTTCGTGGGGTTTTCAGAAAATATATATATTACTATGTTTGGAGTTCAGAGGAGAGAGTTATGATTGTTTTACCACTGAGACAATGGGTAATTGGTCCGGTGATATTGGGTTAAGGGCGTCGGTTTTGCGTGTAGGTACGGGGGTGATTTATTTGATATTTTGGTACTGTTGTGGTATGTTTTTTTAGTGTATTTTAATTTCTTATCTAGGGAGTGTTACCTCAAGCACCATGCTGTCGTTGCATCACCCGGTTCCTATTATCCTATAGGTTAAAAGGCAAGTGCATGGTAGAACGGGTGAACACATGTGGTTGTCATTGTTTTGTTGTTTTAATATCATGTGATTTAATTGTGCTTTCGTTAAGCCTATTTACTTTTCATGGTAATATTGATGATTTAAAAAGGTTGTGTTATGATGCTGCAATTACCGTGGGGATGACATGTGTCGATGTTTTAATATCAAACTTCTGAAATGAATGCGGGGGGCTTCTCTTATCGAGTCTTTGCAAGAGAAGACACATGGATTTTTAGGTAGGTTCAAGCATTCTTCTAAGATAATAACAACTCTACTCCTATATTTTTGTATTGATTGTGATTACAACAAGAAGGAAGTCTCCGAAAACTAATGCTAATGACTTCTATCTTATCCTCTCTCTCTTCTGTCCACCAGTGTTATCCCTTATACAGCGTCTGATGAGGTGGTAGTTGTCCCATGCTAGAAGGTTCCTCACCGGTTGGTTAATGGTGCATGTTTGATAGCAGTTATTGTTAGAGAAACATTCTCCCCACGTCTACCTTGCAGTTATGCCAGAGACAAAGATAATTATGTGAGTTATGTCAAAGAATAACGACACTTGTTTAACTATTGCATATAAATATACACAACACATAAAGTCCCTAATCGATTGGGTCCACATGTATGTGGGTGTTATCGACCATAGGGTGGTCGTGGTTGACTTGATCATAGTAAAGCTTACGACAATGAGGTGATCGTAGTAAAGCTTACGATCATAAGGTGGTCATAGATGATCTTACGACCATATGATAGTCGTAGAATAGCTTACGACCACTAGGTAATTGTAATATTTTCTTATCATTAATAATAAGGGATACCTCTGAAGTTTGTATAAAGACATTATCATCTATAATAAACATTACAGATAATTTAATTAATTGAGGATTATTAAACCCTTGTCAACATGGTAATGTTAATATTGATGATTTAAAGAGGCTATGCTATGATGATGCAGTTACCATGGGGATGACATGGTAATGTTAATAATGAATATTAAACAATTGCATCATTCACTTGCATAACAGCCAGGGCGTTGAGTACTGCCATGATTATGGCTAGTTCAACGTGCTCTATGTTAAAATCCTACAGAGGTAGAGACACCACCCTCAAGAAGGTGAGGGGAGAGTGTGTCATCGACGGGTGAACACTCTACTATACCGGTATCAGCTGAAAGAGTTGCATCATGGTATTTGCATTCATGAGAAAGATATTGATGATATTTGAGAATGAAAATGAGAATGATGATGGTGTTTTAAATATTTAATGAATGTGATTATTTATCATTGTATCTTTTACTTGCTAAGTTGTGGACCCACTCTTGCTTTATTGTTGTTTCTTTAGTTGACCATTGATGGCGATATGCATGGGATGGAGTAGCACACGGATTCTCACATGCATTTATCATAGATTCCTTATAATAGTGTTGTTATATCATCTAGAGATATGAGCATTACATTTGGAGTTTATTCACGAATGGATTGGGACATTTTGGAATTGCTAAATGGAACTTGGATTGGGTTATATATTGGCTTATTTCAGTTTGAGATATTAATTGCTTAGTTAATCGTCATATTCTTAATTGCTTTATTTGTGGTGGATTATTAATTGTTGTTTTGGTATCACTTGTGACCCGTTGATGGGATTTTATTCCTTGTATGCTTGTTGTAATTTACTGTTAAATATGGTTTAAATTGGTAGCTACAATAGTTTAGGTGACATTCAGGGTTTAGTGTTGGGCCAGGGTGTTACAACTATTGCATCGGTATTTACATCTAGACCCTTTATGTATATCAAATTAGTCTCATGATCAGTAACTAGCTCACATAATACAATTATAGGCGAATATCACATCCATGCATGCATATAAGTAAAAGAGTACTTAATATTACAGAAACAAGCATAAGTAGACCTTAGGGCCAAGTTTTTACAGAACGAGTCGATGGGCCAATGCGTTCAGAGAAATTAAACAACAACAGAAGATAAATAAACCAAAAAGGGACCTCTAAGAGTTTGCCATAGGCAAACAACTGGGACTATGACTTAGATATCGCCATCATCTTCATTTCCATATCCAAATGCATAGAAGTATCCATACACCAGGTCTTTAACTTCATAGTTTGAACCCATATATTTGAGCAACAATCAGTACGAAGGTACTTAGCAAGTCCTCACATCAAAATACAATTATATAGATGCAAGGCTTACCAAATGAGGGGTCTTATGATTATTTTTGCACTAAGTAAGTTTCGCTCAAATACTATAATTATTTTTCAAACCTATGACCTAGCCATTTCAACTTCAAACCAAAGTTTTGATTAAAACAAGCTTCATCATAAAGAAAGGTTTCATCCATCTATTACTACTCATAAGGTTCTATCCACCTATATCATCGCTACAACAAGTTTTACGTTAACAAGTCTTCATCCACATTTTATTAAACTAACCAAGTGTGGCTTTCTGCACAATGCCTAGAACTGGGGGGCACGGCTATTCGAATAGATTATACACTTTGTAGAGGTTGTAGAGCTTTACCCACAAGATATGGTCAACTCATAATGTTAGCGATGACATGCTTCCTTAGACGTGTGACGGAGACGATCAAAACAAGGCTTTTTCAGTACCTAGTCCAGACACTCGACTCGCTCCAGCTGGGAACCACTTAACACTGGGACAGTGGCCGTTACAGGGCACCCCTAGAATTCTCTGTTACGAGACGCATTTTCAATGAGGGGCCCTTTTTTGTTAGGGAGTCACTCGCCCTTCTCAATTTCCAAACCTACCACTATGCGCATGGTTTCTGATAGAAATTGAGCAAAGTAATTGGCCAGGTCTATCCTATAGTAAAAAAACTTGTGGTTGCACGGTTTATTAGTTTAGAAATGCAGCACATGATTCAGTCCTTAATTGACTCAGGTGAGATAATCCACAAAACCAACTCTCGTGCATGCCTCTGCACCGTTCTCATACGAACCACTCACCTAAGTCTCCACCATTTCATATAACATTTTCCTGTTTCCTGTGGTAACCCATGTTACCACACTATGATTCGCGATATACCCCAAGTTCTTGTAATGGCAATGTTTGTGTCATATTCAATTCAATCACTAAGCAGTGTCTAAGCACAACCAATAGTTGTTATTAATTAACTAAGGGTAATTTACTAATTGTAATAATTAACCTAGGGTGACAAGGTATGAGGAGTTATCAACAATCAAGGATGTGAATAATAGTATCAACATTTGTCATAGCTAGGTAACATCAACCTTTAACATAGCATTTCATAAATAATATTAAGCAATCAAGTAATACTTGAAATAAAATAATTTGCATTTAAAAAGTAGGTTTATCGACGATCGAGTCGTCGATCTTACGAAATAAAATAGAGAAAAATAGCAAATAGTCTTGAAAGGAGAATGTGACTGCTCTTTATTACTATCAACTAGCTATTACAGGGGTGCCCTTGACAAGGCTGTGGACTATCCCTAATTTCACTTGACTGCTATACTAATGCTTAAGATGAAATCTGATCGCCTGTTGATCTTCTGGATTGGTTCGTGGCTAACCAGATCCTCCTTCTCTCTCCTACTTTGATCTTCCTTTAAATAGTTGATGAAGTGGTGGTAGTTACTCCCTTGAAGAGGCACCTATTGGAAGCGTCGCGACTGGTCGAAGAGAGACGGCAGCTGTTGAAGTATCAATCGTCAATCAGTTAACGTCAGCAGAAAGCATAACCATATGGTGGTTAATGTCAGTGACTTAGGGCTATGAATCGTCGTGTGGAGTGGAACGAATGAGGCATATGTTCCACTCGTCACACGTAAAGAAAATACTTGGAACAGATTCGAGTGCTAGTTTATAGTTGCTATGAGAAGCTCCCTGGCCAAAAATTAAGTACATGGCCTCTTCCGACCAGGGTACCCACGATGTAACTTCTGGAATCCTTATGACCACAGCGGTCGTTAGCTTTAGCGGTTATGACCACGAAGTCGTGCAGTCTTTTATTTATGTATTAGAATAATACATAGAGATTTTAATCCTCGTCAAGGTTCAACATAATCAATTGTAAGGACTTGCCTTACTCAATTTTGGATATTACTTGGTCTTGGTCTTGTCCTGATGTAGTGGCAAAGTCTTCGGCGTCGTTGGAATCTACTTAAGCGCAAAATGACGAATTTGAATAAATGCACATAACTCAAATAAAATTCTAATGAATTCCAAAAATTATTATTTTGGTACTAATGGAAAGCTCTAGAATTTAAAAACAGAAACCAAATTATTTGAATTTAAAATGAGGGAGAACGAGCTCTCCAAAGTTTGACCCGAGAGAAATTCCAAAAATTCTGAAATTTCTAATAGGTGGGTCCGATTGGATTTTTTTATTAAGAAAATACTTTGTGACTGATAGGTGGGCTCCAGGCGGGTTTTTAATTTCTTTCCTATTTATTTTTATTAAAAAAACCTAAGAGACTGATAGGTGGGACCGCGGTTCACATGGACTCGGTCCACCAACGGTGCATATGGCCAAGGGGCGCACTTGTTAGCAGCTTGGTCTACGAACTAAGTCTACACACGGATAAGTAGGGGTGGGGCCTGCATGTCATAGACTAAAACATTAATCTACAGTTTAATTACTTTTCCTAATTATCTAGAGCCCACATGTCATACAAACATTAACTAATTAATTAACATTAATTAATTATCGGTTAATCTAATTACCTAGGTCCATGTGTCAGCACTCCATGTCGTCTTCTTCCTCCGCATGGGGACGGAACAGAGGCAGCCATGGCTGGCTCGGGTGCGAGCTCAGTGGCAACGGAAGGGATTCCGGTGATCACCCGTGACTAGAAAAATGCAACGCGGGGTCCATGGTGACTCTAATGGTTGTGGTGGTGTGGCGGGAGCTGGACCAAGGGGGCAACACGAGGACGAGGTTAGCGATGACACTACTGTCGTTAGGGGCAACTACCCAACACGTCTAAAAACTAGAAATTGAAGCCTATACTACCATCTACAGGCTATAACCTTCCTAAATGTGTGCTCGGTGCTCAAAATATGGTGGTACAACGAGTTCTTCCAAGGCAGCTTACTGCGATAAGGCGAGGTCAGCGGTGCGGATACGCTACAGCCATCTACGAATTTTATTTACTAGCCTAAAGGTTTTGTCAGATGATGAAGTCTACAGAAATGGAAGGGCCCACCTGGAAACCAAGCGAGGAAGGAGATCAGGTGCAGCGGTGGTGTTGCATACTCCGGGCCTGCGACGAGGACAAAGGGCTTGTTGGCATCTCTGGTGCACGGCAAGGAAAAAGGGTGCGCGCATTAGAGAGGGGGTCAAGGCGACCAAGATGCGTGAGGCAATGGAGATGAAAGCTCACTAAACAAGGCGGGAGGAGGCGACAACGATGCGGTGCACTCTGGCTAGCTTCACGGACGGCGACGGTGCCCTTCTTCTTTGTGAGGGAACATGCATAGAGGAGGCGAGCGTGAGGAAGAGGAAGTGAAGGCGATCGCATTGCGCAAGAAGATGAGGGCGGAAACTCACTCTGGTGGTCGAAATCCAACGGCGAAGCCAGTGGCCAGAATCGGGGAAGAAGGTGAGTTCTCGTCCACCTGATGCGAAGAAGAGGGGAAAGTTATGGAGGATGTGCAATGGAGTGGTTAACAAGCACGGTGACGCACTCGACCAAGGCTTAAATAGCGAGGAGCGGTGGGAATGGATGAGGGCTAGCGTGGCATGGCACAAGCACCCAAGCGGAGCGACATGCAGGAGCTTGGCACGTGGATGGGACTCATGGCGCTGCGAGAAGGGGCGAGAGGCTCGAGGACGTTGCTACATCGCTCGAGACGAGCTGACGCGGCACTAGCGTGTGAGCCACATACGGCACAACGGGCGAGTGAGCTGGCATGCGGGGAAGAAGCATGATGCTCTCCCCAGGCAGTCTAATAGGTGTGGCCAGGGCCCACATTTCGGCGAGCGCAGATGCAAGAGAAAGAGATTGAGTGGGCTGTGGCGCAAATGGGCCTTGGCTGGGCCATGAGGGGGAAGGGGAGGGAGAAGTTAGCTCGTTGGGGCAGGAGTGCATGGGTGTGCCGTGGGGAGAGGGGAGGGGCTGGGCTGGCGGGGTGGATTTGGCCTGAGAGAGAGAAAGAGAAAGGAAGGAGAAAAATGGTTTAAACTTTTAGTTTGGATTTTCATGAGTGAATTTGAATTAAATTCAAATTCTAAGGAGTTTTAGCATACCATTTAACTTGTAGATTTTTATAATTTCAATTTGGGTGCAAGGGGAAATGATTTATCTTTTGAATTGCAAGTCAAGTTTTTGGAATTTCTTAAAATGCAACAAAAGATTTTGAAACGAGGAAATTCATGCAAGTTTTAAATTATTCAAAAATTGGGGTGGGCCCGCCGTGATTTGATTATTGGTCCGTAGAGTTCACAACAATTGTCCGACTAATTGTGCCAAACAAAATGGGAGAGCGGTTTTCCTCTTATGTTACGAATCTTATGGCCCAATGGAACACACTAGCCCATGATATTTTTTGAGCAATTAATGCATCATACCTAGGGATGAAAACAATTTGGATAGTTTCTTACTGATCCAAACTATTCTCGAATACGGATTCTGTCGGCTCATATATTTATCGGATCGGTAACGAATACATTTTTTTGTCGGAAACGAATACAGATTCGGTAGATCACTATTTGTCGAATATGAATACACATGATATCCAGAATGTATATCCCCTATTTCAGCCCAGCCCATTTACATGATACTTTAGTAGCCCATTATACATTCACTTATACATCAATACATGGAGTCAGGGAACGAACCCTAGCCGCAATTCCAGATCCCCAATTCCATTCACCAGTAATGTGTTTTCATTGATTTTGTAGGTACAATTGGGTTTTCTTGTCCTGAGAAATATTTGTGATCGTATTAGTTTCAATTCATATTCATTCTATATTTGTATTCGATATTATTCATATTCGTCAACATCCGTCCGTATTTAATCCATTTTCATCCCTAATCATACCTCTTTCGTTGTAAGAAAGAACGGGGCCTTGCCCTTCCATGGTCACCATTGTTAGAGAAGAAGGCTTTATGATCAAGCCCACCGTTCATAGGCCTTTTCGGGCCTAATCACGTTTGCATGTGAAGCCTGCTAGCAATGTTTTGAGATGGCCCAGGCAGGCATAATACCTAAAAGCCCGAAGCGACCACTATGAACTGAAATCTTCTTTCGGCAGCAATGCATACGGCAGTCTACTTACGGCGTTGCATACAAGATCTTATGTTGAGTGCTCATCAATTTGTTGCTTCCGGGTTCTGAAGAGCAGCTGGACCAAATAGTACTTAGCCGGCTACTTTGGGCAGATACAAACAAACGGCAGCATATTAGATTTTTTGCTTCAAGTTAATGCCTCTGGCGTCGCGTGATTATCAAAGGTGTTTGGCACTATTACGACGATGTATGACATATAATGGCATAAATAATGCAAGGGCTTCGAACTTTGTACTTGCATGAACACTGAAAACGGCTGCACTTCAAAAATGTCTATCATCAAATGTTGTTTCTAGTATATGCTGCTCCATCGATATTGTTAGTGTGGTTAGGTCAGCCATCATACAACATTGCACTGTACGAAAACTGTAAAGCATGCCGACTAGTTTTTGTCCATTTCTGAAGATTTGTTGGTAGATATTTTTGGGCGAGTCAACCTACCTGGATCTGACTAGCGAACGACTACAGCAGTGGCGTTTAAACAATTTAAGGGAATTTTTTTTTAAAAAATATTACTACAAAGTGCACTTAGTCCTGTCTCTAATTAGATGCCATTTAATACTTCGAAAGGCTAATTTGAGAGAGGAGGTTAGCTTGACACATTTCTCGGGGAGGTATATATGATATATAGGGAGGATATTGTGCCCACAAATTTCAATGCCACTAGCTCTGCAAATAGGAAGTTATCCGTGCAAGACAAGTTTTTCTGTCAAGTTAAATGGAGATAGTGTTTGGCGGATGCTGCTCTTCTCCCGATCTTAATTAAAATGACATGCAAAGCTTTTGTATATTCCTAAAAAAAATAAAAATAAAGATAGTGTAGTATACCATGCACTAGTTATCGCGCGCGCATACATGTTAGAATCAAATGGCTAACTAAATATCTATCTAGCTGGTGTGCATGGTACATGTGCAGCTGGTCTATAAAGATCTTTTGGTTGTGTCATGCGTGGCAGAAAAAGTCAAGAGGTATGTACAGCAGTACAAGCGGGAGTGACGCCATCACTGCCACCCCACGCACTAGGGTTGACTTGCATAACAACACACGCAAATGAAAGGCGACTACTTCCTGAAAGCATGCACTAACTTCCTAATTAAACAAACGCACTCAAGTCGCTGATTAAAGCGACTTGTTTGATGTGCACTTGTGAGGCCAAAAGAATTCGTACGAGCTAATCCCCATCACAGTGAGCTCAGCTGAAACTTTAGCGAAGCTCGTTTGCGAGATTTTGACTCATTTGATCACTTTTTAAAACGAAATAGCAGATATAGACTTTCTGTGTAAAATATCAAATTTGGCACCATAATAAGCTATTCAGGTGACATATGTCCCCTATTGCGCACTAGAACCATAACACCTTCCTGCCGCGCACCAGGACAGCACGATCGAGGCTCCCGCGGATCCGGACCGCTGATTGGGTTTGCCGTGGTCTGAAACGCAGCAGCTGGCATGCCACGACACCCGGTCTGCTGCCACCGCGGCCGTGCAGTTAGTCCATTGCTGGTTTCTTGTCGCACTCCCGGTGCACTGCATCTTCTTCATTACGGCGCTGCTGGATAGTAGCTTTGCTGTTAAGTCTTCTCAACACAAAGAATTTTAGTTAGAGTTCCTGTTTTTTTTTCTTTTTAAGTGTACAGTTCCCTCAACCGATTATTTTTTAAATAAGAGAACGGAATATTAAATAGAGAATAATCATGGAATAAAATTATGAAGATAAGATTTCAACTCCGACAATAAGACTTCGTAATCTAGTTGCGAATTACATGGCACACATGGTTTGATTACGTGCATATGTTTGCCTCGCTACTCCTACGGTACAAATGACAACATGCACGAACCATCAACCCGAACTACACGTAAGATACATGTGTGTCTTTCGAAATCGAAAATACAAAGGGATCGGAAAGAAGTCAGCCTTGCGGTCATACATCCTATGCATCGGGGTCCATCGGTGCCTTTCCCTTGTCTCCCGCAGCCCTGCAGGCATAGGATTTCGTGAGGGCTATATAGTACTCGGGTTCCATGACCTCCACAAGCATATCTCAGTCTGAAATAACCACCCGCTTAGCAGCTTTCGTAAGGGCTATATAGTACTCGGGTTCCATGACCTCCACGGGCACGGGCGTATCCCAGTCTGAAATAACCACCCGCTTAGCAGGAGCATCTGAAACCATCGTTGTCTTTCCCTCGTCTTCCCCGCGCTCAGTTCGGACCTTCATCCAGGCCTTCTCATGTTCGACCGTGAGGGCATTTTTGGGCTTCCACCACCACTTCAATTCCGTACAGACCATCACTGCCTTTGCCTCGTCTTCCCGCTCTCGGTTAAGTAAGGTTTCCAACGAGTAAAATTCTCGCGCATCACTGCGTACTTCAACATGTACTTCTGCTAAATGAATGCCTTGTCATACTTCTTCGGACTGTCGATCCATTGAAAAATGTTGCAACACTCCGACGGCTACCATTATGCATGGATGAAGTTAGTGATATGTGAAATACAACGTGCAATGTGAAAAATCAATGTGTGAGATTCTCTTACGTGGATATCCTCACATGTGTAGTACGCCCGGACAACAGTCTCTGGGTGTGTGGACTCTATGATATTTGCTAGGTTATCGTAGTGGCACCGCAGGCGTGGAAACTCCGGTGGTACAGGTACATCCTTGCAAGAACGATCAGGGTTGGTTCCCACCTCGATGACATTCTTCTTCCTTGCTATCTCCCTGCCAAACTCTCTTCGGATGCATCCCCTCGACTCGTCAATACCCAT
The DNA here is from genome assembly GCA_036346255.1 of Ampelocalamus luodianensis. NCBI lineage: Eukaryota > Viridiplantae > Streptophyta > Magnoliopsida > Poales > Poaceae > Ampelocalamus > Ampelocalamus luodianensis. Next base: position 17,505,300 of record CM070620.1, read on the forward strand.
CTCATTAAGTGCCCTCGCCTATGCCACGTTACACTAACATCTTGACAGGTCCGTGAAACACAAGCAATTCTTGCATGTTAAACGTTACCTACGATCAAAACAAGTATATATACTTAATATCCATGTTTCCAGCAATTCACCAATTTTTACTACCTACAAAATTAACTTGATATCCATCTTTCCAACAAAAAAACATATTTTCTATACGTACTCAATAAACTTGCTATCTACGCTCCAAACAAGTAACATATTTTTTCTACTTAGCCAATAATCTTGCTAACCATATTCCCAACATTTACCATATTTTTTATGCTAAACTTTGCTAATACTGACCTAATTGTGTTACCTAATCATTGACTAATTAGCATACTAGTAAATTAATGACGACTATTCTCCTAACCACGCACGTAAAAAAATGTCATAACCATCAATGACCATGTTTACATATTTTTTCTACATAGGCAATAATCTTCCTAACCGCATTCCCAACATTTACGAGATTTTTTTTAATACATGGTACAACATTATTTGTACACAATATGTACTAAACAATTTATTTGTAGACAATCACATAAATAATTTGCACTATTAATCTATATTTTTCTACATCGCTAAAGCAACTAAACTTTGCTAATCCTTACCTAATTATGTTAAACATTGGCTAATTAACATACTAGTAAATTAATGACGACTATTTTCTTGATCAATAATGGTTATAAAAATTGATTCAATACAATAGAGCAATCGGTTCCAACAAAAATTAATGTGGAACCGAACTCTCTTCTTGAATCGATGCCAAAGAATAAAAATATATATTTGTCGTTGCTATTGTCGCGCACCTGGGTTGTCATCGCCACACGCCGTTGTTGCAGGCCGTTGTCGGGGTGCCGAACTGAGCTCTCCGCACCGCGCCGCCGCTGCCGCTGCGGGTTCTCCACGCCTCGTGTCGTCGTCAGGGTCTCCACGCCTATTGGTCCCTGCCTTAGGAGGTCACCGCTCCTGCTACTTGGGTGCTCGTCGTTGGCACATCGACGCATGGGTGGAGATGGAGGAGTGGCGGTGTGGCAAGAGGGAAGGGCGGGTGGAGCGGCAAGACGGAAGGTGGGCGGTGAACCGGCCGCCGGTGGTGGTGGAGGGCAAGGAGGGGATTGGGTGAGGGAGAGAGAGGATGGGACTCGAGACATGAGTCACGGGAGGATGGTGTCGAGGCTACAGAGGCGGAGGCGAGTGGCGGGAGCTGGCGGGGGGGGGGGGGAGTGGCGGCGGTGCCTTCGGCGTGTCGGAGGCAACAGGAAGGAGGGTGTCGAATGGAGAGAGAGAGAGAGAGAGAGAGAGAGAGAGAGAGAGAGAGAGAGCAGTTTTAGGAGAGGATGGTTTCTTTTCTGGTTTCTTTAATGTAACGTGGGTCCCACTTACCTTAAGAACCGGATCTATACATTGGAGGAAAAAATGCTAAGTTCCTTAATTGCTTATGTGGCATGACTTTGAATTGATGTCGATTCAATACACTAAAGATGCTCTTATACACGAGTGTTAAAGAAAGATAATATAGCCACATCGTTGAGTACTTATGTAAAATTCGTTTCCTTCAATGCAAGCATCTATTTTGTAGGTACTTAGATGATTGTATTATCTATTAATTATATGTAGTCATAAACACTTCTTAAGTACCGGTGCCTAATCAAATATCGATGCTACAAAATAAGCACCTTATTTGTCCTACATGGCAAGAAAAATCAGTTTTTCTTTGCTAAACATCTCTCTAAGCACATGCATTTTACATGCTCTAAGTACCACAAATAAAACTACATAACTTCTTACTTGTTATCACCCAAAAAGGACAATAAAATAAAATAAACCTGTGAATGCACTGACTGTCCAAATCTTAGCTCTTTTACCCTGATTTGCTCTCTTTGAACCAGTCCTACATCCCAAGGAACAAAGTAAAACCATAAATGCAGTTAGCATCGGTCCTCAAAGTGTTTCTGGATCTCTTTGAACCAGTCCTACGTCCCAAGGAACAAAGTAAAACCATAAATACTGTTAGCATAGGTCCTCGAGGTGTTTTTGATCATTTAGCGTGTTTTAAACTGAAATAACAAAAATAGCTATATCTGTGCCACACTCAAAATGTATGACAGTAAGCATATCACGCCCCCACTGTGGCAGATCACATGGCGAACTACTATTCGGCGTCGGCCGGTCTGCCGTGCACCCACCGAGCGGCAGGTGCCCTGCCCAAGCCACGTGACGCTCGGTGGGCAGGCCATGTGATGCTCGGTGGGGGCGTGGCAAGCCAGCTGCCGCCAAATGGGGGCAAGACACTTGCTGCTCGGTGGGGGCGTTGTAGGTCGACCGCCGCCGAATGGGAGTCCGTCACGTGTCCTACTGCGCTGTGGGGGCACGGTGGGCCCGTGCCGTGCATTTTGAGCCCGACACGAGTACACTATTTGCTAATTCGTTCACAAAAGGGGACGTTTTTGCAATTCCATCGCGACAGTGTCATTTAATCCAATAACTCCTCAAAAGCAAAGATATTTACAGAAGTCAGCACTCAACACCTCGCCTCTGTTGCCTTGCCCACGGACCTCGCCGCCATAGCCCCTGGCCACGGACCTGACCGTTGCCTTGCCCGTGGACCTCGCTGGTAGCCCGCCTTAGGCGTTGTTCCTGTTCACAGAGCCTCCGACAACCCTACCGCTGCCGTAGCCACTAGCTGTGGACCTCCCCGTCGAGCTTGCCGCTCTCACCCTAGACGACGCTGTCGTCGCCCTACCGATGAGCCTCCTCATCGGTGTCGTTGCCTCCCTGCCTATGGACCTCTCCACCGAGTTGCCTTTATGTTCGTCGTGTGAAGAGATTGAGAGAAGATGAGAGCAGCAGGGAGGGGATGGATTATATCGATGGGAGGATAAGAACAGCCTTGTTGTTTATACTGATCGGAGGGTCCAATTTAGATGGCCCGTATGTAAAAGCATATACAATAGTGTGACATCAGCTGTCTGTAAGATTTATCACGTAGAACATTAGATGACGTGGATGAGAGAAAGGGAGCATAGAGATTTGAGTCGTCTTTTATGCAGTAGTCGACTATAACATGAGAAATGAGACACATTATACATGAAGAAGTTGTTTATAGAGACATGTAAAAAGACAACCCATTGTAGGAGTTATCTTTAGATGATATGAAGATATACTATAGACAACAGTTGTCTATACTATTGTATATGCCCTGAGTGTAGTCAAACGTAATTTTTTTGATAGTAATGTTTTTATACTATGGGGCGCCGCACGGATTGCGAGGCGTGCGCTGGGAGCCGGACATAGCTTTCGGTTGCTGTCGCGGCTTACATGGACGGTACTGATCGAGAAAGAAGCCTTAGACTGATCCGTCTGTTGCTTTTCTTGCACTCCAATCTCGGGTCGGCCCCATTATCCTTCTTCTCTAGTGCAAAAATCGCGTTCTTTAAGCTCGAGTTGAGACTTGAGAGCTATACTAGCGTTTCAGAGATCCGGTTGGGCTCGTAATAATTTGACTGTATGGCTGATTCAATAATGTGTAATCTGCAATCAATGGGAGGAAAGCAGGTGTATAGTTTGTAAACCACACAAGGACCGATCGCCGCATTTCTTATGGAATTTTAATGCATGCATGATTAGGGTTATGTAAGAGCTGCATGCCGAAAGGGGATCGAGTGAATTAACTATATCAGCTTATCGTCCCAATTGTTTAAGAAAAGCTGTAGCTTTAGCGTACAGAAGACAGAACTGATAAAGTTTTTTTTTTCCCAGTAGTTTGGGACCTTGTCTTACTTAATTGGCTCTTCGCGCGTGCATGATTCGTTCTGGCAAGTATATGGGCTATTGGGGATGGAGTGCAATGCAGTTCGGAGGGTTGATTCGGACGACTGATGTCTGGTGTGTGCGTGACCTATCATTTGTCCTCTTATTTGAAAATTGCTCTAGCGAAGTTAGTTCTTTTTCGGTAGCTAGCTAGTAGGATAATGCAATGCATCAAGGATAACTATGGGCTACAGAAATAATTTAGTTTGGTAAATAAACAATTCCCTCTTCTCCACGCAGCATGTAGAGCGAGAGATGAGGCCAGGATGCATTCCTGCAGGAACAATCGAACAACTCGTCTATAATAATGTGTTGACCACTTAGCTTTGGCTTGGTATGGTATGGTCTCTATATCTTCATGAAGTATATATATATATATTAATATCATCATATAACATATTATATGTTTCTACGAGTACCACTGGTTTTTCTTTTCTTTCTATTGAATCAAATCCTAATATACGCATGTCCTCAACTGGACGGCTCCGTAAAGTGGCTTTGTAGTAGCTTCACGACTAGCTAGATATGCTTAATTAATCCTTGCCTTCTGTTTCGATTTCAGAACGACACTGCGGTTTCCATCATACCGCCTGGGGGCATTCATTAGGGAGCCTATCAGGTTGGGCCCACTCGCCAAGACTATCATGTTTCTATTTCCTAACATTAGTTGTCGCGCTGAATAAAAGCTTACACATCAGCATGAATGATTACGTTACTGAGTGAAAAAGCCCCACCAAATACGATGTTATTTTGCCTGCAATCATCTCTTACAAATTATTAACTTGCCTTCTACTCAGCCCATCACACCATGCAAACAGGTTAACGTGTTAACTCTTATCTAGCGTGACAGTTACCTTCGTATCAGCAAACAAAAACATGAGTCTTGTGAGATAGGCAAGTGGTGGACAAACCTGTTGGATATGACAATGATGCTTAAAAGTGTGATTATGTGAAATATTATACAAATGAAGTGTGGTTTTTCGAAATTGTTGTTTAAAAATATTGTTTGTGATAGATTTGCCAAAAGTGGTGTGATTTTGTGAAATTTACTTTAAAAATAACTTGGGCAACCACAGTATTTTAGATAAATCTTGTACATAAATAATTGCGTTTATATTCTTTACACCCGGAACACAAGTGAAAAAACTCGCCGCAGAAAATACAAAGTTACCTGATTAACTATGTGGAAATGTCTACGGGGCACCTGGGTGTTTTATCGCCAAAAAAGAACTCAAATAGTCAAATATATACTTGGTTTACATTCTAATTGTCATGTTTCCCGAAAAAACGACACAAACTGGAAGGCACTGTTCACTCTGGCCTTTTTGGCGCATTTACGCGTGCAGCACGCGGCGTGGCAAAATCAGAACTCGCATCCGTTTCAGGCTTTCAGCACGGCCAGGCACCTCACTTTCGGCACGCACGAGCACGGCTCCAAACTGCGCCACGCATTATTTCCGCTCCTAGCTCGCCCGCTGTATTCCAGTAGTAATCCAAAGTCCACGACAACGAGCCCCGGCCACGTGACGATGGACCGCCGCCCAGTCCCGCCCCACCACCAAACCCGTGGTCGAGGCCCCTCCTGCGGTGTCATACGCCTGCCACTGACGGTCGGGGCCGAGGCGAACGTTGGCCCCGCGCGCCATTGGGTTTTCCGCCGCGGGGATGGCCGTCCGCGCGCGCGGGCTGACTGGCGCGGAGACTTTCGGGCGGCGTCGAGCGTCTCGGCCACAAAGGGCGTTGCGCTTGAACCGCCCGGCGCGTCGACACGTGCCCGCGACGCACCTACGCGCTAATCATGCCTGGCTAACTCGAACGTGGCCTGCCTGAGGATGAAAATCTCAAAGGCTGTACTGGTGCTGCTGAAAGTGCTGATATTTATCGACTACCACGCATGAAAAAGGCGCACACAACAACACGCCTTTTCTTTTTTGATGGACGAGTAGTGCGCGCCGCGAACTATCCAGATTCCGGAAACTTCCATGCCAATAACCGAAAGAGTTGCTAAACAGTTCCATATTAAATTGTGTGCACCAATTATGTTGTTTGTGATCCATACAAAAATATAGCTCCTAGTGGTACCACAACGCGTGGTATTTCTTTCTTACAAAATTTAATATGTGCTATATTGAATTTTAAGAAGTTTCATTGTGATTTTGTGATATAGTATAGTACTGTATAATTGATGACTTGATGTGTGATTTAAAAAAGTAGCTTAGTAGTAGGGTCTTTCTTAGACAATGAAACTGTCAGGTTTGCCTGGGCAGCTTAATTATTCGTTCACATAATTCTTAACATTTTCAAAGATGTCAACTCAGTATAAAATATAAGAAAAATAGTAAAGATAGACTGAACGAGTGCTATTTCAATTGCCCTCAGCCATATCTACATTTCATCCATCCACGGCAATTGCACACCCACCAAGTAAACTTTACAACTCGCGTAAGTTGCATCGTAGGCGATAGATGAAAAAAACATTAATACTCACCTCCCAAGTTCTAATTAAACTCTCCAGATTACGCAATACGCAATCATCCATATATGTAGCTGTACTTGCGATAAGGTCCACGCATAATACAAACGCAATGATTATGCCCAAAGTGTGCCACTCTACGTTACCTTAATTCTGCATCAAGGCACATAACGACCTAATCAAGATCCCTCTCGATCGTACCCTGCAAATAAAATAGCAAAATAGTCTCCACTCATCCGAAATGACAAATTTAGCATCACACTAGGTTAAACAGGCGACATATGTTATCTACTGCGCACCAGGACCGAATCACCTTCTTGTCGTACACCGGGAATGCAGCACCTTCCTGCCGCGCACCAGGATCGCAACACCTTGCCGCGCACCAAGACTGCAGCACCTTCCTGCCGCGCACCACAACCGCAGTACCTCCCTGCCACGCAATACATGCGTTGGACCAGCCCTGCCGCCCTCCAGGTGCGCTGGACCCGAGCTGCAGCGCTATAGGTGCGCTACACATGTCTGCCCACATGCCCGGTCCAGTCGCTACCTCCTGCCGCTGTCTCGTCTGTCCCGACGTTGTCTCCTGCATGCACCGGGTGCGCTAGTTGTGTTCTGCCACGCACTGGGACCGCAAGAGGTAGCGGTTGTGGTCCCCATTTAACCGATGCACTTGTCCCTCTCTCCCCCCACAATATTCATTTGTTTGGCACAGAGAGACGGAGAGAAGCGATTGAAAGAGTCATAGAAGCGATTGAAAGAGTCATAGAAAGAAAGAGCAGCGAGAACCAATATTTTTTATGCCGATTTTAGAGTATTTAGAGGGTTTTTTCTCCCGATTTTAGTTGATAAAGTTATAGATCAAGTGAAGATCTTCGAGAAAGAGGTAAAAAAAATCCGCATGCATGTTGTATAACAATTATGTGATTAGTGTTTAATTAGCTATTCAGAAATGTTATGGTTGCTTAAACATGGTTGTCGATGGTTATGATATTTTTTGACGCGCGATCAAAAAAATAGTCGTACAATAGAATAGAGCAATCAATAATGTGGAACCATTGTTTGAATCGGCTAAAACGACGTCTTGCGGGCTAAAACGACGTCTTGCGGGTGGCCTAATCATCTCACATCTTACACTACGTGTGGGGCCAGTTCCTAATACTGGGTACTCGCGAGGCCAGCGGCACAGACGGGTCAATACGTGTGGGGCCCGACCACCGACCACGATCCGTTCCTGCCACACAACGACACCTGCTTTTTCCTCCCCGTGGAACCCCCCGCGCGCCGGAAAAAAATCCCACCCTGCCTTTTGCTTGCCCGACCCCCCGACCTTTATAAGCGCGTTTCACCCGGGGCGCTCTCCGAATCAGAACCACGCGCCTCATTGCCCCCCCACCCCCAACACGCGCACGCACCGGTCGCCCGCTTCGCCTGCCATTTCGCGGCTTGTAGTTAGGTTGCTTAGTAGTTTGGTTTCGATTGCAGCGGGCGGCCGGGTTCTACCGGTGGATTAGCAGTTGAGCGAGTTGGCCGGCAGGGTGCAGCGTGTTCGTTGGAATGGACGCGGTGGATAGAGTCGGTGGAGGCCGCGGGCGGAGATGGAAGGGGAAGGGAGTGAGCGCGAGCTCCTCCGCGGAAAAGCAGCGACGGCCGCAGCTGGCGCCAGTTTTAGAAGATCGGCCGGCGGCCGCATTGCTCCGGCCCCTGAAGAAGATTCGTAGCCCCGTTCGCCTCCACTGCTCGGCGTCGTCGCTGTCATCGGCTCCTGCTTCCCCCGACTTGTCCTCTGTTTCCAACCCCATGTCACCGCCGGCGATGTCCATGTCCTTTCCTCATCCGTCGACGCTGGCGTCGTTGTCGGATCAGCCGAGGCCGTCGTCGTCGCCATCGACGCGACATATGTTTCCGTTCGCGTACGATCCGTCCCCGACGGCGGCCCCAAGGCTCCTGCCACTGTTGCAGTACTCCAACTTGTACCAACAGTCTCTGCTGCCGCAGCAGCTGCAACAACAATTGCATCATCAGCAAATGATTTCGTTCGGCAATAACCAGCAGCAGCAGTTCGGGGCGGCGTCTCCCCTGTTCCCGCCGCAGTTCATGCCGCCGGAGGCGCAGCAGCAAATGCTGCTGCGCTACTGGGGCGAGGCGCTGAACCTGAGCCGCCGAGGCGTGGCCGTGCCGCCGTCGCTGTACCAACACCTGCTGCGGGCGCCGGGGCCGCCCAAGCTGTACCGCGGCGTGCGGCAGCGCCACTGGGGAAAGTGGGTGGCGGAGATCCGCCTGCCGCGGAACCGCACCAGGCTGTGGCTCGGCACCTTCGACACCGCCGAGGACGCCGCCATGGCGTACGACCGCGAGGCATTCAAGCTTCGCGGCGAGAACGCGCGGCTCAACTTCCCCGACCTCTTTCTTGGCAAAGGCCGCGCCGGCGGGAGTGGCCGCACAAGCGCCAGCGCCGCAGGCTCGTGTTCTTCTTCCTCCTCGTCTGCTCCGCCGACGCTGGATGAGACCCACGCGCAGCAAGCTCAGCAGCTGCTGCTGCGGGAACAACAGCAACAGCATAGAAAAGAGCCATCGAACATTGAATCGAAACCTCTGCTCTCTGCAGCAGAGCAGGAAGGCATCCCGGAACCAAAAACAAACCCTCAGCTCCTGACGGCAGACCAACACGGCGGCGACGGCAACACGGCCATGGTCCAGCCTCCAGTGACCTCCACCGGTGTGTGGGGGCCAGCCGATGAGGCGTGGTTCAGCGCGTGGGGGCCGGGCAGCTCCGTCTGGGACTACGACATCGACAGCGCCCACGGCCTCTTCCTCCAATCTCGCTTCGCCGGTGAGCAGGCCGGCATGGACTACGTCTCCAGCTCGCCGGAAGTACCCCTTGCACCAGCACCAGCGGCAGGGACAGGCATGGCCTCTGCCGCGTCGACTTCTCCTCTTCCTCCTCCCCCTTACGGTCCAACCTTCATGTGGAAGGACTAAACGGGCATGCCCATCTCTAAACATCGCGCAGCAATCTTTACACACAGGAAGCAACTAGGTTGTGAGATGCACACAGGTTGCGGGTTTTTAAGAGACAGCTTGTGGCATCGCACAGTATGATCACATCATAGGAACATCTCAAGAACCTTTTGACCCTGACCCTTTTTCTCTGACCTCTTTTCTGCTGAAAACCACAACCAAGCCCGGCTGCATTTTTTAGGCTGGGATAAGGATGGCCTATATTTCAATCCCCATCTTTGTCGATCTCTTCATGATGATCCCAAGATGATTTTCCTTAGATATTTGGCTAGCTAGTGCTCATCTCATCATCTGTTTGCTGCAAAAATTTGTAGTTGCATCTAGCATGTATGGCATTAGTTGCATCTAGCATGTATGGCATTACGGATTCATAAAGGCTTGGAAAGAGGAGACGGATTTTATGTTTTCCTCTGTTCTTACTAGATGTTTGTGTTTTTCTGCATGCACTATCTATTGTGTGCCATGATTTGGTATAGATATGTCTTCGGCCAGGTACCTTAGGTACCGTCAGTTTCATGATTAATAAATTGATGATTACTACATGTTTTGCGGAAGTCTTCTGTTTTGTCTTCAAATCGTCATGTCCACAAATATGAACAAAGATGTTCACATTAAGAGCTGAGTGCCTGACCTGTGGAATTTTGCGGTTTCAAACTGTACGTGATAAGTTTCATTCAGTGTGACATTATTTTCGCATGCTGGCAAGAGGCCTAGTCTAGAAACTTGGCTCACCCATACAAAAAAGAGAGGGTTATTTAGATATATGCCATCCAAGAGTTGCCACTTTTGAAATATATCTTCACAAAGTTCTTTCTTAGATATATGCCATCTAGAGTTTTATAGTTTTAGGATATGTCATTATGGACCAAATTTCCCATGTCTTCCTCCTACTCTCTTCTTCCCCATCTTCTTTCGCCTTCACCACAATCACTAGCCATGGAGTTGCTGCTGAAGCCATCCCGCTAACAATGCTCTCCTCCTCCTCCCCTACAGCTTTGCCGCTCCCTATCGTCCGCCCCCTCACCCCCTCCTCCCTCTTCTCCTCCATCCATGCCCACCACCTTGCCACCGTGCCTCACTCATTTGCCCTCGCCCCTAGAGCCGGCGCCGGCACCAACGGCGCCGTGGACCACCGCCCCCACCTCCGTCATCGAGAGCCACCACGTTGTTAAGCACCACTCCGCCAAGCTCCCCCACCACCGAGGACGACGACCGCTGCAGCGGCCACTAGGCATCACTGCTATCGAGGCCCCACCAGCCCACTGTCACCTTTATCCCGTTCGCCATAACAAACATGGGATCTGCCTATTTCTACGCTACAACAAACCATATTTGCGGCATCGGGGCCTTGGGACCAAGAACATGATGGTCTTGTCATGGTGAAGGAGCTAGAGTATTGGTCGACGGCCATGGATGAGGAAGGAGAAGGGAGCAAGAAGAAGGTAGGGGCAATTTTGTTCAAAAATGTTTGTAATGGTATATCTCAAACAAAGAGCACTCTAGAGTGGCATATCTAAGGATGAATTTTATAATGACATATTTTAAAAGTGACAAATCTTGAATGTCATATATCTAAATAACCCTATAATAATAGATAAATGAGTAAATTTCAAAAAGTCCCAGGTTTTAGGGCATTAGTAACACAAAACCCCATGTTTTGCAAAAAAAAAAAAAAAATTAGAAAACCCCAGGTTTGAAGGCATTAGTAACACAAAACCCCAGCTTGCACCCTAGTTCTGACCCCTTTGGCGTTGCAAAAGCACATTGTCACGCCACGTACCACAGTATGATCAAAGCTACCATAATAGCCCTCTGAGCCGGCGCGCGTCCATTTTGGGTTAAGTCCTGTCACGCCAAGAGAGGTGGCGTGACAGCACTCGTTTGCCACGCCGAGGTCCGTGGCGTGACAACGTGTTTTTGCCACGTCGCGCGTTGTGACATGGCCAAAGAGGTTAGAATTGGTGTGCAAGCTGAGGTTTTGTGTTAGTAATGCCTCAAAACCTAGGGTTTTCTGGAAAAAAAAAAGCAAAATATGCGATTTTGTGTTACTAATGCTTTAAAACCCAGAGTTTTTTTTTTTGAAATTTACTCTAGATAAACAGAAGAAGATAGATTTTCTCAATGGGCTTAAACGTGACAAGATGTTTCCATTGGGATTACATTGATGTATGCAAACTGATAGAGTAATACACAACCACGTTATCGCATTTACACCTGATAAAAACGTAGGGGAACTGAACGTCCTTTCCCTTCCGTCTTCACCAAACAAATGCCATGAATAGTGTTGATGGCAAGATTTGGCATCTATAATGGTCGTTGCAATGCTGATTAGTCTAACGATAAGAACTTAAAGCTATTGTTAATTCAACTAATATTTCGTTTTTGAACCGGAAGGCGGAATGGCCTCAAAGACTTCCTCTTCAAAGACCTTCTGGGAGGTTCTGGCTGCAAAAACCTCTTGTGGGGTCCTGGACGACCTCTTTAAAGACCTCATAGGAGGTCCTGGCCTCAAAGACCTCCTGAGAGGTCCTGAAAGAAATCCACAAAGACCTCCTAGGAGGTCCTAAGAGTGGTCTTTGCAAAATAGAAGGTCTAGGCTCAAAAGGGTGGTCTTTGCAAAACATCCAAAATGTGGTCTTTGCAAAGCAGTAGGTCGTGAGGGCAAGGAAAAGCGCGGCCAGGACCTCCTCCAGAGTACCCACGCGGCTTCATCAGGACCACCCAAGACCTCCTCAAAGAGCACTCACGTGGTTTCATCAGGACCACCCAAAACCTCCTCAAGAGCACCCACGTGGCTTCATCAGAACCGCTCAGGACCTCCTCAGAACCTTCCGCGAGGACCTTCTCAAGACCTCCCACGTGGACCTCCCACGAGGACCTCCTTAGGACCTCCCACGAGGACTTCTCGACAGAGCATCCAAGACCTCCCTCCAGGAGCTCCTCAAGACCACTCTAGGGAATATTCAGGGATCTTAGAAATATCGTGATCAAGTAGGAAAGATATGTCAGTTATAGAAAGTTTGGAGATCAGATAGCATAGCCGAATCATATCTGTAAGTTTTGTTCGATTTGATTTAGGAGTCCTGATCTCTTATGGCAAGCCCAAGCCGCTCTATAAATAGAGAGAGTCAAGGCCAATTCACAAGACAGACAAATCAATCTACAGGATCGTTCTTTCCCTTTTCATCTACTTTCGCATCTAGGTCTAGAGTAAAGTAGCTTTGCTTTGCTAGTTTGCATGTAAACCAGCCGTGTGCTCCTGCGAGATTGGAGTAGTTATCCTTTGCTGTTCTTGATTGTAAAACAGCTGGTTTTTCGCTGTAATTGAAGAATTATCCCCTTTGCTAGTTTGCTCGAAAACTAGTCGTACGCTTCTACGAAAATGAAGCAATCTGGTTATTTGCGACCTCGTGTGTTGATTTTTGACGTCAACAAATAGTACCTTGCAATGTCTTAGCCCATGACTTGCCTTGCCATCCTCCATCTCAATATTAAATCTGAGAAACAGTTTTTTAATTATTTCAAATCAACTAATAAAATCAAAACGTAGTGACAAGTTGCATGGCATTATAGAAAATCTAATACTACTTGCAGATTGGTGTAAGTGTTCAACTGTTCTGTTGTCCCAGGGATCATGTGGTGGTTTCTGAAAAAAAAAAACTGAAAATCATATGAGAGTTATTTGTAAAACTAAATTATGCCGCTCTGTCACTGGTTCTGGACCTTCTCGTTGCTATCATACCTGTGCTGCTCATGGCCCTGATGCTAGAATACAGATTTTCTTGCACCAACACTGCAAAATATGCTGCCAAGTGAGTGCTGAGTTGCAGAGTTGGCTGGACAAGTGAGATTTCACTCCCTTTGTTGACATCACATACCTTGAGTGTGATATTGGTGTCATATTACGCCTCAAGGATTTTTGTGCTGGGAGTCATGTCAGGTAACCGTGGAAAAAATTACTGGAGTACATTTCTTGGATTAGGAAAACACTAAAGTTTTTTTAAAAAAACTTCATCAAATGCTTTAAAAGTTTGGTAGGTTCACAAAAGTTTAGGGAGCTTCACGTAAAGTTTATTGAGGTGCTGTAAGTCTTTTTACCATGTTATTGAATTAGTAGAGTGAATGTCTGAACTTATATGTATTTGTACATTGCTCAACATTCAAAATCTTATTTTGTTCCATGCTTAGAAAAACATTTCACTTACGAAAATTGCAAAACATTACGTACCTATGCAGGCTGCCCCATACTACGGGGAAGCTTATGCTGCACTTGTTACCCCTCCACTACAGAACCACTTCGACAGATCATGGGTATCTCACGTCCAGTTCAAGGAAGCTTGTTTGTTATAGGGACGCTATTGAACTGCATGAAAAGACAGAAATTGGTGAACAGATATGTTATGGAGAGGCGCGAGGCGGCGCGTGAACACTGCCGCGGGTACTTTAGAGGAATAGGATGTTATTTATTAGAAATATTATTTTTAATAGTTGAAAAGATTATATTGAATTGATAGGTTTTTTTATAGATTATTTCTTAAACGTCAAGTTGGACTGTCCCTATAAAAAAGATATCATGTATCCATTATCAATAAAACAATGAGAAATCAAAAGTTTAACTAAGCCTCAGAACCTCACTACCTCAATAGGTAAGAGCCCTGCCGGCGGTTAGATGAGGGTGAATACTCTACCCTCAGTCCTCAGACCCGTATCCAAGCAATGACCACAACATTTGGTATCATAGCCAATCGTTGTCCCTTCCACATGTCGGGCAGCGAGGGTTTCGACTCTATGACAATTAGCGACATGCTGGGTCGCATGATTGAGATGCTTGAAAAGATGCTTGGTGTTCCGGAGGAGAGAAGCCACGCCAGGAGCAAGAAATGTTCCACCAATCCGCTGGCCTTGATGGAAACTCCACCGACTGTGACCTTGGCCAAGATGGAGGAACAGAAGAAGGTGACGCCTATCGTCACCAACATAGCTGGGCCGCCACTTCCATCATCTCCAGAAGCAGCACTGCCAACAATGTCACTCCTGTCGTCGCCATCAACGCCACCCCAGTGGGCAGCACTGCCTTTGACTGCACCCCTGGTGCATTCGCCGAGGAGGAAGAATGCCCACTATCCAGTGACGATCTTTTCCACGCGGTCGGCCGATGCCACACCATAGATAATGTGGAGGGCAGCAGTTGAGGGGCCAGCGCCGCCATCGTCACGTTCCAGGACAGTAAAGGCGTAACTGCTGCCCCCATGTTGGTTGCCCATGCAGCCGACGTCTTCCTCAACGCCATAACATGCTAAGGCATTTCTTTCTTAGGCACTATACGTCGAAGTATCGCTGATCTACTCTCAAGCGAATCGACACTGGTACTAGATACTCTTGTCAACATGGAGCCACCAAGGACTTCAATCATGGCCACCACCGCAGCTCGAGTACGAGCTGCCTCGCCGCGAGGGGTGTAATGTTATGGAGAAGCGCGAGGCAGTGAAACGGCTTGTGAATAGTATCATGTTACTATTGCGGCACATGAACAGTAGCTATTGGTACTGTAGCACGTTATTTTCCATACGTGCTGATTGGTTTCTTAGAATGAAGAATAGTTGATTAGGTATATTATTTTGAGATTTCTTATCTATCTAGTTGATGAGGACATGACCCCTATGGATACAACTATATTTGCTATGCTTACTGTTGTGAGGACCCCAATTTATTTGGCTTGTAATGCTTAACCAACCACCTGGCCCTAGCATCACAAGTCAAATAAACTGATCCTCGAGATATGTATACTTCCCAGAAAACAGTATACACATCTCGGTACAAAATTAGACATCAACTCCATTCCAAACATAGAGTCCAAACGTTACACTACCAAACGGAAGATAAACAAATAGTAGAGTTATTACAGACAAAGGCCGACAGGCCAAGATACAAAAATAAACCGAGCGACAATGAAGCAAAAGTGCCATAAGATGGCTATAAACAAAGCCAATCAGCGTGCCTCCAACCCACAAGGCATCTGACCGGACCGCCAAGTCTAGTCGTCCACGAATCGGCAACACAGCTCACAGAAGTGAGGCCCTTGGGGCTCACCTTCTTCCTCTGCAACAAAAACATTAAGCAAAGCACCTGAGTACAAAGATTGTCTTTGTACCCGCAAGACTGACGTGTGAACTAGCGCACTGCTTCATAAGCTACATGCAGGTTTATTTGGTGGAGGCCATATGTTTCATTTGCATAAAGCCAATTTTCATTTGCAATAAGGTAATACAGTTTAAAGGCAAGTTTGCAATTCATTTTTAAGATTGAAATAACAGTACGGATATTAATAACAAAAGCGAAAGATAAACAACCTAGAAGTGACTATCCCAATAGTCACCACAACAATAGCACGAATCCCAGATTCGTACCACCCATCAAGTTTTAATTTAAATGTTGTAGTCTAACTCTTGAAAAGCTTACCCAAGCGTGTCCATCACCTAGGACGAGGCTATTCGAATAGTTTTTAACCTGCAGGTGTACCATGCACCCACACTTGCATCGCCTTTAAGCCAAAACACACTTCCAAGGTATCTTTGTACGACTAAGTCCTACGAGACTTTTTCCAATATTGTGTATTAACTACGAGCCGCTCGTATGGATAGAAATCCATACGCTTACATGGTAAAGCCGAAAATACAACTACCCACTCGAGGATAAAGCTTTTGGACAACTACCATGCTCCCACCGCCATCCCTCCTGCGACCCCTGCGACCGAAGCCAATACACGCCAAAGTACTAGGTCAAGAGAGGTCCCATATACTCTAGTGTGGTTAGCACGCGAAATGCTGGATAAAAATCACTCACAAGATGTTCGGTCCTTAATTGACCGGGCACCTTTCGATCACACCCAAAAGATCACACCAATCTTACCATTGTGCCCGCGTCTAAATCGTTTTTGTTTTCAGTTTAGTTTTGCAATTAAACATAGCAAAAATGCTGAAACATAAAGTTATAGTAGATGTTGTGTGATCAAGGTTACCGACTAAAGTCGATAACCGCCCATTTCTACCGATACTAAGCATGTCTAAGCAATTTGACCGGATCTACTAAGTGACAAGAGATCATCCAATGACCTCTAATCACAAACAAATAACCTAGGCTCGGTAGTAGAGATCAATATTTTGTCTACATGATATGCACTACTGATTTAACTAATCAATTTAACACAAATTAAGCAATGCATACATACAATTGAAACAAAATATTAGACTTTAAAATACCGGGATTATCATGATCAAACCGCTTGCACGGTCTTTGTTGCTCAATATGTTGCGGAGGATCGTTCTCGGGTTGCATAAATATCGAATCCTAACGATTGAACAAAACAATAATAAGAACGAATAACACCTGGCAAAAATCAAAGATCACATACCAACACCAATTTATACACAAAGGCTAGACTATCACAAAAAGAATGACAAATATCTGCTACAGAGACCCACTCACTTATTTGTTAGGTTAACCTCAAAACCAAACCTCTTACCTGATTTGAACTTTGGACAGACTTTGATGGTGATTGTGTGCACATCTATAATTTAATCATCAAGTTAATATATCAAAAACAGCTAGTTTCTCTAACTCAACCATTATTAACTGATATTACAGAACCTACAAAAAGCTATTGACAACACTAACCAGTCAAGTATCCAACTATGAGATGCTAAACAAAGTTCTAAATAAGTTTGGGCTTTAATAAAATTCAGCTACTAACACACCTAAGCAACATGCCAACATTTTGTAAGGTTAACACAATTCAGCATGCTATTACACCAAATCTTACTGCACTGATAAATCAAAAGTACAGAGACAATAAAATGAACAGCTAACTATCCCTTATGATCAAACATGACAACAAGAGCTTAGAAACTTAAAGATACTAACTAACTGATTTCAGGCTAACCACCACAACAAAAGGGAGACATCAAGTTTAACAAAACCTAATAGCAAGCATGATACCAATTTTCGCTAGTTTACTCTTACTGACAACAGAATAAACGACAACAAAGAAACATACAGAGAACTAGAACTATAATACTTTCAAACCTCCAATACCAATTTTGATCATGCACGAGAGTGAACTAAAGAACAATCATAAGCATGATTAGCAGCTAACTACAATGCTTCAGAGAGGTGGGGCCTAATGACAGTGAAACAGAGATGAGCACAGCCGAAGAACAGAGAGGATCGGGCCGCTCGGACTGAAATCGCCGCGGCGAAGGAGTGGCGGCGCGGGCTGTGCGACGGCCAAAATGGGTCGCCCAGAGGTTGCTGAAGCTAAGGGTGGTCGCGGGGCAGCCGGAGATGCACTGAGGTGGCGCAGCGACGGAGCACGGCGGCCGGCAGTGGGGGTGACAAGGTGTGGCTGCACCAGAGAGGTAGACAACAAGAATTAGCGCGCGCATGGGCATCAGTGAGTTACCAGGAACTCACCGGTGTGCTTGGCGACGACGGAGAGGCACCGGAGTGGCTCGGCGGCGCAAGACGATCAAAGGTGACAGGAGCCTGGGGTGAACGAGAGGACGAGTGAGAGAGTGGAGAAGAAAGGTGGAGTCCAGGTGATGCTCACCAAGCAAGGAATCGAGTTGGAGCTCACCAGAGAAGACCCGGCGGCGGAAAGGGCGGTTTCGGCCGGACTTGGAGAAGAAAGTCCACGCGCAGCTTCACAGACGATGAAACCCGAAATTCCTTGAGGGGTTTACTTCCCAGGGATGTGGAACACGCCGTGACGCGGTCTGCCGTGCTCGGAGATCACCGGAGCAGCAGGAACGCTCGGAGGCGTCGCAGCGGCGCTCACGGCTCCTGGAGCTCAGTGGAGAAGAAAGGCAATGGAGACGAAAACGAGGTAGGGAAAACCCTCGAGGGCTTTTGTAGGAGCAGGCGGAGGCAGCGAGGTGAGGCGGTGGGCGGTGAAAAGACCGGTGAGGCGAGGTGGCAGCGTGCATGCAGCGCGGCCGGCGAGCGCGCGAAGCGAGCGCTTGGCTGGAGTTGGCGAAGTGACGTGGCGGGAATGATCTGACAGGGATGGCCCACAAGTCAGCGAAAGAAACAGAGTGGCGCGAGCCAGAGTTGGGTGCGGCGCAAACCAGTGGTTCGACTCGATCGGAAAGATGCTGACCGTTCGATCGCTAATGGACGGCTGAGATCAGTGTATGCATTCGGACAGGTCGGTTGCGCACGCGACGTGGATCGTTCGATCTTCATCGGACGGTCACGATTGATTGGGCTCGGGCGGTGCGATTAGTTGACGCGACCGAGTCCATTAGTGCGGTCGGACTCGAGCCCAAGTGTGGTTCGGGCCCGACAAACAGTGTTTTCAGAATTCGATTTAGAAGACAGAGAAGTTTTGGGAAATTTTTAGAGATAGCTCCAGGGCTCCAAAAATTTCGAAATTTTTATGGAAGCTAACTGGAATAGAGGACCACCTTGTGAAATTTTTCCAGGAGTTTTTATGCACCAGATTTCTCCCAATAAAATTCACAAGCTGCTGCCTAAGGGTTTGACCCGATTTCTAAACTGGTTTGACTTGGGCATTTGAAATAGCAACTAAAATCTAAAAATTGTGAAATAATTCAGGGAGGTAGATAGGATGATCAAGATGACAGGAAAAATATTCCTAGGGGATGATCACAAGTTTGAAGGCTAAGAATGTGCTGACAACAATTTCCATTCACAAGAATTTAATTCTAGAAAATGGAAATTGCTAGGGAAAATGTAGAAACTTTCAAATGATTTGAAGAGACAACAAAAGTTTTTATTTCTCCTCAAAATTTTACATTTGAAATACAAACCCTAAGTTAGGGCTGTTACAACTGTTCCAAGTATAAGAACTCGTACGCTTCACTTAAATTATCAGGTGAGTTTGTTTTTAGGAGTGTCTTTATATTATATGAACTATATGATGCTACCTAATGATAATATATATATATATATATATATATATATATATATATATATATATATATATATATGCAGCGTCACGTCACTTTTGGTCCAAGACAAGCAAGCGATTCGAGTGGAACCGTTTTGGAATCGGTTAAACTTCCTAATCACTGACAATACCAATTTAAAACATGCATAACTTTCACATACGGAGTCCGTTGGAGGTCCACGAGTACTTGATTGAAAGCTTATTTCGTCCTCTTTCCAACGGACCCGGCTGGACCCGGCCTCATCTTCAAATTCCTTCTGGACTGATCGCAATCATCCAAAGATCATATCACTTGTTTGGTCCAATCTGGGCTTTGTAATCGTACTGAACTTGGCTCATCTGCCGGTGGACCAACTAGGGGCGTAGTTACTGTTCATATGAACAGTACCTATGAAAATTAGTCCCACCCTTTTAGTTCTATTAGATGTGTGGCTCCTCATCCCCTATTTAAGGAGGCCACACCCCCTTTAGTTTTCTTGAATTTTGTTTAGTTAAAAGGTAGCCTTGTTGCAACTTCGTGTATTGGCTTGTGTCGACTAGACCAACCATAATACCACTTCAAAATCCCAACTCAATTCAATATTTCAATTCCTATTTGCAATTTCAGATTGTTTTATCTTTTTATTGCGTGCTTCTTCGGTGTATGCAGGAATCGACCTTCGTGGTCAGGTCATCCGGTATTCGTGCACGGTTGATAACGACTTGTCAATCAGTTCAGCGATTGCGTGGTTTCGAGCCTTGCGTGTTCGTAGCCAGGATCGTGAGAGTTGAGCGACGACTACCGAACTTATCGTTCTCATCGAAAGATCGGGCTAACAATAGGACATTCGGGTTCATCAGGTGGTATCAGAGCTTCAGTTGATTGGTGAGAATTTCCAATTTTGTAGTAGTAGATTCATTTTTCGTACCTAGATTCCAGAAAATTGCCCAAAAAATATTGCATCTATCATCCATACCGAGCCCTTTGAGCCTTTGCAATTTTTCTTTTTGGTATTTTACTTGTTGAATCATTGGTTGCATCGTCATGTCTAGTTGCTAATTTCTAGTTCTAGTTATTGTCTAGCTAGTCTTTGTCTAGTTGCATCTCGTGTTTCCTTTGCGTCGCTTGATCGTTCTTTTCGGGTTCTTAGTTTTTGCATATAAAACAGAAAATTCGTGGATTAGAACTCCTCTAATCCACACAAAAAATAGAAAATTCGTATTGTTGTTAATCCAAAAAAAAAGAGAGGATTGCTGTGATATTTTGGGAGAGTTGATGTTATTTGCGACTTGCGGCAAATCCTAGGGTCGGCCAAAGAGTAGAAGGAGACAGAGGCAACCGCAAAAACAAAAGCTGCGGTAGAGAAAAAAAAGAAGAAGAAAAAAACGAAAAGAAAAATGCATAAAAATTAGTGGAGACCTTCTACATATAGCCACAAGCTTCCTAAAAAAAAATTCAGTAAGTTTGGCCCACGGAATCAAAAGATATAGTAGTTTCAAGATTGAACGAGAAGCGAGACGCAATTGAGATGAGCGAAGAGCGACTACGAGAGTTCGGTATTTAAAACCGAGCGAAGAAGAAGCCGCGGCGTTGGCGTCGGGAATTCCAAAAGTGTTAGCGCCGGGAATTCTGGACAAGGTGACAGATGTGCGGAGGAGGTAGGACGGGCAGTGGGAAAGGTGGCCCTTGATCATTGAATTTTGTTTTTGCCACCGATGGACACATCGTAATCTCAACAGCAGTTCAAGGGATCCCATAGTTAAAGCTACAAAATGTAATATATCACATATGTACAAGGGAACAGAAGGCTTCAGGAAATTACCTTCCATATGCAGCCTATATGGTTTTGTTGTTACCATCGTATCCCAGTCACTATATTTGTTGATTCTGCCGGGACAAGGTGCATGCCCTTACCGTGTGCTAGTCAACGCTGCTACTGAAGAACCACTACAAACTGGAAACAACAATCCAAGGGAGAATGATCATTTGTAGTATAATGCATTTAAGAAGGAAGCTAATGAGCACAATTTGGTTAACATGGGAGCGAACAATGAAAATAGAATAGTCAATCCCGATCAACCTGAAAATGATAAATGGTTGTTTGACATTGCCGACGATAATATTATACCCAACGGTTACTTGGCACTTGCTCACCTTACATCTTTTGCTGTAGCCGCTCGGGAATCACCAAGTATGCTACATAAACCTATTTTTATGTTGGAATTGAAAACACCAACGAAATCACCTATGCCATCTACTGGTACCATCAGCCCCATTACTCAATCAAACAATTGCCATAAAAATGAGCACTGCAGGCAAAGGGGGACAGCAACAACGGGACGATAGATGTGCAGAGGAGAGAGTGTCTCTTACCTAGAGTAGTTATGTGGTACTAAACTTCCCACATTCCAAGTCACATGAAATCATAAAACCCTAATTTCCGAAACATTTCGTCCTAATTTTTAGGATCTAAACCTTTAATTTGTTGAGACAATTTCAGAGCATATAAAATTTTATAAAAATTACACAATCAAGTCCACTGTGTAAAGAGTTTGAAAAAAATTTATAATGCTTGGACCTTATTTTCTACATTTTAAAATTCATACAAACAGTATACTTAAATGCATTTTTGAGAAAAAAAATTAGAGCAGATAAAATTACAAAAAATACAAAAGCAAATACACTATACCGAGACTTCACAAAAAATTTCATAATTTTTTGAACCTATTTTCTATATTTAAAAATTCCTCCAAAAAATATTCTTAAATATATTTTCTGTCTTCTCTTGGATTTGCGTGTCTTTGGGGCAGCAGTGCCTCTGCTATCAGACGGAGAGGCGGCGAGTGCCTCGCCGCAGAGACGGAGGAAGGGCCAAAACTAAAATTTTACGGCTAGAGAAGCTACTTTTAAGAATTTTGATGGTCCGACGGGGACAATAATGTCCAAATTTCGGAGAGGTGAGACCACGAGAGCGTTGAGGAGCTCACCGGACGGGGTCGACTTGGGGTGCGTTTGGTTCGTTGAATCATTTGGTCTTGAACCGTCCAGTACGGGAAATGAGCTCGTTCAGGTGTTTGGTTGGTTGAATGGAATCAAACCGTTCGGGATGAGATGATTCAAGAAATGAGAATATTCCATGTTTATGTTGTATCATCCCGTTCAGGAAAAAAATCCCGAACCACACCGTTCACTCGAATTCCAAGACGCGCACGGAAAAAAGGCATGATTTACGAGCTTCAAATGATCATATTTTCTAAACCGAGTATCCGATTTGCGATCCGATTGAACCGTTGTGTTCCTTGTCATTTAATCAACAAAACAAGACCACTTTTGGCATATTTTACTGTAAAAAATATTATTCATATATCATCCTATCCCACCAATTAAACACCATCTTGAACCATCTAGGACCATCCTATCCCACCAATCAAACAAAATCATATATCATCATATCCCATCAACTAAACACCATACTTGAATCATCTCATCCAGAACGATCGCATCCTACTTATACCATCCCATCCCATTCAACCTCATCCCACCAACTGAACGCACCGTTGGGGAACCGACGAGGGCGCCCCGTTGAACCGACAAGGTGAAATCGGAGGCAGCTTGAACTCTGTCGGCCAAGCGGACGCGTGGCAATGGGGTGGCGCTTAGCGGCATCTGGGGAGGCGGCGTCAACGGGACTCGGTCGTCGAGGGACAGAGGCGGCGGAGTCACCTTCTGAGACGACGTCTCTTCCTTCTCGGAGGCGACACGATAAAGCGCAGTTGGCGACGGCCGTGCTACTTCTGAATTGGAGCCTTCTCTGACTTGTACGACACGAGCACTCGTCTCTCGTATGGGCCAAAGCCTAAAAGGCAAGATGGTTTCAAAATAAAAGGGAAGAAAAGATAAAGCAAACTGAATTAGTGCAATGGGCCAGATCATGCAAATGGCCCAAAGGATTTAGCAGTTCACATGATTCAAGCCGGCCCGTATGATTGAAACAGGGCAGGGCAGGATTTTTTTTTTTACTTTGTGGGCTGGGCTGTGGCGAGTTTTAAATCAATCCAGTGGGTTTGGACTGGGTTGTGTTGTGTGCTTGAATATTTTGGCTAGGGTAGGGTTAGGGTTGGACCTGGCCCATTACCAGGCTATCTTTTATGACAAATGACTTTGTCTTGTTACTATTTCAATATAGAAATTGTATAGGCTCTAAGGCACGTACAATAGTTTGTCTTTTAGGGTATGTTTAATAGTTTGTCTTTTAGGTTGTCTCTAACACCCTCCACGTTATTTTGAGATAATTTTATATAACTATTCCAATACATTGTCTCTTGAGCTGTCTTTTAAAGTCTCGCAAGCATTTAAGTTTTTACATGAATCAATTGCCTTGTTTTGCGTGAATAAACGACGACTGTGCTCCAACAGCAAAAAATTTCGTTGCTAGTGCTTTGTTTCGTATGATGCGCCCGTTGCTTCGTGAGAGGACGATCTCATTACCAAAAAAAGTTATGTGACAATCTTAGAGGCAGCTGAAGTGATACTATTGAAGATGCCCTTATAGTTATCTCTAAAGGCTACAACTTATATACAGATAACTTTAGAGACAACATCTCCAACAATTTATCTATAAAATCATTCATTTTCAACACAATTTCTCGCATTACTCACTCACCATTTACGGTAGTTTATATGTCTAGCTAGTCTCTTATATAAAAGATGACATATTCTATATCTTCATATTCTCTCTTCTCTAACTAGAATTTTAAGTGATATAATAGCTAAAAAAAAACGGCTAAGGTGGTCGTCAGATGAGAACTTATATGCTCGTCGAGACGCGCGTGCCCCGTCTGATTCGTCGACAAGCGTCGCGGCTGGATGGATTTGCGTGCGCAGGCAAGGCAACGCCAGCAACTCCCAGCGGCGCGGCTAGCGGCCAAACGGAGTCGGGGGTAAAGCTGGCGAGTCGCAGGAAGCGTGTTGGGTGGAAACGTCCTCTCGCGCTCGCCTGTTGCTCCTTTGGGTTTGGTTGCTGGTGGCTCGGCCGCGGCGAGCAACCACAGCCAAGCGCGCGCTCCCGCCTTATCCAGTTTTCACAACCAGAGCCTCGTCGGCATTTGCGTTGATATATATCGTTTTTTCACACATAACCGCTTCTCGTTTCAGGCATGCTCCGCTTCCTTCCATCCCATCCCCTCTCGTGGAAGTAAAATTAAGCATCAAATTGCATCCCAGCGGATAAGACTGTACATAGTTACATGATAAGTTGCATACTTAATTTCCAGTACGGCCCCGTTTGCAACGTCGAGGATTTCACGGGTCCTGAAATACCGGAGATAATAGGAGGAATTTTACGCTAGGAAAACATTTCCCAAATTCTCATAAATTCAGAATTGCCGGGGGGCCGATGCAACAATACCAAAGAAGCATCCACCTCGGGAGAAATTCTACGCAACGCAGAACGCACCCCCTCTTCTCTGCCCGATCCTCCACGTCTCGTTCCGCCACTTCTATCCTCTACTCCTCTCTGCCGCGCCCACCACCTGTTCGACACCCAACTCTCCAGTCTCCACCCGCGCACCGCAACCAACCTCCCCAATGGCGACCACCACCGCAGCCGTGGCGCCCCCCTCCACCTCCACCCCCTCTGTCCTCCTCCGCCGCCGCCTCCCCTTTCCCGCGTCCGCCGCCGCCCGCCGCCTCGGGCCGCCTCCTCCGCTGCCCCGCCGCGCGCGCCTCCAGGTCGCCCTCACCAGCGACGTGTCGTCGGCCGACGTGGCCGAAGAGGAGGCCGCGGCCGCGCCCAAGATCGGCAAGCGCGTGCGCGTCACGGCGCCCCTCCGCGTCTACCACGTCATGAAGGCGCCCGACCTCGACATCCAGGGCATGGAGGGCGTCATCAAGCAGTACGTTGGCGTCTGGAAGGGCAGGCGCATCACGGCCAACCTCCCCTTCAAGGTGGAGTTCCAGCTCCCCCTGGAGGGCCAGCCCAAGCCGGTCAGGTTCTTCGTCCACCTCCGCGAGGACGAGTTCGAGTTCGTCGGGGACGAATGAGACCAGTACCTGTACATAACCAAGTAAGAGGATCGCTTTTCTTATAGAATAATGGCCGCAGTGTTGGCGTGTGTATATTGTTCCGGTGTGCGGTGAGAGGGATGAAGACTGAAGAGTGTAGGAACTAGGAAGGCATGGCAAGTAAGTTGTTTGCTTGCTGTTGTGCTCTTCTTCCTCCTCCAGTTCAACATCTAATTTTTCAGATGTGGGGAATTGTTCCGATGATGATGGTGATCGATAGTTATAATAGTGATAATTTTGTTGTTGCTTGCTAGCTATGTTTGGTACTTGTTATTTCGCTGATTGTTCCAAGAGTTTTGTTTGTCCGATTGGTATAGTCTTAGGTTATGTACAATGTACTTACATCAACTGTCTATAGTCTTTGTTACGTAAGATTTAAGTTGATGTGGATGAAAGAGAATAAAGAGAGAAAAATGTGTTACCTACCATCACCAGAACCAAGAAAAATATTAAAAGATTGTATGATCTATAAAGACAAGTAAAAAGACAACATATTGTATAAGTTGTTTTTAGTGCTGTCTACAGGTGATATAGAGAGTTGGTATAGACAACAGCTGTCTGTACCAATGAACATGCCCTTAGTACTGCTACTAGGATTATGTATCCTTGGTCTATTGAATATAGACATACTTTTTATATTTAGGATGTCTGATGTTTGTTACGAGGAAATTTTGGTTTGGTCCCTTACACTTGACACCAAACTACCGTGCTGTATGCATTTGATTGTTAAGAGTCAATGCATACCTTTCAGACTTCATAAATTTATACTGGAATGACTATGCTTGGTCTGAATTCTGGTAAGTCTACGCTATATCAAATCCTTGAAACCACCAAATTATCTGGTTACAAAGTTCTTTTTA
The DNA here is from genome assembly GCA_036346255.1 of Ampelocalamus luodianensis. Classification (NCBI taxonomy): domain Eukaryota; kingdom Viridiplantae; phylum Streptophyta; class Magnoliopsida; order Poales; family Poaceae; genus Ampelocalamus; species Ampelocalamus luodianensis. The sequence continues at coordinate 17,531,504 of CM070620.1, forward strand.
GTTTAGGGGTATTTGGATTCTTATGGTTTATCTACCAAAACATGTTACCGTTTGTAATTTTTTCTCCAGGTTTGGATGAGACCTTGGACTCCTAAATTCTAGTAGCTTTCATACTTCAACAATTTATGGTGTTCTTTGCAGTGCAGTGTTCAGAGTAGTCTCGTAGTTGTTTATTTAGCTCATATTTCCACGTTAAACAACAATGTAAAATACCATATAGGACTGATATACATCTTTATTCTTTTGAAGAGAAATATATGCAGCCATACTGTACCTAAATGTAATCTACCCCTTGCATACCAAGTATTTCTTAGCAGTCCATTGTCAAGATCCACGCTTCAGGTTACCTCCAAAAAATATTGCTGTGATGTCCTAGGATTTGCAGGCTAAACTAATCACATGTAGAAATTGCATTATGTTTCTCAGTTTGTGACATTTTCCATACCCTAAGTTGGGAGACACGATATGAGATCAGATGGTATAAAAGCATCTAGCATACATCGACATGTAAACTAGTATTCTTGGGTATATAGTACGTACTATTTTTTTAATGTTGTATGGGACTTCTTGGGGTCTTTAGTTGTACATAAAATGGATCAAAATAACCTGTAGAGTTATATGAGTTACTGAGGGTAATATGTGCAGCTCTAATGGATTGATAGTATAAGGTTGACAACTCTCGTTCTGATCCATTTTTTCTTATACGGTTTCCTGTGCACTGTAGCTAACATGTCTGCATATATCTTGATCTGGAACAAAAAAAAAACGTTTTAAATATTCTAGCGTCAAATATCTACAACTGGCTCCCACAAGTTGTATTGCACCACAATGGGTGGTTAGATTCTTTCATGGTGTGAGTGTTGCAAAGGGCAAATTTGGACCTTTTGGTTATCTAATGCTACTGTAAATTGGTACTATAGCAAGCCAATATAATGTAGGGTTTCGGGAAGTTGCCAGAATTGTTTTTGTTTGCTTACACCTTTCATGAATAACGAAAAGCATGGTCAGAATAGAGGACCGTACTTACAAAACTTTTTGAGTAAAATGTTAACACTTCACATGTACTGTATTGCATTCTTCTCTACCTAGATAGAGTTTCTGGCAGATAGAGAGAAATCAATCAATCAAAGGATCTCAACATAGGTTAGATCTTGTTGCCAAAATCGTTCTGCTTCAATCTTCTGCTTTTGATGACGAATATTCAGTTATATTATTGATCAAGTTCTAATGTAGGCCAGTGGATCCAGGGGCGGAGCTAGGACACAATTTCAGGTAGAACGAGTCGCAAACGTTAACCAAAGACCCTTGGTTGCCTTGCCTCACCAGCTCGCTGCGCATCCGCATCCGCGCCCGACAGCCCTAGTTGACACTTGACAAGCCCCCGCCGGCCTTGCCTTCCCACCCTCTTTTTCTTTTCTCTGTGTGCTTACTAGTGCCCCCCCCCCCTGCTCTTCTCCATCCATTCTTAACATCCTAAGCCCACACATACTGTGCTGCAGCCACCACAGCTCCAGCTCTCCAATTGAAGAATTAATCCCTTAACTGGATCGCCATTTGCTTCAATTGCATGCTCATTAATTAGCTAGCTCACTCTCGCTCCATTGATTAGATATCGAGATTGATCTGTCAGAAATGCACTGAACTTCAGAGAAGAAATTCAGTGTTCCTGAGCTTTTCGTATGCTACAGTGGATATTCGAAGAAGTTCAGAACAGAGCAATACACATGTTTGTGCCGCGCGTAACTTCTTGCAGCTTTTCAGTTTTTTCTTCCTTTTTATTCACTACTGAATACATGGCAATTATTTACATGCAATTGATGGCTCGTTACTCCCTCTGAATTGATCATAATCCGAGAGACCCGTTCCACCAGTAACTGACGCAACTAATGCAGACCACTACTTCCTACTGCTAAGGCCGAATGCAGAACATGCAGGGAGACAGAAAGCAAAACACAGAGAAAGGAAAATGCAGTGTAGTGAAAATGCATCAACACGATCATCAGCTACCTCGCTTGCTTAGTTAGGTACTCCATATATAATATATACATGGAGATGGAGCCGTCGGGAGGAGGAGGATCCGGAGGCGACCACACCAACTTCCCCGACGACTGGCCGGCTCAGAGTCGAGTCGAGAGAGGTGCCGCCGGCCGCCAGCGCACGGGAGGGTGTCTGCGCGAGGAAGCTTGGCGGCCGCCGAGCATGCTGAAGGAGGTCCGCCCCTGAGTGGAGCTATTGTCTTACTCTAAGTCAGATATTTCCGGGGCCCAATGTTTCCTTCGACTTTGGGTGGCACAGAACAGTCAACTTGGACGCTCCCGCGGGAGTTTCGGATTCCTCCTTAACTTGGGGAATCTCTGGCAGATCTGTGCTTACAGGCGTGGTTCATCATCATCATCTCCCGTGAGCGAAATTTCTTGCCGTGCGTGTCTCTCTGCTCTTGCCCATCTCCACGCTGGCGACGCCGCATACTACGGTGACTTTCTGAGCAGTTCCGGTGTAACACCCCCTTCTTCCTCCCCTCTCCCCTCTTCCCCCTGCCAGCGTTGACGCCAACCGACAACCCCGTGTGCGTCGTCGCCTCCCCATCTACTCGTCCTCACCTGGACCCACGCGCCAGTACATCATCCTCGCCGCTCGCGCCGCTCCCGCGCCGTGCCTCGCCCGCGACCGCCCCTGCCACGCCGTCACCTCCCCCACCTACTCCACTACGCGAGTGCGTGTCTCCTCACCCTGTCGCCCGTTGTGCGCATCTCTTCCCGGCTTCGCCCCCGCCGGTGCCCCATGCTCCCCCGGTCCCCTTGTCCCCCTCCCCCTCCGGCTATAAAGCCCCCCCCCCCCTCCGGCATCTCCCTTGCTCTACCCCCATCCCCTTCTTCCCCCAAGCAAGAAACCCGAGAGCAAGAAGATCAAGAAGCAAGGAAGAAGAAGAGAGGCCGAAGACGAAGGACTTACCTCCGTCGTCACCGTCGCCGCGCCACCGCCATTGCTTCGGTGGCCCTCCTCGCCGTCTCCATCGTCACCGGTAGAGCCTCCCCGGCCCGCTTCCTCCCCACCGCTGGCGCTGTGAGCTCCCGCCGACACCACCCTAGGGCCATCCCCGTCGCCGCCGCCATACGCCCCGAGCCCCTCCCCTCTCGCGTGTTGCCGCCGCCGCCCCCGTTCCCTCTCCACCTTCTGCCGCCCGAGCTTCCCCCCCCCCCCTTCTTTAGGGCAGGCCGCGCCCCCGCCTGGGCTGTGCCCCTCGCCCGTGGGCCGCCTCTACGCCCACGCGGCCGTGATTGGGCCCAAGCCTTGGGCTGGGCCGTTTCTTGCCCCATGGGCCACCGGCCTTTTTCTTTTTGTTGGATTTTCTTTTCTTTTTTCTATTTTAATTCAAAAGAGGTTTTAAAAATTAGTATCTCCCCCCATTTTAACTCCAAAAATTATAAAATAAATTTTTAAAAATTTGTTAATTCAAGACCTTGCTAATGGCAGGTGTTTTGATTTATTTGGAGTCCTTTTGTTATTCGTTGTGTACTTATCTGTTCTATTTGTTCTTTTTCCGGTACGATCGTTTGCGTAGAGTTCGAAGACACCGAGAACATTCACTTCGATCAAGTTCAAGATCATCAAGACCCTCTTACCTTTAATCCAGGCGAGTCAATACTTTGATCATATTGAGCCTATATTTTATGCAAATTATATTCTTTTAAAATAGCAAATTGCATGCTCTAATTCTTTAATCAAATATATGTTAAAGCTTAAGGTAGTTAAATACCCATTTGATGATTAATTAGTTATTATGCCATCCTTGACAACTTGAATCCCTTAATCTCTGTCACCCTAGTAACTATATGGTAATACTAGCTATAGGTTGTATTTAAGCGACATGCTAGACTTGCTTAAGTACCGGGACATTAAAATGTCCTAATCATCATCATTTCAAACATAAAATGATTTGGGCAGTCATTGCGGGTAAATGACTGAGATGGTTGAATTGTTGTGTTTTACTTATCTAAAACCCTAAACTGCTAATACCCCGTCTGGGCGGATGGTAAGATGGTGGGTGCGGATGGAGCACGAGAATGGCAGGAATGTGGTTGAATCGCCCAGACAACCCTAAGGACTTAATCTTGTCACGACCTCCTGTGTATAACAAGTACAACCACAAGTCTGCAACAAACTGCGACTTGGCTTAATAAATTTATCAAACCTGGAATGCACCTCACTGGCGGTATGGGCACGTGCAAGCCTGCGGTAAATACGGCTTGAAAGGGACACCGAGGCAAGGGTGAAGTCACCTGCCGCTGTGGGTAGTCCAATCGAACTACACCAGCAGCGGGGGTGAACATCCCGCACGAACGTATGGGCGCAACCCCATATAGGTGAGATGTCTGGAAGGGCGAGATATTTAGAAAGGTCATTGTGACAACCTCTCGACTACACGACTACGGAATCGTGTAGGGCAACGAGTTAATTGTCTCTTGTGAGTAAAGTGTACAATCTCTGCAGAGTTAAAAACTGTTTAAACAGCCGTGCCTATGGTCAAAGGCGGACATGGGAACTTAACTTGAGTTAGTTTTATTTCAAAAACCTTTGTGGGTGGTATGAAAATTATGGCGGGCTCTCCTAGCCCTGTGATTGGTTTTTCCTGGATCTTTGTATCCAGTGTTGTTTAGTGGTGAATGTAACCACAATCAAAATAAGCATGAAGGAGGAGGTAACCTCTGCTGATACAAATATTGCACAATTACTCTCTTTAATAAAATGCAATTTGGTTAAAATGCTAAGTGATAGGAATTTTATAATTATGATAATTAAAAACATTGCTTTAAGCAAATAAAAGAACCCGAGCCATCCTTGTTAAGCCTTGCATGTATAATATTGCATTGTGTGTTGGCTCGCGAGCACAGCAGTAGTGCTCATCCTCGCTCTTTTCCCTCAAAACCTTCAGAGGATGCAGATGAAGGAGATTATGCGTACTACGAGGATCCAGATGTCAACGAGCAAGGAAATGACGAAGAGTAGTCCAGTTCTGTAGTCTAGGCCTCGTCCTAGTCTAGCGGACTCGTTGGTACTTGCGTACAACCGATATTATCCAGGTCCTTGGTTAATATCGATCATTACCTGAGTTGCCCGATCGCTTGCTCGTGGAGAGTTGAGCTCTACCCCTTTTGCTTCCGCTGTAGTCGACGTTGCTTTTATGTAATGTAATCAATTTGGCCTGGTCGGCCCCTTTTGTAAAACTCGACCCGACATAGTCTATGTCACTCTGATGGTTGTAATAAATTTGGTACTTTAGTTCACGCCATGTATGAATGATTCAGCAATGTACCTGTGAGTGCTATCTACTGATCCAGGGAATAGCACAGTGTTTTCACAGAGGATTCAGGATTAGAAAATCCGGGTCCGACAGAGCTGGTATCAGAGCATACGACTGTAAGAGTCTTAGTTTGATTGGTCGTTGCCTTAAGGACTTGGATCTTATTTTTGAAAACTAAGAAAAAGTTTTAACAAAATATAGAGTATTTATTGCTTCTACTCATCATTCCTAGTTCTGTACTTATCCTTATTTCATTAAGTTTTACTAACCCTTTTCTCCTGTTTCAAAAATTGTAGATGGCTACCCCGTCATCCGATGGACAGTGGGATCTCCTTTCTCATGGAGAAAACGATGGAGGGTTTGCGGAAATACTCTGCACCCTGATGCAGTACCTGGGCTTTCGCCACCCACCTATCTTCCGAGGCCGGAAGACGACAATCGAGGCCCGGGATTTATGGACCATGGAGGTCTACCTCTCCGCCAGGATTGGAGAGTTTACCACTTACACCTTCCAGGCCGAGGCACCTCGACGTAGCTGCCTGGACGTTGTTCAGGATGTTGCTTACCTCGCCTGCACTTGCTTGTGCGGAACGTACGAGGACCTCCTGCGGGAGTCACCGTTCTGTTTCTTTCCGTATGTCCGCGGCGGAGAACGGCGATCTTCGATGCCAAGGACGACGACCCCCGCCTAACCCACTAGGTGGAGCTCACAAGCAATGGCCACTACCATGTACTCCAACACGTTCGAGATCAGACAGCTTCAGACGCTCCTCACCGGCAGCTACGCCCACTCCGACACCCTCCGTAGCAACATGATCAGGAGTGATGAAGCTCACTCCGCTGCGATGCGGAGAGGGATCTTTGCGATGCGGAGAGGATGCTGCCCTTGCAGAGTTGGCACGCCTCAGAGCCGCCGTTGCGATCCCTGCCCCAGCCCTTGCTGCACACGCCGTCGCCCCCGTCCTCCCGGTGCCAGGCCGACATTCCCCATCCAGAAGACCCTGTCTCCGTCTCACAGCACGCAAGAGCGTGCGATGCCCCAGTCCGCCGCCCGGATTCAACGAGTCCAGCCGTGGGCACCACCTCAGTCGTTCCCGCTCCTGTTCCCGCTCACCCAGCCTCGATAGCGATCGCTCTCGCACCCGCTCGCTGAGCTTCAGTCAGAGTCATTCTCGTTCCCGCTCCTCGGGCAACTGTACCGCCTGTGGTCAGTCCCCGGTGGAGTAGTTGTTAGATTAGACTAGGTTAGCTAGCAGTGCTTGCTAGGCAGCCTTTTGGGTTGCAAGCACTTCTTGTTTCTCCTTTTGTAGACGTTGTGGTTGTATTCTGTGCCATGACTGAAGTTCTACCAGACCCAGAAGCTCCGCCGGATACTTGCCTTGAATGTGGCAAGACAGGACATGTCACCCAATTATGTCCTCCAATAAGACAAGATGCAAGAGGAGCATGCTTCACATGTGGGCAATACGGACACTATTGTTATACGTGCCCAGTACCATACTATCCCTATTGTAAGGAATATCATCAACCAGCAGATTGCCTTATGAATCCAATAGCATGCATGCGTTGTGGAGAAAAAGGACACCCGACAGACCAATGTCAAGTAAACTGTCCCAACTGCGATGAGGACCATCAACCAGGTGAATGACCGATGCTTAAGGTTACGTGCTTTCTCTGCGAAGGACAAGACCATTGCCCCAAAGACTGCTCCCTACGCCTGTTACTGACCAAAGCCGCCGAGTTGCAGCGGACAAGTTTCCAAGCCGCTGTGAGAATCGTCATGAATGAAGTTGGCCAGGACAACTAATGTCAGAATTTAAAGGAGAATAGTCAGATTGCACCGAAGTGTCAGGATACCTCGGTAGAAATGAGAAGAAATAAGAATGCTCTTCGCACTCACCACCCCACGGAACCATTTGCAGTGCGCAACCCAATAGCACATCTTCGTTGCTTCAATTGTGGAGAAAACGGATAATTTGCTAGAAGGTGCCCTCAACCAGTCACCCCGAGGGGGTACAACTTGAGAGCCACACCAGCTCGAGGCCAGACTTCAGCTGTAGGCAAAAGTTATCAAACCTCGCGGGCATCCAAAGCCACTTCTGCGCGAAGCCAAAGGCAAGGCTGTGTCAACCATGTCATCACCGCAGAAGCCCAAGCGACATCAGGAGTAATACGAGGTACGTTCTTTGTCTTTGTCTTTTGTCCTCTCCCGTCTAGTGTGCTTTTCCCTCTCGTCTATCGTGTTTTCTACCTCTCATCTTTGAAATCGGTGAAGACTTGCTGAAGATTGTTCAAATAGGTAAGTCGCAAGGAAGCCATTCCTGTTGGGATTAACTAGTGTATCTGGATGCCAAGCTAGATAGTTTTGGAAAAAAAACATTAATGGGACTGATTTTGGGAATTGAAGATTTTAAGATTTGTCGATGTTATAAGAAGTTCTTGTGAATACTAGAGTATGATGATGGATAAGCCTTGATCATGAATAGTTTAAAGGATAGCAGATCGGTGGATTATATAGAATGTGGAGAAAGAAAATGATCGTGGAGGAAAATTTTGATTAATCATGAAGGATATGGGAGTCTGAAGTACCGATTAGATTATTAGGAGAGTTTGGATCTTCATCGAATTTTGAGTTGATTATGATGTTGGTTGGGAACTTAGAATTGAGATATATGTGCATCGAAGGTACAGAGTAGAATGCGAAGAAGAGTGGATTTCCATAATGAATCATGATATTAATTTTGAAGGAGTTAGTTGAATCATGATTGGATTGTAGGATTACCAACTCATGATGTTGATTTTGGTAGAATGGATTGAATCAAGAAGTATGGAATCCATTGGGTATGTTGGTAACATTGGATTCAATTGAATAAGATTGAATAGAGAGGTTGGGTATTAAAAAGGAATTGTGGTTGGATTACAGAAATAAATCTTTGTTGGAGTATAGAAATAATCTTGGTTGGATCATGGAGAAACTAAATAAAAGTGTTCAGATGATCTATAATTGTAGATTTTGGATTAATAAAGATTGGATGATAGATAGAGGCCATTGTTAAATAATGAATCGTTGTTAAGTGTTGGATATTCGAAACACAGGATTATTGATTTTTGGATTATTGGATATTGAAGTACGATTCTTATATTGATGGATCTTACTGGTATTTGGATTGGACTAAATAGTTGTTGGATAGATAGTGATAAAATAAATTAGCGGATTAAATTGAAATTTTGAATTACAAGCAGTCTTTTGGAAGGTTCTTTAATAAAGATATTGGATTTGTACAAGGAAATTCTAGAGGGTCACAATTGATAATTATGCTTGAGGAATTAAGTGAATGATGTCGTGGGTTTAGTCAAGAATTTTGGAGAAAGCAATTACGCGATAAAAATCCTTGAAGAACTTCGTTCCAAAATAGGATAGAATGGAATCTAGCTAGATCTTGGAGTTTATTGGATTAAAAGATGCGATATTTGCTACTAGAATTTTGTGGATTTATGGAGTAAAGAAATCATGCAATCTATTGGATTATTTACGTTTAGGCCTAAGAAAGATTTGAATATGAGATTTATCAAATAACTGGACTTCTTTTAATTGGGTGACGTTATGCTATGCTGGAATGGTGGATTTCAATAATAGTGAGTCTTGGATCCAGCGATTTGAAAGATAAATTTGTAGCTTTTAGTTGGCACTCCAGCACATGGTTGTGAACCAGCAGTTGGCATCAGTAGGGGTGCAAACGGGGCGGATACAGATGGATATCACTCATCCTGTATCCTTTTCCATATTTTTTTCTCGGATTTGGAATCGGACACGGACAGTGTCGGATACGAATGCGGATAGTCTCGGTCACGAATACGGAGCGAATACATGCCGAACCAAATACGGATTGTCTCAGTCACGAATACTTATTTGGATATTGCGCAAAAACATAAACCATATATATCGCACAAATAAAGATCAATCAACCATACTACATGTCTAAAATGCGACTAGATTAGTAGTTTAACAAATAAATTTAAATATATCACACGATAACATAGACTATTTAAGCAAGTAGTAGTAACTACTAACTAGCAAGTAGCAAGTACATGATAGGGGCTAGGTAAGCAAGTAGTAAATTTTGATATTTTGATCAGAATCTCTGGCCAAAAGAATTTTGATATTTTTTGGCACAAATATAAATGTGCAAAAGGATGATTAGTATGCTTGTTTTCTAAGGAATGTGCAAATGTACATAAGCCAAGGAATGCTACGATCTGGTAACTTCTTAGGGTTTGTTTTCTATAAAAAAAATTGATAATTGCTAATTTGTGTATGTGATCTCAAGTATAACTTGCTAATTTGTGCCTCTTATATATTCTCTAAAGCTGAGTGCAAAAACACAATCAAAGAAAGAACCATGCCATCATTTTTATCGTCTACCATTATTTAGATGTATAAGTATAACCAATGAACAATAATACAATAATACCCCTCGATTTAGTGCCTAGCTTCCTCCAGAAGTTCTAGGTTGATAAAAGTGAATTGATAATTGTTGCAGTACTATACGATGATGATATGGAGGAGAAATTTAATAACATTGCTTGCTCTGGAAGGAGATGGCAATGTCAACAAGCTTACTGTTTTAAAAGCACAACAAGTGGAATACTGGACAATTGCTTAATGATTGTTGACTCATTGGAAACCTTCAACGGCTTGTATAATTATAATTGAATTGCACAAGCCTTTAACCCTTTAGTTATCAAGATGGAATTATGGAATTATCCCGAAAAAGATTTCAAATGAGTAAAGAAGTGTATAATGTAAGATTTAGGATTGGAGAGAGAGAATTGTACTTTAACAATTTGCTCAGCTGCAGCCTCCGGAGAAAGACCTCATGAATAGTTAAAGCCACTTCTACAGTCAAGGCATCCCAAACACCATCGCTTGAAATAATAAGTCGCCCTCTAGTAGTAGATAGCTACACAGAATAGAAGACATACTAAGGTTTTCATAATCTGGATATCAAGTTAGCAGGAAGTGTCCTTGTTATCCTAAATGTTGTTATTTGTTAACATTGTGCACAAGCCACAATGAGCATGTCTGTATTAACTAGAAAGTAGTCCTTCCAGCACTGAGAGTAAAGTTATAGTCTGCTTTTAGACAAATGTTGCAACCTCCTTCAGAAGTTCCTTTTCAGTTTGATATATTGAAAGTAACCTGGACTTACACCAAAAGTCCAGTTGAGATTATTTCAAGTGGCCTTACATAAATATACAAGATTGTAAGTTGCCAGTATTAAACTTTTAGTATTATTTTGTCTGGAAGCAGATATGCTTGTGCTGATTACTACTTTTGAAATCAGAAAGGTCAAAGATTTGTAAATGAACCTTAAGATTGATCCAAGCATATGGCAATCCAATAGGTGTCTCAAATGCTGGTAGAAACCGACTGCCTAGATTTTCAGCAAGATGTAGTAATTGGTCCTGATATAGTCCATCTTTAAGCTGACTGATGTAGTCCTTTGCAAGAACATGAGCAGAAATAAGCCCCCCAAGAAGTCTTATATTACACTGTGTAAGACAAAAGAAGGCATAAAAAAGAAAAAGCGTGAGAAAAATGAGTGTTACTTAAAATCTTGAGGACAACATGTCATTGTTGTGTGGTAACTGTGACAAAAACCAAATTGCATTACCTCAAAAAGATTAATCCGAGCGTCAACATCAAATGTTAGGTTCTCTGAAAGCCAGAAAACTCCTCTCTCAAATTCTGTGAGGTTTCCTAGACAACAAGACTGCATGAGCCAAAACAGAGAGGCATTACCTATCGATCTTATGAATACAAGTGTTTTATGAAGAAACAATATGATCATTCATATTCTGATCAGCAAAAGATAGAACAAATCTCAAAGTACCAAGAAACACTACAAGTTCATAAAATGTACCTTGATAATGACTCAACTAGTGTCAATGATGATCCATTATAATCCTGTGGCATGTGTTCAAGCTACAAGAAGGAACAATAAGGTGATGCTATGCTGTGGTATCTTTAAGCTTTCGTTACATCGATTGAAAAACGTAAACTTGTCAATACATTAATACATTTAGTAAGAGGCTTCAATTCATCATGCTAAAAAATTATCAAGACAGAAAACATTAGATTGTACTACTCCATGAACAAATGAACCAAACTTTGTTCAAGAATTCTTAAGATAGCTGATGAACATACAGGAAGTGCATAAGCCATGTAGTTGTCATAAGCATGGTAAAACCTGATAAGAATGGAAATGCATCAGTACAAGAACACAAACATTTCGACACACCAACAAAACTAGAAATACAGGTAATAGGCCGAGTGTTCTAAATAGTGGTTGGTGGTTAGCGAGTGGCCACCCCACCTTTATGGGCCTATGTGTGTTAGCAGCCTTGATAGTGGGGGCAATACGCAGGTTAGTGGCCTTGATATAGTCATACAGAGCGGCTGGGCTATCGCATTATCTTGAATGGTTTATCGGGTGCATATGAGGCTCTTAAGGCCTTGATTTAGAACACTGAATAGGCCAGCATATCACAGACTCATAGTGCACATTATAATGTTGATGTTCTGGGGAGCAAAATATTTTTGTGAGAAGATCAAGGCAACCATAGTCTATCTTGGAAATGTAAAATTGAAATGGATGTAAAGCTTTCACGCAACTTTACAGAGCTTATGCAGTGGTTCATCGATAACATAGTTCAGGTCAGGAAAGGCCGCCTAATTCATTTCATAAAAAGGTAATCACAAAAGAAAGAACATGACAGCGACAAATATCCACGGTTACCCACTCCACAAACTTTCTCAGATTCTACAAAGTATTATCCACTTGGGCACAAACATTTTGCTGCGGTGTCTACCATAAAAAAACCCTCAATTCTCAATATAGCATCACTCCATAGCAGACTTGTGCCTTTGTTACAGACGTGAGCTTGAAATGTGGGCATTTGTCTCAAACATATTGAACAAAGCTTGCATATTTCCAACTCAAACTATGGAGACTTCTTATCTTAGTGTCTTCTTGTTCTCCGTATCACACAGACATCTCCGCGATATACCCACAAGGCCACAACAAAATTGAATCTTTCAACAGCTCGAACTAAGACCGACAGAAAGAAAGATTGTAAACGAAAAGAGAGAGGAGGCAAGGCTTGTGACAGTTGAGTACTCACATCTCCAGGACCTTGTTCCTCATGTACAGCCTCCTCGCGCGCCCGTACCCATCGCCGCTGATAGCGGCCGCGGCAGCGCCGCCAGCTAGAGCCGCGAGGAAAAGCGCAACGTGCCCCTCTCCTTCCACTGGTTCCCCTCCTTGTCGAACCAGTACAGCTTCGCCTTCCTACGCACCACAAACCAGCCCAAATCAGCGCCAGATCGAGCCGCGGGAACGGCGGGGCCCCGGCGGTGGGAAGGAAATTTGCCATTGAATCCCCTAGTGAGGAGTAAGGAGGGACCGCAGGAGGGGAGGGGAGGAGGCGGTGGCAGCGGTGAGGGTTAGGGGCGATTTGGGAGAAGTGGGCGGGAGATGTAAGCGCCTGGGCGGGACTGCCGACTGCGGGAGGAGGAGGACCGATGATTTAATTCGCTGCTCGCTGACTCGCGGTGACACTGTGTGCTAGTCCTGGATAATAATCGGTTAGTTGCCAGATAGTCCCGATTTTTTTTCCGGATAGTTTCGAATTCGCCGAATATGGTCTTCCCGAATTCGAATTCGCAACCGGCAAAAAATATCCGGATTCGAATCCGAATCCGCAAAAGCAAACCGGATATCCGAAATTGCGTTCCGAATTGTATCCGAAATTATTCGGTCGGTCGGTCGGTCGGGAACTATCCATTCCGTTTGCACCCCTGGGCATCAGTTTACCAAGTTGGACCTACCAATATAGCTATCAGAGATGCGCAACATCTTTACTTCGGGCTGTAGTAGAAGAAATATCTCTGAGTACCTGAAGAACAAACTCTAGTCAAACCATCACACTTGAGAAAGATCTGAATTACCCAGAACATCCAATCAAGATTCTTGACGTCATGGAGAAGCAAACCAGACGCTAGGTCATCCGCATTTGCAAAGTCCAGTGGAGCCACCACTCAGCAAAAGAAGCTACCTGGAAGCGCGAAGACCAGTTAAAGTTATACTACCCATCCCTGTTCTCAAAGCAGCTCGAATCTCGGTGTCGAGATTCCGTTTAAGGTGGGTAGGTTTGTAACACCCCCTTCTTCCACCCCTCTTCTCTCTTCCCCTGCCAGCGTTGACGCCGGCCGACAACCCCGTGTGCCGTCGCCTCCCCATCTACTCGTCCTCGCCTGGACCCACGCGCCAGTACATCGTCCTCGCCGCTCGCGCCGCTCCCGCGCCGTGCCTCGCCAGCGACCGCTCCTGCCACGCCGTCACCTCCCCCACCTACTCCACTACGCAGTGCGCGTCTCCTCACCCCGTCGCCCGTCGTGCACATCTCTTCCCGGCACCCCCGGCTTCGCCCCCGCCAATGCCCCACGCTCCCCTGGTCCCCTTGTCCCCCTCCCCCTCCGGCTATAAAGCCCCCCCTCCGGCATCTCCCTTGCTCTACCCCCATCCCCTTCTACCCCCAAGCAAGAAACCCGAGAGCAAGAAGATCAAGAAGCAAAGGAAGAAGAAGAGAGGCCGAAGACGAAGGACTTACCTCCGTCGTCGCCGTCGCCGCGCCACCGCCGTCGCTTCGGTGGCCCTCCTCGCCGTCTCCATCGCCACCGGTAGAGCCTCCCCGGCCCGCTTCCCCCCCACCGCCGGCGTTGTGAGCTCCCGCCGACGCCGCCCGTGGCCATCCCGTCGCCGCCGCCATACGCCCGAGCCCTCCTCCCGCGTGTCGCGCGCCGCGCCGTTCCTCTCCCCTTCGCGCCCGAGCGCCCCACTTCTTTAGGCGTGCCGCGCCCCACTGGGCCGTGCCCCTCGCCCGTGGAACGTCTCTGCTCCCGCGCGTCTGTGATTGGTCCCAAGCCTTGGGCTGGGCCGTTTCTTGCCCCATGGGCCGTCGGCCTTTTTCTTTTTGTTGGATTTTCTTTTCCTTTTTCTATTTTAATTCAAAAGTGAGGTTTTAAAAATTAGTATCTCCCCTATTTTAACTCCAAAAATTATAAAATAAATTTCTAAAAATTTGTTAATTCAAGACCTTGCTAATGGCAGGGGTTTTGATTTATTTGGAGTCCTTTTGTTATTCGTTGTGTACTTATCTGTTCTATTTGTTCTTTTTTTGGTACGATCGTTCGCGTAGAGTTCGAAGACACCGGGATCATTCACTTCGATCAAGTTCAAGATCATCAAGACCCTCTTACCTTTAATCCAGGCGAGTCAATACTTTGATCATATTGAGCCTACATTTTATACAAATTATATTCTTTTAAAATAGCAAATTGCATGCTCTAATTCTTTAATCAAATATATGTTAAAGTTTAAGGTAGTTAAACACCCATTTGATGATTAATTAGTTATTATGCCATCATTGACAACTTGAATCCCTTAATCTTTGTCACCCTAGTAACTATATGGTAATACTAGCTATAGATTATACTTAAGCGACATGCTAGACTTGCTTAAGTACCGGGACATTAAAATGTCCTAATCATCATCATTTCAAATATAAAATGATTTGGGCAGTCATTGCGGGTAAATGATTGAGATGGTTGAATTGTTGTATTTTACTTCTCAAAAACCCTAAACTGCTAATACCCCGTCTGGGCGGATGGTAAGATGGTGGGTGCGGATGGAGCACGAGAATGGCAGGAATGTGGTTGAACCGCCCAGACAACCCTAAGGACTTAATCTTGTCACGACCTCTTGTGTATAACAAGTACAACCACAAGTCTGCAACAAACTGCGACTTGGCTTAGTAAATTTATCAAACCTGGAATGCACCTCACTGGCAGTATGGGCACGTGCAAGCCTGCGGTAAATACGGCTTGAAAGGGACACCGAGGCAAGGGTGAAGTCACCTGCCGCTATGGGTAGTCCAATCCAACTACACCAACAGCGGGGGTGAACATCCCGCACGAACGTATGGGCACAACTCCATATAGGTGAGATGTCTGGAAGGGCGGGATATTTAGAAAGGTCATTGTGACAACCTCTCGACTACACGACTACGGAATCGTGTAGGGTAACAAGTTAATTGTCTCTTGTGGGTAAAGTGTACAATCTCTGCAGAGTTAAAAAAATGTTTAAACAGCCGGGCCTACGGTCAAAGGCGGACATGAGAACTTAACTTGAGTTAGTTCTATTTCAAAAACCTTTGTGGGTTAAACCCTAGCCCTAATTCCTAATTCTGGCCTACGGTCAAAGGCGGACATGAGAACTTAAAATGAAAATCACTGCTTAAACCCTAGCCCTAATTCCTAATTCTGGCTTATCCTAGGGGGGACACATGGCAACGTGTGGATGCTACCGCACGGCGTCCGTGCGAAAGTGTCACCACACGGCGGCCGTGCGGAAGTCTCACCGCACAGCGGCCGTGCGGCAATGCCACCGCACGGCGGCTGTGCGGAAGCGGTGCGTGGCGGGCAGGGGTGGCTGTCGTACGGCGGTCGTGCGGCCATGGTGCTATTTTTACATATAAATTTTTGCTCCAGCTATTTTTATAAATACGAAACGAAATCATGCTAATACAGGGGAAAAAACTCGCATAGAACACGAAGGAGAAAGGCCTTCCCGTAATAATTCATTTGTACGCAGTCCTCCTGTTGCAAACTGTGATGCCACCTGGGTCATCAGGCCCACTACACACCAAGAATCGCGGTGGTGGCCCTGGGATTCAATCCTGATCTACTCTCCTCCTGAGGGAGGGCTCACGTCGCCAGCATTTCTCACACCCATCACGTGAAATCACGTCGCCAGAAATTAACACCACGCTGGTTGTTGCCGATCCGATCAAGGATCGAATGCTGCCACGGCCCACGGATCGGAGAGGCGGCACCTGCATGCACACGACCACACATGCTCATGCTCCCGCCTCCAACGGTCGGCTCTTCCCGGTGTTCAGAAAACGGCAACGGTCGACTTGTGTTGCAGGACGGCTAAAAAGGAATCTAGGAGTCTGCATCTGCATCTGCATCTCGTAGCCGTTGGGTGAGCAAGGTCGGGTTCTATTCGAACGCCACCTAATTTTAATTTGAATCGCGGTACCGTGTCACCATGCAGATACAGTGTGGCGTATTTTCTGAAACCGGGGCCCACAGTGCCAGTGGCGGGTAAAAAAGTGTAAAGGCAGCGGCCAACGAAACAACTTTTCGGTACGGTGCACTGCTGTTACAGATCCACACGCCAGCCGCGACCTCTGGAAAGTGGAAATTGACCGCCACCTCATGCGAACGAAGGGCGAGAATTGCCTGATGCAGCTGGTGATGCTGAAGCAAAACTCAGCAACATTTTTTGTGTACAAGAAGAAAAAAAACACTTTTTTGGAAGACTTGCTCGCAAGTGACGGCTTCGAGTGCGGTTCTTGATTTAGGGCAGTGATTTCGGATGCAATTCATTACCAAGTGGAGTAGCAGTAACTAGCAGTAGTAGAGTATAGCTGATGTGTCTCCAATTCTACTACTACATCACTGACCATTTTTGAAGACGAGATGATGAGATAATCAGAGCCAGGCCCCGCCTTCCTCTAACGGACATCGTCCCCACCAAGCTGGAAACGGAACAAACACCTCCGTGGAATCGTTTGACGCATCACCACCAAAAAGCGGCATGCAGGAACATGCTTTGACGCATCAATCTCCACGTCTCGCCCCCGTGCGCGCGCGATCCCCGAGGCAATCAGCAAGAGAAGGATTTGAAATCTCCCGGCTCGCACCAGCCATGCCCATGCACACAGTACACGGTACTAACACAAAGCACAACACAGGCTAACACATAATTGATGCTCTAATCACTTGCCCCCAAGCGCTGCATAAATACCACCTCCTCACGCTCCAACCCAATCTTTTCCTTTCGTCCTTCCCACAATCCCACCCGCCTCGGCTCACGGATCCTTCCTCCACCACCCGAAGACGCCATGGGCCTCTGCTTCAGCAAGAAGCAGCAAGAGAAGCCTCCGGGTCCACCGCCCAGTGCGAGTGAGACCAGCACCAAGACCAAGAAATCCAGCAAGATCGCAGTTGTGGTCGCCGACGAGAAGGCCAAGAGGACGCCGCAGTCCAAGAGGGCGGCCAAGGCCAAGGCGGAGGAGCCCGCGGGGGCCGACAAGAAGGCGGTGTTTGTTGTGAAGACTAAGGCCGCAGCGGGCGGAGAGGAGAAGAAGGAAGAGGCGAGGCCGGTGCGGACGTCGAGCTGCACCAAGGAGGAGGTGGACGCGATCTTGATCCAGTGCGGGCGGCTCAGCCGGAGCTCGTCCGGGAGGGCGGCGCCCAGCGAGACGGGAGGCGGGGGCCACCGGAGGCACTCTGGGTCCAAGAGTAGCTATGATTTTGATCAGGAGAGGAGGGCCGGTGGTGGCGCGGGTGAGGAGGGCGATTGGGATAGGCAGGGGGTGCCGGTGTCAAGGCCTTCGCCGCACCGGAGCTCGCCGCAGCGGAAGCGGTCGGGGAGCCGGGAGAGGAGCGGCGGCGGGAGCCGGAGGGCGAGCCGATCGCCGGGGCGTCGTGCGGAGGGCGTGTCCTCAGCGAGCTCCGGCGGCGGTGGAGAGCGGGCGAGACAGCAGCCCGGGAAGATGGTCTCCGTGCCGGCGAGGGAGAAGGGGCGCGCGCCGTCCCCCGCGGCCGCGTCCGGGAAGAGGTGCGCATCTCCGAGATCGAGCTCGCCTGCGAGGGTGGCGGTGGCGGCCACGGGGAATGAGGATGCTCGAGGCGGGCAGACGACGGCGGGACAGACGCCATCGCTGAGCAGGAGCTCGTCCCGGAAGGCCGAGCAGTCGCCGTACCGCCGCAGTCCCATGGCCGAGATCGACGAGAATTCCCTCCGCAACAACAACAGCAGCAACAATGCCAAGCCCCAGAAGGTAAGGGATCAAACTAAGTTTGATTTTTGGAACTGTCTAGAAAACTTGCGACTGTTTTCTTCAATTGAAAATAGTCACATTTTTAACCGTAGGATGAGATCAGATATCACTCATCATAAAAACATGTTTTTAAAAAGAAACTCAACACAGATCTCAACGCATATCAAATGGTTCAAAATGTGACTGTTTTCAACTAAAGAAAACAGTCGCAAGTTTTCTAGCAAAACTCTTGATTTTTTACGCCTGTTCTTGCAATTCCACATCTTACCATCCGATAAGCCGCTCAAACTCTTTCAAATAACTCCAGAAATTGACGGAGAATGCCGTCGTCACCACGTCCCAGAAGTCCACGGAGCGTGCAAAGGAACAGGCGGCGGCAAGCTGTCGTTCTGGGAAGGAGAAGCCGGATATCGTAGAGGATACCACCGCTGCGGCGTCAGAGACGAGGACACACTCGTCGAAGACGACCGCGACACGCACGGTGAGCGTCGCGGTCGAGAGCCTCAACCCGAGGTCAGACTGCCGGTCGCGCCGGGCGTCGCGCGACTTCGACCAAAACCCCAACTCGTACGCCACCCAGCTCCTCGAGGACATCCAGAACTACCACCAGCAGAACACCTCCGCTGCTGCCACCGCCGCAACGCTGCCATCCTTCTCGCTCCCGGCCGGCGTCTCCAAGGCGTGCTCCATGCTCGAGGCCGTGGCCGACCTCAACTCAACGTCGTCGGAATACCGCTCCAACGACAAGGGCTCGGTCAACGCGTCGCTCGGCAGGGACGACCTCGCCGACCCGAGCATGCACAAGCACGTGCCCGTGCGGGACATCCGTGGGAAGACCGAGCCGCAGGAGTCCGCCGGGAGCAACAGCGTCTCCGGGCACCCGTGGACACCGTCGTGGGAGCCCAACTCGGTGGAATCCACGGACCGGACGTGGAGCGCGTCGAGGTCCAACAACGGAGACGAGGTCGTCGAGCAAGGAAGCCACGGAGCTCGCAGCCCGCTGAACAACCGGCCCCGGCAGAGCAAGCAGAGGCCGGCGCAGCCGGAGCCCAGCGGCTGGTCGCGAGGTGCCGGCTCTGGCAGTAACAACGTTCACCGTGGACGCAGCGCTTATCGTGGCAGTGGCAGCGTAGCGAGCGCCCGATCGGGTGTTCGTGCCGTCTCGGCGAGCTCGTAGTGAAGGGAAATTAGGCGGTGTTGCTGCGACGTTGCAGCGTTGGTTATGTGTTTATGGGAGTTGTAGGTGGTGTTAATTTGCGTTGCTAGTGGCAAGATGAATTGCTGCTTTCAGTGACAGATGTGGTTTTGTGTTCGTTGTTTGGTGATACATTGTTCAGATGTAGCCATCGGTTTGACATTGGCAATGTATACTGTGTTCTCTGCGGTTAGTGTTGGATCATTGCTCGGCTAAAAACTTGAATCTTTTGTTCAGAATTAGATTTATTTTTAAAAATAATATTAATTTAAAAGATAATTACAAAAATAATTAGTCAAAAAAAAAAACTTTAATGGCGGCAGGCACCTGTTGTCATTCCAATTAGCGACAGGAACCTGTCGTCAATTGGAACAGTGCGGAGAGGTTCATGTCGCCTGTTGAACTGACGACATGTTCCTATATTTATTTTTTAAAATTTATGTCTAGAGAATTCTGCCTAAAGATTAAGTGTATTTTATGAAAAATTTTGGTAATACCTTAAAGTGTTCATGTAGATCGGAATCTGAAATTGGAGAAGATAACGAAATGTGAAGTAGGGAATACGAGTTTGGTGGCGCAATAACACTAATAGCCCCGTTCGGAGCGAAATGATAAAAAATATATGGGTTTCAGGTTACCATGCGCGTTGTTGTCCCGATTGTATTGTTTGTGGAACCGACTCCTTCGCGAAAAGATTATGTAATAAGAAATAGTCGAAATATCTGGAAAAAAAGATTTAAGTTTGAAAGACTTCATGATTTAATTGTAAAATACATAGCGCGCTCGGTTTGGTTACATACATTAGAAACGACAACATGCACGAATAAACAAACCGAAATACATCTATGATACTTGTGAGCCTTTTTCGAAAAAAAAGGTTGGTTCGAATAAAATCGATCAGTCATGGCGGCCCATCGGTCCCTTTCCCTTGTCTCTGGACTGTCCACGGCGTTGGCCAATCTCGAAGTCAGTCATGTTCTGCGAGACGGACTGAACGATTGAATGGTGTTATGATAGTACAACGTAGGGCCAAGTTAATATTTAGGATGCAAACTGAACATGACTTACCTCTTCGATCCAGACTACGCCTGGGTGATGGGGAGCGCTAGGGACGTGCGCGGTCTCGTGGTATGAGCCTTCCTTACATGCGCGCGCTCGGCGATCGTGCTCGATTTCTGTTCTCATAGCATCTCCCTCCTCCACCACCAGTCCACCACCCTGCTCTTCTAGGCTCCTCCGGTGCCTTTTTAATCGGGTCGAGTACGTAGAGTTTTCAACGTTTGAAGGTCTCGCATCGCATCACATAGTTCAGCATGTACTTCTACTCGATGAAGGCTCTATCGTATATGTTCGGGCCGTCGATCCATTGAAAGAAGTTGCATCGTATCTCCGACTATCATTATGCGCGGATGTAATTAGGGATTTGTGGAATGAAACATAAGATATGAAAAATCTACGTGTGTGGAAGATTCGCTTACGAGGTGATGACCGCACGAGTAGTACGCCCGGGCGACCGTCGTCGGGTGTGTGGACTAGTTGATCTTAGCCAGTTCTTCGCACACACATTGCGGCATGGGAACTCTGATGGTATCGCCGCATCCTTCGTAGAACAATCTGGGTAGGGTTTAGCCCTCTCGGCAAGCCACTTGTGGTTCCGCAAGATCTTTGTGTAGAAGTTCGCCGATGAGTCCGACATCTCCTTCCTCACAGTTGTGTTAACCGAGTTTTGATGAAGTGTTGGGTGTAGTGGTGTAGGGTTATCCTGCACCCTCTTCTCCTTCAGTTCTCTTCTCCCTCCTTTTATAATGGGTTATTTCGGTCTGAAAAAGTGGTCGTGGCATCGCAATGTGTTGTCAACTCGGTCTGCAAAAGTTGCAGCATGTGGCGTGACAGGGTGATGTCTTTTTGGCCTAAAAGGGGGCGTGGCGGATTGTGGTATTTTTGGTCTAAATTTGTGGTTTGGCATAGTGTGGTCTTGTCGGTTTGATAAGGTAGCGTCGTAATATGTTGTCAACTCGGTCTGCAAAAGTTGTTGCGTGTGGCGTGACAGTGTGCGGTCTTTTCGACCTGAAAAGGGGGCTTGGCGGGGTGTGATCTTATCGACCTGAAAAGGTGATTTGGCATAGTATGATCTTGTCAGTCTGATAAGGTAGCGTCGTAGTGTGTTGTCAACTCAATCTACAAAAGTGGTAGCGTGTGGCGTGACCCAGTGCGGTCCTTAAAGTCCAAAATGGAGAACAAATAGTATCTACGAACTGTGCCAGGGTACTCCCAGCACGGTGGCACAAGGACACCCACTCACCATGTTCGAGTGAGGAGCCACGGGGCGTGACGCGCCGTGGCTCACCCCCTGTCCCCGCACAGGTGGGTCCACCACCTCCCTCGGCCTACGTCAAGACGTTAGCTCGATGCCTCGTCTCGTCTTCTCGATGAACTGGTCCATGACCCCTATGATCTCCTGCACCGTCATGCTGAAGAGCTCCTCGAGCGTCATATGACGCGCGGAGGTTGTCAACACGTGTATCTTCCAATATAGATCGATCTACACACGTAATTATTAAGTTAGGAGCTGAAAACTTGTGAAGCAAATAATATATACGGGTCGTTCAATACATACCACACGATGAAATGCAGAGTCCGGCTGGGTGGGGTACGTGTCGGATGTTGCGACCTCATGTCGTGGTGGGTCGTCCACGACCTTGACACAGCGAACCCTCGTCAAACTGGAGTACCACTCGATGTACTCGTCGTACATCCCGGAGTCGTAGGGAGCATCCTCCTGGACGATGTCCTCCAAGGCGAGGACCCACCCCTCAACCAAAGGGAACATTCTGTCCGTCCAGGAAGTAGTAATAGGGACTCCCTTCCTAGTGTACTCGTGGAAGGTAAAACGATTGTTTCGTATGTATGTAAGGCAAATGGTACGACAGAAGTAAAACGTGAACTTATCCATAGATGTTCAGTGCAACCCACTGGCCCCAGGGGGCTAGGACCTCCTATCGCAGAACAAACTGCGCACATCACCCGGTGCACGTGGTACTCCTCCACGAAGACGTCGTGAACCAAGCACCTCCACGTGTATCAGTACGAGTGGTCTCGCGTGCAAAGGATCAAGATGCCTCGGGGTGAGTGCGCGTACGCCCTGTCGGGATGTACAACGTCCAAATGATGTAGTCATTCGTCAACTGATCGAACATCACAACGTAGTCCGGGTAGGATGCGTGCGTAGTGATCGGAGTGAAGGTGACTTGTCCAATGAAACCACGTAAACTTAGCACAAGAAATTGAATTACATTACGAAAATAATAAATGTTCCGAAAACTTACCTGTCGGTGACACCACACCATACCCATGGTCGGCCGATCCACATCGTCGTTCTCGGCGTACATGGCGACTACGTACGCGCCCAGGTCCAGCTGTGGTCGTCGGATCTAGAAACGCTCGAAGGACCACAGCTGAAGAGGCAGCAGGCATCCGAAGAGGACGGAGCTATTCCGAACCCGGTGGCACACGTCGCACAGTCCACGGTACGTCGCGCATACCACCGCCCGGCCCCAGGCATAGTGTTGGATGTCCTCCACCTCCCAATCCGTTAGCTGGCGTTCGTACCAAATGTAATACTTGTTGACGCTGTCGCCGTGGGACCCTAGGAACATCACCCACCCGAACAGCCACAACAAATAGACCTCGAAGTGTCTCCTCACGGTGTCCTCTGCCATACGCTCTAATTACAAGAAGACAAATACATATCAGCAAGTTGCACAAACCAGTTGAAGAGGAAGGGTAAGAGTTACGAAAACTTACGTAGAACTGACAGATCCACTACAACGTCGGCTCGTGGGTGCTGCTGAACTCTCTATAGCCACTGTTGGGCTGCAGTACCCCTTGGAACCTCATGAGGAACTCCGTGCGCCACGTGGCTGGGATGTCGTGCGCCGCTAGGGGGAAGCCTGTGCAGGGCAACCCAGTCAGAAAGGTCACGTCCTAAAGCGTTGGTGCCATCTCCTCGCACGGGAGATAAAACGTGTGTGTCTCTGGCCTCCACCGGTCAACCAGCGCCGTCAAGAGGCACCGGTCATGTGAAAAGTGTCTGGGCGTACGACCACCACCCATGCGGTCCTGGTCGTCGTCCCATGTTGCCTCGACCACCCTCGCTAGTGGAATGAGGCTTGCCTCCCTCAAACTACATCGAAAAGACTAAGAACAAACGATAGTCTACCCAAAATGGTCAAGCTGCAATTGAGTACACGAATGTTGCAACTGCACGTACCTTGGAACCCAACGCGGGTCCAACCTCCATGCCCTCATGGGCGTGCACAGCCGTAGTGCGCCAAGCTCAATCGTCGCCTCACCCTCCTAAGGGAGGATGGTACTGAGCTAGCTACGATGATACGCGTCAATGACCGGGTCAAGCAACTCGTACGACCACTGCGTAGCGTATCCTGGGTCTGCTATACCTAAAAATTCAGTGCATACATTGTAAAAACTACGAAACATATACAAAAAGTAATAGGAAGCGGCATTCCTAATTAATTCAATTTTCATAGGTAACTTGCTATGTTCGTTGTTTATAAAGTGTCTCTAGTATTTACAAAATATTTACCATGTACAAATGAAAAACAAAATAAGTTCACAGTATTTAATTCACATCTACATACCATGTGTACGATCTCTGGATTTCTTAGAGAATTTTTTTGAGGTGTCTTGCTATTTTCCTAGTTTAAAAAGTTCTTCCAACATTAACAGAATATTTAACGTGCATAAATGGAAAACAAAATTAAGTTAGGATTATTTTGATTAAGCTCTACATACCCTATTTAGATACTCTGCAATTTATATATTTTTATAGGTATCTTGCTACTTTCCTTGTTTGGAAAGTGTATGAAGGATTTACAAAATATTTATTGTGTACAAATAGAAACAAAAAAAGTTCTCAATGTTTTAATTCAGCTCTACATACCCTATGTACCTACTCTGGATTTCTTAAAGAATTTTTAGAAGTGTCTTGCACTTTTTCTAGTTCAAAAAGTATTTTCGGCATTAACATAATATTTACCATGTACAAATGGAAACCAAAATTAAATTAGGATTACATACCATATTTAGCTACTCTGTAATTTTTACAGATTCTTAATAGATATCTTGTTATTTTTAGAGGTGTCCTCCTAATTTCCCGGTTTAACAAGTATTTTCAGCATTAATAAAACTATCTTATGACCTACTGTACACAGCTAAAACATATTGTACACAACTAAAATGACGTACTACATCAAACAACAATACAACTAAAATTATCTAACACACTGAATTCTATGTCACTATTTTTATTTGCTAACCTACAATATTTCGAATTTTTGTACAAAGTTGCAAAAATATTTACCTATAAAATGGGCGACCAGATCTGCTGCTTTGTCTGCTCCGCTATGAACCGGTATGGTTTCGCTAGGTCTCTTCTACCCTCTCCTCTGCTCTTTTCTTCTTTTTCTGGAATTAAAATGACTTCCCCCCATTTTTTTGGAGGGGGGGGGGTTATATAGCCACTCCCTGTCGCCAGTTGAAGTGGCGACAGGAACATACAACTGGCGACAGGCAGTTGGACCGACAACAGACAGTAAATAGATGTATATCGCCATTTGAAATGGTGTCAGGAGCCTGTCGCTATTCCAATTGGCGACAAACACCTATATGTGTAAAAAAATCGACTAGTTATGTTTGTAACTATCTTTTAAATTAGTATCATTTTTTTAAAAAATCTTCAGATGTAGCCTGTTGATTTGATCAGTCCTAGGCAATTTTTAATTAATCCAAAGGCTCTGACTCAAGGATAGAAGAAGAGAGCATCTCACAAGTCTCTCATGCTTCACATTTTCCTTCAATTCAATTGGCATATATGCAGGGGCGAATCCAGCAGGGGGCTCCAACAGGCTTCAGCCTACCCTCAGCTGGCGCTGGAACCCCCCCCCCCAGCAAACTCCGACCAAACTCCGGCCATGGCCGACTGACTGAGCGCCCCAATTCATTTTCGAGTAGGAAGAAGAAAAAGGATTGGGGCATTGGGCTGATCCACTGATGGGCCTTTGCCGAAGCGGCGAAGCCCACAGACCCAACTCCATCAAGCCCTTCCTAGTTCCCACATCCCCACCTGTGCAAATCATTTCCCATTCCAAAATTTCCCAATTCCAAAATCACAAAACTCCAATCGGGAGGAAAGCACACAGTCACCGAGGGCGGAGCTACGGAGGGCCGAGGGAGCTGGGGCGGCGGTGCTCCGCTGGTAGCTAGATCCAGAGGAGGCGGGGTCGTGTGCCGGAGGAGGTGGGGGAGACCTCGGGAGCCGGGCGATCCACGACGCCGCTTGTAGCCGGATCTGGATGAGGCGGGGGCCAGGCGCCGGAGGAGGCGGGGGAGGCCTCAGGAGCTGCGGCGGTCCGCGACGCCGCTAGGCACTTGGCGCTTGTAGCCGGAGCTCGGAGTCGGAGGAGCCGAGGAGGCCGAGGAGGCGAGGAGGGAGGGAGGCCAAGGCAGGGAGTGGGAACCCGGAGCCAAGTGGGGCCTGGGGGAGCAGGTCAGCCGGAGGCGGCGACGAGGGAGCCGGAGGCGGTGGGCCTCTGGAGCCTGGAGGGGAGCTCGTGCGAGGAGGGGGATTAGGGAATGGGGAAGTAAGCCAGTGGGCAGTGCGGCAGTGCCGGGTGGGGTGGGGTTGTGGCTGTCAATTGAAGATTGAGGATTGAGGATTGAAGACTGGGGATCAAGATAGTCAGAGTCGAAATCCTAAGTTGGATCGATTTGCCTCCGGTAGGATCGAATCGTAGAATCAGCGATTCTACGGAATTGTAAAAATACATATATTTAACATCTATACTATAAGTTTGTATGATTCTTATATGGTTTACCACTTACTTATAGCCAAAAAAGGGACAAAGCACTTTTTATCGCACAACAGAAAAGCATAATGGTACTGACATGATTGGTGATATAGTTCTGAACTACAGGAGAATAGCCAATGACCATGACTAGTTTACTACAATTACATGACAAATGTTCACAACTTTTGTAAATCAATATCTAATTGCAACACTTGCATGTTCCTTAAAAGCAGCTAGACATAATCTAGAAATAAAAATAACTTATCATTATCAAGCTCAAGATTGCTTATGTCATAATATAGATATTTGCACTAGCATTACCACACTGATAATTATAGTTTCATTCTTAGAAATTAATATCAGCAAATTTTGCTCTAAAACAAAATATTAGCAAACCCTTGCCTCTAAAAAAAATTGCAAAAAAAATTTGTATTTTTTTTTTGCCCAAACGACTCTACCACGATTCTACTCTGCGATTCTACTCTTTGGATCGCGACTCCACCACGATTCTACCTAATTCCGATTCACGGTGCGATTTGGATCGACAAGCTATTGTGGGTTCGTAGAATCGTAAGACTCTAATAGTAGGATCACGATTCTAACTACCTTGCTGAGGATTGAAGACTGAAGTATCTAATTCTCTATCCTCCGACTACAGTAACAGTGGTAACTTCGTATACTATAATTCATAACTTATTCATCAATATAGTGTGGTATTGTATTATTGTGATATATAGTTAATTAGCAATTTATTTAGGTTTGCAAATTGCAATAATGGAGAAACGAACTCTACATAATTATTTCGCAAGCAATTCTAGTAGTACTCCCCCAACATTAGGAGAAGTGAGGAATTTCATGAATGTGATGATATTTCAAAACTTGCTCAATTGATGGTTGAAACAAAAAAAAGATAGAACATTTCTATTGGTATATCGCCTCATCAAGCTGATATTGATCCTTCGAGTGGCAACTGCATCTATTAAGAGAATATTTTCGGTAATAAATATTATTAAAACAGATTTGCGCAACAAGGTATCAGACGAGTGGCTGAATGATTTGATGGTGTGCTACACCGTGCGAGACATATTTAGATCCATTGATGATGATAAAATCATAAGATCCTTCCAAGGCATGAAAAATTGCAGAATGAATTTGCCTTGTGAAAGTCGTGATTCAAGCTAGCGTTTTAGTGGTATGGTTATTTTATTTTGAATATTCATGATTATTTAAGTATAATTTGTTATTGTCTCACTAATTTTTCTAATTTTAATGTACAGGTTGTTACCTACTGGAACCATATTTACATGTTTCGGGTGGTGCACTTTCCATTAGCGAGGTACTTTCATTGTATTTCTCTTTCTTTCTTTTTTTTTTTTTGCTTTTATTCATGTATGAAGCTATGAATTTGGTTGGACAAGAATACAAGACTATGTTTATTACAAATTAGTTTCGTCATTCGAGGCTTTGAGCGATTGAGCCTACTCTCGTTTTTCATCTTGGATTCGCTACTGCATATATGTATCCGAACAAAATAAGTAGAATTTCACTGTTCCTTGTCATTCTAGCAGAACCATTTTGGTATTCAGAACCCGTTGTTACAAATTCTCTGTGCCACACCGCACACCCCCATTTCATACTCCCTACTGAATACCGATCAACTGTTTCATCTACATGTACAGCCAACACGTCTCTCCAGCTTCTTCAGTTTGGTAGAAAAGCATTCTCATTTGTCTCTGAAGTTCTTCTTAAGTCTCAACAAGAGTTCGCAAGATGGAAGGGAAGAGGTTGGGCTTAATATTATTCCAACATACAAAATTACTATAATACATATCAAATTCACCACTGATAGAAGAGAAATGCTATGGTTTGCATAAGAATTGCACTTTATCTGGCAAGAGCTGGATATTCCATCTTTCAAGTTTAAGGAAACGTGATCAGGTATATTAATATTTTTAGTTTGTATATGTCAACTGATTTGAGAGCATACCAGCTTTCGTAGCTCAGTTGGTTAGAGCACCCGTTTAGTAAGCGGGAGGTCTTGAGTTCGACTCTCAACGAAAGCAGCTGTTAAAGTTGTTTTGTTTTAAATTCTGCTCATACAAGATACAACCATATACAGGCAGGTGCGCGCCGGTCGAATTTTTCTCCATATTATAGTTACACTGGCTCCAAATCGTTGTCTCGTTCATATTCCATTTTCTAGCCAACCAACCAACTGAACTCTGAAATGTCCGAATTTTTCTGGCCAGGCTGCGTTTTTTTTTCTAGTTTATGTTCATGACGAAAAATAGAAAAATGCAGATATACGCGGAACGAACAAGCAGGCCATGCACCTCCATACGAACGCATGGCCCTGATGCTAACTGCTAAACGAGACGAAGTTAGCAGGGAATTGGCTAGCGGCCGGGAAGCGGGGGAGGCGGGACCGCGCCATGGGGCACCTCAAGCCGCATATCACCTTGCTCCGCTTGCACGTTCGCGGCGGGGATGCATTGCACGAAT
Organism: Ampelocalamus luodianensis; assembly: GCA_036346255.1. NCBI lineage: Eukaryota > Viridiplantae > Streptophyta > Magnoliopsida > Poales > Poaceae > Ampelocalamus > Ampelocalamus luodianensis. The sequence continues at coordinate 17,560,344 of CM070620.1, forward strand.
TTTTTTAAAAAATAATATATTTTTTAAAATAAATTATAAAACTAGGTTATCATCTCAAAAAATTGCAAAAATAGGTTCATGTCGTCAGTTCATCTGGCGACAGGTTCCTATTGTCAGTTGAACTGCCGACAGAAACCCTGTACAGCGGGGCAGGTTCTTGTCGCCAGTTCAACTGGTGACAGGAATCTATAAATTTTTAAATATAGCAAATAAACTCAAAAAATTACAAAAATTATTGTGGAGCATCCTGATAGAGTATTCTTACTTGTGTAATTTTTTTTATAATTTTATCCATTATGAATTTATCTCTAAAATTTATTTAAGTATACTATTTGTAGAATTTTTAAATATACCAGATGAGGTCCAACAATTATGAATTTGTTTGTGAACGCTCCTTACATAGTCTAATTGTTTCTGTAATTTTTTCAGAATTTTATATGCTCTGAAATTGTCTCTAAAAATAAGGGTATACAATCAAGTATACTGTATCGGAAACCTAAATTAAGAATTTTAGAGACAATTTCAAAGTATATAAAATTATGAAAAAATTCCAGAAACAATTACACTATGTAAGGAGAGTTCGCAAAAAAATTATAATTTTTGGACCTAATCTGTTATATTTAAAAATTCTATAAATAGTATACTTAAATGAATTTTAGAGACAAATTCATAATAGATAAAATTATTAAAAAATTACAAAAGAAATAACAATCTATAAGGATGCTCCACAAAAAGTTTTGTAAGTTTTTTAGTTTATTTGCTATATTTAAAATTCATAGATTCCTGTCGCCAGTTCAACTGGCGACAGAACCTATTTTTGCAATTTTTGGAAGCGATGACCTAATTTTGTAAATATTTTTTAAAAATATATTATTTCAAAAAAAAAAAATCCGCATCGCACCGCGCCTTTCTTGAGCGCCCCCGTCCTTGTCTGCCCTTCATGAGCAGCTCCGTCTCGTTGGCCGCCGCGCGCCAGCCTTCCACAGTTCCACGTCCCGCAGGTGCGTCCGCAGCTCACGGCCGAGGACGGTCGGAATGGTGCCGCCGTTGCGGGCGGCAACAAGCGAGCAAAAAGCACCGTGACGAAGCAAGCTTAAGCTGTCTTCATGGCGATTAGTCTATATTATGTTATCCCAATAAGCTTAAAATTATGCCTGTACAGATCTTGTGTGGGTATGCTGCATGAGGAGCTTCAAGAAAAAGGGACTAATTTGCAGGGAACATCAGTTGCATTTGAAAGAACATTTGGTTGGGTATGCTGCATGAGGAACTTCAAGATAAAGGGACTAATTTGCAGGGAACATCAGTTGCATTTGAATGAACCTGGGTGCCGTGAAGAATGAACGGCAGAAGAAACGAGGTGTACGCCTTAATCTTGAGAGCTTTCGCGGTTAATGCGGAACTCTTGTTCGAGGGAAAGAAAAGATAAATCAGCCATGTTGCATAGTAAGGTTGTGTTTGGTACATGATGTAGATGAATGGAATGATTCCATCCAGGTTTTGGGTGAATATAGGACCATTCAGGTTGTTTGTTTGGTTAGGTGGATAAGATGGTACGAGTTGGTGTTTGATTGGTGGGATGGGGTGAATGGGATGATCCGAGTTTGTGTTTGGTTAGAGTGATGGTACAAACACAGTATTGGTAAAATCTCAGACAACGAAGTTCTTGTTTCATGTTTAACATCAAGAGAAAGAAGAGCAAACCAAAGGAGGAAGCTGCCAAGCATTCTTAAAGGTGGTCTATTCCTAAATCCATTTCGCTTCAGAATACGTCTAAAGAGCTTGGATCATCTGTGCTGAAGTGTTTGCCTACGCTTAATGATGTAAAACTTTAATCTGTCTTCCGTATCAATAAAAGGCAGTCAGTGGCTAGTTTCTTTTGGATTTCTCTGTGACTTCTGTTTTTATGGATACCCATCTCCTGCATCTGTTGTTCAACCGGCACAAGACCAGTTGTAAGATTCTCTTACCACCACTGTGGAGCCGTTGCAGACGTCACCGGTCTAGACAAGTCCCGAGTAAAATCAGAAGACTACGGCGGAGAGAGAGGAGAAAAGATGACACGGAAGAGGGAAGGAAAGGGGGTACCTTGTGGGACTCGAAGTTGGCGGCGGAGACAGAAGGGGTGGTACCTCGTGGATCTGCAGGTGCCAGCAGCGCGGAGAGTACAGGCAGCGCCAAGGATGTGTGCAAGAGGATAGTGGGCGGTGGCGTCCCTCCGGGAGAGCAAGCGACACGCGAAGGGGAGCCGTGCGTAGGGCGAGTGAGCGCACGCTGCGTTGCGGAGGACAAGATGGCGAACCGAGTGGTTCACTCGTTTTCGTCGAATGCTACGGTTCGGCATCTGAGGCAAATATTCGCTCGCGTCGAAAGCCTTCGTCTTGGATGGATCGGTCCAATCCACCCAACCAAACACGCGTTCGTCACAAAATCCCGAACCATTCCATATAAGATCACTCGGGTCTCTCGTCCAAACACTACCTAAGACTGAGGGTGTAGTTGCTTGAACTTGAACATCCTTGCTCATGGAACTGCTATCTGTTAGCGGCATTCGGGAAGGCGGGGTATGATGAAAATAAGTTATTTTAAATAACCATCATTTAGAGGATCAGGAACATCCGGGGTTAATCGTATCTGTCAGAGAGGTAAAGCTACCCTGTATCAGAATTCCCTCTGTTTTCCTCCAATGTCTTACACATCTTCCCGAGGCTTAAAAACTCTGATGCATTATGTTATGAATATGCGCACTTGTGTTATTATTATAATTTTTAAAACAATAATTAAATCAATAGCAGCATATATACTAGTATATTTAGGACTATGAACAGTAGCATGATCATCAACTCAAATATATCTATCTTATATATATGTAGGTATCAATATCATCACATGATAAATATCTAGGAAGTAAGGCCCAGCTATATCAAATAATATCACCGCGACTTACAGAGAATCGCTCCGTTGAAGAACGTGGTAGAGTCTGATTCGAAGAAGACGAAGCGAAGCGGATGACGAAGAAAGTCGTGAGTAGTCGCGCGAACACTCCTAAAAACCTGATTTGCCCACAACCCGTGCAGGATCGCGAGGGACACCGGCTTCAGAGACACTGCTCTCCCTACGTCGGTGTACGTCAAGAAAGGGATGGAGTAACTGAGTAGCGCAGCACCAAGGAACCAAGCGAAACCAGAATTCTTTGTTCTCTGTTATGGTGCTTCAGTTCAGAGAGGAGAGAAGAGATCAGCTTCTTATAGAATTAGCAGCAACCAAAAGAAAAATTGCAGCAATTAATTCCGCAAAATGTTTTCAAAATGTAATTAATTACAATTAACGTGTGCCATAAAAGCCTCGTATAATCAGTGTAATTCAAATAGTTAAAAAAATGTATAGATACCTTGCATGGTTTTGATGTGCAAAAAGAAGCTGCAGCTCCACAGCTAACCAAACACAAAATCGTCGGACCATTCACGCGCACGTCGCGCGCGAGCGAGCGATGGAGTGACATGGCAACGCGAGCGACCATGCGCGAGTTCTTCTTTTGCTTGCTTCAACTAGGTAAGATCAACTCCACTTTATATATTGATCTCCTCCCACCTAGACTAGCAATATGACACTAAATTTTTTACCTTCTACTATGCATAAGTGAGTCTTTGGGATTTTCTTAGAATTTAATTAGGATATTAAATGGACCAAACCCAAAAACCCCAACACATTATTCATAGTGACAGCTCTGCGACTTGTTCACTCACGCAAACTTATATAAGCACCACCATGGTCTTTCACCAAAAAATCACCACCATGGTCTTTCACCAAAAAATCACACACTTCATCCTTTCTGCGTGCATGCATTCGTGACCAAAGGTAGGCGGCACAAGATGTACTGTTGACACGAGCAAAGTGATTTTCTGAGAGACAATTTTCGCCACAAGCTGGGCACATCTAAGGCCCGTAAACCCGACCTGACATTTTGCCAGCTATAAATGGGCCGGGCTGGATTGCTCGGCCTGAACAGCCGCCGAGCTGTGGGCCCCTGCCTCCAACCTCCAACCTCCGCCCCCCCCCCACCCCCCTTCCCCACCAAGCTAAAACCTCGCTCTCGTCGAGTCAAACCACTCTAGAAACCCTAACACTCCCCCTCCTCCCCAATCCGCCATTGCCCTCCCCGATGCAGGCGTCCGCGCGCCTCTCCTCCTCCGCCGCATCCAGAAAGGGTGAGTAAGCGAGCCTCCAAATGGGGTGTATGCATCGGTAGTGTGTCAATGCGCCGGTTTGGCGGCGCATAATTGTGTTCGATCGAAGCTTTGGTTTCTGGTCGCGGTGTTGATTTGTTGTTCTGATTTTTCTTTCTTTTCCAGTGATTGCGGGCGTCTCTAGCACGATCACGCGGTTGTGCTACCGGACATTCCGAGGGAAGGCACATGCGGCGCCGCTGTCGGCTCAGGAGCCACCCAAGGAGCAGAAGAGGATTACAAAGGCGGAGAGGAGGGTTAAGATAGTGGAATTTGTTGACAAGTAGGTGGCTTTGGCCCATTAGCATTTCTGATTTTGGCTTATTTTGCGTTGATTTCAATTACGAGATTTTGGCTGGTTTTGCATTAAGGATTGCCATACTTGTACCCATTCCTCGAGTTGAAATTTGAAAGAAAAAAGGGCTTGATTTCAAAAAAAAAAAAAGAAGAAGAAAAAAGAAACCATGGTAACAAAAAAAGAAATTAGAAACCAGTGGGAGAAACTTAGCAGAGCTCATGCATTATGCGTATAGATCTGATCAAAGGTGGAAATTGCACGTAGCTGGTACGGAATAGCTTTCTGTTTGGCTCTGATTCAGTAATGCTCACGAGTCTTACACTGCGTGCTTCTGTTTAGTGCAGGTATAAGGCATCGAATAATGGTAAATTTCCAACTATCAAAACTGTCCGGCGACATGTTGGAGGGTCCCACTACACTGTGAGGGAGATGCTTCAAGAACTGGAGTATAATTATACAAAGTCGCCGTTGGATAAGTCTAACGCAGCTCAACTTCACGAGACAGCTGAATTTGATGAGCATTCAAGGCCTGAGGATGGCAATGGAAGTGATGTAGACGATCTGCTCCTTTCCCAGAAAGATGTTGCTACCAGCACTGAAATCATGGAAAAGGTTCATTCCTTCTTGTTTCGCCTTCTATTTTTTTTTTTCAAACTATACCCTTGAATGTCTTTGTTTGTTTCCCAAACGTTTCTATGGGGCAATTGAAAACATCATTCCAATAGTGCTCCCAATTCCAAGAGCCTTAATTTTCATATAGTTAACATTATGTAGTTTTGCAGACTGAAACACAGGGATATCCAGAATTGAAGATGGCATCAGAATCTTATCATTACAATGGAGAAACAGAAGCTGCTAAGCAAGATTTGTACGCCGCAGATATTCTTAAGATCGCAAATGACTCAACCGTATCAAGTCAAACAGAAAGTGACGCCATGAAGGTTCTAATGCTATGCACTTAAAACATCTTCCTAAGATCATTATTTTGTATCTAGACAAGATTGTGTAGACGTTTTCCTCAAAACTATCATGCATATGCAGAGTGAAGTTTCCATTTCTTTGGGACTAGAGACTAAATCAGACCCTGGGAACCATCAAGGGGAAACCAAAGCCAGCAAATTAGATTTGAACAATACAAAAAAATTACTGAATGCAAGTGAACCAGCTGTCTCAGATCATTGTGAAATTGACAAGGTGTTCAAGGCAAATGTACTTGACAGGTAATACCTATTACATGATATATGCTTATTTTAATATTAGTTATTAAAAAAATTGTATCAGAAAGTGATTTGCTTTAATATAACTAGCTATGCTTGGATCATTAGTGCTTTTGGTATGACCAACGACTTGGACTAGGGAAGAGGATTGCTTGCATCTTTTTGTACTTACTGATGGATAGTTCAGACTAGGGTAGAGGACCCCCCCCCCCCTCTTGGACTAGGGAGAAAACCACTGTGAACTAGCTGGTGATGATCAGTTCCTGGAATTTCCCAGCAAACTGTGGGATTTTGCCAGCCAGCGTTGATATCCCACCAATTTATACTTATTGCTAATTCACATTGATTCTGGTCTCTGAGAAAATACATCATTTTACCAAACATCAAGAACTTGTGACTTCATAGTTTTTTATCTGAAACCAGTTGATTTCTGACTGACTTAAAATTCAGGTGGGGGTTCATGGATGGGTGCCGGGGCACTTTCCAGCCTGACACTGCCACTGCGGGAACTGGGTTTGGGACAAGTTTAAGAACCCTTGTAGAATGCAAGGCTAATATTACTTCAGTCCTCTTATGTTCAACTGCTATAGCCGCCAGTCAAGTTAACACACTCCTAGCTCCTTAGAGGACCTGCCGAGCATAGTTAGTCCATAGTCGGACCAAGTCTTTTGATTCGATAGCTCAGATAGGACATATTATACCCCCTATTTCCACTATGTTCACATGAAGATAACGGAAATTGTTTCCTTTGGTGCATTGCATGGTTGGTATGCTTTACTGAAGTTCATACTTGGTCAATTTGTTTGATAAAACATATTGGGTATTTGAGTTACTCTTTTTATTATTTTTTTGTTAATGCTGGATGTCATGGTCATAGTTTCTCTGTTTATGTTGAGCAGAAAAGAGAACCCTGAGCTTGAGCACGAGGAATCAACGAAGACAAGTCTTTTAGGGAGCTTGAAATCTTTTGCTTATGGGATCAGGAACTTCTGGAAAAAACTGTAAATGTCTTGTTTTGGCTGGAAGCAAACACGCATGACGTCTCCTTGTCTATCATTTTGGGAGCTTGGAGCAAATTGTGAAGTTTTCTGAAGCCTACAGAATTAATGATCTAAGTGCTTCTTGTTTAGCATTTTGTGTGCCTGGAGCAAAATTTGAAGTTTTCTTATGGCTACAGAACTAATGATCTAAGGTTATGTACGATGGGTTTAGATCAGCTGTTTATAGTCTCTGCCACATAAGATTTAAACTAATATGGATAAAAGAGAATAAAGAAAGAGAAATGTGTTATTTACAATCATGTAGTCGACTGTCTCACTTGAGCCGAGGAAATATCTTAGATCTATGAAAGCATTAAAAGATTGTTTCATCTATAAAGATAAGGGAAAAGACAACTTATTATATGAACTGTTTATGGTGTGTCTATAGATGACATAAATTTTTTTTATAAACAAGAAGAGTCTATCATTATACATGCCCCAAGTGCCTCTTGTTTAGCATTTAGTGAGATTGAAGCAAATTATCAAGGTTTTTTTTAGGATTCTGAACCAATGGTCAAATTCCCGTTGTCACGTGTATCCACAAGCTGGTCGTAAGGCATTATTGTGATGCTTACTGGCGACACGGCTGGTAGCTTGCTTTGCTAGCTGTCTTGAGATATTTTGTCGAAATAAATTACGTATAGTCTCGAAGAAAATTGTCCACAAATCAGTAACCTTGAGATTCAGTAGCGAGAAATATCTCTGGAGAAAGTAATGCTGGGAAACCATTGGTTTTAATGAGAGGAAATAAATTATTAAGTAATGCATGGAAGCCCATGACTACGATCTTCGAACAGGACGGAACAGCCTTAAAACAGCTTTTCATCAAATCCTGATACAAACATAATCTAGCAACAGTGCAAAAAAACCTAATATACAATCGACATATTGTTTTGACTGCCCTACATCACTGATTATTCTTCATCCGAACTCTCATAAGCTAAGCCAAGCAAGCTGCCAGTCACATTATGTGGCTTAGCCTCTGTTGGTTCAACTGGTTTTGAGAAAGGCTGCTCAAAACTAACTGGCCCATGAAATGATTCTCTCTCACCTCCAAGTGATCCCGAATGATTCTCAGATGAAGGAATTTTGCTGACAGAATCTTCTTGGTTCTGCTTAGGTTTATTGCTCTCTGCTGATTGGGAAGGGCTGCTAACTTTTGGTCGCTTTGGTTTGATCCCAATAATATTCTTCAAGAGATCCTGTTGCCTGCCCAGAAAGTATGTGCCCAATCATGAGAAGTACAGTAGATGGAGACATAATCTTTGTTGCACACAGCTTACCTTATATCACTTCTAGGTTTCGGCTCAACACGAAGAGCCACGGGAACAGCTGGTGTAGAATCAGCTAAAATTGCTGCTTTGTAATGTCAGAGTTAAAGAAAGTAAACAGATGAAAAATTGAAAGTTATACGGAGTTAAATGAGAAACTTCCCGCGGCTACTGGCTAGGCATGTTTTCCTACTGTGCTATTCCAACCAACGAAAGAAAATCGAATAAAAATTGGAGCTCACATAACAAGAGTGCAAGACTGGTTGGACCGGATTGATCCAACAGTATATTGCAAAATTGACAACAGGAGAATAGAGCCTAAGATGTCTCATTCAAGAAAGGATATCTTAAAAGCAGCAAATGCCCGTTTCTCTGTACGACGAAGAAGACGCTCTGCGTCTTCCTCAGCTTCCATTTGCTCTTTCAGGTAAAGCAAATCATCACTATCCAATGCTGAAGAACATCAAAGTAACATGGAAAACAAGGTTAACAAGGAACCTGCATGAATTCTTCCTAAATAAGAAGTGTGGCATACCTCCTCGCCCATGAAGGTAGCCTGCCCGCTCACCAGCAACCTCCTGCATCTGTTGGCATCAACCACCCGATAGAGAGCCAAAATCCCTGTCAGGGCATGTTATCAGAACATTGCACACAGATGCCTATTGGAAGCACTGAGTAAGGGATCAGGCTTTTGATAAACAGTGAATCATAAGTACCCATAACCACCAAACAGTTTAAATGTTATCCTACCAACGAACTAATGTTCAGCACAAGAGAAGCGTCTCCAAACTCCAAAGCAATCACAAACAGCTCAACTGTAGGAAAGGTTTACTAATTACTAATATCCAACAATGTTCTTTACATAAAAAAAACTAGGTACATGCTTATTTCCAACCGGTATGGTGTTTGTGCACTCGCTACTCTGTCCCGCTACAACCGTCAAACTTGAAAACCGGTTTTGTACAATTTACTTAATTTCTCCAGAGTTCAGCTCAGTGAAAACAAGTTGAACGTTACTGTCCTGCCTTCTCTACTTCTGCAACAATCCACATATGTAATACATAATCCAAGAACACCACCATGTAAATAAGCAAAATTCCGCCACAGCACAACCAACATACAACATACCAAATTGACACCATATGCAGCAAAGCTTAGTAAGTCCATTCATTGAATCATTCAAACTATTCATGGAGAGATTTGAGCATTTAACTTAGATATCATCAGCCAGTGTCACTAATTCCCTATAAATATAACAAGATGCCTACCAAGAAGTCAAGAACATGCCGCTAGCACACCTGAACAGGAGCAAGACTAAGCGTATGTTTCAGCAAGCTTGCATTTCAACCAGAAATTTCTGGAACGAACATCAAAATACACAGCAAGGCGTAGCAGAGGTAGCGATACGATCCGGTCTAACCTTTGCAACCATGCGCTGGAAGGTGATGTCCTCATCGTCGATCTTGTCCTTCCCCTTCCCCGACTTCCTATCTGCACAGCCCCCCAAAACGCCATTAGAGAAATCGTGGGAAACATATCCCGGGAGGGGGTGGAATCGCTCGCGGAATAGGAGGAAGTGCGGAGATCGCAAACCTTTGGGGTCGCTGAGATTGGTGTACTCGCGGACCTCGCGCCCGGACATGGCTGGCGACGGGGGAGGGCGCGAACCGAAACCCTAACCCTAACCCGAGTAGAAGCTTCGAGACTATTCGTGCGGGTGCCTCTGGGGCGTTCTCGTTCCGCTGGCTGTGTTGATGAGTGATGACAGACAACAAAGAAGAGGCGGAGGCGGTCGACTCGGCCTGGCGCACGGGGCCCTATTTGGATCCGGATCCGGATCCGACTTCGAAGTGGATCTGTGAATTCCGCCTTGTACCATCCGTTCGATCGAAAAGTAACAGCCCAGATTTTTTTACCGTACTGACTAAGAACCTGCTCTGCTACGAATCAACACCTGGATACAAGTAGCGGTGGGCATTCCGTTTATTCGGTTCAGGTAAAAAAATATTTCGGTTTCGAGATGTGTCCACCGAGTTAACCAAACTAAAATTACAAAACAAACCTAATTAACCGAAACAATTCGGTTCAATCAATTCGGCAAACCGATATACAACACACAACACCAAATCGAAATAAAAATTCACCGCATCAGGGATCAGGATTGCATCAGAGTTGACACAGAGCACTGACATACATGTCCTTGGTGCAGAAGTAAGCTAGTTGCCCATGGCCTTGGCGAAGGAGGCTGTTGCCGATGGCTAGGGGGGAGACGACGACGGCGTGGGCGAAGCATGTCGGAGTTGGAGTTCGAGGAGGTGAAGGGGCTGTGGGACCTCGGGTTCGCCTTCTCTGACGCTAAGGTTGCATCCATCGTGTACCAGGGCTCCAATGGCGGCGGTCGGAGGATGACCTCGGTGGTGGTGCGTTCATCGTAGGTTCGCTCCTCGCCAGGGCCGGCCCTGGGGGTGGGCCGGGTGTGCCATCGCCCTAGGCCTAAAATTTACATAGGCCCACACCTATATAATGCATTAAGATTAATCTTAGTATCTTAGTAATGTATCGTGTATGTGTGAGCTCACATGGGTATGGCAATCAAGACATCAGTGGGGATTTGGGGATCTAAGACCCAAAAGAAAACCAACCCTAGTCGCAGTTTTTATCCCGTGCGCCGCCAGAGCTCGTCTCACCGGACTAACGTGGAGATTTGCCGTTCGGCCAGTGCGTGCCTGCGGCGTGCACGTATTCCAGCCAATCTGGTTGCTACCGCGTTCGTCCGCTGATCGCCCGGCCGTTTGTGCGTGCGTGTGCGTGGAACGCGGCCGCCGACTCGATCCGTGCCATCGTGTGGGAGCATCGCCCAGCCACCAACCCGTGCCGCACTGCCGCCACGTTGACTGCTGCATACCAGCGTCCAGCACCTCTGCATGCGCATGCGTGAGTTGTCCAGCCGCCAGTGCAGCCGCGTGGAGGAATTTTGGCTTTAGTGCTGCTGCTGCTATTCGCGTTAGGTAAGGGCTGCATGAGAATTTAATTAATGTTGGCTTTTGTGCTGCTGCTGCCGTTTGTCTTGCATAATGCTGCATGCGCTGCTTTGGATGTTTAATTGGAGATGATGGACTTCTATAGATATTTAATGGATCATCTGATGTTGAGGTACATGATCTTATTTCTGAATTGAAGATTATGAAATTCACATTGCCAGATGGTGCATTGTCTGCTATGGAGATTTTCGAGCATGTCAGAGAGGTGGATTGTTATCCAAATGTTTCCATTGCTTACCGGATCTTATTTCTTTGTGCTGTGATCGTCGCATCACCAAAGAAGCTTTCAAAGTTGAAATTATTGAAGAACTATTTGAGGTCAACAATGTCTCAAGAAAGGTTAAATGGTTTGGCGACTTTATGCATCGAGAAGAAGTTATTGGATGAGATCGATATCAATAGTATAATCAATGACTTTGCATCTCGAAATGTTAGAAGAAATTGTTTAAAATAATGTCAAGCGCCAAGTAAGTAATTTATTATTACATTTGTCTACTTTATGAACTTTGAGACATTCTATATAAGTTATTTTAGTGCATTGAATATTATCTTCTTAATTGATGTGTATTTATAAGACTATATATACGTATATAGAAATATATATAGATATTTTGAGAGAGTGGATTAGGCCTCCGTATTAGTACTCGACCTAGGCCCAAAAAAACTCAGGAACGACCCTGCTCCTCGCCCATCAGCCATTGCCTACCGCATCACCCCTCGTCGGTTTGCTACTCACCCCAGCCCCCCTCGGCCCTCACTGCCCTCTATGTTGGTCGCGGCTTGGCCTTGGCGCCTGGACAAACGGACGGTGGCAGCTAGGGATAGATGGGGATGGGGAATCGGGGATTTGGGGTGCTCGTGAGTCGTTCGCACGAGCTGTGTGATGCGGGAGAGAGACTGAGAGGCGAGCGAAGTTATGGAGAGAAGAGAGATAGATGGCGGGTGAGCCTTGAGCCTTTAGTGCATACGTAGGCCATAGCGTTGGGTTGACAGATTGACGGGTTGTTGCATGTGGTAGCTTGGTTTTTTCAGGCTAATCAGTTTTTGAGAGGTGGAAACCGAACAGAGAACCGAACACCGAATAGTGGCAAAATAAAAACTGAGCCAATCACCAAAAAAACAAATAAACCGAGTATTTTGGTAAGTTCGGTTTAGTTCGGTGTAAAAATGTCTACCCTTAACAAGGAGTGTATTTGATTGATCTAGAACTGACCGGCTGAGAGAAAGAATTTGTGAGGAATTGAAGTGGAATTAGGAGTGGTTTCTCCGCGTATACATGCGGCCGCATGCACTATCCTGTATCGTTCTTCTGTCTTTGAGATTCGTGTGAACATCTGAACAGCAAAACGTGAACTAATTCATTGAGTGGTTTCTCCACACATACCGCGGTCGCATGCACTATCTATACCGTTCTTTTGTCTTTGAGATTTGTGTGGACATTTGGGTAGCAAAATGTGAAGTAATTCATTTATTCTTTTCGGATGGCGTACAAACTGATGTGCCTAGCCCTAGCCCCGGCTTCTCCCGCACTTTGACTGATTGCGGATGAGGCACTCTCCCCTCTCATCATGTAGCAGCTACTTTCCCCTCCCCTGTTTCAATCTGTCCTCTCGGCTCTCGTCCTCAGACGAGACAAAATGTACATGCGGGGGAGCTTTTCTGGTGGAATTAGGGAGGGAATTGAGGAAGCAAGGGGGGAGTCTGGAGATTACGAGGAAGAAGAAGAAGAAGAGGAGGAGAAAGGGTGAGCAAGGAGAACTTGAGGTCACATATGCAAGATGCAAAAATGCATAGGCCTCATTTGGATTGCAGGAATTGCACATAAACAGTTCAATTCAAGCAAGAATTAGGAGAAACTCCCATGTAAAAACTCTCATGTTCCAAACAGGCCATAATAGTGCAAGAAAAGCAATACCCAACAGTGTAGTTACAATCAATGCAAACAAAGGATAATTGGTTCATGTAATGTGACAAAGTCAAGCAAATAAAGTAGAGAAATTTTGCGATACATTCTACTGATAGTATACGGTGATAGTATAAATCAAATCTGACCATTGATTTGTTAAAGGTATAATAGACTTTTCTTTGTGTTTATAATTTTCTGTGAGGGTATTATGGACTTTTCCAACTAGAGTTGAAAATACTACTCTTTGTGGCATGCAATCTCCACATAGACAATTACAATTCTACCTTTCTCGGGATTATATTACTTATACTATAAGGTGTAGTATAATAAAATTATAATGAATCTGAAAGAATTTGATCAAAAATAATAGACGACCCATATTAAATTAAATATACCGTAAAAGAGCTCATATACAATCCATATTAAATTAAATTAAGTGTACCGTAAAAGAGCTCATAAAGCATCATCAGTTCATGTAATGTGATAAAACCACATGGGGAAAAACTGCTGGCCCGTTCATAGGCTGATTATTATAATGATAAATATATTTTCATCTGGTCTTCAAATGGTATAATCCATCTACAGAGTCTAGTACAAGATTGTCAGTTCCTCATTTGGACAGCAGATACTTTACCCAAAAATATGTGTAATATTTGTGCCACATCTGTGTTTATTTCTTCTCCAATCAAGCCTAATTGCTTCTCTGATTTTCCCGACCAAAATGGACGAGGTGAAAGTAGTTCTAATCATTAGGATGTTACTCCCTTCGGTTCAAAAAACAAGTCGTTTCGAACATCAACGCGGTCTCTAAAATACAATTTTGACCACTAATTACTATTGTAATATATTGATAAAATCCAATAAATTATGAAAATATTTTTGGACACAATTCTATACATATGATTTCCATGTATCTAATCTAAATATTTAAAAAATACTGATAACCAAAGTTTCTAAAGTTTGACCACATACATTTCAAAACGATTTGTTTTTGTGAATCGAAGAGAGTACTTATGATTCTAGAGTATCAGTCATGGCAACGAACCTCATATCTTTGACTTGGGTTCTCTGGACCATGCTGGAGGTAAAACTTATGAGGTTAGATTTGGCAGCCTCCTCGTCATTTTCCTATTCTTCCAAAATCTCCTTAGTAAATGCCTCTTGGTTTGCTTTGATGCAGTTTTGCAAGGCAGTGAAGGGGTTGACACAGTCTGATCCGTACAGAGCACGAAAAAGCAAACAGTAGATGCCATTCAGGAGAAATCAGACATGAACTGAAACTGCTACTAACAGAGAATAGTCATGCCCCAAGTTGGATGTGAAAACGGCAAATATTAAAATAAGGTGCTATCTATCTATGAGGTGAATGATTTTTTTTTTCTAAGACACATTTTTTTAACCATTTGATCAAAATCCAATCAAATGTCACATCAATATTCATACAAATCTAATGGTCACAAAAATATACTTAAAACTCAAATAGAAAAACGGATAAAATAAAAGATATAAATATTGCAAAACAATTCAAACAAGTAAATTATACAAGCTCTACCTTTCCGGGAAAACTTTGTTCAGGTTCAATCGACAATGTGCATGTTAATGTAAAATCGTGCACCTAATTTCAGAACCACTATACCTTTCAAATAGCTGATAATGATTTCTGGAAGTTGCTGTCACTGTTTATCTTCAAAAGAGAATCAGCTTCAGATCAAAGGATTTTTTTCCCTAAAATCAGCAAGTAATTCAGAACATTTTGGTACTTAAACAGCAAAAATCTTATGTTAACTACAGATAGAATGACCTCCGATTCCGGTAACCTCACCCATTTCTGGCCTTTCCCTCCTCCTTCCTCTCACATTGTGGTCGGTGATGGTAGTCATCTTCCCGGGTCGGTGATGGTAGTCGTCTTCCCGTCACCCACGCTGGCCATTGCATTCTTCCTACATCCACTCGCCCACTCCATCTCTAAAAGGTTCGTGTCACACCTCTTTTTTTAAAAAAAAACTTATGTCCGTTCGTAAATTTACAACTAATAATCATTGTGCTATCGAATTTGACCCACATGGTTTTTCTGTGCAGGATCTTCAGACTAAGTGTGAAATCCTCAGGTGCAATAGTTCAGGCGAGCTCTACCCTTTCTGTCCTACTTTGCCTCACGCTTTTGTCACCTCCACTGACAACACCTTGTGGCACCGTCAACTCGGCCATCCCGGCCGGCCGGCCATCCGTCATCTCGTCGGCACCTCCGCTATTTCATGTCCTCCACAAATAAATGACAACATCTTGTGCCATGGTTGTTAATTAGGTCGTCATATTAGATTCCTTTTTTCAATTCTTCGAGTCATACGACTCAACCTTCGACCTTTTAGATTAATTCATTGTAATCTTTAGACATCTCCCATGTCGAGTGTTTCGGGTTACAAATATTTTCTTATCATATTAGATGATTTCACCCACTATTTGTGGATGTTTCCACTTTGTCTCAAATCCGACACTTTTTCGATTCTATCAAAATTCCACTCTTACATTGCCACTCAATTCTCCACCGTTCTTCGTGCCATCCAATACGATAATGGTGGTGAATTTGACAACAATGCTCTTCGTCAGTTCACCGTCTGCCACGGCATTATTCTTTGTTTTTCCTGTCCTCATACTTCCCAACAGAACGACAAGTTTGAACGCATCATCCACCGTCAATGATATTGTTCGGTTGCTCCTTTTTCAAGCTCGCATGCCACTATCTTCCTGGGTTGAATCCCTCCATGCGGCTACCTACCTCTTAAACCGTCTACCCACAAAAACTCTCAAGCTTTCCACCCTGATTCAAGCCTTGTTTCAGACTCCAACGTCCTACTCTCATCTTCGTGTGTTCGGCTGTCTTTGTTACCAAAACACTGTCGCTAGCATGCCCACACAAATTAGTTCCCCGCTCGGTCCCTGTGTCTTCCTTGGATATCCTCCAAATCACAACGATTACCGTTGCATGGCTCTCAATACATGTCGGATCATCATTTCACATTATGTAACATTTGATGAATCTATCTTCCCCCTTGCTCTCTCTTTTTCGAGCTTCTCATCGGATTATGATTTTCTAGATGTCCTTCCTCCACTATCATCTCCCACGTCAGATCTCCCCACTGAGGAAGATCTTCCTCTATCTATTGCTGAAATTCCTACCGTGACATCTCATTACCAGCCTGCCACAGCACCTCCTGCTGCAACCGCTGCCGCTGCAGCCCTAGCTGTTTTTGCTCCTGTCGTGGCACCTCTTCCACCTACCGCTTCAGCACCTTCACCTGTTGTGGCAGTGCCTCCAATTGCCGCAGCACCTTCTCACACCCACGGTACTTGTCTTCGTTCTCGCATTCACGTCCCGCCACGTGAGAAGCTAAATATCCATGCCTCCACTTCATCTACTATTTCTAGCCTTCCGAAATCCGTCCGTGTTGCTCTCAAAGACCGAAATTGGCATTTTGCCATGGTGGATGAATTTCAGGCTATTGTCTCTCACCGCACATGGGATCTTGTGCTTCCACCTCCCAATGGCAATGTTATTTTCGACAAATGGATTTTTCAGCATAAGCTTCACCCGAATGGTACTCTTGCTCGCTATAAGGCTCGTTGGGTTTTACGTGGTTTCTCCCAATATCCCGACGTTGATTTCAACAAAACCGTTAGTCCAATCATCAAACCTGCAACCATTCAGACCGTCCTCTCCATTGCTGTCTCATCCAATTGGCTCATTCATCAACTTGACGTCAAAAACGCCTTTTTTCATGGCACTCTCTCTGAAGTGGTGTACTGTCATCAACCTTCGGGTTTTATTGATCCTTCCCGTCCATCTCTTGTTTGTTGTTTGAACCGTTCTCTATACAGTCTTAAACAGGCTCCACGAGCATGGTACACTCGCGTTGCTTCTTTTATTGCTTTTATTGGATTTTCATACTCCAAATCTGATACCTCCCTTTTATTTTTCATAGCGGCCTCGGTACCATGTATCTTCTTCTTTACGTTGATGATATCATTCTCTTAGCATCTTCTACCTCTTTACTCTCCCGTATCATTGGCTCTCTTCGTTCTGAGTTTGCTATGACCGATCTCGGTGATCTTCACCACTTCCTTGGTATCACTGTTACTCGGTCCACAGCTGGTCTCTTCTTGTCACAAGCCACACATGCCGTTGAGCTCCTTGACCGTGTAGGCATCGCTTCGTGCAAATCGGCACCCACACCTATTGATACTTTACCCAAACTCCGTGCCACTTCTGGACCACCAGTTGATGATCCCACTACATATTGCAACATTATCGGCACTCTCTAGTATCTCACATTCACTCGCCCTGACATCACGTACATTGTATAGCAGATTTGCTTGCACATGCACGATCCACACTATTGTCATCTTGGGTTAGTGAAGCGCATTCTTCAGTACATTCAGGGTACCCTCTCTTACGGACTGCGCCTCACCCCGTCCTCTGTGGATACTTTGATTGCTTACAGTGACGCTGATTGGGTTGGGTGTCCCGACACACGTCGTTCTACGTCCGGCTATTGTCTCTATCTTGGCGAGAACTTAGTTTCCTGGTCCTCCAAACACCAAAATACTATTTCTCATTCTAGTGCGGAGACAGAGTACTGCGTCGTTGCCAATGTTATTGCCAAGGCTACTTGGTTGTGCCATCTTCTTCAGGAATTGCGCTGGCCACTTACCACAGCCACCATTGTATTCTGTGATAATGTTACTGTTGTTTACGTGACGACCAATACGGTTAATCATCAACGCACTAAACATATTGAGATCGATCTACATTTTGTTCGCGACAAGGTCACGTTGGGCCATATCCATGCCTTGCATGTCCCATCGACATCATAGTTTGCCAACATCTTCACCAAAGAATTGCCGTTGCCTTTGTTCGTTCATTTTCGTACCAGTCTCACCGTTCATCCAAGTGGCTGACGCTGCAACTGCAGGGGCTTGTTAGCAAAATATCTCAAGATATATGTCTATATTTACAGATATTGTTACCATTTACAAACCGACAGTATCTCTTGTAATCTTCTGTATATATAGAATATATCTCTTGTAATCCGCATATTGTAATACACACACACATACATACGAGATCTGTGCCTCCTTGAGGCTTCATCCAAAATCCTTACATTCACGTTCAATACTCGTACGAGGAAGTTCATCACGTGAGAAAAGTACTTTCGGAGCCCTGCCACCACCTCGCACGGCCCTACGCCCACGTCGTTCTCATGCCGTGCCACCACTGAGGCACTCAAAGCAGTCGTTGCCGTGTACCCACCTACCTGAGTACCTGACCGTGCATCGCACCGCCGTCTTCCACTTGGCCTACACTTACACAGCCGCCACAAGATTGCAAGCCTTGCCACCATGCGCGTGCTCGCTTGGCTACACGACGCTTCTCCGACCGCGTCGCCGCACTGTGGGCCAAGCCGCCACCCTGTGCCGCCGCGTCATCTCGGTCCTCCATGACTTGGACTTGAGGTGGTAAGAAGAGAGAGAGAGAGAGAGAGAGAGAGAGAGAGAGAGAGAGAGAGGAGTGTACATCCATCTCCTGCGTTTTCCTCCGCCAGGTCGTCGCCGTCGCTGCTACCACCGCTGTTGTCGCCTCCGTCGTATTCTTGTTCCCTCAACCCACGTTGCCCACACCAAAGAAATCAAGGTAAAATTAAAGAGTAAGTTGAACCAAAGACTTTCTTCTTCACAAACCAGATCAAACTAAGAATTAATCAGAGTCCAAACCCATCTGTCCCATTCAAGGGCGATGCAAGATTTGGAGGCCAAGGCATCATACGAACAAATGTGAGAAAAAAAATTCAAGGACGATACACGATAATTTTGGGGCCATGTTGTCATCCTGTTGTGGGGGCCAATTTGTGGCATGACCCAGTGGCGAGGGAGCTAATGGACGTGGTTGGCGCCATGGCTTAGAGTTGGATAGAAGTAGAACTCAGAAGATATGTGTTGAGGAAGAAGACCACCAGTGTTGGTTTGCAGCTAGTTTCTTCTGCACCCAGGGCTGAGGCGAGAAGACCGGCTGGCTCACATGATGCCCAACGTCATATGTGCATCATACGCTAACCATCCTATGCATATCATTTTCCTTTCTGCGTTCACCTTGACTTGTAATTCCGTCTGTACCTTTGTAGTTGTAGGTAACAATTTTTTCTTCTGCAGAGCAACTTATTTCTTACCTCTGCTTGTACGAGGTGTACTGTGTACACTGCCTCGGTATAAGAAACTCAATTACTTTAGCATGTGCCCCCGGCCTAACCCACATCACACCATGACTAATTGGTGTGTTGGACCGCGGCACGACATGACACCACTAGTTCAATCCGTCGAATCGGTCGTGTTTGAATCCGCACGGCTGCCTCAGATGACTTTGGTTATCGAAAGATTTGCTTTCGTACCCCTAGCTCTTAGTAAGTAGTAGTACTGTGCTTAGTAAGTAGTAGTAGATTTGCTAATTTAACCAATTGATTATTGACTAATAAGGGAAGATGATTTGCTTCTGTCAGATCTCAAATTTGAATTTTGGAATTTTTTGTGTTCACAGCACCGGTCTCCTGATCAGTAGTTAGTCCTCACAGTTACATCATTGGATATCAATACATATGACAAAAATATAAAGCTATTGCATAATAATAAACAAAGCGTAAATATATCTTATGGCTTTGTCTTTCAGAATGGCCGACCAGACCAAATATAGCTAAAGAATCAGCAGCGGAGGCGGAATTAAAATACAATACGTGGAACCCTCACGATATACCCACATACAATCGACTGGGGCCTGTGACTTAGTTCTTGGCCTTCTTGGTCTCTAGTCTTGACGAATGCTCATAAGTGTCCATATAGTCTTCTTCTTTTATACTTACTGAATAATAATATATTGAGCGAGCCTGAGTATGCAGCTGTACTCGCGAGCCAACACACAAAATGTAGTTATATAATATGCAAGGCTGATCAAAGAAATGAGTTGTGGTTCTTTTGTTTGTATAAAACCACTCATTTAAATAGATTATGTAATAGCAAATCCCGAGACATAGCATTTTTAACTAACACGGGTTTTAACAAAATTGATTTTTATTGTAAAATACTAGTGGAGGCTCCAACCTCCTATACCATTGAGTAGCTCTATCCACCCAACGCACATATTCTTTCTCGAGTCACATTCCGTACTTCTCGCTGGTTCTCAACCAGGCCATCTCAAATCTCTGGGCTCTAACCCATCTTTCCATTCCCTCCCACAAATTGTTTTATAAAAATAAAAGCTACTTCAAGCAAGTTCTCAACACCGCCCATGACCATGGGCAAGGCTATCTAGATAGTTTTCTCACTCTACAGAGTTCGTACACTTTATCCACAAGAGACAATTAATTTATAATGTTCGTCTTGACACACTTTCATAGGTGTGTAACTAAGATGATTATCACAAGACCTTTACAATACCACACCTCAATGCAACCCCACCACCCGCTAAGGTTTCCACCACCCTGAGCTGCGCTCCCGGGAGGCCCCCTCTTGCGTCATGTAGTTTCCTTGTGGCTTTATTACCCTTTACTCATGCCACACAACCACCAATGGTGAAGCCACGCTGAGACGAACAAATTAGTTAGCCAGGTCGTATCCATTATAGACTTGTGGTTGCACTGTTTTTACACGAGAGGTCATCACAAGATCTAGGTCTTTAATTGACTCGGGCGGTACTTCATACCCACTCTGTCGTGCTCTTCCCAGCACCCGACATGCTTTCCGGCCGCCCAAGTCGAAATCTATTTTTAGTTTTCTTTTGTTTTGAAATACTTTTCTAATCAACATACTAGCCACGCTTCAACCTTGACTGCCCAAATCCAATTTCAAGTTTTAAATAATGTCAGGGCAAATCATTGCCTTCATACCAATGTACCTAAGCAAGGCTAAACATGACACTTAGGTACGAACTTAGTAGCTAGTATGTACACCATTAGCCTAGGGTGACAAATGATAGTGTCCAAGTTCAAGGATTGGGTTTTTATACACAATTATCTTCAAGGTAGTAGCTACGAGCTAAATCTTAAATTGACTTTCTCGCCTCATAAATTTCTCTAATCCGAAAGAGAGAAGGTGAATCACCGGCAATCGTCAGGAGTATCTTTGTCGCTTTGTTCCAACTGTTTGCTCGGAGTCTCCTCCAACAGTTTGCAATTCGTGGGTGTTCTACAACGATTCGGAGCAGGAGTTTGAAGAGTCTTCATTCTAGAGTCCAGAGTGAGAGGCGTCAGATTAGAGTTTTTAGTAACGTTTTTAGATCGTTATTGCAATAGATCTTATTTGGGTTGTGTGTAAGTGGGACATGTAGTTTTGTTGCCAACATTATGTTGCAGTCACACTAAAGCTCTAATTTGAAGAGTTTATTTGTCTTTCATAGTGTTTCAATTATGTTTCTTTTTCTTTGTCCTTGGGTATAATCTAATTTCCTAATTAGGTTGTCTCTATCTTCTCACTCTTGTTCTACCTCGTCTATCATGCTTTTCCCTCTTATCTATTGTGCTTTTCTATCTTACCTATTAAACCTATGAGGAATCATTCCAGATGGTTGATACTCGCAACACCTCAAGTAGTACTCAGTCGAAGGATGCTAATGTTAATGCTAGTGGACAGTCACCAGTACCTGGAGTTGCTGATCCAAATATGGGACAATTTCTAACAGCTCAGACTCAACTTATGAATGCAATGATGCAGAATATAAATAGTATGATGACTCAGCAGAATCAGACTACCGCTGCCATAGTCAATTTGTTGAATCAAAATAATCAAGCAGCAGCTTTTCCACTGACAGTTCATCAATATTCTAAGTTATCAGAGTATAAGAGAACTCGTTCGCCTACATTTTCTCATTCGTCAGAACCTTTGGAAGAAGAATATTGGCTTGGAGGTGTTGAGAAAAAACTCGTCATTTCCCAACGAAATGATTGTGAGAAAGTTCTTTATACCTCACATCAGTTGGAAGGTACAACAGTAGAATGGTGGGAGAACTATATCGTATCCCATGAGAATTCGCAAGCTATTACTTGTTAAGAGTTTTCATCAAGCGTGTGTTCCGGATGGTATAGTGAAAATGAAGAAGAATGAATTTCATGATCTATAGTAAGGAAACATGTCATTGAGTGAGTACCTCAATAAGTTCACTCAACTTTCTCGCTATACTCCAAAAGATATTGCTACGGATAATGCACGTCTGAAATGATTCCAGCGTGGACTTAACCCCAGTCTAAAGGTGCAAGTTGTCGAGAATGATTATGTGGATTTTTGGCTTATGATGGATAAACCCGTACTTATAGAGGATTCATGTCGTGAGTTGGAAGAGTCTCCTAAAAGGAAGATGATACAGCATGGAGTTCATCAGAATTTTCTACAGAGAGCTAGAACCAATGCTCAATAGCCTGT
Source organism: Ampelocalamus luodianensis (assembly GCA_036346255.1). Taxonomy (NCBI): domain Eukaryota; kingdom Viridiplantae; phylum Streptophyta; class Magnoliopsida; order Poales; family Poaceae; genus Ampelocalamus; species Ampelocalamus luodianensis. The sequence goes on from CM070620.1 coordinate 17,582,799, forward strand.
TCATTACAATAATTCATCTACCATGTTCAGAACCCCTACACCAGAGTCTCATTCAGTGAACTCAGGAGTTCAGAGCATCAATAACAACAACAATCAACAAACTCAAAGGACCAACAATCCAACTGCAGGAGTTACATGTTTCAACTACCATGAGATAGCTCATTATGCCAACTAGTATCCACAAAAGCAAAGGCCGACACCAATTCCTTTCAACTTGGGAGTTGCGCCAGTTAGAAGCCGCCAGAACTCCATCAAGTTCAGCAAGAGGACGACTGAATCATGTCATTGCCGAAGAAGTTCAATCAGTTTAGAACGTTGTTCCGGGTAAGCCTTTAAGTTAGACCAGCGTTAATGGCAACTTTGCTTTGCTTCACTTATAAGATAAATATGTTTGGAAGAGTGAGCAATGTTTAGTTTTGAATCTATTTTTTAATCAGCTCAAATCTTAGGGACGAGATTCCTGTTAAGGGGGCTAGATTTGTAACATCCCAAATTTAGAATGTTTTTGAAGCATTTAAAAATAAAAATAATTGTTTAAATTTTCTTGGTTAACTTTCAGCTTAATTTGAATTTTTCAAAAATCAAAACAATTTAATGTGATTAATTTAAACTTTAATTAATTTAAAAGTTGTTTTATTTGGGTTCCTTGAGTTCCAAAGAATTTTCTATGATTTTTGGAATTTATTTGCTATATCTTTGAGCTCGGTTTTATTTAATCTAATTTCTAAAAATTGGAAATCCTTTTTATTCCCTATTTTCTTTTTGGGCTCAATCTCTTTTGGTCCAATTTCTTTTCCACCGGCCAACCCATTACATTTTCCTCTCCCCGCCCAGTCCGCTTTTTCCTCCCACTTGGCCCACCTCTGTCTCAGCCCAGCCACCTCCTTGCGCATGCGCCAGCCCTCCCTCTCTCTTTTCGCTGACCGACGGGCCTGCCTCATTAGTGCACCACACCAACATCTTCTCCCTTCTCATTCTTGGCTGCATGTCCTGTGTCCATGTCAAACACGAAGCCACCTTGCTCCTTGCAAAGTCTCCCTCTCTGGCCCTATATAAAGGCGGCCACCCACGTCAAAACGCTTGCCTCGATCTCCTCTCTGGAATCCCTAAAGTATCACCGCCGGACTCATCCTCATTGCACCAAATTCCGCCGAGAAGCCGTTGTCACTACTGTGGTACTTCTTCAGGCATTCTGAAGCTGTCAAAGCCTCTCTGACAATGCCTCCGCCACCGTTGGTTTCGTGTCCGCGTTCTACATCATGCTCCCATCCTCTTCGCCCGAATGTTGCCGGACCACTGCCGCCCTCGTCTTCCCTAAAACCGGCCGTCGCCTCCGCCGTCGACCCCTCTCTGGTGAGTTCCTCACATATCCGAGCATGTCACCTCAATCTTCTTGTAGTCCTATTTCGATCCCCTCTCTCCAGTCTGTCTAACTGTCGCCATAGCTTGCCACCACCGCTTGTCTTCTCCGATGCCGGACGTCATCGTTATGCCGCCATCTCCGTCGCTTCCCGACCACCTTGAGCTGCCCTTTTGAACCTTGTGCTGCCGCCGAGCTAATGCTCCCTCCCTTTTCCTTCGGGCGCTGCTATGTCACCATAGTAGCCGCAAGCCCGAGACTCCCTTCCGCCGCCGCCGCCGCCGCCTCACTACCTCTCTTGCCATGTCGCTACCTCCTTAGTTTCCCCGTGCTGCCAGGAATCCATTTTGCTAGTTGGCCACTACTCCATCGCCGCCATTCATCGCCACCGCCGTGCGTCAGCGTCGCCCTTCCAATCCTCTACTTCAGTTCCCTTATTGAGAGCACCTAAAAGTTCACCACTGCATCGACATCATGCACGTAGAGAAGAATGTTTGTGATAGCTTGATTGGTCTCTTACTGAACATTCGTGACAAAACAAAAGATGGTGTCAACACACAGCTTGACTTGGTTAATATGAACATCAGACCTGAATTAGCACCGATAAAGGACTAACGTACCTTTGCCCTACTTGTTACACTCTATCTAAGGCCGAGAGGACTGAACTATGCTATTACCTGCATGGTGTGAAAGTTCCGTCCGGTTACTCCGCCAACATGCAGAAACTTGTTTCGATGGAAGATTTGAAGTTAATTAGCATGAAGTTTCATGATTGTCATGTGCTAATGACACAGATGCTCTCTGTTGCAATTAGAAGTATTTTGTCGATCAAGATCTGAGAGACAATCATAAGGCTGTATTATTTCTTTAATACAATTGCTTAGAACGTCATCGATCCCGAAGGACTAGATGCTTTGCAGGACGAGATGACGACGACTATGTCATCTTGAGATGTATTTCCCTTCGTTGTTTTTTGATATCAAGGTCCATCTCATTGTTCACATTGTGGGAGAGATAAAGATGTACGGACCCGTGTTCCTACATAGCATGTACTCGTTCAAGAAGTTCATGGGAATTCTCAAGTCCTATGTACAAAATCAATCTCGAGCGAAGGACAACATCGTCGAAGGTTATGCAATAATCCAGAGCACGCTCCCGCTCCCACCCCCACAAATACGACAGATCAGATCCTCGCATGTGCGCAAACCGGTGCAGGGTGCGGGGATCTGTGGGGAGAGGCCCCACCTGGGGTTGTGGAAGGGGCCGACCTTGTTGGCGTAGAGCGCGACAAGCTCGCCGACCTTGTAGCAGTGGTCCGAGCCGTCGAAAAACACGCCGACCGCAGCGAAGGCCAGGAGGAGGAAGAGCACCAAGGCCACGGCCGGTAGTGCCATCGCTCTCGTCGGGCAGCGTTGACGAGGGAGGCGAGGGGAAGGGACGGAGAGATCTGAGAGTCAGAGTGGCGCTTTGCTTGCTGCTTAATAGAGGGGGAGAGGAGGAGATCTAGATATATGGTGGTCGGGTTGGCTTGCCTCCTCGGATGGTGTTATCAGGGTTGGGTGGTGGAAGAAGGTGGCGATGTACCCCCCATCGACTTGTATATTGGTCAGCTAGCTAATGCACAATTTGGTGCAAGTTAAGTACACGTTGACCATAATATCCTATTATTATTATTATTATTTGTTATTTTGAGATCTTTTTAGTTAAATTGATAAATAGATGGTATTTCGTCGATATTTCCTGTGTGAACTAGCTACTGATCTGGTACTAGTTCAGAATACACAGAGGGGTTTGGATGTGTAAATCTGAGTTCTGACAAAAAAGAATGAAGTACATCTAGGGATATTGGGAATGAAGAAAATACTTCAGACCAAAGTAGATAAATCCAAACTCTACTCGTTTGGTCTAGTGGTGGGATCAGGCTCTCAAAAAGTCTGTTGGTAAAGAAAGCTACGAACCCAATGGATGGGAGAGAATATTCTTGGGAACATTCCTCATTGATTACCTGGATGAGAGAGATCATCATGTCAGGTTGAACTCTCCAATCCACCTTCGAGTTACGCATGGTCCTACTACTAGGAACGGATAACGATGGATGATAGCTGGAGTCTATATGATATTGTTTGGTGGTTAAGTTACAATCACGCACTTGGGAACATCTCATCGCTACTCACACACGCTGCTTAACTAATCTAATGGTTTCTTTAGTTATTACTTCTTATTTATCGAGGAAGTTCCATGATATCTTGGTGAGACTTATGCATAGGTTCATAGTTCGCATATGGTAGACATAAGTCTCACCGACACGTAGGGTCTAGTTAACTTAATGATTTCTTTTCTGACTTGCCATTTATCAAGGAAGTCCCATGAGCCTTCGCTAGAACTTTCAAGTATTGGCTAGACACCAACTTTACATCTTTAGTGGTGTCTGCGGGTTGGCTTTCATCTGTGGGGTGATTCTTACTAAGTCTCATAACATACGTGGCTTGACATATACTAAAGTAAATGTAATATCCCATTTAAACTTTAGGGAATTAAAGGAGTGAGAAAGGAAATTAAACTAGAATTAAAGTGAAACATCATATTTCAGAGTAGGGAATTAAAACTCAGGCCTTTGGCCCATGGCCTCGTGGCTCAAGGGGGGAACCGGTCAGCCCTTAAGTGGATCCAGGGGTGGCTCCCAAACCCTAAGCCAGCTGCCCCACCCATGCCCTGTCGTGCGCCCCTGGCCCCTTCCCCACTGCCTGCCATCTTCCTCCCTATCGTGCCCCTATTGTCCTCTCTGCGTGCGTAGCCCCTACTGCCAATTTTGCTCCCCTGCGTAGCTAGCATCTAGTGCATGCTCTACTTGTTGCCTTGTGAGTTGTCCTTGCGTGCTATCCATGATGCCCTGCTACACGGCTGCATGAAAATGAACTGTTGCTGCCACCCCTAGCTTGCTTGCATGCATGCGTCTGCTAGTCTTCAATGCTGCATGCAAAACTCCTGTACCAATTTCTTGTACTGCCCTGCGCTGCTCCTGTGCTGCATGCTTTGTTTACACCTGTTCCTTTGATTGCTTCGGCCAGAGTGAAACAAACAGGAAGAGGAAGGAGGAAAAGGGAAGAAGAATGAAAGGAAGGAAAAGAGAGGAAATTCACGGGGTCTCATGATCCATCGTGATCTTCAAGGGTAATCCCTGGGTATTGCCATGGATTAGTCGCTGTTAATTTTATAGGCCATTTTAATTAGGGGAAAGTTAGTTTTCTATCTGCTCTAGTTCGTAAAGGTTAGGTGTATAACCTTGTGGGGGTGATTAGGAATATTTAAAATCGGATTTAAAGGTCGGTCCAATTAGAGAAAAGTTAGAAAATCTCCTTAGCTTTTCAAGGAGATTTGGATCATTAAAATTGGAGTAGCGAGCGAAAAGATAGAGCCTCAGGAAGGTTACTGTCCAAAAACCTATTGCTACTGGACGCAGTCGTGGAAAACTATTAAATTGACTTGGTAGGTGGCAGATTTGAATTTTGGGCATGACTAGAAAGAGGTAGCTAACTTTCTGTGGATTCCAAATATGCTATGGTTTACAGTACTTGCATGTGTAGATTAATAGATATGAAAATATTAATCATATTATCCAGAAGATGACAAAACAGTCTTCTGGGTTAAAAACGGAGGATTAAATGATTTAATTAGGAATTGTGGCCAACTAAGAAATTATGGAAAATTTTGTGTAGATTTCAGAACTCGTGTGGTTTTCCATGTTAGGGCTGAGGAGTCAAAAGTTATGCTATTTTTAGTACCCAGTTTGTAGGGGGTGACTGCCCGGAAACGGAGGAGTGTTGTAGATTTGGGGGGAAAACGTGTAAGAGCGATATCGTTTAATTGTTGTTTTCGTACTGTTGTAGCTTGTTATTGAGATTGAGGTGTTTACTGTAGAAGGAGCGGCGTCGGGTTTGTTGTCATCTTCTAATCAAACTGTTCCCCACGACTAGAAAAGGCAAGTTCATGGTAGATAGTGTTCATTGGTTGATCACTATATTTCTTTACCACTCATTACCATTATGTTTTTTGTTCTTTTACTTCATTTAATTGCAAGCAATATGAATGGTCATGATTTATTCCGTATTGTTGGATATAAGAATGTTGGACGATGGTTTATTGATGAATATATGAATAGTTGTGCATTTATAAATATCGTTGCATATGAGAAGGTGATCATATTGATCACAACTCCACGGGAGTGGAGGAGGTCCCCGATCCTTAAGGAGAACAGACTTGAGAGTGGACATTACCGAGAGTGTTCACTCATGCTATACTGGTATAGGCGAAAAAAGTGCATGTGGACATGCAGTGTAGAGATGCATTGAATGAAAAGTATTTGATGATTGTGTATGAGAATAAAGAGACGAGAATTGAATGATTGAGTATGAAAATAAAGAAAATAGAACAAATTTTTTTTGATCAAAAACAGGAGGGGGAAAAAACCCCCTATTGTATATATATTAATAAGGGATAATTACAGAAGCAAAACAAGCAGAAGGAATTTACAAAAGAGATCAAAAAAGAGATTTAACTGAGATCTCTCAACCAAACTACAAAATCTGGACGAAGAGAAGGTTTGACCCTATGGATAACCATGGCAAAAGCTTCCCTAAAAGGTCTCCTCCAAGCTGATAACGAGGTAACTCCATTATTGAAAATTTTGTTATTCCGAAAGATCCAAATTGTCCAGCAAGCAATAATAGCTATCTCTTTGAAACAACATAACCGAGATCTGACCTTGCCAGCTTGAATGAGGGCTAAAACTGAGAGAGACAAATCCCAATTGAACCCAATAGATTGCCAACAGCGTTGGCTGAAAGGGCACTCAAAAAACAAGTGCTTCAAAGATTCTGTCACATGGCCCGAGCAGAGAACACACTCAAAATTCTGAAGAATAAAATGCTTCCGTCGAAGAAGATCTTTAGTATTAAGTTTGTCTTTCAGGAGTAGCCAGAAGAAGAATTTGTGTTTGCTAAGACAATATGCTTTCCAGAGCCAGGCACCAATGAAAGGGACGGAGCTCTGTCCCAAAAGGTGATTATACACCATCTTAGGGGTGAAGACATTACCCCAAATAAAAGACCAAATATCAGCACACTCAGGCTGCAGTTCGAAATCCCGAAAGAGATTAATTAATTCTTGGAATTGAAGCAAGGCAGTGGGCGACAGAGGTAGATGAAAATTATCTAGCATCACCTCCCTAGCCAAAAACTGTGACACCGAAGCATCTTGGTTCTTTGCAAAGGAGAAAAGATGAGGCCAATTGCTTAGTAAAAAACCAAAATTTCACAAATCCTTCCAAAACAGACAGGATTCTCCATTAAACACAGAACATCTTGAGAAACCTTTGAAATCCCCTAGCAAATGAATAATGTCTTTCCACCAAAAAGATCCACAGTTTCTACTAGAAATTAATGCCAACCTGTTCTGATAGAGATCCCTCCATGTCAAGTTGACCCAAGGTATATCCCCTTTGTTCAAGAACTTGTGCAGATGCTTCAATAACAAAGCTTTATTTTGAACCCGAAGATTCAAGATGCCCAGACCACCATGCTATTTTGGCCGGCAAACATCTTTCCAGGCTACTAAATAGCCTCCTTTTTTGTTAATATCCGAACCATGCCACAAAGCATGCCTCCGATACCGATCAATGTGATTCAAGACCTTAGCAGGAAGCTTCGGAGATGACATATGATAAATGGCTTGAGAGGAGAACACCGAATTGACCAAAACCAAACGGCCACCATAAGACAGGAAAGGTGATAGACCAGCTAACCGTCTACTAACTCTATCAAGCAATGGCAAGAAATGAGCAAACTTCGGTTTTGAGGAACCCAGAGGTAGCCCCAAGTAGGTGAAGGGTAAAGAACCCACCTGACAACCAAAGGTATTAGCCAGATGAAGCAATTTTGCCGACGCCACATTAATTGGCACAATCAATGATTTGTGGAAGTTAACTTTTAGACCAGTAGAATCCGCGAAAGAGTTAAGAAGACCTTTCAGGCAAAAGAGCTGGGAAGCTACTGCTGGCATAAAAAGCAATGTATCATCAGCATACTGTACGATAGGGAAATCTTGCAGACCTGAGTCCAAAGGAGAAGAAATAGTCCCCGATGAAATGCCTGGTTGACGATCGATTGAAGAAGATCCGCTGCAAGAACAAATAAAAGGGGCGAAAGAGGATCCCCCTGCCGAACTCCTTGCTTGCAGTGGAAGACTTTGCCAGGGACACCATTGAGCAAGACGGAAGAGGTGCCAGAACATAAGACGTTATGAATCCATTGCTGCCATTTGGAGCTAAAACCCTTGTGTTTGAACATGTCAATAATCACATGATGTTCCACTTTGTCAAAGGCTTTTTCAAAATCAAGCTTGATAATGACAATCTTTTTTTTTTTGATTTGTGGCAAAGATGGAGATATTGAAAAGCCCAGGCAAGACAATCATGAATAGTACGTCCTTTAATAAAACCATATTGATTCGTGTGGATTACCTTAAGAATAACTGACTGCAGTCTGTTGGCAATTAGCTTTGTTAACAACTTGAGAGAGCTATTGAGGAGGGAGATCGGTCTAAAGTCATTAACAGAAGCAGCAGCCGACTTTTTTGGTATCAAAGTAATAAGAGACGAATTTAAACTCTGAATATTTAAATTGGTCTCACAAAAAGCCGAGCACAAAGCATAGAAATCAGGAGCAATTAAATGCCAGCATTTTTTCATGAACAGGCCATTGAAGCCATCAGGGCCTGGAGCATGATCAGGTGCCAATTCTTTAACCACAAGATCAATTTCTTCCCTTGAGAACACACGGTCAATATTTTCCAGAACCGCCGGGTCCACAGGAGTGACCAACGAGTCCAAGTTAAAATGCATGAAAAGCTTTTCAGATACCCCCAGTCTTGATTTAAAAGAACTCCAAAGAACCGCCGCTTTCTGATCATGATTCGAGATACAAGTTCCATCTTCCAAATACAAAAGAGCAATATAGTTCCGCCTGAAATTCGAAGATGCAACAAGGTGAAATTTTTTTGAGTTTTCATCTCCAAACTTCGCCCATCTGATGGTGGCCCGTTGCTTCCAGTAAACTTTTTTAGCTTCTAACAGTTTCAAAAGATGTGCCAAAAGAATTCGCCTGAAATTCCTCTCTAACAGATTAAGAGGACGTTGATCTTCCAAGCCATCTACCAAGGCTAAAACCCAGCTGGTGTTGTTAATCAGCAAATTCAGGTTAGAAAGTCGTTTACTCTAAGATTTTAACCCTCTTCTCAGCACTTTCATTTTATGAGCAATAAGTTGAGCCGCATTACAAGTTTTAGAAGACAAACTCCAGAGAGAGGACACTGTGGGGAGAAAACTATCGAAGTCCGCCCAGTAGTTTTCAAAGCGAAAAACCGAGGCTTTAGGAATGGAAGAAGCAATCTGGACCACACAGGGGACGTGATCTGAAGTTGGACGTGCCAAAGGAAATGCCAAAGTGCTTGGAAACGATAGAGACCAAACAGCAGAAGTGAATACCCAGTCCAACTTTTGAAGTAAAGCATTATCCTGCATATTACTCCATGTGAAAGATTTGCCTTTAAGTGGTATTTCAACCAATCCCAAATGTTGAATAATTTCATTAAACATAAGCATTTCATTCACATTACCCCCAGGTTTGTTGCGATTTTCTGGACAGCGCAGCAGGTTAAAATCCCTAACCAACAGCCAAAGATCAAACAACGAAGCGTCCAGGCTAAGAAACCAGGACACAAAACCCTCCTTATCAGTTGGAGAGCAGGGTTCGTAAATATTGGTTAGGAACCAGCTTTGAGCATTAACCGTTGAAGTGAGTTTTACCGTCAGTGAAAACCGAGTCAGATGCACTAAAACACCATCAAAAAGTGACCAATTCCAGGCCGTGAGAAGACCACCAGATGCACCAATCGCAGGAACAAAAAAAAATTGTTGAAATGTCTAGGAGCAAAATCTCTAAGACTCCGGCTATCAAAAACTGCACGCTTGGTTTCTTGGAGGCAAAAAACCGAACAGGAACTTTCATCAACCTTATGTCTAATAGCACTCCATTTATCTGGAGAGTTAGATCCTCGGACATTCCACGAGAGCACAGACCAATTTCTTGTATTGTTCATGGACTAAGAGCAAAGCAGCAACATTGAACTAGCTGCTCTAGGCAGACTAGCAACCAAACTCTACCCCAAAAGATAGCATGCCCGTGGTAACAGGAAGCGTAGCGCTGAGAATTAAACAACGATCTGAACAAAAGAAACCAACACAGGTTCTGAGGAAAGGCCAACTAGAGTGTTCCTAAGACACCCAGAAGAAACACAAACCCACAAAAGAGAGGAAAACAATAGTAGAGGTCCCAGAGTAAACTAACAAAGGAGCCAAACGTCAGCTCAAAGAAACAAAAGTACGACCAGACCATCACAGACCTACTATTCATCATCAGATTGTAGCAGAGCCTCTTCAGACAGCTCACTAGGAGCCTGGCAGAAATCCTTCCCTATGCTCTGAGCCAGGGAAATCGACAAATGAGGTGGGACCAGTGAAGACTTGGAACGTTGCCGACCTTCAAAAATTGGTGCCAAAAGAACAGCACTAGTCTTGTCTTCGAAGTCTTTCTTGCCTGCATTCAGTCTGAAGCTGCACCGAAGCAAATTGGAGTCAACTGGGACAGGGTACTTGCAACGACGACGCTTGAGAGAGGTTTGAGGGAGGCCAGAGATTTCCACGACCTCATCGTCTTCTAGTTCACGCAAAACACAAGCCACATTCGGAACTCTAGGTTGAGTCACCACCGAAATGAAGAACTTCTTTTGGGCCAGATCGCCTGGAATGGCCACCAAGTGCCAGTGGAAGCCAATAATAGACTCATGCAAAGGATCCAAGAGAACCCTCAACTCCTGAATGGAAGTCAGGCAGTTGAAAAACAGCTGAAACTCTCCCACTTGAGGGAACCAGAGATGAAGCTCAGGGGAAGGAACCTCCAAAGCCCCCTCATCCACGAAAACCTCAAGGTTTGACTGCTGCTCCACAGGAACAACCACCGCTGACACTGAAAGTTGCCACTCTAAAAACTGCTCTGCTAGGACAAAATCCTCCTCAACAAAATCTTCAGGCACTGGCAAACTTGCGTTATCATTCTGATCAACAAAATCAGGGACAGGAGCTACCGGAGGTTGATCCACCAAACCAGGTTCTTCAGCGGCAGGAGCCCCATCAGGCACATTCCTGCCGGGGACATTGGAATGGGCCACCGACGCTTGATTACGAGGAGAAGAAAAGATACCCAACCACCTGGGGGGGAGGCAAAGGGTGAGTTGCCTGCCCAAAAGGTGGAAGAGGATCTTCACCAGGAAGCTGAACCACAGAGTCCTCATGCAGAATATAACAGGGAATATCCCATTGTTTTGCTTCTGGTTCGTCCCCCACTACCACCAGGAGACTCTCAGGCACAACATCTAACGAGGGACTAGCACCTTGATGAGGATTCTAGCCTTGTTGGAGGATTCATGCCAGTGAATCAGTGTACCAAAACCAGCCACCGCACGACCAATAACTGTCGCATTACCGCAATCTAAAGGAAACGCTAGGAGCATGAGCCAGCAGACCCTATCCAGCGGAGCCAAGCATAGATTCAACCCTTCATCGTGCTTAAGGAAACTCAGCGAATAAGGTTCAAAAGGATGTTGACCATGAGCAATGGCAGCCTCTCGCTCAATGCAACTACCAAAGGTGATAAACGCAGCACCAATAGGACATGGGGCTATTTGAGAAACACGAACCCGAAAAATTTGCACCAGGTAATGATGGAGGGCAGCCACAACTTGAGCAAAATCTTCTGCCGCCACCGTTGGGACAAGCACCGCGATACCGACATCTTCATTGGAACGGACTTTTTCCATACCCAGATAAGAGCGAAAGCGCTTCGGATGGTGGTCAGGGAACAGAGAGTTTCCAACCTTAAAACCTCGGGGTAGAAAAGCTGAGGGATCAACTGGAAAATTCGCCATCTTCGAAGGAGGGAAGGAACACGGAAAAGCCGAGGGAGATGAAGAAACACATGGCAAGGGGGGGAGCCCCGAGAAAAACCCTTCCGGAAGAAGCTTCCGGGGAACCGGCGCTTCTACAACCTCTGTGGGCTTTGCTGGGCCCAAGGCCTGAGGCACCTTTCTGGCGACAGGACAAAAAACCTTGCCCCTAGAATTACGCGCCAAGCAGAACCGCTGAATATGGCCATAACCAAAACAGGAACGACAACGGGTATCATTAGCACAGAAATGCGCAATGTGACCTTCAGAGAGATAATTAAAGTAGGTAATCGCCACGCTAGAATCACGCTGACGAGGATTCGAGTTTCGAAATTGAAATCCATCATTCCTGGAAGGAGGATCAATCATAGCCCGAGAAACACGACGAGGATGATTTGAATCTTGATGACCCAGACGATGGAAAACAGAAGTCCTAGCTAGCAACGCATTGGAAGAAGAACCAGCAGGAGCCACCAGATACTTTTTGATCCGATTGAAGGCTAACTTGACCGGAATCAACTTAGAAGCCGTCGAAGACCTCACAGCATCCGCAAAACTCATCTGGGGAGGACTTTGCCCTGGACGAGGACCCAAAATTCCTGAATGAATGGAGTTGAAGTTGGACCTGGAACGGGAGACTTCAGACCATTCTGATGCACATTCAGCCTCCGAGAGTTTAAACTCCCGAAGCCAATTAGGACCACCATTGCCCCAAAGATTAAAATGGGCACCAAAACTAACATTCTCCACCTTACGAATGGAGTAGACTAAAAACCCCACTGCCTTGGAGCAAACCGAGAACTTAAAGGAGAAATTTTGCAAGAAGGTGACTTTGAAATCCAGAGTCGAAACCCCAAGACAGGCATGGAGGACCAGACTAACCGATTCTTCAGAAAGACGGAAGAAAAAGCGGGCAAAAGATATCACCAGATGAAACACCGAAGACCGAGAGATGGGATGAACCGTGGAATGAAAACGCTGCCAAACAGACTTCTTGAACGCAATACCTGGCGAGAGATCCAACCTTGGAGCCGGAGACATCCTCGATCAGACGCCATTAAAAGCCAAGCTCACACGTCGCGGGAGAGAAGCGCGAGAGATTCATTGTTCAAGAAAATAGAACAATTGATATTGATGATGATATTGTTTACTACTGATTTAGCATTGCTCATTATTTATTATTATGCTTGCGGAGTCGTGGACTCACCTTTGCTCTACTGTTGTTTGTAGGTGACCATTGACGACGTTGTTCATGGGAAGAGCTAGCACACACTTGGATTCACATTATTTATTCAATTACACGAACTATCGATCAAGAGACAGTTTACTAGTGTGATAAATTATAATTGGGTAGGGCCCGGTTGTCATATACTCATAATCAAAACCGGTTTTAATTATTTTCTACTATTCATTCTTGGACCCACACGTCAATCTATCAGAGCCCTAACTAACTCAGTTCCTAATCACTTTCGTTTCTTAATGACATCACTATGACACAGTGATTACTATGTCATAGTGTGGACAGTGCTATAGTGCTGGTTCCCTTCGGACCGAAGCAGAGCAACTAGGGGAGCTCTAGGGTTGGGTGAGCTCTACTCATGCCCATTTCGCCCGTTTGCTCAACAACTATCCTGACAGGTGGGCTCCTGGGAAAACCCTAACTAAGCACGTTTCCACCCAGCCAGCTCCCCCAGTCCCCACCCCCATTTGACCACCTCCTCGGCTCCTCTCCAATTCCCCAAACATACTGCCACCCTCTCGCCCTCTCCCTCTCCCTCGCACTCGGTCTCTCCCTCATTCCCAACTCCCACCTACAGCGCCGCACACCCGTGGCCTGCACCAGCAACTCCCTCGCCCCTTCGACGCTTCCTCCGACCTCCACCAGTGAAGCGATACTACCACAGTCGGGATCCAACGAGACGCCGTCTTCACCGCGGAAATCAAGTGGACGCGTCGTTGTCGCCGCCGTGATCTAGTGGATGCTTCACCACTGGCATCGAGATCCAGCGAGGCATCACCGCAGTGATCTAGAGGGAGCGACGCCGCCTCCAACCACTCGCCGTCGGCGGCCCCTAGCCAATCACAAGTTCTTGCATCAGGTGATGTTTCTTTGCAAATTGATGCCCAAATATCGAGAACTCTTGACATGTTTCTTAGATCTGGTTTTTCTTTGCTAATTGATTGTTGAACTACCCCTTCCATTTTAATTGTTGAACTGGTTGTTTGTTGTTACGTGCATTTTTGGATTTGTGATGAGCTCCTGAATCCTGAATTCCAGATTGTGTTGAGTGGCGGCGGGCACACAAGCATACCCACAGGCATTGGACACCTGCAAGCGATGGGCATAGGCGAAATTTTGCGCCTATCTCCCTTGATGGGTATGCCTGTGGGCAAAGAACTGCTTGACGGATATAGATATAGACGAGCACTATTTGTGCCATCCCTGCTCCGGAAGTACACCACTCGTGTAAAATTCAATTCGGCACGCTCGTGCAAGCGCGGTAATGTCCTCGGCCGCAGGCTATAGCTATAGCTAGCGCTAGCAGCAGCACGCACCAGACCGCGCGTCCCGCGCATTGGCCGGTGGCATCCAAAAGGCAAAAACCGCCGATTGGCCATCGGTGGCACGCGATATCGATCGCCCGCCCGCCCGCGCCCCGCGGCTGACGGCAACTCGCGTATTCGCGTCGCAACGATTGGTTCGGTTGGGCGTTCGGTCCGCACGCCGTGGCCAATGTTAGTCCTCCCCCCAAGTCCCGTGCGGACTGGGGAAGCTGCCGTTCGCGATGGCTGCGCTTTGAGGAGCAGAGGTTCATGTGAAGCGCACCGGTCGTGTACTGGCGATCGTACGTGACAACTGCACAAGGGGTGAAGGGATTGCTTTGTTGTGTACTTGTGTTCGGCTGGGCTGGACTGACCACAAATAAGCCCGGCTGAGCTTCTCATCTCATGGGCTCCAGGGCCGGTCATACAAAATTTGAAAATTACTCTTTTACAAATTCCTCTATCTCGCTCTTATGCGAGGATCATATCATCCTAATACTGTTCTCCAAATGACGTTACGACTGGTGTGCAACTGCATGCCAGAACGTCCTTAATTACAACCGGATGAAACGAGCACGAATGACATGCTATGCAGCAGCTGGCTAAGTTAATACTAGCTAGCAAGTAACAAAAAACAGACCGAACACACAGATGATGAGACAGCTGACGTTCTTCACTGAGCTTAAGCAGGAGTAGGTCCTACTTTGAGTAATTTCGCGCCTCAATTTTTTTCGGAGTAATTTCTCTTGCTCGAGAATATGACCCTTTCTGGAAAAGACAGCTTTTTTACGGGTACAGGGCGGGCACACATAACCCACGCGCATCACACGCGTGCGCGTGCCTACACACGCTGCCATGGAATTAATCGGAGGCTCATCGGCTTTTGGAGCGCTTGCCAAATGAGCTACGACTCAGTCCTCCTGAGAAGACAAAGATAGGCCCGAACAAAATCTGCGATGCAGACCAGCCCAAAAAATGTTGAGGCCCGTTGTCATCTGAGCCCACTGTCAGTATAATGGGCCGTTCTCCCGCCGGTTTGAAAAAAAAGAGTCAGACTAGTGTAGTCTGAACTCTGAACGTGTGAGTACGTAGAGATGTTCCAAGCACGAGCAGGTTGTGTTAGCACTCACTCACCACACGCATGAATTAACCACGGGAGGATGGTCGATTGGTTTCTTGCATGTATCGTGGTCCGAACCGACCGGGTCACCTTTGTCGCATCGACACGTCGCTCTCACACTAACCTCTTATTACGGCCTTACGGGCACCTACCCCTCCGCAAAAATTAAACTTTTCCAGTACCAAGTATTTTTGTAAAGAAAAAAGCGAGATAGGTTTCCCTCAACTAACGAGGTCCGTTGATCTTGATCTACTTCCTATTAGCAGTACAACTGTAGTAGAGTAGTAGTAGTACTTGCATGCTCTCACAGTTGTGAGTTGTGACTCAACAGCATAGGCTCCAGCCGTCTAGCGTCTTGACTTTCGAGGCAGAGGCATGCTTGGGCGTTGGGGAGCTCGGGTTGATGGAAGGGCGAGCCAGATCTCGGGCTGGATTTGGGCGGTGGAGTGATCGATCGGTCCGCCGGGCCCGGTTCACGACACGTCTAGGTGCCGTCGCAGGGCGCCCACCCGAGCCAAGGCCACGAACGGCCTTAAAAAGCAGGCATCTCTTTTCCCGTCGCCGCTGTTCCCCAGGCGTGGCGGACGAGCCCGAGCGCCGAACCTAACCCCAGTCCCATCCGCTCCGTATGGCCGGCGTCGTCGCACGGCAACGCCTGCGCTGATTTGACCTTTACCGGTTCATGTCCTTCGCACTGCGCCCTTTAATGATTTGCTTTCGCGATTCTTTCGCCCATGATGTGATGTATGTGTTCCGTGATCCTGAATTATAGCTTCCTTATTTTTTTTTTCCTTTGCAACTTTGTTCTTTTCACCACCCATTTGATCCTTTGACAGAAGACGGGAGGGAACATGATCCTTCCACCATCGAATGGTTCGAACCCACCAGGATAAGATCATCATGTGTTTCCCTAAAAGCATCTCGACTGATCCGCGCTTTTCCAAACGGCCCAATGACCAAAGGTAGTCTACGAAAAAAAAAAACAAGAAGAAAGAAACTCCTGATGGAGAAAGCTACGCACTTTGGAGTGTTTGGAATGACCTGAAACACGATATAGGAATACTGTCTGTAGAATCACTTAGCGTATAGAAATAGTGGCTCCGGCTGCGAGAGTTGGCCCGTGGAATCTTCTTTTCCCTTCCTTGCGAAGGGAGGAACATTCTTACCTCAAATTGAAGTCAGAATAACAATGTTCACTTTATTTGATTGCAACCGTCACCAAATTAACTACTCCAAAGAGAGCCATCAAGTACAACTCCGTTTTTGCTGTTTTCGTGTTGAATTTGCCAGGCCGTTTGGTATGTCCACTGATTTCTGTTTGTCTATGGTTGCTTTAGTAGTATCTCTCTTGTTTATTCATTTCATAATAGTCAATATTTTGTAAGACCACGTGGAGGTCATCTCATGATTTGTGATGAATATTTGATTTTGATTTGCAGGCGTTGTCAAAGTTTGAGTTTGGTTTTGAGAGTTTACTGAATTTCAGAGTTGTTATGAGTGTGTAGCCGTCCTGAGGTTGCGGTCAGACTGGTAGGCTTATGTAGTCAGAGAGTGAGGTGCAACTGGACTTGGACTTGGTTGTTTTGGTGAAATTCAGAGGAGAGCCGTCTGACCAACATTGGGACCACGGTCGGTCGCATTTTTTTCACAGAAGTTTTGGAGCGAGGAGTGTTCGGTCAGACTAGTCATGGTTGGCAATCAAACCGTGGCACTGTGCATGTGGTCCGATCGGCGTTGGGCACGTGGTATGATCTGCGTCCTATTACTGAGCTTGCGTTAGTCGTTTCGAGTGTAGGTGTGCCCGGTCAGACCGACCTATGGTTGGCGGTCTGATCGGCAGCAGTCTGACCATCAAGGGGCAAGTGGCTAGCCTGCCGTTGCATTTCTAGAGTGCAGTAGCAGTGATGTTTGTGAGGGTGTGTCATGAGTTGGTGGTCATTGCATGAGTTGCATTATGCATATTTGACTAATGTGGGTTAAGTTGTAAAGAATTTGTGTCCGGACACGATTTGTTTGTCTTTGTATGCGCAAGTGGCTCGAGGTTGCTAATGA
Organism: Ampelocalamus luodianensis; assembly: GCA_036346255.1. NCBI lineage: Eukaryota > Viridiplantae > Streptophyta > Magnoliopsida > Poales > Poaceae > Ampelocalamus > Ampelocalamus luodianensis. The sequence goes on from CM070620.1 coordinate 17,599,931, forward strand.
GAATGGATATGGAGGAGTGTGATGCCATGAAGGCTTTGAGGATTGTGCCCACATGCTGTGAGATGCATGTCGAGGCTTTGTATGACTTGGTTGGATGAACCATGATGGTTTTGAGTGAATGAGCGTGTCGATGCTAGAGATGAGTTGGGTAAGGTGCACTTGGTGCATTGTCAGCCATATGATCGTTATGTGGCTTGGTGATGCTTCCGGGAACGAAGCATAGAGGTATGCATCATTTGGCCATCAATTATATGAATTGATGGTATGTGTGTTCTGCGGTGCTATGTGGTGGTTTTGCTTGTCGGTGATGGTTGTAGGACTTTGAAGCTACGTCATGGTAAGGTTGACGATACCGAGACTAAGTTAGGAGAGCTTAGGTCTAGAATGATCAAGGGATCAGAAAAAAGCTAAGAGGGCTTAGGTCTAGAATAATCAAGGTGACACTGGAAGATGGCTGAGGCTAGCGGAGTGGTCACAAGCTGTGAAGACAAGGAACTGAAGCGAGAGCTACCGGTGGTGGACATGATGGGCAATGGCGAGATGGACATGTACTAAGCTCACAGAGGAGCTGAGGTCCAAAACATTCAAAGAAACCAGGTGCGGTCATGATGGAAGGTGGTGCGCTAGGTGACTCGAACCGGTGCAGGTGAGGTGGAGTCTGGCAGCGTCTGAAGCTAGAAATACTTTCCATTTGGGTCAGTAGGCACTTGGACACGTGTGCGTTCATGGTGAAGACACATGATAAGCATTGGAGGAAAAGTCTTAACCGGGTCAAGGTCAAATGGAGGCTTCTGAAAGACGGGTGATATCTTCCTGAGGAATCCATACGCTGAGAAGATGGATTCCAGATGTGAGAATATGTGGATAGCATGTGGCTCGACAATAGCTTTCTAAAGCATCCAAGAACACGCGATTCGGATGTTGTATGCGGGAGATATGACCGGTTTTGTAAGTGGGTGTCGGGTCTACATGAAATTGTGTCAACGGGTTGTAAGTGTTGAGTGGGTGAGTGGATTTGTGAGAGGAGGTAGGTGGCTTGTCCACTACTACGAAAGGAGAGGAGGAGATGGTTTAGAGGCTAAGCCTTTAGAAGTTAGGGTTGAGAAAGGTGTAGGGTTTTTGAAGAGAACTCTTGAGAAAGGGAGTGTGGCTCTTGTGCCTGAGCTTCTTGTCATCCTTAGGTTTTATGAGTGGCTAGGGAGAAGCCGTAAACATTCGTCTCAAAGTATTATTATGTTCATTAAATTTTCTCAAGTGTTTGTTCTTGGTTACCTTGAACTCTATGCGTTGCTTGTGTCTGATCTTGGTTTTTCTCTCGTCTTGATCTTAAGCGGATCAAGGTAGTTGCTCTTCGCATGCATTGGTACATCATTTAACTCTGCACTTGTTTGGTCGTTGAGTTCAGCACTGTGACAGCCCCGATTCTCGGGACTGCTAAACCCTTCGCAACCGCCCAGGATGTACAGTTGCGAAACAAATAGTATCTCAAGCAAGCTTTCGATTGCAACAAAAGCCAGACTTTTATTAAACAAAACTAAGGTTTAACAACCTGTTTTGACCTGACACGGGCATCCAAGCCCAAAGTTAATATAATACAAGGCAAAAGAACATCAAACCACAGGTACGCTTGAGCGCAGTCGAGACCTAGTAACAGTAGTCGTTGTCTTCTGGGGGTCCACCAAAATCTTGCTCACAAGGATCCTCTTCTGTAGATGTTTTGCAAATTGCAAGAATGAGTACTACCACCGTACTCAACAAGCCGCATGGAAATGCTAAATAATTACATGCAAAGAGTTCAATGGATGGTTAGGGTTTACCATACCTGGCATATGTGGATGCACTTTGCATTTAAAATAATTTATAAAACAGTAAAACAATAGTAAGTAATAACGTCAGGGGTTTATCAACATCTCGATTACCAACTTAACATCTCAAAAACTCTACTTATGCCTTGTATATTGGAATCACCCATGAACACAACTTCATTAACCGGAAGCACGGTGTATCCGAATACATTTGATTATTCACTCTGCAGAGTTGCCCAACTTTACCCACAAGATATCTCATACTCATACTGTCAGTACATAGACACGCAACATGTTAGCGTGCGACTGAGCTGAGATAACAAAGCCTTTTCACTGCTCAACCTTTCTAGTCTCTACACTGTAGGTCACTATCCATACAGCTCGGGAGACCACCGACCAGTAGTAGAATCCGTACTCCGAGGCTGATGGGCCCATACAAGTGCTCCCACAGATATTCAATCGGAAGAGCAGTGTACTAAGCTAGGGAGGAATGACCACGCATGTGGTTGAGCGGTTTCTGTGTCTGTTACTTGGCACAAGGTTCTTGTCCTTACCTGTCATCCAGTGAGGCGATGGCCCACCACTAACTCGTGAGGGCCCACCTCGGGATCTCACTGATGACTCACTTTTAACCTGAGTCTATTGGGCTGTCCAACTTCCTGGATCCAACCCTCAACTCACCACCAAAACCATTGGCCTAAAGCCAATACTTGCTTTTGATTGATGAACACAGTTTTGGTGACAAAGCTACCTTGTATAGATAATATTTTATGTGGATTAATCTTGTCAAGGTGAATATGGCCTACAAAAGTTAGGTGGGTTTGTTTGTGGGGTATTTAGGATTTAACTAATTGTCATGGCATTCAAAAGTATTATTTTAACATTTAAAGTAATTGGCACAAATACAGTAATGAAAATAATAATACATAGATGAAATGTAGGTTTAAAATGATCAAAGAATGAGACTTGCCTTCTTGCACAGAGTCTTCTATATACTGGTCTTGTTCGGCGTCTTCTGGAGTCTGGCCGTCGAAGTCGTGACCTAACGCGAAGCAAAACAATAAAACAAATCAAATAAAATCCGGCTCGATAAGGAATGAGCTGGGAACAACATGCAAGTAAATAAAACCAGAAAAGAAACACAGAGTAAGGTAGGTTGGAGTGGTGGAGATTATTTGGTGTTTGGTTGATCTGTAAGGAATTGAGATTCGGATCCAAGTACAACAAAAATATTGTAAATGGATAAAGAATCATAAAGGAAGGTGGTGGTGTAGGATGCTGGAGATTTATCTGGCACTTGTTTGGACTGAATGGAGTTGAGTTTTGGATTCACGGGCTCGAAACGGTCGAAAAGAGTATAATATGTTGAATTAGGGTTTTGGGCGGAAAAAGGGTCGGGCAATGAATAGTACTATTTTACTATTCATATCGAAAATGAGTCGATGGACAATAATAGAGTTCAACTTTTTGGGTTTGGAGTGAATAGTAGCTAGGGTTCACTTGTTTTGGACGAATATGAGCAAATCGCCTATTTTCAGGTTATGAACAGTGCTATGTCACTATGCAATGAACAGTAGCGGATTCACTGTGTCGATAAACAATAAAAGGGTTGATTCAAAGGAATAAGCAGTGAAATGGGTTTTTTGGGTTCAAGGCGATCAAATTTGACATATAATGTCAAATTTGGATTTTGGGCGAAAATGGTGTCGGATAATGAATAGCATTATTTTGCTATTCATTAATGAAAACTGGAGGGTGTCGGTAATTAGAAATTACTGCCTTTAGCTGGAAAGAATAGGATCTGACTATTTTTTTAGATAATGAACAGTAACTAGGGTTTACTGTGCATTTTTCGGATTTTGGAACAGTGTTTCTAATTTGTCGAGTGAACAGTAAACATGACACTGTACAGTGAACAGTGTTTTCAATTTTCGGGTGAACAGTAAATCAATTACTGTGCAAGGAATAGTAAAAGGCCGAAAGGTATGAACAGTAATGGGCTAAGCCCATTTACTGTGTTGGCCTTCGGCCCAATAGCCAGGCCTTAAGAGGCCCAGCCTCGGTTGGCTTGGAGTCTGCGCTACCGAAGGCGAGCGCTTCACCAACCGAGCCGGCGGCGGTGGCGCTAGCGGCGGCGGCGGTGGTCGGCGGCGGGAGTGGGTGGTGCGGGGAGCATCACCGAGCCAAGGTGAACCCATTTTTGGGCTTTGAACGGGTGGTGGAGATGCGGGAATGGGGTGGCGGCGGAGGTGGCGGCCGGCCGAAACAGGGGAGCGGCACGGTGGCGCTCCGGCCACGCTCCGACCAAAGGAAGGGGCGAGGGAGCATCAGTGGAGGTAGGGGAAGCCAAAGGTGGTGTTGGTGGAGCTTGGGGAGGTCTGTGGTGGCGGGGCGGCGTGAGCCGTGGAGGCAGCGGCGGGGAGAAGCGGTGCCGGCCATGTCCAGCGGGTTTTGGGGTGGGATATGGTGGGGGAAATGTAGGCGGCGACGAGGAGGAGCTTACCGTGGGCTTGATTGGGAGGTTGGGTGGATGGAGGTGGAGAATCGGCGTCGGCTCGACGAAGAAGAAGAACAGTGGCGGCGGCGTTTCTCGAAATTGCGCCGGCGTTCGGAGAGAAGGAGCAAGGGGAGGTGGTGGAGGGGGAAAGAGAGGTCGGAGGCTTGCCCTGGGTGGCTTTTTATAGGTCAGTGAGAGGCGGCTGCGCTTGGGAGGCGGCGGGAACAGGGAGGCGGCGACGTGGTTGGCGGGGAGGGAAGAACGGCGTCGGGAAAGAGGAGGTGGCAGGGTGAGGTGGAGGCGGCAAAGGTGATGGAAGGCGCTGGGCGTGGCGAGGTGGCGCGACGGTCAAAGAATGCGGTGCCGCAACATCGAAGCAGTGGCGGCGGCGCTGTGCTGAGGAGGAAGGAGGGGGAGACGCCCGGGAGAAGAAGGCGCCTTCGGGCAAGGAAGACGGATTTCCCAAAAGGGAAAGCGGAAATTCGGAAGAATCTTCCGAATTGGGAAAGATTTCGAAACTCAAGCAAAAACTCCAAATTTTTTTGAAATTCCGAATTTTTGGGTTATTTCAAGCACATAACAGAATAATAGAGAATAGGAAAAATGTAGTTCGGCAGCGGTGCGTGTGTTCTTTCTTCCTGCGATTCTTTTGTGTGCGCGTGTATGAAACACTTGAAGAGAGAGATGCAGAGAGGAGTTTTCTTCATGTGATTCTTTTGTGTGCGTGTATGTGAGACACCTATAAAGAGAGGACTCGAGTGATTCAACTCCACCAATGCCAGCTCATAGTTGGACCGAGGCCTGAGTTTTCTCTGTCAGAACAAGTAGTTTCAGATAAACGGCACAACCAGATTATCGTGACAAGACCGATCGACAGTTGGACTAACCTAGCAGTAACACTGCTTGTGATTTTTTTAGTACTGAGCGCTCAGACCAAGGTGCCAAGTTATTCTAGGACTCTGAAATCGATTACTGGCTGAGGTCAAAGCAATTGTTTAATCCTACTCAACGGATGCTGGTTAGTTATAGTAAATTGGAAATAGTCTTGTTGTCGTAACTGAAATACGTAGGACTAAGGAAACAGTTAGAAGAGGGGGTTTGAATAGGAGTCACATAAACATTAGGCTTTTTCAAACTTTTTTCTTTAAACCTAGAGAACTTGACCCTCACAAAGCTGATGAGGTTGGCGCAAATCACACCACCTCGGTATTTAACTTCTTCTTCGCTCCAGTAGCTATAGAAATTTCGCGTTGAAATCGGAAAACCCTCAGGTCAAAACCTTCTGGCCAGTCTGACCGCCAAGAACTGATTGGTCTGATCTCCGGTGGCCGATCTTACCGCTGATGGGCTAGTCTGACCGCCTGAGGCACTATCTGACCGTGGGCTGCAGGGTCAGCAGCCCAAGCTGATCTCAAATCAACCTAACTTTTGATTCCGAGATACAATCCCTTGATATTTCAAATATAGCTAATCAAGAAGGTCCAGAACCTATTCCAATCGATGATCAGGGCGATTGAAGCCAAGGTTCCATAACTTTTCTTGGATGAGGTCAAGAAGACACGAAAATCAGGAAAATTGAAACTTTGATCCAAAAGCTTGCTTATGGCTGGAAGATGGTCAAAATGATCCTAGACCAATTCGCACAAGTCCTAGCAAGCTAGATCACAACAAAAGACTCGGTCAAAATCCTAGAAACACAAGAACCTTGCTTGGATTGATTCAATAGATTGTTGGTTTACCGTCACTCCACTATGGAGGACAAAATCTCAACACTTGAGCACTCAATCAATCCAACCTCTAGCCTCCTCTATCTCCACTTCCCCAAATTACAAATGTTAGACCCTGTGCTTTGAATACCCGAAGACCTCATGTGTGTACTGTACTAGTCCATAGATTAGTGACTAGTACACACAATCACAACATTGGCATTCACATCCATACATTCATGCAAATAAAGCAAATAGAGATACTTAACTTAAGCGGTTAACAGTTACTACATCACAGGCCGACTGACCAAATAAAAAAAGGTATCGACAAGGTAACAAAATAGCAGCGGAAGTATAAGTAGTAAAAGTAAATGATTTCCATCAGCATGCCCATCCAAACCCTCAGGAAACCGACAAAGAGACAAAGCCAAGATAGACCCGTCACCGAACCTTCCGGTTCCGGGTGCGAAGAAAACATCGTTCGGCATAGGCTCATCCTTAAGCCCTGAACAACAATTTAAGCAAGATTGAGTACAATGCGTACTCAGCAAGATTTGTAGTATATCACAAAATTTATATAAATGTAAGGCTGATAAGAGATGAGGCTCTGAACTACAAGTTATTTTCAGCATTAAGTAACTTTTGTTTACAATATCCACATGTAGTATTTTACAATGGAAATTGAAAGAGTAGTTAAATAGATACATGACAGTAAGTAAGTAATCAAATGAATAAAATCAACAACTCGCAACCCTCTCCGGCTGCGAGCAACATTTTATTTTCAGCCATTGACATGGCACTTAACTCAATTATAAACCAACAAAACGTTTCCCAAGTTTTCCAACGAAATTATTTTTGAGAAAATAAAGTATATACCCGATTTGGCCGCACTAGGCACACTCATAACTGCGAGCACAACTATTAAAATATATTTACACTCTGCAGAGGGGTACAACTTTACCCACAACATACAAATTCTCTAGTTTATTTAGCATCCATCGATACTACCGCTCACTACCTTCGGTAAACAGTTTAGAGCACGTGTCAAAACCTTTACATCATCTAGTTCTATCCTTGCACTAGCCCAGCGAATGAATACCCTCACTTCACCTGGGTACACCCCTGTCTCAGTGAGACATTCGCCGTTGTGTCGGAAGGCTTTATTCCCAACGCCTTGGTGAAGGGAGCCCCTTCGGACATACCTACACCGGTCATACCCGCACTACTACGGCCTACCAACATGCAAGGCTAGTTTTCAATGACTTAATTAGCTAATGTCGTTCCATACCAGTACATGTGGTTGTACACTTAGGCTTAGATTTATGGCACACACGTTCGGTCCTTAATTGACCCGGACGAGGATCTCCCCCTATCTACTAGTGAGGTACACCCTTTCTCAAAATATAATATAACTAGTCCGCGTCGAAAACTAGGTTTTGCATTTTTATTTTTTCTGTACAAAATAACATAGGTACAACCTCTGGATATTTTTCATCAATCTCTCAAATTCATGTTTATCGTATTGCCCATTTATAGCTTTTAGAAAAAAAAAAACTACCACTCTAATAAGCATTTGTGCGATACTCGCATCTAAAATTCTCAATTTGATATTATATATTGTCTAACCCATATACTAATGGCTACAATAGTAAAAGCATCAATATGTCAAGGAAATTCATGCATAGAATAAGATTTATAACTACCGATATCCCAAACATAGCAATTTCATATCAAACTTACACGCATGCATAATAGATTTTGCAAAAAGAAATACAATAAGTAAAATAGTGGGATCAATATGATCAAAGGGGTTGCTTGCCTTGCTCTGGTTGTACTGAATAGGTGGATGGATGGTCGTCGAAAATATCATTCGAACAAACGACGTCTAATAAAAAAGAGCCGAAAACAAATTAAAGAATGCAAAAAATTCAACAGTAACCAAATCTAAATATTTTTGCATATTCTGGTAGATCATGATTTTAGATGAATTTAGAAAAAAGAATAATCTCATTCGGAGTTTTTATGCAATAGTTATTAAAGTTTCAATTTGGTTCGGTTTGAAAAATCCTGAAAAAGAAAAGATGACGTCGACGGCGTATTTATGAGTTTTACGCCTTCTAGCAGAGAAGGTGTATTCTCTTCTATGTTCTACTGAGGTTTACACTTTCCCGTAAAGAAAACGTATTCTCCTCTGACCTCACTGAGGTTTATGCTTTCCAACAAGGAAACGTATTTCCTCAGAACTAAAGGCTCCTTTTCCATTTTCTTTCGATTTTCATTAATATGACATGTGGGGCCTACATGTTAGTGACTCATCTGTTAATAACGTTTAGAATTAGATTTTCTTTAATCTTTCGGCTCAGTCCCACATGTTAATCTAACTGAGACTTAATTAACTCAACCTAATCATTGGTTTGTCCTAAACGACCTGGATTTGGTCTTAATGACCGAGCTACAGTGTCGTTCGACTCTCGGGCAAGCAAAGCAACAAGGACGGTCCTCTCGGTGGTGCTCGTCGCTGGTGATGCAGGCATGGGGAGGTCCGGGACATGGCCAAAATGGAACCCTCTCTCGACGGCAATACCACCGGGTGGTGGTGGAGGCCGAAGAGATGGCCAGAGTCGGCGTTGGAGAAGCGCGACGGAGCTCCTCAGGCTTGAGGTGGCTTTCGCGTTTGAGCCAAACGGTTGCTAGTGGGTGTGCGCATCGTCTTCAGGGGGTCATGGCGATGTTGTTGGCAGTGGCTTGGGGACTAAAGGTCACCGGAGCGGCGATGACATTGTCTTCCACGGTGGCGTCATGACCGGCTACCATGAAACCTAAGCTATGATGGATAATCCTCTAATGTAATGTGTGCTTAAGCATCAGTGAACTACTAGAAGCTCACCCGAGGCTTTGGAAGCGCTGCAGGACAACCGGGGCGGCGTGACGATGTTGAGCAGCGGCGACGCGAAGAAGGCCCTCGTCGACAGTGTGCTACGGCGATGTAAATTCTACAAGAAGGTGTGCATTAGCTTTCTAGCATCCTAAGGATGATAGAGATCGAAGGAATCGACAGGGAACTCACCGAGTCGGCTGCTAACTAGAAAATGGTTGCGGTGGCCAGAAATGGGGAAGAAGATTGATCCAGAAGATCCTTTGCGATTGAAGCTTCATTATCTGAGGGGAAAGCATCAGTGAGGGGTAAGACATGATCTAATGCGAAAAAGAGAGGTTCAAGCTCACCCGATTGCCAGAAATGAAGACACTCCAGAACGGGTGCATGCCGGAGATGAGGAAGACGATGGCTTACCAGAGCTACGGGGTTCTAGAAGCTACATCAAGCACAAAAAAGAGCATCAACGAGGGTTTCCCAAATACCTTGACACCATTATCAATTGTTCAATCACACTAAGATTAGAATCATCTACCTATTATCACCACACAAGTTGTTTTGAACACCGACATGGTTTCCAAACAACTTTGACTAGTAATTACTATTTTAATATATTTATAAAATCCAACGAAATTATAATATTATGAAAGTATTTTTTGTGAAAAATCTACATATATGATTTTCATGTATCAAATCCAAATATTTAAAAATACATTGATAGTAAAAGTTTTGAAAGTTTGATTGCACATATTCCAAAATGAATTGTTTTTAATGAATTAGAGGGAGTAAAAACACAAGATATGGAAAACCACAACAATTTAGGTGTGGCAAAGGGACACGGGGGAGTACTTCCATACCCCTACCCTGATCCCCGGTAGCATGGCCCTACTAGGCCTCCTGGTGGCAGATGCCACTCGTCCCCGGTCCATGTGAGGACTCGACCCCCACGGGGATCCTTATGGGCTGTGGGAGATTAAACTATAGGTTAAACAATTTTTTTGAAAAATAATGGGACTTTATTTATTAATTTATAAGTATGTAGGCGTACTTTTTTCTTCAAAATATATATATTATAATATATAGATTTAAGTTTGAGTCCAAATATAAAAGAAAAGAATACATCTCTCATATAAAACTATAATTTATAATATATATATATATATATATATATATATATATATATATATATATATATATATATATATATATTTACTGGTCCCCACAGTATTCTGCAGGGAGAGGCGATCCCATCCTCGCCCCATAGGGGAGATCACCCCTGCCCGCGCGCCCCATGAGGATATTTCTCATGGGGCCCACCCCCACAGAGGAAATTGCCATCGCTACATCAATTAAATGTTATGTGCAGTAAAACCTATAAATTTTTGGATGATCCACGTAAATTGTAAAGGAATTTTTTTTATTGATTAGAGAGAGAAAGAGTGAGATCAACACAATTTGTCTAATTAGAGTACACGTGTGTGTTTTCAGTGGAAAACCACGTGTCCACGCTCCCGTGGTCGTTGAGCCTCCACAATATTCCTAGAGTGTGTATTGACGTGTTGCGGTGCGCGTGTGGTGTGTCCTTGTTGTACTCTCTCTCAAAAAAGAAACAATGATGTTGCTGTTGACTTCGCAAAGAATTTTTACAAGAGGTTTGAGCTTATATTTAAAACCCTCCAAAATTTGGAGGAAAGAGCCGTTTTCCCATATAAATTCCTTAGGCCTTTCTTTCATTCCAAAGGCTCTTATTGGAAAAGTTCCTATAGGATCTCAATCCTACAAAAATCCTTTATTTCGAATGAGAAAAGTTGGAAAGGAATTAAATGTCATGTCCAATGAAATCCAATAGAGTTTGAAAACACAGTAATGAAAAAAATTTGTTTGGATGCTCCACATAAATTTTGAAGGAAAATTTTTATTGATTAGAAAGGGAAGAGTTGAGAGAAAGAGTGGGATCGACACTATGTGTTATTTAATCAGAGTACACACACGTGTGCGTCAAGTAGGAAACCACATGCCCAATCTCCGTGAGGGCGTGGAGCTTGCACCACTACTACAGAAAAGGTCTTCATAGACGGTTCAAAAACGTCATCACAGACAGTTTCGTGAGCTGTCTAAGTTTATAGGTCAGTAATGACATGAGGTCATCATAGACGGTTTTCAAACCGTCTGTGATGCAGACTATCATATACAGTTATTAACTCAGAACTATCAGTGATAATTGACTATCACAGACGGTGTGTAGCTGAAACCGTCTGTGATGACTTTTCTCTATAGACGGTTTGTAGCTGAAACACCGTCTGTGATGACTTTTCTCTATAAAGTCTCCAGCGATGGTTGCTTGTGCCTTTAAAACCGACACATATATATATATATATATATATATATATATATATATATATATATATATATATATTCGTAGTCCTCAGCCATTTTCGGGGGGTCGTCCACACAACATGAGGGGGATGAGACAGCAGCCACGGGCAACTTCATCGAGCCCATGCAAGTTTAAGAAGCATGGCTATCAGGAGAGCGTTAGGACATCCAATTACCTAGGTCATCGATAGGTAATTGGACATCGTTATGTTCAGAAAGTGTCGTGAACACACAAGTACTCCGACTAGAAAGTGGCTTCATGTATCAGTAACCAACCATTCCTTGATGTCAAGTCAATGTAGAACTTAGATCAACGAACTTAGTGGCTGAGGGACTATGAGCAATATATATATATATATATAATATAATATGATGCCGGTTTTAAAGGCACAAGCAACCACTGCTTAGAGACTTTATAGAGAAGAGATCAAGAATAGAATGGTTGGATGTACTTGGCAAAGGTGAAATGAATGGCGGGAGGCTAATTGATTACACAGACAAAGGTAAGATTAAGAAGATTGATTATTGCTCTCAGAAGGTTAATTGCACAAGATTAAAACTTGCTATTATATTAGCAAATCAACCAAAATTAACTTATTACACAGGAACAAAATCTATCAAGATACTATCAACTGTGATGTAGGACAACAAGTATATCAGAATGTATACATTTCATGCTCAAAACAATACATAACAATAGGTAATGTAATAGCTCAAGGCATAATCTATACACAATATCACATCCAATTGCATTTGTGACATCAATTCATCATAGAGCAATTCAGGAGCCCACAAAATACCACTTTGAGTGGGGCTCAAGGGCTCATGCCACACTAGCAGTATCATCCATATCATCACCACCAACACCATCACAGAGCAAAGGGGAGGGAACATGATAGAGAATAAAGAGTAATAGTTTACCTCAGTGCGACGCGGCAACTACGACAAACACCACCACCAACACAACCGACATCCATGTCCCCACTATGCATAAATTAACCAAACATCAGAACACACTACTGAATGTTCAAGTATAAAATATAAACCGTAAGAGAGGCAAGCGAGCGGCGTCGGCCGGCAGCCAAGCAAGGGACAAGCCACTGGTGCATGGGTGAGCCCCATGCTCAAACCTCAGCCAAAGCAAGCAACCCCACCAGGGGAGAGAGGCAGATCTAGGCCGAGTGGAGGTAGCCGAGGGAGGTCGGTGGAGAGATAGCCGGGAGAGTGCTTGTACCGGCAGTGACGGGGTCAGGGAGGAGGCTTCGGGCGGCAGCGATAGGGTCGGGGGCGAGGGGAACGGGCCAGAGTAAGGGCACAAATCCTAGTAAGGCTCGGGGGTGAGGGGAACGGGCGAGGGTATAAGGGCGCAAACCCTAGCAAGGCTCCTACTAATAAAAAGTGATAACTTATCACTAACGGTTCCATAATAGAACCGTCTGTGATATGGTCTAATATCACAGACGGTTATATTATGGAACTGTCAGTGATAAGTATCACAGACAGTTCCATAATAGAACCGTCTGTGACATTTTTTTTGTCTATTTTAGAAAGAGACAATCTGGGCCATAGAATGTTGATCTAACGGTGAGAAAATGTGACTGATGGCTATATATGCTAAAACTATATGTGCTAAAACCGCTAATTTTATGGCAAGTAGTCCAATCTTGACCGGACGGTCCACAACGCTTGGGAACGTTCGAACCGTCCGAACCTCCCATCTTGATCGGGCCATCCAATCTTGATCGGACGGTCCACAAGAGAGGAAGGCACGGCGCGCGGGCTGGAGCGCGGAGGTGGGCTGGCAAGCTGGGCCGCGGGGTGGCTTTCGGCCCAAAGCGCATTGGAGGTTTTTAATTGCTCTTTGAATTAAAGAAAATACAGAAAAGCAAAAAAGGTTTTTAGAAAATAGTTAATAAGGCCAAAAAATTCTAGAAAAATACACTGAAATTCCTGGGAGCAGCATTTAAGATTTCCAAATGCTTTGCCTGGCATTAATTTTAATTAATTTTATGGCAAGTAGTCCAACACCTCTGCAAAGAAATTGGCATACTCATACTTAATCCTGCAGTCATCGCTACAGAAGACGTCGTAGTCGTCCCACCCTTTCACGCCGCAGTCGGTGCTCGTGCACCGGTGGCCGTCCTCCGACAGCGCCCACACCCGGCCCAGCGGCCCGATCTTGTTCCACGCCGCCGCTTGGACCATGTCCATGATGAGCCTCTAGCACCGCCTGCACTCTCGGTTGGTTCTCTTGGCCGTCTCGCACCTACCGCCGGTTGGCTCGCCCTCGACCTGCCTAATATAGTGCTTCGCAACGTCGCGCATCTTGTCGGTCGTGTAGAGGAGGAGACCGAGCACGTAGGCCGCGCCCTTGTGGACGGCGACGGCCACCCATTCAAAGAACACGAGGCTGCGTTGCATGTCTTGGGCCTCAAAGACAAGCGCGAGGCCGACGATGAAGCAGGCCTCCGGGTTGCTGGCGCCGGCCAGATGGTTGACGACGGTGAGGTAGTGCTTGTTGTCCTGCAACTTCATCGCCTCCTCGCGCTCTAGCGCCACGTGCCTCCCCACGGCGTGCTTCTTGGATACCTTGTATATGGCCTTGCAACTAAAACTCGAGACGACATAATCTTAATACAAGAATTAATTACTCCATAAGAGAAAATTAAAATTAAAGCCAAATTAAGGTCATTGTTGCTAGTCAAAATCAGTTCAACACTGGATATTAGACACAAAATGAAATCATCGATCACTTATGTGGCTCGTAGGCTGCAGAGGTCAGCCATGGGCTGAGGAGAGCTCACGGCCACGAGGCCGACGATGTGGACGACAACATCATCAGGAAGAGGGGCGATCGCCGACATCCTCGCCAGCTTGGTCCTCGCCGTCATGCTCCGCGTGCTCACCATGTGTATACGTACGTAGATCAATATATACCATATGCGCGCTCACCATGGCGCACGATGATCATTCTTATAAAACGTCGAAGAGACGCGTCGTACGTAACATCAACGCGCAAGGCAAGATGAAGAAACGACGCATCGATTGCCCGTCGGCGTAGGTGACGAAGAGACGCATCGCGCGGGGGCCGAAACATTTAATTATGACAGACGGTTCTTATAATACTCGTCTGTGAAGTCTACAATTATCACAGACGGTTCGTATTAATAACCGTCTAGGATGTATCACAGACGATTGTTTGTTGAAAACTGTATGTGATAGTTCTAAATATCACAGACAGTTATTTTTATGAACCGTCTGTGATACTTTATAGACGGTTTTCATCATGAACCTTCTAGGATGTTACCTCTTTATAGACGGTTTTTAGCGTAGCCAGTAACACAGACGGTCTCTGAACCAAAACCGTCTGTGATTTCATGTAATACAAACGATTTTGGTCAACCGTTTGTGATGAGGCGTCCAGTATTAGCCTTTTTGTAGTAGTGCACAATATTCCTAGAGCGTGTAATGGACGTGCACGTGTGTGTCCTAGTTGTATTCTCTCTCAAAAAGAAAGAGTGATGTTATCTTTGACTTGTCAAAGAATTTTTACAAGAGGTTTCAGCTATTGCTTAAAACCTCTGAAATGGGGATGAATAGGAAGTTTCTCATATAAAGTCGATAGGCCATTCCCACATTCCAAAAGCCCTCATAGAAAAAAAAATTCCTATAGGATCTCAGTCCTACAAAACTCCTTTGTTCCAATTTCCAAATGAGCAAAGTTGAAAGTAGGGGTGACCAAATGGGCGGCCTAGGTCGGCCCAGGCTCGTGCCTGCATGGACCCGATTAGGCACAGTACGGTTGACCCAGCTAACTAAACGAGCAGTGTCGTGCCGGCTCGTGTCCAGGGTGTCGACCCAGGCACGACACGCTGATCTCTCGGACCAGCCCAGGTACGATAAGCCCGACCGCGCCTGACCTCCTCCACGCCTCCGCACTCGGCCGTTGCCGCCACAACTCCTCCTTCGTCGTCGGCCGTGCTTGGGCCGGGCCATACACGACACGATATTTGTGCGTGTCGTGCCGGGATCAGGCCAACCTAAGAACGACACACCTTGTAAGGCCATACCGGGGCCGAGCTAACAACCCCTATTTCGGGCCGAGCCGACTTATATAACCCATTTGGCCACCTCTAGTTGGAAGTGTTGCTCAAAACCAAAGGGATATACATCATTATATTTCTAAAGTTCAATATAATTACCTGAACTAAGAGCAGTTCAACTGAGCGATTGTCTGATTGAGAGAGGCTATACTGTGTTTTTGGTAGCTTAAATGTGAAAAATTTCCAATTCATAAGGAATTGAACTATTTCGTACGGAATTTATATGAAATTTATAGATGAAGCGGTTTTTTTTCCCGAGAATAATGAAGAATCACAGCGTTCTAGACGGCTTCTAAATAAGTGACTTTGTCTAAAGTACGTTACAGAAAACTGAAAATTCATTTATTTTGGACTACTTTCGGGATTTGTTTAATATTAGCCATTTTTTACATTCTTACGTTTAGTCCTGCTCGTACTACTGAAGTGCAGTGGTAGTAGTGTGGTACTCCCGCAGGCCACACCACTAACGGAACCAGGCAGAGGCGTTGAAAAAGCGACGTGCCGAGCAAAAAGAAATCGGAGATCGTTATATACGCTTCCCCGCTCCACCACCTGACCGTCGTATCCTCTGCCCCCTCTGCCTGTGCAGAGGCCCAACCTACTGCACGGTACAACACAGAGTGGAGAAGTGGAGACTAGAAGAGAGCACACGCCGCGCAACGCAGGTCTCCACTCCACTGCATGCCCCCCTAGTGGCCTCTCCCTCAGTCGAGCTGTGCAAGAAAGAAATGGCTGCTGTGGTGGCTGCAGTGGAGGCGGGGGCGGTGGCGGTGGCGGGCGGGCGGAGCAGCAAGCTGGTGCGGAGCCTGTACTGGCGCCTGCGGGCCGGGATCCGGCGGCTGCAGTCGGAACGGGGCAGGTGGCGCGGCGGCGGCGGCCGGCGGGAGCGCTTCAGCTTCCACTACGACGCGCTCAGCTACGCCCTCAACTTCGACGACGGCCGCGCCGCGGACTTCGTCCTAGTATCAAGCAAACATGCGGTGGTGCTTGATTCGGTAGTGTTTTGATGCAGGATTGTGGAAGTGTAACGGAAGCTGGTAGGGTGGTGGTTGTAGTGTGCTGCGCTGTGCTTCTTGGTGCTTCATTAGGAGCTGCTATTTTTCGTGAATGGAAAGGCAAATTCTCTAGTGTACTAGCTGCGCTATGCTTTCTTCCTACTACTTTTAACGCTATGCTTTGCAAGGGGACATACTTCCTTGCCATTTTTGCTTGTTTGCTTCTTCCTTCTCCAATTATCCATTGTCTTTCTGTTTGTGGTAGAGTGCCGATGCATATGTTCAGCGAGATCGTTGAAGAGTCTTGATTACTAAATGCAAACTTTATCTGAACAATCGGGGTAACAAAAGCTAGCTTACATTCCCGTCTTCTTTTCTGACACAACGGTGAAAGAATAGGCATGTCTGCAATCCAAAGGGCCTGAAACACCCAAATTGACCTCTGTTTCTATACACTACAAAACAGTGTGAGAATTCCAGAAACCAAAAATTACAGTGCAACGGATTCACCTTTTTTATCTTTCGTTTGGAGATGGCAACATTTTACTTAGGCTGCAACTGCAAGCTTTCTCATGATCAAACAATAGTTACGTACTTTAGTCCTGAAAATTTTCCTTCGGCCGAACCACATATACTATTGTAGTTTACTAGACTACAAATCCACCAAAATACACCCAGTTTTTATGTAATTCGATTAGTGCTTAAACTTGTAGTTGATTAATGGGATCATCCATGAACAAACAATAGCTACAGTGTACTTCTTTAGGGAGAGCGGGCAATCTTGGAAGAATGTAACACCAACGGGCTCAAAGAAAATGACAATGCTGTTACTGAGGTTGGAAGAAAGGTGAGGCAAAGTAGGTCTGAAATGAGCTAAAGCCTTTTCATATGGGAGTTGATAGGGCGACAACTGACGAGTCATAATTCTTTTGGGGAAGGAAGGAAGGAAGAAAGCAAGCAACGGAGGAGGGAGAATGACAAGGCACCCGGCTGTTAGTTGTCCCTGCAGGGAAAGGGAGGAACCGGATCCGGTCGTCTGCTGTAATGCCGAGGAATAGTGATCCGCGAGCGAGTGAACAACCCTCGGTAGTTGTGCTTTAGTAAATAATGTAAAAACAGTAAAACACTCAAGTCAACAGTTTAGCAAAAATATTATAGTAATTAATATGACCATTTGCTTTCTAATTGGATAGTGGAGCTTATAATACGTTATGTGGCGCCGTAGATCTTATGGATTGAACATTTTAAGATCAATTTCGGAGGAACCTACTTCCCATCCATCCGTTCCTCAAGGTCCGGCCTTTCTAACGTAAAAAAATCAGGACGAAAACGCGATAGATTGCAGGACATGAGTGTCAATGGGCAATGGTACTTGGTACCTACCGTGCGGATTGTATTGTCCAATCCTTCTTGGCAGGGCTACTGGATTCAGCTGATACAAATGGCGTGAAGAATAGGAACTAGTACCGTACCTTTGCCCTCGACCGAAACATTGGGTGGATTCGAACTTCATCGATGATAATAAGATCACTATCACATAAATGTTATCCCGTTTATACGATAAAAAAGACCGTCACACAGTACAGAGTATGGAAAGAAATCAAGAATTAGGTGTGGTCCTACAGAGTTCGCATCTCGCTGGCGTCGTCAAGCCTGAAAGCAACGTTGCTTGTTCAGCCAGGCACAGACAGCATGAAGAATGCCAGACGAAATGGGGCAACCTCTGCTGGATCCTGGATGTGCTTTCGTTTCTATTGGCTTATCGGCTGCAATGATTTGTCACGCAGGACTGGAGTACGATAACTCTGAATCTCTGACAGTCTCATCAACCATAATGCGTATTTTTCTTGACGGGTTGCGAACTTGTGATCCACGAGCAAGCCTGGAGTACCATGAAGGCACGTAGCGAAGCAGCAGATTTGGCTCAACACAGGTCAGCGCTTGTATCGCTCCCATAAAAAAATCAACAAGAAGGCCCAATATATCTAGATAGGACCGATAGAGAAGCCCATACCAGGCTTGCAAGTATGTTTACGTTTAGTAGGCCAAATTGAAAATGGGCTAGAGCAAGAGAGGGAAAGTGGGTAGAAGGGGCTATTTCATAGCAATCTACAGGCTCTTATTCATCGGGCATCTGCTAAGGACGGGCCAGTGGCCTCGTCAGTCAGTGACCAGTCATTGACCTAGGTTAGATTCATAGGATCGACACTGTGTATATTATTTAACAAGAATAAACACGCGTGGGTTTTGTCAAACGTGTGACCACACTCTCTGTGAGTTCTTGAACCTCTGCAAGCCGTGGTGTGTGCATCTGCTGCAAGTGGGTGTGCGTCCTTCCTCTGCTCCTGCCCGCTTTGTCATCGTCTCCAATACCCCTGCCCCACCAATGATCTCCCCGCCTTGTCGCCTCCCCGCCAAGAGTTTTGGCATAGCTGTAGCGATTCTTGGTCTTTTTTTTTCTTGTTGAAAATTTCGAACGAGAAATTGGAACTTTCCACTCGAAAGTTGAATTTCCAGCTAAAATTCTTCGGCAAAGGGCGAGGGGTGGTCGGTCAAAGGAGGACAAGGAGATGGCGGAGGCAAAACCAGCGGGTCTCGCCGGCAGCGACGTGTCAGCGGGTGTACTTGAGGAGTGCTGCTTAGGTTTTGGAAGGAGGACAGGAGAGGAGAAATGGCGTGTCGAGAAGAACGGAAGAGTCTATGAGATACATATAATGATAGCTTACTGTAGAATTTTTCTGAAACTGAAATTTGAGAGATTATTAAGAGCTTACCTGGTGATTCTGCACCAGGTCCAGATAGCTTTCCTTCTTACTTCTATAAATCATTTTGGGAGTCTCTGAGACATATTTTCATGAACATGATCAAGGATTTTTTTGAGGGAAATTTGGATTTAAAGAGACTGAATTATGGGGTGTTCACTTTGATTCCAAAAATTAAAGATGCGAATAACATTAAACAATTCAGACCTATATGTCTAATGAATGTGAGTTTCAAAATCATAACAAAGTTGTTAGCAGTTCGGCTGGGGAGAATAGCTAATAATATTATCAGTGTTACTCAGACTGCTTTTATCAAGGGAAGAAATATTTAGATGGGTTGTTATCCTTTCATGAAATTCTTCACGATTTAAGAGCAACCAAAAAATCAGGGATTGTGCTCAAATTAGACTTTGAAAAGGTTTATGATAAAGTGCAGTGGAGTTTTCTGAAAGATGTTATGATTGGTAAAGGCTTTTCACATAGATAGATAGACTGGGTTATGAACTCTGTTCAGGGAGGTAAGGTCAGCAATAATGTCAATGGTACTGTAGGTCCTTACTTTACTACTCATAGAGGTTTGAGACAGGGGGACCCTTTGGGCTTTGTCCCCTTTGCTTTTTAATCTGGTGACAGATACTCTGGCTGGTATAGTGGATAAAGCTCAAAGAATTGGTTTGATAAAACGGGTGTCTTCTCACTTAATTGCACGAGGGGTCCCTCTTTTACAATATGCTGATAATACCGTGTTGATGCTCGAATGTGATGATTCTTACATTTTGAACCATAAGTTTCTTTTGTATTGTTTTGAGTGGATGTGAGGTCTGAAAATCAATTACTATAAGAGTGAGATTTATGTGATTAGGGTGGACAATCAAGAAGCAGTTAGAATTGCTAATATGTTTAATGGTAAACTTGGGAAGCTACCCCTTACCTATTTAGGCATTCAGATTGGCTTGAGGAAGGTGACTAAGGGGGCTAAAGATAAAATTCTTACCAAACTGGGTCACAAGTTGGATAATTGGAAAAAAAACAACTTGCTTTCTTTAGGTGGGAGATTGATTTTGGTCAATAGCTATTTGAGTAATCAGCCTATGTACACTATGGGGTTTTATAGATTGAGTAATTAGATACATAGAAGGATTGATACAATTAGATCCAGATTTTTTTGGAGAGGTGCTAATGACAAAGCTAGATACCATATGGTTAAATGGGAGGCTGTCTGTAGACCTAAGGATTTTGGTGGGTTGGGGGTGTTAAATACTAGAATCATGAATGATTGTATGCTGAGTAAATGGATGTGGAGGATTAGCGGGGCTAAAGATGAGTTGTGGTTTCGGCTTCTAAAAGCTAAGTACTTCCCCCATGGAGATTACAGAGATTCTTTAGATTCAAGGGGTTCTCAATTTTGGAAAGCCCTGTGCAGGGTCAAGCATATGTTCAATTAGGGTGTTTCTTATTAGGTAGGCAATAGTAAAAGTATTTCTTTTTGGAAGGTTGTTTGGATTGGTGACTGTCCTTTGTATATTAGGTTCAACAGTTTATATAATATTTATCTCAATCCTGACATTAAGCTTGCAGATTGTCTGGTGCATGGTATTTGGAACATCAGGTTTATTAGGAGCTTTGGTGTGGAAGAGGATGAAGTTTGGAGAGATTTGAAAGAGCTTGTTCAAGGGGTGGTTCTTAATGAGGAGAATGATAGAGCTGTCTGGTGTTTGGAAAAATCCAGACAGTTTCTGTCAAATCTCTTTATGGACATATAATGTTTGGGGGTGTCATTGAGAAGAGAATCCATAAAAGCCGAACTAGTAGAATTCCTTTAAAGGTAAAGATTTTTTTTAATGGCAGTTGTATTTGAATAGGCTGCCAACTACAGACCAAATGAGGTTAAGACATTGGAAAGGTGATCACAAATGTTGGTTATGTGGAGTGCCTGAAGATCTAAATCATGTGTTTTTTCGTTGCTTATTGGCTAGATTTGTTTAGACTTACTTCAAAGAAACTTTTCAGTGGAAGAGTTTTCCGAAGTCTCTTGCTGATTTTCACCTAGGATGGTTGGTCAATTGGGGTGCTAATGAGTTTTATCTTGGCTTATTCAGTTTTGCAGCTTTTGCTTAGACAATATGGAAATGCAGGAACAAAGGAGCGATTGAGAAGCCTTTTATTAAACAACCACTTGAAGTTGTGTTCAACATTGTATTCTGTTTGCAGCGATGGCGCATTCTCCTCTGGAAAAATGATCAGAAGAAGCTTGATGGTTTGCTGGATGTTTTGATGGACTGGTTGAGAAACTTCAGATCTTCTAGCTCTTGAGTTCTGGCGCTTCGTTGGGTTTTTTGGTATCTGCTGGGGCTAGTGTTCTAGCTTATGTCCTGTGTCCTTTAGCGAGTCTGAGTTGGTTGGGTGAACTTCTGTTTGTGCTTATTTTGCCGCTGGTGTCCCCAGCATGTATCCTCGGCTGAACTCAGCTGTAGACTTTGATTTGCTTTCTATAAAAGCAAGGTTTATCCTCTCTAAAAAAAGAACGGAAGTGACAAAGTAGTGTGCATGGTGCGAGGTGATAAAGTAGGGATCGGGCTGAGATCAAAAGCAGCGCGGATCATATGGCTCCGGAATAAGTCCAATTTACCCCCTGAACTATGGACCTAGTCCAAAAAACACTATGAACTACAAAACCATTTACTTTACACCCCTCAATTGTCAATACCAGATCAAATAACCCCCTCGCCCTAAACCGCCCTGGTTTTAGCTGACGAGGAGCTGACGTGGCATCCAAATCATCAAATGGCCAGATGAGTCGGCGACTGAGGAGGGCGATAGAGGGGGGAAACAGAGGGCGATGCGGCGGCTTGGGAAGGAGGTGGCGGCGCTGGTGAGTGAGGCAGCGGTGCGGTTGGCAAGCGGGCGAAACGGAGTCCCATGAGGGTGAGGACTCTACTGGAGGCGGCGGCAGCGCCGGAGAAGGCCCGACGCTGTGGTGGCACGACCAAAGGCGGCGGCAGACACCACAAGCATGCGGCTACGCGGCGGTACCGGCGTTGGGATGGCGCGGAGGGTGATGAGGACATCAATCCTTCGGATACGACCGCTACTCCACCTCCAACTGGGCTACTCTACTTCCATCGATTCGGCTGCGTCAAACGCTACTCCAATGTGCCGACGAAGTTGCTTCACCTCATATTGATCGAGAAGGTTTACAACCACTACACGACTTTGACTGCGTGGTCGAAGCCCTCAGTGAGTGGTTGAAGGAGGCTATCGACCACACGAGGAGTGGTCGTAGAAGGGGTCGTAGAAGGTTACTACTGCATCACATCTGGTCGTAGGATTGCTTCAACTGCTCGTGGTCTTAGCGTGTGGAGGTTCGACTACATCCTGGTTGAGGACCTTGGACTGGTCGGAAGTTTCGATTACCTGGTCGTAGATCACTTATTTCTGGTGCTACGCCACCTCACTTTGGGCCGAGGGCCTTGTATCAATTATTGGGTCCAAAGGACAACCACCACTTTAGGGTATTTGGGCCGGCCACCTCCCTGGCCCATGTGGCCACCTAGGGTTTCGGGGGTACTGTTCACGCGGCACTAATCATGCATGAATAGTGCCACCGCCCCTCCCTTCGTCCTTTAAGTAGTGGCCGCCTCCCCTCTAGTTTCTTGGGTTTTTCTTAGATTATTCTGCCACTTTGCAGTTTCGCTGTTTATCGGTTTGAGGAACCTCACATTGTGAGCTTCATCCATATTCGCAATACAATTCAGATTGCATCTATCTTGTTCTTGTGAGTTGCTTCGATTGCTTGCAGGAACCATAACCCTCGTGGTAAGGTCGATCGCGTGCGAGCGTGGTCGATAACGACAGTCGTGTAGGTGTAGCGAATTGCGAGGTGATGATTATCTGGTCGAAAGCCTCAAAGCGTCAACGTCCTCACGACGAAATCAATCGAACCTATCGGAAGATCGGGCCGCCATAGTCATCAGAGGGGCAGGCAGCGCAGCGCACCGGCTGCGCCCGAGGGACTAGAAGCCGGCTGTGGAGTTGGTGAAGCTCAAGGCGACCTGAGGCGGTCCAGTGGCGGTGGCCTGGGGCGGAGGAAGAGGGGCGGCGGCGGCGGCTCGTCTCAGCGGTGGGGAGGGAGCAGGGAGGTAGGGGATGGAATCCTCGCATCGTGGGGCATCTTATGATGCAGTTGGCCGGGGCGGTGGCTCACCGACATGACGGTGCGGTGGCGAGGCGGCTCACTAAAGATTTTCCCCATTTCCCTTTTCCGGCCGCAACACCCTCGTCGCTGACTCGCCGCTTTGGCACCGTCGCCGCGCCGCCACCTCCGTCACCGTCTTGCGCGACACCGAGGACCTTCCTCAAGTCCTCGGCTCCGGACCAGCACAACCGCCGGATTTCACGTTCTTCCCCGCCTCCGACCGCCGCCTTCCTTAGCACCCGCCGTCACGCCCGCCTCCACCCCATCTTCGTCCGGTGGACCGCCGCCAAGTTCCCCGTGCTCCTCTTCCCGGCCTGGCGCGAGCCATGGCTGCCGCGCTCGAGCCACGCCGCTGGCGAGCGGCGTGGCGAGCTTGTCGGCGGGACTTGAGCTCGACACACTTGGCCGAGGCGGTCTGCGCGTGCCGCATCGCTAGCGACCTCGTCGGCCAGCTGGATTGGCCGAGCCAGCATCGCCTTCACCCCCTCCCCCATCTTGCCCAACAAAGAAACCAAGAAGTGCTTTGATGCCTGTGCTGCTTGCATGTGGATGTAGAAGAAGACGACGTGGCGAAACCGCCACACGTGGATGCCAGCGTGGCCCAAAACCACCTGTTTTCGGTCCGAGGGGGTGGATTCACACGGTATTATGAGTTCGAGGGTGCAAATCATACGGTTTTGGAATTGAGGAGATAATTTGGACTCAATGCAAAGTTCAGGAGTATAAAATGGACTTATTCTTATGGCTCCTGCGGCCATCCGCATGACAAGTTACATGCAACTCTCGCAAATTACCCACTCAGATTGATTATTGTGTCAAAGAGTGTATGCATGCAATTGTATTGGATGCAACTGCACCCAATAATTAACCGGCATACGTTACCTCTATTCATTGAGAACATGACTGTCATGAACCGGCCGATACAGGGTATTGGGCCTGCATCATGGGCTATGGGCCGGAGTGTGCAATGGGCAAACCTGTTAGTGGAGTACAAAAGCAATGAGCAGCAGCTCAAAGAGACATCGACGTAGAAAACAACAGACGGCTTCCTCCTCTCGTTCTGCTCTTCCCCAATTTACTCTTCTCTGATTCCCCAATCTAGATGTCTTCTAGTTCCCAGTCTGATTGATATTCCTGGTCCTTACTTCTACTTTTCCCATTTGTATCTCCAATACTTTGCATATTGTGTTGGATTTCGGTACTCTTAGCATTATAATTTGAACTTAAAATTTTATACTTAGATAGAGTAAATTGAGAAGAACAAGCAGTTTTTTCGGAATGTTTCATATTGATTCGGTGTCCCAACCAAAGCCGGATATCACCATTACGCCATAAAGGCGAACTGCACATGATATGCTGTCATGTTGTTCTTTGTGATCTACAGTGTAAAAGTTAAGTAATTATGTACTCTAACCTTGTGTTTTGACTTGTGGGCATAAATGGGCGGATCTTTTTTTTTTTAAAAAAGTTGATTGTTGTGTCAACAGTGTATGCGATGTACTTAGTTGCTGTTTGTACCAGTCACCACCAATATCTAATCTAAAAACTTTGGACTGTATTAAATGTAACTCCACCTCTTTAATTAGTCATTCGGCCGGCATATGTTTATTCATTGAAAACATTTTATTCGAGACATGCGTGACCTGCAAATAACCATGGCGGATTTGCAGTTATTCATCCGTACGTATTACTAGGACACAACAACCAGTAGCAGTAAAGACTAAAGAGCACGCAGTACATAATCTGTCAACCGAACGTTCGCCGTTCATGCATCCGACCAAGTGATTCCGAATTCGCCGACGTCGTCCCCGGTGATGCCCAGCGCGTTCCACACGGCCTGGGAAGCGTCGACGACGTTGGGGCGGCACGGCGGCTGGAAGGCGTGCTCGCGGTCGCAGCCGTGCATGGAGTCGCACTCATCGACGACCTTGGCAAGCACGGACCTGCCCTTGGCTTGGATCCGTATGTTCTTGTTGCAGCGCTTGCCCTTGGCGTACCACCCCGTGGAGAGCGCCACGATGCGCTCCGTGTTCTTGTGGAACTTGCCGTCGCACTCCGACGGGTCCCCGCCATCGCCACCCTCGTCGAAGTCGTTCAGCGTCATGATCGCCTTGGTGCTCCCGGAGGTCGGCGGCGAGCACTGGTACGTCGGGTAGGACTGCCCAGCCTTGCAGCACTCCTCGCACGAGTGGCTCTTCTCGGCCGGAGCGTGCCGCTCGGCTTGCAGTCGTTCGCTAGCTCGCGGCGCTGAGCGTCGCAGCTAGCAAGACTAGGGAAGGTGACGAGCAGGAGGCATGCGAGCGCAAACACGGGAAGGCTGGTCGTCGACATCTTGCGAATTGTGATTTTGCGCAAATCTGCAAGATGTTAGCTGTAGTTCTCCCAGCCTAACGTATTTATAGGTAGCTAGTGGCGTCTGTTTATCCAGCCTAATTTTTATACTAGTATTTTGCATTTTGCAGTGGCCGGTAAAGTCGTGCAAGCTTTGCCCTCGGAAAGCGCAAAGAAATTTGAAGGCATATGTTAGAAGTCAAACTGATGCGCCATTGCGCCAATTAGGAGGAAGGCACGTCCATTCACGGTGACATACTGACATTCCATTTTCACGACCACTTGCGCTTGTACGTAGTTTGCACATGGCGCCCTGGCGGTGTGACAGAGATGTCAATGGAATGATAAGAAGTTAACAGTACAGATTGGTTGCGAAGACTTCAGCGGATGCATGCCGAAGAATAGTCTAAAGAGAAGTGGCGCCCGTTAAGTTATGAAGAGAGAGAGTGATCCACCGCGCGTCTCAGTTCACAATGTTGACAAGTGTAACGATAGGCGAAATCGTCCGAGCGGACGAATATTTGAAGAGTGCCTTGAAATGCTGTCACTGTTCTTATCCAAAAGAAGGAGCGCAGCATATGTAAGATGGAAATGTTATATATCTGCCACTACATATGCCAGCTTGTTTCTGTTGCCTAATTAATTAGGAAAGCAACCAGTTTCACTGATGTTGGTGATGTAGTTCTCAAAACATAAAAATATTTCGGTTGGTTGATTAGGAGAACAATCAGCAGTATCACTGATGTAGCTCTCAAATTAAAATAAAAACTTCATTGACTAGGGGAATATAACACATTGACTGAATGCATATATGGAAATGCTGCTTTGCTTGCATGATGAGAACTAGGTTTCTTAATTCGAAGATAAACAAGTGAATCGACCTCTAAATACGAAAAGGATAAGAGTAGAAGGGGTCAAGGACATGTCAACTTCACTGAAGTAAAAAAAAAGGGGACAAGTAAAAAAGGGCGACAAAATAAAAAACCCCTTGGAGATGCGGGGGATCGAACCCCGTGCCTCTCGCATGCAAAGCGAGCGCTCTACCATTTGAGCTACATCCCCTACTGTGAACATCTGGCTTTCATCGAATAGAAAACTTAGTGTAATCCCTTTGTCACACTAAAAGACTTGCTGCCGAAATGCCGCAGAAGCCCTACAGCAGCAGACAAGTAATCATATACACACATGATTTTTATCGTCATCGTACCATACGTATGATGCACGTGGCAGGACGAGCGATCGGAGCGGCCAAATAGGCACCGCGCGGGGCCACGGTCGGGCAGAGGTGTGGGCCGGTCGGAGTCGGCGAGCGCCTAGATAAGGCGCAGGAGGAGGTGTGCGTGACGCAGGCGAAGGCACGGGCGGACGACCGAGCAGCCGGAGCGTCGTACACACGTATGACGAAAAACGTCGAAGCATTTCCGCTGTGAGACTATGTGGTGAGCCCGTGGCCCTCGCTCCTTAATGGCCTAACTCCTAATCCCAAGCCGCCAGCAGCCAACCCCAAGCGGTGAGCCCACACGTACGTACCCCATCCTGGCAATGTGGGTTGCACACTTGCAGTCCGTGCAATCGAGGTGGATCCATGGATTACGGCTGAGGGCGTGGCCGCGATATTGACGAGCTACAGGGTGGGGGGTGGGGGGGAGCCTAGCGAGATGGAGAAGTGGCCGGAGGGCTCACGCGCTTGCGGGCTTGCAGCCCTGGTGGGTAGCGTAGGTGGCCCATCCCAAGATAGCGATCAGCCCGAGGGTAACCACTAGGATGGCCGCACGGCCTGCGCAGAGGATCACCGGGCCTAGGTGCGTGGGACAGCGGCGGATTTCCTATGCTTTAGTCCTAGTACAGTGTAGAGACGATGCGGCACAGCCGCGGTAGGCGCCGATTGGACGGGTAAACCCACGTAGGTAACAAGCACATAAACTTTGTGGATTCTCCCGAAATAAGGCCCTGCTGTTGAACAAAACCACCGGTCATGCACTCATCCAACGTAGTTACCAGGCATGTTGGTCTTCCTAGTCGGCCCAAAGAGTTGGAGTACAACTTTTGCTCAGCTTTTCAAAACAATCAGATTCAGCTTCTCATTCACTACCTGACTCTCATTCACTTACACTTGCCAACCGACATGAATAGCTTCCCTTCTGACGAGGATTAAAATCTCTATATATTATCTTTAATACATAGTAAAAGACTATACGTCTTTATGGTCATAACCCCTAGGCTCACGATCTCACTGGTCGTAAAGATTCTAGAGGTTACTCAAATAGATACCTGGTTGGACAAAGTCCTGTACCTAGCCTCCGACCAGGTAACTACTCATAAAAGGGGATGAACTAATTCCAGGTATATTCCTTACCGTGTGATGAATACAACACATGCGTGTATTTCATACCATGCGATGTTTCTTTATCCTAAGACACTGATAAACAACCACCATACGGTTGAGTGTCTCACAGACACTCAACCGCAGAGCAGTTGATACTTCATCAACTGTCATCTCGCTCCGACCAGTCACGACGCTTCACAACAGACATCTTCTCCAGAAGTAACTGCCACCTCTTCAAGGGTTATTTAAAGATGAGGCGTGGACGGAGCTAGGGGGATCAAGTCGCATCGGATTGAAGCATAGATATTAGCATCAGATTCGTGTTTCAAGCCCGATATTGTAGCATAGCGAGCATTACTTTCAGTGTAAATAGGATTAGACCACCGTCTGGTCATAGGCATCCTCTGTAATAGTCAGTTCATATTAATCAAAGAGCAGTCCCTTTCTCTCCTAAGAAATCCCGTACTATTTTCCTCTATTTATTTCGTAAGATCGGCGACTCGATCGTCAACAGCTAGCGTCGTCCGTGGGGTAGAAGGCGCGGATTTTTGGAAGAAATTTTTGGCTCATCAAATCCTTGTCCATTTCTCACTTATAATCGCTCATGTGGTTATGGCAGTAAATTGGGATGAGGAGAACTGGTTCGACCTGGCGAACTACTCCAACCTCGACATGGACGCATGCATCCGCGTCATGCAAGAAAATGGAATGTCATCCTCCTCCTCCTCTGCTGGCTTGCCCATCGCAGATATAAGCAAAATCGACCAGATGGATGAGGATACACCGCTACGACCAGTGGCGTTTTCAGAGGAAGTGCTTCCGACCAGTTCGGAACACCCAAAGACCTCTGCAAGCCCGGTCCTTCCGACCAGCGAAAAAGGTGACAAAAATTTAACACCGCAACTCGAGGATCAATGTACCCTCGATGCGATCATGGTTAACAGGTACTCACCAACAGCTTCTGGCAATTTCAGGAGTCAACCGACATCTGGTAACGGTGTCGATGAAGCTCCCATTGGTCGTGAGCCAAGTGGGAATGATAAAGCTCAGTATACGATCGGCAATTCGCTGGATCAGGCTGAGACCACCACAAAAACCTTAGGAAGTGCTAATCACCGACCGTTCTCCGTTGTGGAAACTCCTTGCGGAAGCATTGGAAGGCTCACCATCGGTTACGATGGAAGTTCGTCGGAAGATCACTGCTAGAGGCACGAGGTCAATGCGGTCAGAAATACAGATCAAACTGCCGTGTACGGTCCTACACACGTTACCTCACCACCACGTGTTGATGGAGATGGTACGAGCCATCAAGCGCCAAATGCCAGAGGTGACAGAGCTGATGGACGTCCATCAGTTAATTCACCTGGTTCCGCCCCAGCCTACGTAAGGGAACAGGCAAGACCAACCAGGAGGTCAGGGGAAAGTTCAGGCCATCAGACACCTTCTTTTGGCAGAAACCCTCTAAGACCTTCGGTAACAGTATAAAATCTACAATGCGTTTAGAATATTCTAAATCACTCTGACCCTGTTTTGGCAGCCACTCCAGGTTTTGCCTAACTTGTAGGTCAAGTATCGGAGATCCTCCAGCAGACTATGTAGCGTACGGAAACGTACAGGGACCAAAGGCATTCACAAAGTTAGACCATGACTTCATCCCAGCATTCCTCCCACAACAGAGGGCAGCATGGTCGTGTTGAAGACCAGTTGATACCAAGACCACCTCGACGATTCCGACCAAGGAGTCATGAGGGGAGAAGGTTGTTTCAAGAAACCTCACCTTCACTTCGTCGAGAGGAGCAGTCGCTTGGACCTGATGATCTTCGACACCATCTAAACCAAGTAGGCGGTCGGAGGCGTCCTATCAACGTCCACGACCGAATCGGGACACCGAAACACCGACAATCCAATTTAAGAAACCGATCTACGACCGATTACAATCCAGCACCTTTCCAAAGAAGGCGCCATGAATCGATCACAGGTTGTCGAGCCTTCTCTGCAGGGCTCCAGGCTGTGCGTTGGCTAAATAGGTTCCGACCGGCCAATTTGGATAAGTTCAATGTGACTCAAAATCCTTTAGAATTTCTCCAGATATACACCACCGTCATCAGAGCTGCTGGTGGTGATGAAAATGTAATGGCTAACTATCTTCCCACAGTACTCGAAGGATCAGCCCGGTCGTGGTTACTCAACCTACCAGTCGGATCAGTATATACTTGGAAGCAACTTTGCGACCTTCTGATTGCAAATTTCCAAGGTACGTATGACCGCCCTGGAAGGAGGATGATCTCCACCGAATCCGGCAAAAATCCAATGATACTCTCCGACAGTATATCAAAAGATTTAGCCAGGTTCATAATTCAATACCAGAAGTCGCAGAATCTTCTGTCATTCAAGCCTTCAAAGTAGGGCTAAGAAATCATAGGTTCACGAAGGATATGGCAATACATCCTCCACAAATAACCATCGAGCTCTTCGATATGGCCAACAAGTACGCAACCGCCAGCGAAGCGGTTGAGTGGAACGAGGCCATTGATTCGGAAAGATAAAATCTCTCAACCTGGTTTGGATAAGACAAAAAAGAAGCAAAGGAAGGCTCTCAAGAAAAAGAGACACCACAAACCTGACGATAAGGAGGTTCTCGCGGTTCCTGAAAAATTTACCAAGGGTAAGAAAGATTATGCCAGTCATGGCAAGGTAAGGGCTCCGACCAATGAATACAAGAAAAGCAAGAAGTGGTGTCCACTTCACCAGCAAGCAGGACATGACTTGCGCAACTGCTGTGCCTGGCAAAAGAAGCTGGAAGATTATTATGCAGGTAAAGGTCCACTCCCCTCGATACAGGAACTCGGGGAGACAAGCTCCAAGAAAGACAAAGATGGTGATGAAGAAATGGAGTACCAAGAGCCTCAACACACTGTCGACGTGATCTTTGGTGGATCTTCTTCGTACGAGTCCAAACGTCATCTGAAAGCCATGGAGCGTGTAACATCCCAATTTTCTGAGTTTAAAAATCTTTTAAATAGTTAGTAGGGAGAAAAGTCACCATTTGGATTTATTTGATTTCAATTCAAAAGCTTAATATTAGACTTTAGAATAAAAAATATTTAATATGAATAATCCCAATATGAACATTAGCCAAAACTATTTTATTTGGGTTCTATGTGCTCAGATATATTTTCTAGATTTTTCTAGAATTTTTCTGAGTTCATTTGCTATTTTGTATTGCTTATTTGAATTTCTGGTATTTTATAAAATAGAAAAGCAATTTAAATCTCAGATAAAAGCTTTGGGCCGAATTCCTTTCCTCCGGCCCATTTCCTCTCTGTTTCGACCCAACCCCGCGCGCAGCCCAACTCCCGCGCGCGCCCGCCTCCGTGCCGCTGACGTGTGGGCCCCACGCCCTCGTCGTCCTCCTCGCGCCCGGCGTCGTCTTTGCAAACGGCCGCGCCCGTCCGCCATTACCGATCTCCGAGTCCTGTACGACAATGCGAGATTTCCAACAGAACCCATTCTAGAAAACGTGCCAAATCTTATCCCCAACCTCCCCGCATCTTCCCGGATCAAAATCGAACCCTGGATTCGTTTCTATCTCCGTTTTCTCGCGGGATCGTTTTGGACTCTTTTAGGGTTCTGCCGCCACACGCCTTCCTAGCCCTCCCGGACCCTATAAATAGGACCCCCGGGCTCTCCCTCTCAACCTCAACCCAGAGCCGCCACCCTCACCTCATCTCGAGCCTTAGCGCCGCCGTAACTCAGTTTTTAGGTTTTTGTCGCCACCGGCGTTTCCTTCGAATTGCGCCGCCGTCGACGTCGCCCTGCCCTCGTGATCTACACCGCCGGGTCCGCCGTAGCAGCATCTACCTCCAGAGCCCCTTCGCATCGCCGGAGCGCCACCGGAGCTCCCGTCTGACAAAACCAGAGGCTCCTCCGCCGCTCAACTCTCGTCGCCGGCCGCCTCCGTCGACCTTGACCACTCGGAGTTGGTTCAACAGGTTCGCAATAACCTGGGCTTCATCCCAGTACCACTCACCGCCAGCGAAGCCCCGCCATTCGCCGTTGTCGTACGTTTCCGAGCGCCGCCGCCTCCGAGCCGACGTGGCACGCCGCGTCAGCCGCCACCCCAGCGCCCGTGTCAGCCCACTGCTGACGTGTCGTGTGCGTGGCGCCGTGTCAGCAGGCACGTGTGCGCCCGCGTGGCACCGTCCATCGGTCCCCAGGTCCTGAGGCTCGGTAGACTTAGTCTACCGTGAGCCGTGTCTCTGACATGTGGGTCCCGCTTGTCAGTTCGTTTTTTGCCTCGTCCGAACGTTCTCTGATGACGTTAGCGTTGCGCAATAATCCGATTTTTCTGTTAAGAAATAATTCGGAAATTCTAGAAAATCCAAAATTAGGGTTTCTTTAGATTTTCAATCTTCCAAAGCCCATAACTTTTGCATCGGAACACCGATTGAGCCCATTCAAGTTCTTAAATTTATCTAAATTCGAGTTCTATCTATCTGAGATTTTTAATTAATTTTTGGAGTTTGTTTTGCCTCTGTTATTTATTTATTTTTTATTTGTTTTGTTTGCGAGTAGACGTCGATTCGTTGGGAAATTTTGGAGAAGAAGGAGCACCTCAAGATCAAGACCAGTACTTAGACCTTTTCCAAGGCAAGTCATACATTTGATCATCTTGAACCAAGTTTTTAAATTACTTTGTTTCAAAGTATTGCATTCTATTTTAATTATGTATTTAAATGTTTTAGGCATAGTTATTATCCAAATTGTTATCATCACCTTGACTTTGTATGCCATAATTCTTTGTCACCTTAGATTGGTTATTAGTTGGTAATATTGTAGCACCAACGTGGGTTGGTTAGACGCGTGTACAATTGCTTAGCCATGCTACGAGTCTCACATCTCATGTAAGTTGCAAATATTAAATTTGACTAAGTGACTATGGAACTTTGTGTAAAACTGTGTGTGCTATGTGTTATTACTTTGTGATAGCATGTGTTGCACCAAAACCAACCGGGTGGGAAAGGATTTGGACTGAGGCAAGTGGTGGATACTTCGTGATATGGTGGACTTTGTGAATGAGAATGATAATCTTTGTGATCTAGTTAGAAAATGGAAGTCTTGCCTTGGTCAATTAAGGACTTAACTTTGTGCGCCATTGAACTGAGCCTTACTGTACGACCACATGCCTGGTATGGGACATGCCTAACTTAGTAGGTTATGGATTCTTGGCATTGATTACTCAGGTGGTAGGTTAGGCTATGGGTGGAGGTGTGTACTACAAGGTAGTCGCATCACGGGGCGGTTCGCCGTGTCCCTGTCCAGCGGTGTGTGTTATGCCAAAGCGCTCCGTTTGGGTTGGCATAGTGGTTCGTAAGCACATCGGGAGTGTCAATGTTGAGATGAAGTTTCTGAACCGTTTTGTTATGATTAGTGCTTGCAACACTAGTTGTATCGTGTGGGTAAAGTGTACAACCTCTGTAGAGTGTTAAATCAATCTATTCGAATAGCCGCGTCCGCGGTCATGGACATGCTCGGGGATTTCACACGAGGGGTAGTTTTTATAAAATGTCCGGGATGGGAGCTATGTGATCTAAGTCATGTGGCTATGTGAAATAATCTATTTAGCTTTGTGTCTTTGTGGAAAATAACTGTTAAATTAATATTGTCTATTTGTTTTGAATTATGCTTTTAATCTATTATTCATATTCAATTGCAAATATTGCTTTTATACAAAAGAACCACAGAAGCCTTTTTCTTTTGGAATAAGCCTGCATCTATACATTGCATTCTGTGGTATGATTTGCGAGTACGGTTGTGTACTACACTTGTTGTAAAACTTGCGCCCAAACCTACAGAAGAGCAGGAGTCTACGCCTGCTCTCGAGGAGGAGTTTGTCGAAGGATGCTGATCGTTAAGGTCTGGATCCTAGTTGGTTGCCTGTGGTGAATTGATGGGATCTACGCTGAAGTTATTCCTATTCCACTGCTGTTTTATTCTCTGTTAGCCCTGCGTGGCTTATTAAGTGTAAACTCGACCATAAGGTCAAAACCCTTATTTGTTATTCAAACTAATCGTTTACTTTATATATTCGCTGGTGTGGATTGATATTCATTTGTGCTAACACTGTGTGCACCAGCGTGATCCTGGACTAGTGCATTATACACAGAGGGTTCCAGAATCGTAATTTTGGGTCCCGACAGAGCGGGAGGTCAACCTTACCGAATCTTCGATCACCGCCAAGCCATCCAGGTGGTCGGAGACTGTAATCTCCTTCAGGAAAGAAGACTGCCCCATCCCTGCGACTTGACCAGGTCGGTTCCCTATTATCGTCGAATCTACTATTAATAACTGTAAGGTTAATCGAGTCTTAATAGATAGAGGTAGTTCTTTAAATATTTTATTTGCGGGAGCATTGGAAGATATGCAAAATCCCAAATCTAAGGTAAAACCTGTGAAATATGCCTTCCATCGCATAGTTCCTGGATATACCGCCAAGCCGATAGGACACCTGTCCCTACCGGTTATGTTGGGAAGGCCTGACAACTTTCGAACAGAAAAGATTTCATTTGATGTGGTGGATTTCGAAACCGCATATAATTCAATCCTCGGTCATCCGGCTTTAGCAAAGTTTCTGATAGCCACGCACTACGGTTATCAGAGTTTGAAAATGCCAGGACCAAAGGGCGTCATCACAGTTCGAGGCGATAAAAAAATAGCATACGCATGTGATCAGAAATGCTTAGAATTGGTCGACGAGCTTCCGACTAAGGAAACTAACACCACTACCATGCAGGTCAAGCACTCGAGGCCAAAGATGGCACCAAAACCTTTCGGCCAGACAAAAGAGGTACTACTCGACAAGAGCGCTTCTCCAGAGGGTGCCAAAATACTGGTCGGAGTAGGACTTAACCTTAAATAGGAAGAGTCACTCGTCTCCTTCCTCCGAGCAAACCAGGACGTATTGGCCTGGCAGGCGTCCGATATGCCTGGAGTCCCCACGGAGGTGATCGAGCACATGCTAGGTTTGCAACCTGACAAGAAACCGGTCAAGCAGAAGCTGAGGCGTTTTGCACCTGATCGGGAGGAAGCAATCCAATCAGAGATTGACAAGCTCCTCAAGGCCAAGTTTGAGAAGGCTGGACTTCAAAATGAGGAATTGTTGTCTAAGATGTTTGACGATATTCGCAGCAACGGTGAAGACCATTGGTCTCCTGCAATGGGAACCTTGCCTCAAAGTCATGTGCATGCATCGACAACTATTGACGTTGAAGAGCTTGAAGATGAAAATTATGACAAATACAATAGTGACCATGAAGATGAGTCACCAGTTAGTAGGAAAGGGAAGAGAGCCTACGGTACTAGTAATGATAAATGAAGAAACCAAAGAGTGGATATGTGGTCACGCAGGAGCAACTGATAAGAATTGTTGAGTTGAATGAGAAATCGCATGCATCTTTTGAAGCATTTGCACAAAAAAAGAGAGCAAGACTTGGTTGGAGCATCAAGGATGTCATGACGTCGGTTGAAGAGTGCAGTGCTATGAATGAGACTAATGAGCACTTCATTGTATTTGAAATCTTCATAAAGAAGGCGCAAAGATAAAAGATTATGACCTTGTACAATAGTGAAGCACGATTTGAATGGATCAGAAGGAAGCACGATGCCAGGTTTGGCAAATAGAATTTGGATTGTAACGTTAAGATGTTTATGGAGGCATTCTTATACGTAGTTTGTCTTCTATGTGCTTTTATTTGCCTTTCTTTTTCTATTGGCTTGTAAGACTTTATTGGTTTTGTAAGAGATTATTTCACTAGTTATATACTATCATTTGGACCTAATGCTTACTCATGTATTTTTTTAATTGCCATTTATGTTGTTGTGTTTTTTGTATGTTCATGTACAAATGCCGTCTTGTGAAAGCGATAGTGAAGAAAGTAATATATCAGATGAGGAACATGAGTATGACATGCATATGATGCGTCTAAGGCAAGATATGTCAAATCACCTCGCTGCTACTGCAATTATCATGGAGAATTATCACTCAACCTACTTGGATAAGAATGAGCCTAGGGCTTCTCGGCTCGGTGGAATGGGTTGGGTGAGAGAAACTTTGTTCACTCCGGGGGAAAGCTTCCACATGTTTCATATGAATACTATGACCTTTCACAGTTTATATGATCTTTTGGTGAGTACATATGACTTGAGATCAACTACCCATATGAGTTCAATTGAAGAACTAATTCTTTTCCTATTCATATGTGGTGGTTGTGAATCAAACCGTAGAGCACAGAATTGGTTCAAGCAGTCTAGTGAGACCATTAGCAGGAAGTTTAATGAGGTTTTGTAGTATGTGGTCACGATGTCTAAAGATTTTGTACGGCCAAAGGATCCAAACTTCTTTACGATTTACGCTAGAATTAGAAATGATCGAAGGATGTGGCCACATTTCAAAGGCTACATTGGAGCTATTGATGGTACACACATTCTTGCAACTATTACCCCAGAAGATCTAGTCATATATATATTGGTAGATAGGAAGTGCAAATAGAATGACATGGCAGTGTGTGATTTTGACATGCGCTTCACATACGCATCTATTGGACAATCAGGAGCTATGAACGATACTAGTGTGTTTTTATCATGCATTGAATGTAGATAGGGAAGTCTTTCCACATCCTTCACAAGGTAATTTTCTTTGTTTGGTATCATTTACAAATTTATTTACTTGTAATTCTCATGCATTGGATGTTGATAGACATGACTTTATCGTCCTATGTTGCAGGCAAATATTATCTTGTCGATGCGGGTTATCCGAACAGGCTACGGTACTTAGCGCAATACAAGGGACAATGGTTCATGAATTTCGGAGAGGTGGTGTTCCAAGTGGCGAGAAAGAGTAATTCAACCAATTGCACTCAAGTGGTCTCAACATAATTGAGAGGCCATTTGGTGTATGGAAGATGGTATAGAGAATTCTTCTCAAGATGCCCAGCTTTCACATGTCCAAGCAAAAGATGATTGTTACATCAACCATGGGAATCCACAACTTCATACATGAACATACTTTGATGGACATGCATTTTTGTAGGTTCGATCGGGATCCTAGTTATGTGCCCACAATACCATCAAGATATGCAAAATATGTCATTTCTCAATATGCATCAATGTCGCAAATGAGTACTAGATCCATGGATAGTTTCCATGATGATCTTTCAAGTGCAATTGTTCAATCTGGATGATGGACACACCACTTGTGATATTTTGAGGTCTTTTGTTACCACTCATTTATCCTTTGAATACTTGTACGCAGTGTCAGAACTACCACCGGGGCAGCCGCCCAGGGTCTCCCAAGTCAACAAACCCCCCAGCCAGCCCGCTGGTGAGAAGCCACCATGAGTGTGCAACTGTTGCACCTGGAGATTGGAGAAGCATGGGCTGTGGGCTGAGTGGCAGCCGGCAGGGCCAGCGGTAACCCAAGGCAATGAAGTCATGACTCATGAGCACTGAGTAGTAACCCAAACCATCCCCTAACTAGCTCCTCCACCCCACGCTCCACTACACAGCCGCCGTAGCGCGACGTGACAGCGAGAGCTTGCCGCGGGCGTGGGCAAGGGCTGAGGTGTGGTGCGGCGCAGGCTAAGGCTATGGTTGAGGCGCGGCGTGTCGTGACGGCAGGGGTTAACATGCAACGTGATGCGGTCGGGGGCTAAGGGTTGAGGCGTAGTGAGTCGGTGAAACAACATGCGGGACGGCGGGAGCTAGATGCGACACGGCACGGGGATGGCGGGGCATCAAGCCAACACAACAGGTCAGCTGTCAATAGCCAGGTTTGTTGGCTTGCCTAATTGCCCCTAAAATCTCATCTTGAACTCTTGAAGCATCAACTCCTAATGCCATAAGCAATTGAAACATCTAATGCATTTTCTTGTAGGAACTTTGTTGGACCGAAAAGGCGACTAGAGGGGGGGGGGGGTGAATAGGAGCTCAATCAATTTTTGCTTCAATAAAAGATTCAAACATGATATTGACTTCCATAGCTATAGAAACTACAAAGATCAATATATATAAACTCAGCGGAAGACCTGTACTAAATCTCCTTCAATCCCCCAAAAGAAATGATAAAAAACACAAGAATCAGCCTAATGAACAGTACCAGCGGTCAGACCGGTGAACAGTGGGCGGTCAGACCGGTGAACAATAAAATCAGATAAATAAATAGTAAACAGCCTGAAAAACGAAAACAAAAATTGATGTAACTTTTGATTCGTAACTCCAAACTTCACGAAACTTGAAACACACCTTCCTAAGGATATCAGGAACCTATTCCATGCGACAATCGTGAAGATCCTTGCCAAAGTTCCTATCTTTTTCAGTTTGAACGGAGTGTGCTCTAAAACCAAGCAAAAATCGAAATATGATCTAGATACTTGCTCGTGGGTGATTGATGATCAAGATGACCCTAGATGGGTTCCCACATGTTGCAGCAAGTTAGATCACAGCAAGAAACTAACCAAAAACTCGCGGATCAAAGAAAGACTCAAAATCACCAAATAGAGAGAAAGAAAGCAAATGAACTCATCTTTAAGAGAACATTCTTTGGATTGATTTGATATGGTATTGGTTTACAGCCACTCCATCAATGGAGGACAAAGACTCAATACATGAGCACGAAATCAAATCCAACTCTCTAGAACCCTAACCTCCACTAATCCTCTCCCTAAGCAAACTAGGGTTTAAAACACATGAAAGGGTTGAGGGGGTGCAGCCACCTCCCTCCTCTATTTATAGTGGAGGCTTAGACCTTCTAGAAGAGTTTCCCTAAAGGGCTCCCGTTAAGGCCCAAAACAAACGGGTCACCCGGCATCGTCGATCGTTCTGAACCTCAGCTCTCCAAGCCTAGTCCCGATCATCCTCGCTGTTGACCGTCGTTGACCAACAAGCAATCTGCACAACAATAGACAAGCAAATCGAAACCGGAAACAAGTTCTTCACAACTTGACCCACGTTAGTCAAAACATGCATCATGCAACACATATGCACTGAAACTCATGAACTTGACCTAACAAACAAACATCGCCGCCCCACGGGCCGACGAACAAGTTAAAACCGGTCAGACCGCCACCACGGCCGGTCTGACCGCTCCTGCCGGTCTGACCGCCAACAGATGGCCGGTCTGACCGCCACCAAGGGACTTAGCCAAAATCCCAACTCTGAAATCCGCAAACTCTCTGAAAATTTCAAACGAATAGAACTTTTGCCTGGAGACTCCAAAAATTATGGGACCAAGAGCAGTATAACCTTCTCTCTTGCCTACACCCTCTATTTTTGGCCCAGCCTCAAACTCCAAAACTACTTTCATGGCCAGTCTGACCGCTCAGCGGTAGCCAGTCAGACCGCCACACGGGTCGGTCTGACCGTCGCCCTGACCGGTCGGAACGCCAGCAAGTTCACCCGATAAACCACTTGAGGCACGGCCGGTCTGACCGCCTGAGGCCAGACAAAACTTGATCTTTGCCGAAAACGCGTGTTTCCGCAAACCTTCAACGTCATTGCCAATTGTCACATCATCCTAAGATCATGAACATATCCCCATGATATCCACAAACTTCATAAGAAAACGAAATCAGTACAGACTTATTTTAGAACTGCAACAGTAGATGGTAATTCCAAAGCGGTTGAAACATCTAATGCCATTGTCAACAACACCGCAATCGCAAAGAGAGCTCGTGCTAGTGATGTGTTTAATCCAGACGACATTGTTGCTGATCCGGGCCTACGGAAACAAATTGAAGAATATGCTACCCCACAAATTAAATATGA
The DNA here is from genome assembly GCA_036346255.1 of Ampelocalamus luodianensis. Lineage (NCBI taxonomy): Eukaryota > Viridiplantae > Streptophyta > Magnoliopsida > Poales > Poaceae > Ampelocalamus > Ampelocalamus luodianensis. Next base: position 17,639,722 of record CM070620.1, read on the forward strand.
AATGAGAAGGGTGTATTTGTTGAAAGGTCCATTCCAACCGCTAGGTCATGATTTCCCTCACAAAAATAGCACAAAATCAAGCAGGGCATTTAGAGAAGTGTGGTATGATCAGTTTGACTAGTTGGAGTATAGTGTAGCAAAAGAAGCAGCTTATTATTTGTATTGTTTCCTTTTCTTCTACTTGGATAGATCTTCTAGTGTTCGATCGCTCGACAGAGCATCCTCGGAGAAAACTCCACGAGGTCGGTGGTTGAGACAGACCCCTAGCAGCAAAGACCAACACCGCCAAAGAACCCGTGGATCGCCTCGACTCCTTCGAAGGAGACAGAAGTTCCTGAGGAACTCCAGCTGGGTCCGACCTCTGCTAGGGAATCTCCTCGAGCCAGCACTTTCCCTTATTTCCCTCGGTTCACCAATAGCAAGGAACTCGATGAGGCTTGGGGGAGGATATCAAATCGTCAAGCAGAGACGAATCCCGATACTATCTTCGCCGAATACAACGACGTGGCGATGCGGTTAAGCTTCCACGACCGCTTTCATAGCCTTTTTCTTTAAAAGTTTATGATGAACTTAAAAGGAGTTTGCTATTTCTATAGCATATGGTGGAGAATTTCGTAGTGGTCGGAGGGCTGACCGAGTGAATAAAACTCTTGGAGAAGAAAACCCCTGAGTTAAAAAGTAAGTACTTTCCTCTGAACTCCTCTTGTTTTTCCTATTTTGCTTCTCTTCTATTAATTTAATTATCCCCTTATTATATTTGATAGATTTGGAGAAAATTAAAAAAGAGGTTGTGGCTAAGAAAGCCGCAATAACTAAGCTTAAAGAAGAATGCCAAGCAAAGGACCGATCGATCGAATACTTGACGACCAAACACAAGGAAGTCATTGAGACTTTCGAGAAGAACAATCAAGGTAACTGGTCGTAAACTTGACCATCACACTATCTCTTCTAATCGTACATATTTATCTTTTGGTTTACTCATGCAGAGCAAACTTAAGATTAAAAAGAGCAGATAAAGCTCTTGAGTTCGAGTGTGGCCAGGGAGCATAACTTGAGAGGAGTTTTGAAAATAAAGTCAAGGCTCTTAACAGGATGCTCTTCGACATGGGATCGGGAACACAACTGGCTAACTTAAAAGATCCTGCAGAGAAGATAAACTTCCTTGGAGAACAACTCGACGATCTCAAGATCCTGTTGAAAACTACTCAGGAGAACCATGCACAAACCATGAAAGAAGATGTTGCTAACAGAGTCAGCTTGAGGGCTTCTGACCCCTCCACCAATCTCCAAGTTGTTGAAGAGGACTTCAACTGCTCGGGTGAAGAAGCAATCAAGTTTCTCGAGAAAGTAAAGCCTCTCGGAGACAAGGTCGCAGAGGAAATGGAGGTCAGGTCTCCGTCATGCAGCGACCAGTCTGGTGGTCCCAAGGAGTAGATGGTTGTAATATTAAGAATTATGAATGTAAAAAACTTATCTTTCTTATCATTAATAAAGTCTGTGTTTTTATCCTCTTAATTTTGCTAAGTGCGCATATGTCTCCTAGCCCCCAACTGCTTGTATTAGTAGATGATCTTACTAAAGAAGCAGTAGACCAAGAAAAGAACAAAAAGCTACAACCATGGTACAAAGTGTGTGCTGAATATGCCATAAAATGATCTAGTCAAGCACTAGAAAATCAATTTGGTCAGAACGAGTGTATGATTTCGACTAGCTTGAAATCCATTGCCATAATTGAAATACTGTATAGTACACTGAGTGGTTGGAAGATGTTTATTAGACTTATCGTGATGATAAGGAATTTATGCACGATGTTTGCAAATAAAACAACAAGACAATAAGTGTTATTATTTATAATTAGTATCCGTTCTGGTTGTGAAAATTGCTAAGAATCACAGACATGATAGACACTTCACCAAACGTGTGTGTACACTAGTTCTGATTGGCAGCGAGGATCAAAAGAAAAAGGCCGTCGCTAGGAAACTCCTTCCAGTGGGCAGGACCATATGCAGAGAGGAGAGATTTTGACTAGGAGTTTTTTTCGTGTCCCTACCAGTAGCCAAAACAAGTGAAAATAGATTGTTGAAATGAAGAAAGTTAGTCTTTGAATTCTGAAGCATATAGGAAACTATTTGGAGTTGTATATGTTATGCTCCCTTACTTATTTTGCTTCTTTGAGAAAAGAGTGTATAGTCACGCGTGAGAACCATGGCTGAGATGGTCACGACTAGGACCTAAATGACTAGTGACAATTAAGCCAATGCCAAAAAGTAAAAGAGACTCTTTGGAAGGATATCGGAGAGAAAAGGTGTCTTCTCCGACCAATTGAAACAACAATAGTATGTGATCAGATAATAGATAATAGACATGTAAACAATATCACTCATTCGAAAGGAAAAACATCTTTATTGATCAATGTTCTAAGAATTGGACAAAACACGCCCATCTGACATAGCCAGTTGTACTGAACTAGGTCGGGTGACTTCGACCACAATATAAGGATCTTCCCATTTGGGAGAAAGTTTGTTGCGATTTGCTTAGCTCTGATTTTTTTTGAGAAGCAGATCACCTACAGCTAGGCTGCCAGGTTGCACCTTATGATTGTGGTGCCTTCACTTGGCTTGTTGGTAGATTGCTGATTGTATTAAAGCTTGGTTTCATCGTTCTTTGAGGAAATTGATGTCGTCGAGTCTTCGATCTTCTTGATCATTTTTATTGAAACAATCGGTTCGAGTAGAGCCAATTTTTAGTTCAGGAGGAAGTATGGCTTCAACACCATAAACTAGAAAAAATGGCATTTCCCCAGTTGCACGGCTGGTTGTGGTTCGAATGGCCCATAACACAGAAGGAGGTTCCTGAACCCAAGCTCCTGACCGTTTTGTTAACTGGTCGAACACTTGGTGTTTCACTCCTTGCATTATTACCATTAGCTCGCTCAACTGCTCTGTTATTCTGTGGATGAGCATCAGAAGTGAAATGTATCTTGATACCTAGATCTTCGCAGAATTCTTGGAAATTATCACTTGAGAACTGTGTACCGTTATCTATGATTATACGACTTGGTACGCCAAATCGTGTAATCACGTTTTTTGTGAGAAATCTCTTAGCGGCTTTAGTTGTTATTTTAACAACTGTCTTGACTTCTATCCATTTTGTGAACGTGTCAATCATGACGGAAAGAAATTCGAAGCCCCAGGTGCTCTTGGGAGAGGTCCCAGAATGTCCAGTCCCCAGGTTGCAAAAGGCCAAGAAAGAGGTATTGTTTGCAAAGCTTGTGCTGGCTGATGTACTTGTCGACTATGAAATTGACATTGTACACACTTCGTCATGAGCTCTTTTGCATCATAAAGGGCAGTTGGCCAGTAGTATCCTTGCCTGAAGGCTTTACCGACCAGGGTTCTGTACGAATGATGTGCTCCACAGACTCCTCCATGAATGTTGGATAACAACTTAATGCCATCCGTTTGAGATATGCATCTCATCAACACTCCGTGAGATCCCTGTTTATAAAGGGTACGTTCGATCAGAGTGTATGATTTAACTTTTCGTGCTATAAGATCAGCCTCTATATCATCTCCAGGACTAATGCTATGTTGAAGATAATTGTAGATCGACGTCATCCAATTGCTACTGGGTCGATTTGCATGACTGCCAAAGGAGCATCTAAGTCCTCGGAAGTCTCGACCACCAAGGGTGAATTGAGTTGCTCGAGGAAAACTCCGAGCAGGACGGATGACCTTGTGGACGCCATCCACGCCAACTAGTCTACTAGAAAGTTTTCCTTTCTAGTAATATGTTGGATCTAAAAACTGAAGTAGTGTTTTTTGAGTTCCTGTACTTCCACCAAATAAGATGATATCTTGGTACCTGAGTATTGATACCCTTTTTTGATTTGATTCACTCCTAGTTGAGAATCGCCTTTCACTAGTAATCTGTGAATCTCGAGCGCTCTAGCTGCTCGGAGTCCTACCAACAAACCTTCATATTCTGCCGCATTATCAGTAGCAGGAAAGTTTATTTGAATGACGTATTTAATAGGGGACATCAACACAACTCCAGCCCCGAGCCTTTGAGCATCAAAGAACCATCAAAGTACATTGTCCACTCGTCGTGGTATTCATACTCGGGCTCTTGGGTGGGTTCAGGGTTTATCCATTCAGCAATTAATTATGCTAAAGCCTGGGACTTGATTGCTGTTCTTGAGATGAAATAGAGGTCGAACGCCCCAAGCTCGACCGCCCATTTTGCTATTCGTCCTAATGATTCCCTGTTTTTGAGAACTTGACCAAGAGGATATCTGGTCGGTATGACCCCTCTGTGGGCTTGAAAGTAATGCCTTAGTTTTTTTAAAGCCATAAGAAGACCATAGAACAACTTTTGTACCTGTGGGTATATTTCCTTTGGTCCACGTAAGACTTCGCTTACGTAATACACTGGTCGTTGGATGTTCTCACGTTCTACGACCAGTACACTGCTGACTGCTTGTGGCGTTGCAACTACGTAAGTCAGCAATGTTTCTCCTGATCTTGAAGATACTAAGATCGAGGCATTCATAAGGTACTTTTTGAGCTCCTCAAAGGCATCGTTTGCATCTTTAGTACACTCGAAACTTCCTTATTTTTGAAGAAGCTTAAAGAAAGGTAGTTATTTTTCTTCAAACCGGGCTATGAAACGACTTAGCGCTGCCATACAGTCGATTACTTTTTGGATTTCTTTCTTTGTGGTCAGAGGGCGCATTTGATCGATGGTCGATTTTTTACTGGATTTGCTTCAATTCCTCTAGTCGAAACTAGGAATCCAAGAAGCTTTCTAGAGAAAACTCCGAATACCCACTTTTCTGGATCTAGCTTAAGGTTATGCCTTCTTAAGTTATTGAAAGTCTCTTGTAGGTCGGAAATGTGGTCGCCAACATTAATGCTTTTTAAGACCAAGTCATCAACGTTGGCTTCCAAATTTTGACCTATCTGAGGACTAAAGGTTTTTTTGCATCAATATTTGAAAAGTTGTACCAGCATTTTTGAGACCAAATGACATCTTTACTTAGCAGTAAGTGCCGTAGAGTGTGATGAAGGAAGTTTTCTCTTTATCATCTTTACTCATATTAATCTGGTGGTACCCTAAATACGCATCCAAAAAAGCCTTGAGAAGCTTGTCGATCTCTGACTGGATTGCCTTCTTCCGATCTGGTGCAAAGCGTTTTAGCTTCTGCTTGACCGGTTTCAAGTCAGGCCGGAGAGCTAGTTTGTGCCAGATAATCTCCCTAGGAACTCCGGGCATGTCGGATGCATGCCAGACGAATACATCCATGTTTGCTCGGAGGAAGGAGACGGGCGACTCTTCCTATTTGGGGTCGAGTCCTGCTCCGACCAGGGCCTTTCTAGTATTTGCGGACCTAGACGAGGTTTTGGCACTTTCCAAAGGAGCGCCTTTGTCGAGAGTAATCTCTTTGGTCTGGTCGAATGGTTTTGGAGCCATCTTTGGTCTTGAGTGCTTGACCTGTGTTGAAGACGGGTTAGTTTCCCTGGTTGGAAGCTCATCGACTAGTTTTAAGGATTTTCGATCGCATGCATAGGCCATTTTTCCATCTCCTCGAACTGTAATGACTCCTATTGGTCCTGGCATATTTAAACTCTGATAACTGTAATACGTGGCTATCAGGAATTTCGCTAATGTCGGACGACCGAGGATTCCATTATCTGCGGTTTCAAAATCCACCACATCAAATGAAACCTTTTCCATTTAGAAGTTCTCAGGTCTTCTGAACGTGACCGGTAGGGACAGTTGCCCTATCGGTGTAGCGGTAGAACCAGAAACTATACCATGGAAGGCATATTTTACGGGTTTTACCTTAGACCTGGGAATTTGCATTTCTTCCAATACTCCCGTAAACAAAATATTTAGAGAGCTACCTCCATCTATCAAGACTCGATTTACTTTGCAATTATTAATTGTAGGTTCAACAACAATAGGGAACTTACGTGGTCGAGTTGACGGGATGGGACAGTTTTCTTTGCTGAAGGAGATTACATTTTCCGATTACCTGGATGGCTTTGCGGCGATCGGAGCTTCGGCAAGGTTGACTTTTCGCTCCACGGCCTTTAGATGTCATCTTGACTTGTACGAGGATAATCCACCAAAGATCATATCAACAGTATGCTGCGGCTCCTGGTACTCCATTTCTACGTCATCATCTTTGTCCTTCTTGGAGCTTGTTTCTCCGAGTTCCTGAGTTCCTGTATGGAGAGGAGTGTACCCTTACCTAAGTAGTAATCTTCCAGCCTTTTTCGCCAGGCCTGACAGGTGCGCAGATCATGCCCTGCAGCCTAATGAAGTGGACACCACTTCTTATTTTTCTTGTATTCATCGGTCGAAGCTTTTGCCTTGTTTTGACCAGAAAATCTCTCTTACCCTTAAAGTTTTTGGGTATCGCAAGGACTTCTTTGTTGTTAGACTTCTTCTGCTTCTTTTCTGCCTTATCTAAGCCAGTTGAGGGTTTTTCTCTTTTCGATCAATAGCTTCATTCCATTCGACCGCCTCACTTGCGGCAGCATATCTATCAGCCATGCCAAATAGCTTGATAGTTGTTCGTGGAGGGTTCATGGCAATATCCCCCATAAACCGGCGATTTCTCAACCTGGCTTTAAAAGCCTGAATAACAGAAGATTCTGCAACCTCTGGTATAGAATTACGAACCTGGCTAAATATTTTGATATACTACCGAAGAGTTTTATTAGGCTTTTGCCGGATTCGATGAAGGTCATCCTCCTTTCCAGGGTGGTCATACGTACCTTGGAAATTTGCGATTAGAAGGTTGCAGAGCTGCTCCCAAGTATATATCGATCTGACCGGCTGGTTGAGTAACCACGACCGGACAGACCCTTCGAGCATCGTAGGCAGATAATTTGCTATCATGTTGTCATCACCGCCAGCAGCTCTGGTGGCGGTGGTATAGATTTGAAAAAAATTCTAACAGGTTCTGAGTCCCACTGAACTTCTCTATATTGGTTGGTCGGAACATGTCCAGCCAGCGTACAGCCCGGAGCCCTGCTGAGAAGGCTCGACAACTTGTAATAGGGTTGTGGCTCCTCCTCTTAAAAGGTGTCGGATTGTAATCGGTCAGGGACCGGTTTCTCAAATTGGAATACCGGACCTCTGGTGTCCTGATCTGGTCGTGGATGTTATTTTGATGTCTTTGGCCGCCTACTTGGTTTAGACAATGTTGAAGATCATCAGGGCCAAGTGTTTGTTTTTCTCGACGAGGGGAAGGAGTGGCTACTTGAAATAGCCTTCTTCCCTCGTGACTCCCTGGTCAGAATTATCGAGGAGGTCTTGGTATCGATCGGTCTCCAATTCGACCATGTTGTCCCCTACTGTGGGAGGAACGTTGGGATGAAGTCATGGTTTGATTTTGTGAATTTCTTTGTTCCCGGTATGCTTCTGTACGCTGCATGGTCTGCTGGAGGATCTCTGACACCTGACCTATAAGTGGGACAAAACTTAGAGTCTTTGCTAGAGCAGGGTCAGGATTATTGAAAATGTTTTAAACTCGCTGCAGATTTTGTACCGTTATCGAAGGTTTTGGGGGGGGGGTTCTCGCTAGCAGTGGGTGTTTGATGGCTTGAATTTTCTCCAACCTCCTGGTTTGCCTTGTCCGACCCATTACGTGTGGTGGGGCAGAACCAGATGAATTAACTGATGGACGTCCATTAGCTCTTGTTGTCTCCGGCATTCGGTGCTTGAGGGCCTGTGCCATTTCCACCAGCAGGTGGTGATGAGGTAGGTTGTGTAGGACTGTACACGACATTTTGATTTGTATCTCCGATCGCATTGACCTCATGCCGCCAGCAATGATCCTCCGACGACCTTCCGTCGTAACTAATGGAGAGTCTTCCGATGCTTCTGCAATGAGTCTCCACGATGGAGAGTGGTCGGAGATTAGCACCTCTTGTGGGATTCGTGGTGGATTCAGTCTGATCTGGAAAATTACCGACCATATGTTGAGTTTGATCATCCCCACTTGGCCTTCAACCGGTAGTAGCTTCATGGATATTGTCACCAGATGTCGGTTGGTCCCTGTAATCGCCAGAAGCTGTTGGTGAATACCTATCATCCATGACCATATCGAGAGTACATTGACCCCCGGGTTGCGGTTCTAGATTGTTGTCACCCTTTTGGCCGGTCAGAAGGACTGGGCTTGCAGAGGTCCTTGGACATTCGGAACTGGTCAGAATGGTTGGTTCCTCTGGGAACGCCACTGGTGGTGTGCCTTCCTCCATCCGGTCAACTTCATTGTTCCCAGCGAACATTGAACCTGTGACGGATGAGGAGGATGATGACATTGCGTCATATTCTATGGCGTGGATGCATGCGTCCATATCGAGGTTGGAGTAGTCTGCCAAATCGAACCAGTTTTCCTCATCCCAAGTCCCTGCTATAGATGCATGAGCGGTTATGGAGTAAAAAAGAATGAAGATTTGCTAAGAATAGGATCTTCAAGAAATCATATGCTGATCTTCCCCACGGATAGCGTCAGCTGTCGACGATCGAGTCACCAATCTTACGAAATGAAATAGAGAAAAATGGCAAAGACTTCATGGGAGATAATGAGACAACTCTTTATTGATATGAACTGACTATTACAGGAGGTGTCCTTGACAAGGCAATGGACTAACTCTAAGTACACAGAGTGTATTGCCTGTTATGCTCTTGAATCAAACTTAAAACATGAATCTAATGCTGATTATGGTACTTCAATCTGATGGAATGCGATTGCCCTCCTTTCTGCCATTCGTAGTCTCCTTTAAGTAGTCGATGAAGTGGTGGCAGTTACTTTTTGAAGAGACGCCTGTTGAAAGTGTCGCGACTGGTCGGAGCGAGGCGGTAGTTGGTGAAATATCAATCGTTCGGCGGTTGATATCAGGGATTGACAATAACCACATGAAGGTTATTGTTAGTGACTTAGAGCCATGTAACGTCGTGTGGTTTGGAGTGATTAGTCACATGTTCCATTTATCACATGGAAGGTATATATTTGGAACAAGTCCAAGTGCCAGTTCATTGTTTCTACGAGCAGTTACCTGGTCGGGTAATTGGTATAGGACCTCTCCGACCAAGGTACCCATAATGTAACCTCTAGAGTCTTTACGACCACGGGGTCGTTAGCATTAGGGGTTACGATCACGAAGTCATGCAACCTTTAATTATGTATTAAGATAATATATAGAGATTTTAATCCTCGTCATCTATCCTCATACAAATCTATTCATATGTTTTCTTTTTTAGGTCTGTGAACACTTAAGGAAAGGTTTTGGAAAGATTGCTTGGTATTGAGCATGTTGTTGATACTACATCCGCCTCATTGAAAAGATCTTTGGATGAACTGTTTGGTCATCATCGCTTATCTATGTCTAGATTGAGAGGACAAGGATATGATGGAGCCTCAAATATGCGTAGAGAACTAAATGGTTTAAAGAAATTGATGCTAGATGAAAACCCTCATACTTTTTATGTGCATTGTTTTGCCCACTAGCTTCAGTTGGTGGTTGTTGCTGTTGCAAAAGGCATTCTAGCTGTTAGTGGTTTTTTGCTATACCAATATGATTGTGACCATGACATGTGCTTCCTGTAAATGAAAATATGCACTGTTGTAAAACCATCATGACTAGACCGTGGAGAAACTAGAGAATGGTGAGATTTCTTCAGGAAGAGGCAAAAATCAAGAGACAACTTTAGCAAGACCCGGTGATACACATTGGGGTTCACACCATACAACTCTAATATGTCTCTAACAAATGTGGGATTCAGTTTTGGATGTGCTAGTGGTATTTCTCATGATGGGTCTTGTCCCGACGACAAAGGCAAAGCATCATGTTTCATGAAACAATTGTAAATCTTTGAATTTGTTCTTATCTTACATTTGATGCTTAAGGTGTTTGGTTTAACTAATGATTTGTCACAAGCATTGCAACAAAAGGATTAGAACATAGTTAGTGCAATGACTATGATTGTATGTGTCAAGAGTCTCCTACAACGTTTGAGATCGATTATGGACGGGAGCCACTTTTGGATGATGTCACTACCTTCTGTGTTGATAAAGAGATTCTAGTGCCAAATACGAATGATAACATTCCAACTAGATGTTATTCAAGACGTTCATGCAAAATGGTTATTTGCTTCCATCATTATAATGCAGATATCTTTAACGAGGTGCTTAACAAAATTTTTGTTGAGGTGCATAGTCGATTTAGTGAAACTTTGACACAGCTATTGAAATGTATTGCATGTCTAGATCGTAGAGATTCATTTAGAAGCTTTGATCATGAGAAGCTAGTTAAGCTTACAAATATTTACTGTGGACTTTTCTCTACAAGATCATCATCTGTTGAATGATCAACTCAACATTTACATTGATGTCATGAAAAGAAGTCCTAATTTTTTGAGTTGTGGTAGTCTTCCTAAGCTTGCTGTCATGTTTGTTGAAACTAGACAACATTTGATCTTCCCAATAGTTTATCGTCTCATCACACTTGCACTGATATTACCTATGGTAACTGCATCAGTTGAGAGAGTTTTCTCAGCAATGAATATCATAAAGACAGACCTACAAAATAATATAAATGATGAATGGTTGAATGGCATGATGGTATGCTATGTTGAGTGAGAGATATTTGTGGCAATTGATGACAACAAGATTATGCAACGCTATCAAACCATGAAGGATAGTAGAAACCACTTACCTCGTGTACATCGTAGAACTTCGTGGTTTAATTCTTTTTCCTATCTTGAATTTCAAATTATTATTACACTTGTGTTGAATTCAAGTTCTTACAAATCCTATTGTGTTTACATGTTGTAGGTAGCTGTTGGAGTGCTGGTGTTTTGGATATCTTGTGGCAACCACCAATGTGCACACGCATCAGGAGTCCTTGTTAGTAGTTTCTATGAGCTCTTAATATTGTATTATATGCTTGTTTGGTTGTATCAGTTAGATCTATGTTTGTCTGGTTGTATCGGTTAGACCCTGACAATTTGAATGTATTTGGCATTATTAGTTATATTGACTATTGAATCACATCGTGGCTCGGTATTGTTTACACTACAAGTTTGCCCCGGGTCTCCCAAATTCCCAGTCCCGCCACTGTTTGTACGTAATAGCATTCAATTATCGTTTGAACACTTATACAATATAAAGTATATTGTTAGTCGATGAAAATTGAATAAATGGAATGTCTGAATACATTAGTAGGACACGAGGATCAAATATCATTTTTTGATCCATTCGGATGAGCATATGCACCGCAGAATTTACATACAGAAAATAAGGTGACTTACAAATGGAATAAAAAATAAACCAGATGTATAATGTGGCGTTCGGTTGCAATTTTGGAAAAAAAAAATTGTGTACAAATACAAAGGAGTAACACACAAATTCATTTGAAGTATTATAACTAGGAGTAGTATGATTTATTTGCCTCTAATCCCCTCTTATGGTTTTGTAACATCCCAATTTTTTTAGTCTTAAAAATCTTTTTGAATAGTTTAGCATTTGGAAAATTCACCCAAGAGAATTTATTTGAATTTTCATAAAGCTTAATATGGATTTTCAGTATCAAAACAATTTAATATGAATAATTTCAACATCAATTAATGTCAAAACTATTTTATTTAGGTTCTATGTGCTTGGAAATATTTTCTAGATTTTTCTAGAATTTTCGAGTTCGTTTGCTATTTGGATTTTTTGCTAATTCTAAAATAGAAAATCTTATTAAAATATCAAAAAAGCTCTTGGGCCGAAATCCTATTCTCTTGGCCCACTTCCCCAATTTCCAACCCAGCCCACGCTGCCTTTTCCTTTCCACACCAGCCTACTCGCGCGCGCCCCCTTCTCTCTGTCTAGTGGGGCCCGCATGTAAGGTCGTCATCGTCCTCGCCTTCGTCCTCCTCACGTAGCTTCGCTCGTAACAGCCATGGCCGTTTTCGAAGCTTCGTCTGACAACAGCGTTTCCAACCGAAAGAATCCCCCGGCGATACGATTTTCGAATACTTTTATCCCTCCGCAACTGTTTTTGGCATTTATCTCTTCCTAATCGCATCCAAATCCCTTGATCCTTTGTCGGCTTCGAAATGAACTCTGTCGCCAATACGCCACCTTGGGCCCATGAGCCCGTAGACCCATGAGTCGAGTCCGTGGACCGGGTCCATAAACCCTAGGCCCCACATGTCAGTCTCTGGAGTTTTTTTCTGGTTTTCTTTTAAAACCGAACATCAGGGCTGACATCAGCATGACATCATAATCCAGAATTTCCAGTAAAGAAATAATTCAGGAAAATACATAAAATCCAATTTTGGTATTTCTTTAGGTTTAGATCTTCCAGAAGCCTGTTATTCCTCATACGAATTCTGTTTGAGCCTATTCAAATTTCTAAATTCATCTAAATTTGATATCTATTTTTCAGAGATTTTTATTTATTTTTTGGAGTTTTTTTTATCTCTATTCTATATTTATTTTATTTATTTGCCTCGTTTGCGAGTAGACGTTGATACTTCGGGGAATTTCGAGGAAGAAGGAGTTCAGCAAGACCAAGACCAATACCAAGATCTATTCCAAGGCAAGTTGTACCATTGATCATATTGAGCCCAGTTTTCTAAAATTACTTTGATTCAGATTATTGCATTTACTTTAAGAAATTATTTAAATGCTTTGGGATTAGTTAATTATCCAAATTGTTTATATCCACCTTGCCTATTGTATTGTCATGATCTTTTGTCACCCTAGTTTGGTTAATTATTTAGTTGGTAATATCGTACCACCAACGTGGGTTGGTTAGATACGAGTAGTTTTGCTTAGCCATGCAACGAATCATTCATTGTCATCTGAGTTACAAATATAAACTTGACTAAGTGATTATGGAACTTTATGTAAAACTGTGTGCCGTGTGTCATTACTCATTGATGGCATGTGTTGCACTTAATCAACAAGGTGGGAAAGGATTTAAACTAAGGCGAGTAGTGGAAATTGTGTGATATGGTGGAGCTTAGTGCTTGGGATATGGAAAAATGATTACTTAGTTAGAAATTGGCAGTCTCGCCTTGGTCAAAGGATTTAACTTTGTGTGCTATTGAATTGAGCCTTACTGTACGACCACATGCATGATGGGATGGGCTTAACTTAGTAAGTTACAGAGTCTTGATGTTGATTACTCAGGAAGATAGGTTAAGCTGTGTGCTAGGGTGGAGGTGTGTTTCTGTCTTTGTGGCAATTCACATCGATGGACGGTTCGCTGCTTCCAGGTCCAACAGTATGTGATGGACTAATTTCCTGTGTGGGTGTTGGTGTTGTCGGTAAAACACACCAGGAGTGTCAATTGTTGAGATGAAGTTTCGGAAATATTTTGTTATGATTAGTGCTAGCTACATTGATTATATCGTGCGGATAAAGTGTACAACCCCTGCAGAGTGTTAATCAATCTATTCGAATAGTCGTGTCTGTGATCATGGACATACTCGGGGATTTCACACGAGGGGTAGATTTTTCATTAAATGTTTGGGAAGGGAGAGCTGTGTGATTTAAACTCATATGGCCGTGTGAAAGAATTTGATTAGACTTTGTGTCCTTTGTGAAAATAACTGTTAAATTACTATTGTCTATTTGTTTTTGAATTATGTTTTTTATCTATTATTTGTATTCAATTGTGAATGTTGTTTTTGTTGGTGATATGCCCTAGAGGCAATCATAGAGATGATTGTATCACGTCTATGTTTATGAGTTTTTGAATAAACGTTATTTTGTTCCTTGAATGAATCGTTAGTTTTGAAGATCAACGAGTATGTGACTTGTTGGTGAAACTCTTCGACTTGTATGATGTCGTTCTAAAAGTATCTCTGGTCGAATGTCACTGATCGGAACACAGTGACTCTCGACCAAATAAGATATATTGATTGATGACCATGTTTCACCGGTCATGGATATAGGGATATCGAATCAATAATGTGAACACATGTTAGAGAACATGGGGTTGGATTGACCCACCTTGAGACATTATAGAGATTGTTATGATTCTATGTGTCATTAGTTGGTCTCAAGCAATGATGATGTATAATCCTTACACCTGAGATCAGCATGGTTCCCTACATGTGTAATGACACTCTTAGGGGTTGCCAAACACTACTCGTAATTGGGTAGTTATAAAGGTAGCTTTCGGGTATGCTATGAAACATGCGGAGAGATGTGACTGGTCGGATATGGGATTTGCCCCTCCTAACATAACGGGAGAGATGTCTCTGGGCCCCTCGAAGTGGTCGGATAAAGAAAGTGCATGGCCATGCCACTAGTGGTCGGGTGTTCACCACATAAGGTTATCCGACAACTCGATCGAGAAAGTATTGAACAGTCCATGGATGACACATTATCTCACCGGAGTTCAAACCGATATCGTGAGGCAAAGGGAGGATACTAGAGTAAGTCGCTTAGTTCGATCGATCCGCATAAGTCGTATGGTGATACGAGCAAGTCGAGACCGATCGAACGAAATCACGAGAGGTCGAAACTCGGTCGTAAGGAGTTACGAATCGTCGTGACCGAGTGCGAACTGGTCATATAAAGATAGGACCTGGTCGTAAGTGGTGAGGACCTAGTCGTAGATCATATTGCATTAAGGTTCGTCCGATATAATTTGTGTGTATTCGGGAATCGTTATGTCCTGCTAGGGACCGCTACGACTCGTGGTCGGAAAGGGTTTCTGAGTCACAACCGATTACACATAAACCTAACGGGTCACACACTTAATGGGATGGAACAAATCAGTACGAATACGATTCGTCAAACGTGTTCGGATAGGATCCGACACGGGGCACTATATAAGGAGATGCTTGAAGCTAGTGTCAGAAGAGAGGGAGACATACATGTGAGTTGTTTCCACCGAAACCCTAGCCGTCATCTTCTTGAGAGAGCCTTCCCGTGCGACTTAGTGCTAGCACAACGGCGTACGGTTGTTCCTTCTCTGGACGTGTGGATACCGTAGAGGCGCTACCGCGGTCGCTGTTGCGCTAAGAACGATCTGCAATCTTCACAAGGAACTACAGAGGTTGCTGGAGGAGACGATCGACTATGAGGACTTTGGACGATCTTCTTCGACCACTACATCGGCGCGTTCTTCGTCGGACTAGGCTGCTCCGACTCTACTTCTGCTGCACTGCGCGTCTGGTGGTAATGATCTATGATCATTTAACTTGCTTGACATCCTGATTTATGTGGTAGAAATTTTGAATTGTTGCTAGCGTAGCCTACCCGTATCCCTTCAGTTTTCTTGCAAAACAACCATAGAAGTGATTTCTTTTTTGTAACAAGCCATCATCTATATTTACATTTCGTGGTACAATTTATTGAGTACTCATTCTTACTGCAATCATTCAGCTGAAGTGGATGAATCGTCGCCCGCTTTCGAGGAGGAGTTCTACGACGGTGCTGATCGTTAGGTCTTGATCCCAGTTGGTTGTCTATGTTGAATTGATGGGTTTCTGCTGAAATTTATTTTGTTCCGCTGCTGCTTATTTACTTTTGTCAGCCCTGCGAGGCTTAATAAGTGTAAACTCGACTATAACATCAAAACCATTATTTGCTATTCAAATTAATGGTTTATTCTATTATTCGTCTTGTATGTATTGATATTCATCTATGTTGACACTGTGTGCACTAGCGTGATCCTGGACTAGTGTGTTATACACAGAAGGTTCAGAATTGCATTTTTGGATCCTGATAGGTTTTTGGAGTCAACCTACTAGCCAAATACTTTTATAGATAGTTCCAAATTTTCAAAGAAGTGAATTCTCATATAATTAAAAGTATAGTCTAAAAAAATGAGAATACGATGCTTTACCAAACAGGCCCGACGAAAGATCAACTAAATTCCCGCTGTGGTCCACATTCGAACAGCGAAAGCCAGCGAGGGTTCCAAGTGTCACAATGCCAGTGCGCCACAAGATCCAGAATCGCTGGCCAAAACAATGTGGGAACAAAACTAGGTTGGGAGCTTTTCAATCAAACTGCCTGCCTGATTGCTCCCTTTCCTCGCAGGATGTTAGTGCAGTCGGTGTATTCTTTTGTTATACAATCAGATCTCACCGAACACCTTGGATTGGCACTGGCAGGCTGATCATATCCGTTTTTCCAGTGTTTGTGTGGTGCTTTTCGCGTACTCCGAAGTATGAGGAAGAAATCCTTCTCCGTTGGAATTTTGCTGTCACGATGCGGTTAGCCATCCACAATGTGCTGTTGAGGCTTGAGATCGTGGCGTCCAAGAGAAGTGCTAATGGAGATTAAGAAAGACTGTCGTTCGCCAATCTTCAAATCCAACACAGAAGATGTGTGAATAACGTGCCTCCCCGAGAATCGGTAGGGCCTTGTTTGATTGTACGAAGTCAGCAGGAATTTTCACAGGCAGAATTAACAATATTAGCCATTGGATATATCAATGTTGGGCAACTCGGATCAACCACTGCAAGCCTAAACCCCCCTAAACTTATTTCAACTCTACTCTCTTGCCTCCAACCTCCAAGTAGATAGGTAGTCCGTTTTCATTTGACCCTGCCCAGTTCCAAAATTGGATATCTAAACATGATCCGGTGGCTGGCGGCCAAGATTGGAGTCATGCTAGCAGAAACATCCCTAATCTTGCAAACTCCTAGGCGGATAGGCGTCAAGAACACCAAACAGACACTACAGGTCCACAGCTCCTTGGCCCATCCTCATATATATGCTGCTCGGATCTCACACACCCAAAAGCCAAGACTGCTGGAACTGCCGGTCTCCGGACATATATAGTACAGTTGCTTAACAGCAGCAAAAAGATCTAGACCCTACAACTGCCAGAGCGTGCGTTGCATGTGGATGAGTCATGAACAAACAGCAAAGGCTAGACGCAACATAAAGCAGCGGCGGTTCGGTTCATAGCTGCTGAATCAGCAGTGACACGTTGGCAGCGGCAAATTAAGCCGGGACCTAAACCCACCACGCCCTGTCGGTAATGCAATGCAATAAGCTTTTGCATTGGCTCGTTGTTAATTGGCAGAACAACTGGAACGCACAAACCTGACGAAAAGCATATGTTTTTGTTAATCGCAAGCATTAGTACATGTCCATTACATTCCACAGAAATCCATCCTTATCTGCCGCAGGGGTGGAGCCCCCGCGCAGGCATGACTTCCCCTGTAATCTGTGATCGTATCTCCTGCTTTCTGCCGTGCTTTGAGTCCCTTTACAACATGCACGACCCCCCTTTTGTCATCAGATTGCAACCGTGGAGTCAGTGGAGCTCAATTCAAAAGCTTCTTCTTTAGATCGATCTGCACAAGCATTTGGATCATGGGAAGGTTGTTAAGACTGACCAGTAGGAGCTGAGCCCATGCTTTCTATGGATCGTTTGCACCTCCTGATTAAGAGAAGAACAGTGAAAAAGGATGGTCAGTGGTCCTAGGGGCTCCCATGGGTCATAGTACGTATGTCCTAGATTACTACTGGTCGCTGGTTGATAAGCTAGCCACTTTATCTTGATAGTGCCAATCTCTAGTAGTATAACTTCATATATAGGTTATAGCGAATACGTAGCGATTACAGATTAAAATATGATGCGTAATAATGATTGCGTAGTTCTGAATTACAATTGAAACCACCCGTTTTTTAAGGAAGCTTTTATCGATATTCATGACCTATCTAAGATTACACGCAGCTTCTTTCGTGGTTGACCTGTATTCCTTCAGTGTTTTTTTTTTCTTAGAAATGCCTAAGTGGAACTAGCCATTTTTTCTCTTAAGAAGTTTTTTTTTTTGTGTGTGTTTCGAGATTTTCCCTCCGGAACCGACCGAGCACCAGTGTCAAGTCCTGGACTCGAACTCTGGTAGGCTGGGCAGCCCCTGCTGCCACAAACCAAGTGAGCTACGCTCACTTCCCATTCCTTCAGTGTTTAACCTTTTTGAAACCAAGCTTCAGTGTTTAACCTGATTATTTATATTTTATATGATATGAAATTTAGTTTTCCTACCGTCGATGTACCTTTCATGATACGCGGTTACTATATATAGTATCGTGATAGCATCATATATTTTAGTAGACAAGTCAATCCTTTTATCCCCTTTATGTGATTCCTTCTACAGTTGGAGCGATAGAGTGTTCTGCAAGTTTTCGTGTACATTCCTCGATTCCTTCCCCATTTCGTCCCGCTTACAGCCAACATGGTACAAACAAAGGTCAGGTTGACCCTTGGAAATTTCAACGGCCAAGTGTTCTAGTCTACATTCTTCCTGCGCAACGCGCAATAACACAACCAACACATTTTTTTTAAAAAAAAAAATCCACAAATCAAGTACTCCAATACATCAGATTATTTTAGATGTCCTAATACATTAAATCAGAACGCACATTTCATTCATAACATGCATACACTGTTAGTTCAAGGTGCAAGGTGAACGTTGACGGTGGCTTCCATGAATTGTCTGCTCAAGGTGCGAGTAGGGAAATTAATTTCGGCGAAATTTCGGTGATTTTGTCCTCCTCTGAAATATTTTTGTTTCATTCAAAAAAAAATTGGAAATATTTGAATCTGGGCAAATTACATCCTAAATTTGATTTTAGACAAAATTTAGTCAAATTTCGTCCAAATTTTGGTCAAATTTCAAGTCCAAATTTCGTCCAGTTTGAAAACCCACCGAAATTTTGAACCAAAATTCCGAAATTTCGTTCAATTCGTTCCCCTCCGAAATTTTTTTCAAAACGAATTTGTTTTCACTGGGTGCAAGTGGTGTGGTAATCAGAAACGATCAGGGAGTTTTTCTGAGGACGGCGGCGTAGTGGTATAGCCACGTCTTGGATGCGTTACTTGCTGAATCATACGCATGCAGGGACAGAATCAGACATTGCTTGAGGAGATGAGTAAAGGCTTCCAGGGTTTTAGGATGTGTTTTGCGCGCAGGTCGGCTAATGTTGCCGCGGATGCATGTGCTAAACAGGTCTCACCGAGTTTGTTCAGATATGTCTGGGATGAGCTTCCAAATTTTCTTTTTAGTTGTATCCCAACTGCTTGTAATTCGACAATGCTTACTTAATGAAGTAAACTTTGGCCTGTTCTCAAAATGGGAAAAAAATATCATAAAGCTAAAAGTACCTCGCGCAAGTACATGTTCCAAACACATAACTTTATACAACATATAAAAAAAGAGAAGTGCCTCCGCAAAAAAAAATATATATGTTGGATCGGTAACGGCAATCAGAGATGGAGGGGTGAATGATTGTAGTGGAATTTTTCTTGTCAGCCTAATCGAACAAGAAAACCAGCCTCCAAAGGAAAGAAATCACGTAGCTTCAAAAACTCCGAAGCAGATCAGTAATCGGTGGTGCGCGCTTGAGCTCTTGCGGCCGGTTGGCTTCTGTGGTCAGCGGAACGTAGAAGCACCTCGTGTCGACGAACGATCAGAATTCGGGAGATGGGAATTCCTCAAATCACGCACAGCCAGAAAAGCAAGCACAAACAAAAAACACCACCGCTCGGCGCTCTTGTCGCCCACTCCTGATGTCGAGAGAAAAGAATTGCTAATCCTGCTCTCAGCGACGTTGATGCAGTCAGAAGCAAGGGATAGGTTGATGGCCACAATGTGACATCAATCAATTAATCAACAGCAGCACTTTTACATGAGATCATGCATGGCCAAACTCTCCAGCAAAGCCCGTATGGCCATCTCCTTCATTAACTTAATGCCTAAGTGTTTTTCTCATGTACCCTCTTGATGACACCAATAGGGAACATCAATCACATCTCCCTCAAAAGTCCTCACGTCATGCCATGAAGCAGCAGTTGTTCTACCATGACAAACAACTCAACAACCGAGAAGAAAGAAAGAAAAAATTCTGCGCCGCCCACACAGCGCAGCCACAGGACCCTTCTTTTTTTTTTCTCAACTCCTCACGTACAGCTTAAATACCTGTACGTCCAACAACCCTAATGCATAAGCCCATACGTATGGTCCACTAGTACTAGACCCCAATATATGGGCTTTTATACCAGATTACAAAACTTATTTTGGACACCCCAAAATTGTCATATGCCGTAGCCTCCGGACCGCACCCTCGTAGCTCCAACACGCATCATCCATCTTCGATCTCCATGCGCCCAAACTCGAGCCCGACCGTCTCCAGCAGCATCCTCGACCCTTTGGACCATGACTTCGCACCAAGCCACCTCCCGGTCATCGCCATAGACCACGGTCGTCTCCGAGTTACCCTGCACATGCAAAGACCAAAACATCACCTTTTTCCAGCACAAGTTCGTCCCAACTTGACCGACATAAGTCCACACACGCCACACGTCACAAATAACATCAGTACCCAATATTGTCAATTATTCATCACTAAAATATTCTAGACCTAGCCACATGGTCTAACAATCTCCCTCTTGATGAATACATTGACAATATTTCAAGATTGCATAATGAGTAATAGGAAAATACAGAAGCTTCAAAACAGATATAAGTGAAGAACTGAAGCCGAAAAGCCAGAAACGCTCCCCCTCAACACAAAGGAACCAAATTTCTCCAATTTTTCTCCCCCTTTAGCAATGTAATCATCAAGAAGCATCAACAAAAGAATAATTCTAAGAAGGAGCAATGAGAGTAAAAATCAAGAAGCTTTGTAGATTATCCAAGTCACTTTGCATTCATTTAATAGAGTAACTAAGTCATCTTTTTAGTAGAGTTATCAGGATCATATAAAGTCAGATACCATATAGCAGTATCAAAACATGTCTTTCAAATGATTAGGCAATTTAAATTAATGACATGCATCTCAACAATGACCAAACCGATTATAGAGAGCACAAAGGGATATCACAATGAAAAGTTAAAGCCTAAAAGTGAAGCAACCTTTAAATCTAGATGAGCTAGCAGTCTCATGTAACAACCTATTGCTCCACACTCAATTCTTAAGCATGTGGCATGCTTGCAGTATACTTCTTTTCACTGTTGGTATGTTTGAAGCATACTTCTTTTCATTTGAGTACTTTCTTTGTATTATATAGATACATATATATGTATGACATGCTTGAAGTATACGTCTTTTCATTTGAGCATTTTTTTTATAGAGATACATATATATGTATGGCATGCTTGAAGCATACATCTTTGCAATTGACTCTTTCTTATTTTTTATAACATGCCAAATTGAGTGAGCATAAAAGGATTGCAATAAGAGACAAACGAGCCTCAACCAAGATTTAAAATAAGACTCACAATCAAGTTAATCCTTTTCGTTAAACATCGCAAAGTAATAACTGTAATCAATCTAGTCAAAGTATTTCGTCATATCATGTTTTAGTTCAAATGTAGCAAAGTAATTAAAACCTGTCATGATCAAAGCTACACAGCACATGAGTAAATATGATAACGAAATCTCTACAACTCATTTGATTTCAATGGCTTGGACTTGAAGAATTGTTTGACAAGTATAATAAACAAAGCTTCTGAAATTTAAACAATAAGCTCCCCCTCAGAATAATCCCATAGGATGCAACACACCCAACTCACTTCGCAAAAGAGCAAACCATGCAGAATCAAGTGGTTTTATGAAAATATGAGCAATCTATAATTCAAATTCAACAAAGTGTAGAGCAACATCACCATTTCCACATGGTCTCTCAGAAAATGAAATCTCTTAGAAGCCATCAAAGAAAGTGAAGAATCATCAGGTGCTCCAATCAAGCAATGACGTAAAAGACTGGAATCAAATCAAGCTCATGTTGTCTAGCCTCGTCAGCTGTTATTACATCACATCACAGGAAACATCGGTCTCACAGTACTGGAGTTAGTGAAATAAGATTTAGGAATTCAGTACCGAGATATACGATGAACAGGTGCAGCAAAACTAGAACCAGAAACATGTGTGCGTGAGCGATCAGAATGCCAAAAAGAAGCATGTCTAACTGCCCCTTGAAATGCAGGCAATGTTGAATAAATACTATTTGAATTATAACCCAAACCAGCACGTGAAACAGATTTAAAATCATCATAAAAATTCTCTAAAAATCTAGCTTTTGCATTAGTTCTAGGAACAACAAAAGAAGATGCACGTTTTTATCTTAAAGCATTCAATCTTTCCTTTTTCTCTTTCTTAACACGCCTAAAGAAAAATTCATGCAAGTGTCCATCTCTACCACAATAGGTACAATGAAATTTAACATAATCAGAATTGTTTTGAGATGATAAGCTAGCACCTACAACATTAGTAGAAGAGCTTTGCACAAAACCAGCAGATTTAAACATAGTTTGTTTTGGTTCAGATTTTACTTCAAATTTTTCAGGTTCAAGAACCTTAACAACTATAGGAGGATTATTCTTGGCATGCTCAACAAAATTAAATCCTAGACCATGATTTTTAACACTTACTTTTGACTTGTCTAGAATCATATTCAAAATTTTCTTGCCAAAAGAAAATCTTTCTAGCCAAAAGAAAATCTTTCTAAAGTGTCCTTAAGATACTCAATTTGTTTAATTAGAGTAGGACAAGTAGTGCATGTGATAGATTCATTCACAATCTTCTTAGAAGCACTAGACTGAGCCAACTTTTCCTTTTCAGCAAAATCATTAAGTTGTCTAGTCAAAGCTTCTATTTCTATGGTGAGTTTAGGACAGTTAAAGCAAGAAGCTATCTCATGATAGAGCATCTGTTGAATTGTCTCCTGTGATGAATTAAGTCTAGCTTCTAGCAACCCACAATTAGAGCAAGTTTTAATTTGAGCATTCGAAGTACTTGACTCTAAACATGTAGGGGAACTAAACTTGAGCTTTTCAATTTCACCATTTGCAAATTTTAACTTTTCATCACAAGAATCATGTGTCACTCTTAGTTTATCAAGTTTAGGAGTTACATCCTCAAGTTGAACCAATGTTGATGCATTAATTGTTCTAGCAGTCTCCAGCTCAGAGTGTAAAACTTGACAAGACTCACAAGATTCATCATCATGAAGCTCTAAGTCTATTAATTTCAGAATTTAAGCTTTCAACAAGACTATTATTTTCTTTTAGTTTCTTTTTAGTCTTTTTCAATTCAATAGCAAGTTTAATCAAACCATCTTCAAGCTCATCATATGACAGTCTTACCTCATCGGGATCACTGTCATCGTCGTCGTCGTTGTCGTTTCTTGCCATGAAGCACATGCCCGTAAAGTCGTTGTTCTTCTTTTTCCCTTTAGAATCATCATCGTCGTCAATGTCGTCGCAACTCTCATATTTCACATCACTCAAATCAAGATGCTCAATAGCCGATATGATCTTTTCAGCAAGCTTGCGACGGAAATTGCCACCATTGGTGTTGTTGTTCTTGGATGACCGACGACGGTAATTTTTGTCTTCCTTAATCACCTTACCCTTGAGCTTAGGACACTCCGACTTAATGTGACCTAGCTCGCCACACTCATAGCACGTGATCGAACGAGAGACGCCACCTCGCTTCTTCATCCTCATGTTGTTGAATGCCTTGTATGCCCGTGAGGAGATCAACACCAAGTCTTCTTCAGGGAGCTGTTCGAACTGTTCATCTGAAAAAGAGGATAAAGCAGACAAACAAAAAGAACTCGACGAAACAGCCTGCATGGGGTTAGTTACAAGAGCTAAAGATGAATATTTATCAATCTTAGATGGCAAAGCTTCCATCTCATATGTTTTCAATCTAGAAAAGAGATCATCCATGGTTAAAGTATCTAGATTGATAGTTTGATTGATAGTCGTGATAACCATCAACCACTCAGAACCTAAAGATATCAAAATTTTAGTTGTATTATCTTCATCAGTAGGAATAACATCAACACCACGCAAATTGCTCAATATCTTTTCAAAGCGAGCAAAAAGATCATCAATAGACTCACCAGGCTTCATAGCAAAATCAGAATACTCTTTTTGATAAAGATTTTTACGCATTTTTATTTTATTTTAGTGGTTCCTTCATGATAATCGCAAAGAGTTTTCCATATTAAGTGGGCAGAATTAATATGAGCTACATGATCAAATTCTTTGCGAGAAATCCCTTGAAACAGTAAGTTACGAGCTTGAGTATTTAAATCAATATCTGTTTTATTTATATTAGTAACAGTAACAAGAACCACATACGGTCTCGAAATCTTATTCCAAACATCACTACCTTGAGCCTCAATATAAGCTTGCATACGACATTTCCAAAAAGCAAAATTAGTACCATCTAACATGGGGGAACGATTCACATACCTCTCTGACGCCATAGTAACCCGCTCTAATACCACTTGTTGGATCGGTAACGGCAATCAGAGGGGGGATGAATGATTGTAGTGGAATTTTTCTTGTCAGCCTGATCGAACAAGAACAACAGCCTCCAAAGGAAAGAAATCACGTAGCTTCAAAAACTCTGAAGCAATCAGTAATCGGTGGTGCACGCTTGAGCTCTTGCGGCCGGTTGGCTTCTGTGGTCAGCGGAACGTAGAAGCACCTCGTGTTGACGAAAGATCGGAATTCGGGAGATGGGAATTCCTCAAATCACGCACGGCCAGAAAAGCAAGCACAAACAAAAACACCACCGCTCGGCGCTCTTGTCGCCCACTCTTGATGCCGAGAGAAAAGAATTGCTAATCCTGCTCTCAGCGACGTTGATGCAGTCAGAAGCAATGGATAGGTTGATGGCCACACTGTGACATCAATCAATCAATAGCAGCACTTTTACATGAGATCATGCATGGCCAAACTCTCCAGCAAAGCCCATATGACCATCTCCTTCATTAACTTAATGCCTAAGTGTTTTTCTCATGTACCCTCTTGATGACACCAATAGGGAACATCAATCACATCTCTCTCAAAAGTCCTCACGTCATGCCATGAAGCAGCAGTTGTTCTACCATGACAAACAACTCAACAACCAAGAAGAAAGAAAGAAAAAATTCTGCGCCGCCCACACAGCGCAGCCACAGGACCCTTCTTTTTTTTCTCAACTCCTCACATACAGCTTAAATACCTGTATGTCCAACAACCCTAATGCATAAGCCCATACGTATGGTCCACTAGTACTAGAGCCCAATATATGGGCTTTTACACCAGATTACAAAACTTGTTTTGGACACCCCAAAATTGTCATATGTCGTAGCCTCCGGACCGCACCCCCGTAGCTCCAACACACATCATCCATCTTTGATCTCCATGCGCCCCAACTCGAGCCCGACCGTCTCCTGCAGCATCCTCGACCCTTTGGACCATGACTTCGCACCAAGCCACCTCCCGGTCATCGCCATAGACCACGGTCGTCTCCGAGTTACCCTGCACATGCAAAGACCAAAACACCACCTTTTTCCAGCACAAGTTCGTCCCAACTTGACCGACATAAGTCCACACACACCACACGCCTCAAATAACATCAGTACTCAACATTGTCAATTATTCATCACTAAAATATTCTAGACCTAGCCATATGGTCTAACAAAAAAATGAAGAAAAGAAGTGCCCATGAAAAAGAAGAAGTGAAAGCAAAACAACAAGCTGGATCAGTTGGTTCGGTGCAACCAACCAGCAGGCAACACTATCAATATAGAAAACCTCGAGATTGGCGGGTAATGGCGCGTGGTCGAACGCAACGCTGACTCGGCCCTCAGTGGCCATGAGGCAAAGGGGTATGGGGGGAATGAGTTACCAAACTCGTGACGGTGTTCCCCGTCGTGCTGGGTAGGCTCCACCGCCTCGTCAAGGTGTCGTCGATCGTCGTCCCCCGTGCCTTCTTAAGGTAACGTCTTTGGGGAGCCAAGATTTTGATTCGATGCGGATCTAGCTGCGTCCAGCCGATCGACCGATTTGATAAAAAGGGATGCTAGAAAATGTGACTCTTACTCTTCGTTGATTGGTATAAACCAGAGGACACGCAATTGCGTAGAGAATTTTTTAAATTTTTTTATTTTAAAGTTAATCCCTTGCGACCTTTATTTTCAATTCTAACCCTTTTGGTCATGCCACCACCCGTGACGTGATAAAATAATACCGTCACGTCAACCCGTATCTGGACAACCTCTTGTCACGCCACCACCCGTAGCATGACAGTTTTGTTTTGTTACGCCACGGGTGGTGACATGACCTAAGGGGGTCAGAGTTGGAAATAAAGATCGCGAAGGGTTAACTTTAAAATAAAAATAAAAAGAATTAATTGATAAAAAAAGGTTCTTGCGTAGATGTTTCAATGCAACTGTGTTTGTTATACAACTCTAATGCCTATGATTAAAAATATAGTTGTACTTGCTACACAACTCTGATATCTATATCTGATTAATCTACATCGTTATAATCCAGTCTCATCAAAATAAATGGTGTAGATGATTCTCTTTTTCTCTTGATTAATGATATAATTTCTAGAATTTTTTTCCTTTTTAGATTATTATTGTGGGATTTTCCTTTTTTTTTGGCTATCATAGCTACAGAGATACCTTAAATCCCACCCATTGTTTGTACTTATATAGATTTGGTCTGCGTTCCTGGGCTCTTGTGAAGATTTCTCAAAGTCAGTGAGGGTTGGAAGTTATTCAGTCAGTTGGCACTTGATAGATTTGGAATGTACTTTAGAGTACATAAATATTTTCATTCGCTTCATGCCTGTTTGGAATACAATAATTTTGCGGGCTGCAAAATTTAAACCAAAATTCTCCTTCCAAAGGGGCTCATATTATGTTTAGTGATCTTGAGCTAAGTTTTTAGCATATGAAAAAAAAAATCTTTCGAGTTAAATTTTTTCTACAGAATTATACGTATTAGAATTTATAGTTTTTTTACTGTATATTTATATTGTATATAAAGCAGGAAAAAAGAGAGTTTTTGTACAAGCAAAAGAGAGAGTGTACAAAGAGAATTTATAGCTTTATCTATATATTTACAAATAACTGGTGATATTCAAATTACCTCCTTCGTTTTTAGAGGTCTAGATAATCTCACAATAATCATTAAATCAGAAAAAAAGCAAAATTCCTCGATATTAAGAGAAAAAGAGAAAAATCTATAGCACTTATTTGGTAGGTTAGATTATAACGATGAAGATTAATCATGTATAGATATTGAAACGGTTACAACTATATCATAAATACAACTATACTTTTCAAAAGTATTAGAGATATACAACGAATACAATAAGTTGTAATAATTAGCCGCACAATAACAACAGAAGAAAAAGCACCTATAACAACCGAAAATTGCTTGCTAAAATGTCGCTCCATGAAAAGCAAACACTCCATTGCCTTGCTTAGTAGAATCTAAGTACTTTTGATAGAATCCAGGTACAAAAGGCAAATCATAAAACAAACGCAATTTCTTTGACAAGCTTGGGGGAAACTCCAGTAATTTGGCTTTATACACAAAGCTACGCCAAGTCAAATTAATGCTCCAACAATTTCGGTGCATCAGGTAAGCCCTCTCGGCGTCGTCGCAGAAATGGATACTTCCAAGTTCCTACTTCCTCATGAATTTTGCCGGATACCGAACCGAATGCATCTTGCATGCGGAGCAAATGCAGAGCACACAAAATACATATGCACTTGCGCTAAACAAGTTCGACAAATACGTGACCTTCAGAAAAGCTCCACACACACACACAAATGCATGGCACACACAAAAGCCATGGGGCCCCCCATGCTCTCGCAAAATTAGATAGCCACAAAACTTTTTAACGCAAGATTTTCATCACGATGAGGGGGTGAGGACGGTTCCATCTATTCCAAATTCCAAACTGCTGAATTAGATAGCCACCGAGACATTTGGATCTTTCTGGGGGGTGAAAAGATAAGCACCAACTCTTTAAAAGAGGCTTTCCTCTTCTCATTTGGAGCTAACTTACCATCAACAACCACCGCGCATTTGGCACCGATCTATCGAGGCAGGAGCAGACTTGCACTCGAAGTCTTCCCTTCCTTGCAAGGATTACTTGCTAATGGAGGGGTCAACGAGTCAAGAGCATGTGATTGGGATCCCAGTGAGCAGCAGGGCTTATGGCATAGAGGAGCCGGACTTGCCAGCAGAGGAGATCACAACCCCCGATCATGGCGGCTTCATTGGTTCCTTCCAATCCAACAACGGTAAGAATCAGCTCTAATTCATCTGTTCAATTGCGGTTAAATTGCAAGGTGTGGATGAAATTAACCTAGAAAACCATGTGTTGATCAACCTATCGTTCATTTAATTTCCAGATGCGAATAGTTCGACGACAACTGACCAGACGAGCAAATTTGGGAAGAAGGGGGACAAGATTGTTCAGGG
Organism: Ampelocalamus luodianensis; assembly: GCA_036346255.1. Lineage (NCBI taxonomy): Eukaryota > Viridiplantae > Streptophyta > Magnoliopsida > Poales > Poaceae > Ampelocalamus > Ampelocalamus luodianensis. The sequence goes on from CM070620.1 coordinate 17,667,997, forward strand.
CATCAAAGAACACGGTAATGGTCTTTTTCAACATGGAACATTAATCGGAAAGTTGGGAGATAAGTAGTACAATGTTTTCTTGGTCATCCTTTTGAAAACTAGTCTGAACTCGTCCTTGTTCCTATGTTTGCAGTGACCCTCGGGCCAAAGCTATCAGAAACGGTCATGGGAAAGCTAACGCTGGGCGCAAAAATTCTCCAGGGAAAGCTAACGCTGGGCGCAAAAATCCTCCAGGCCGGCGGCGTGGAGAAGGTGTTCCGGCAGTGGTTCTCCGTGGACAAGAACGAGAAGCTGATCAAGGCCTCGCAGTGCTACCTCTCGACGACGGCCGGCCCAATCGCCGGCATGCTCTTCGTGTCGATGGAGCGGATCGCCTTCCGCAGCGATCGGTCGCTGGCGGTGACCACCCCTCACGGAGATAAGATGCGCGTGCCGTACAAGGTGACGATTCCGCTGCGGAAGGTGAAGCGGGCCAGGCCGAGCGAGAACAAGCACAAGCCGGAGCAGAAGTACATCGAGGTCGTGACCAACGACGGCTTCGAGTTCTGGTTCATGGGGTTCGTCAGCTACCACCGGTCGCTGCACCACCTAGAGCGGGTCATCGCGCAGGCACGATGACGCGCGCATGGCGGATTTTGTTCTGCGTTCTCTTCGTGTACGCCTTGTGTTTTGTGCTGGTTTAGCTGGGGTTAGGATTTGTGTATATGTAGGTTAATTACAACATGTCGTTGTATATTGGGGGTTGCCTGCTGAATTGATCGATCGGCAGTTTTGCAATTGGCAAGTTTGGTATAGGCTGTTAATTAGGGCATGATCGACGGCATGTGGACCTTTGTGGGGCTGGGGAAGAAGACATTCATGAAGAAGTTGGGAAAGAAATGGTTGGGTGCCAATGGTAAAAGTGCCATCATATGTGCAGTGCAGAAGTTTCAGATATCCATTGTTTCTCGAGACAAAAGATATATTGAAATGGTATTGTACTACCAGAGAGCTTTACAACTGTTTTTTATGGCTTAAATAACTGGCATTTCATCTCTTAAATTCCAAAATCATGCCGTGCAGTTGGGAATTAGGATCGATATTCCATTCCAGTCCATTGTGAGATTGTTCGCACTGGCAGCTTCAGCTTGGTCTGCAAGGCAGCAATTTCATGTGTATGAGTACGAGTAGTTCCTTAAAGTTTTGACATTCCTAACACAAAAAAATAATAATAAAGTTTTGACATAAATTGACATCCAGGACGATATCAAGAGGAAATTTGTAGTTATGGTGGTACTTTATTGCTTTAGGTTGATGTCTGAAGAATTCCGACATTGAGCGTGTTCATAACATATCGACTTAACTGTTCAAGTAGCATTTATACAGCAATATCTACAGATGGAACATATCTGACTGAAAGAGACTGAATTCAATTCTCTGCTTTCTTAGAAAACTCAGTCTGATTTGATGAGATCGCTAGACTGTTGTAACGAATAAATAGTCCAACCTTGTTAGCAAAACATGAGAAAAATCATTTGGTAGGACAATCTTGTCATGTAAGACAGACATACAGGCATACAGCAAATCAGCAACCACATTGATCGCTGACCTGCCCAATCGATTACTAACTGGCAAACTAAGTTTTCCGTCGTCAGTACTCGGTACCAAACATTCTTCTCTTGCCATTTTGATCCGCTGAGTCATCAGAAGCATATCCGAACAAGAAATAAATTTGTTCGACTGTGTTAGCGACTAGAGTGTGGTGAATAGGAGCCAACTTTTTCTTTTCTTGAATTCACTTCATTTTCACTCCAATAGCTATCTGAAGCTATAAAGATCAAGATCTCAAAATCACAGTGGAAGATTTGAACTGAAATCAAGAAACACAACTTTCAACCACCCTTGGCCGGTTTGACCACTCCCTCAGGCTTACAGAAAATTAGCATAATTTTAGATTCACAAAATGATCTAACATTTTATCTATAAAATCAAATTATATAATATTTCAAACATAGCTCAATAAGGTTATGAACCTATTCCAACCGAAGATAGACAATCATAGTCAAGATTCTATGAATTTCTTGATTGAGTGTAAAATAGCTCAAAACAGGGTGAAAACATAAATTTGATCTAAAAGCTTGCTCGTGGATGAAAGATGGTCAAGATGCCATTAGGTCAATCTCCACAAGTTCTAGCAAGCTAGATCACAACAAAAAACCAAGACAAAACCCTTGGAACACAAAACCCTAAAATCACAAGAAAGAGAGCAAGAACTAGAGACAACTCATCTTTGCACAAATTTGATTGGATTGATATTGAGGAATTGAGGGGTTACAACCACTTCAACATGGAGGACAAAAGCTCAGTCATGAGCACCAAATCTCACAAATTTTTCTCTCAATACATCTTTCAAACCCTAGCCTCCTCTATTCTCTCAACTTCCCAAAATCTCAAATTAGGGTTTCTATGCTTGGTTGATGTGCAAATCTTGTACCATCTCTTGTATAGTGAAGGCTAGATCTAGAGATAGAACCCTAACGGACACTCGTTAAGCCCACACATAAACGTGTCTCACACTCACACACACTTCTCAAAGCGGATGACGATCCGACGCTTCTAAATCCGTCTCTTCATGATCTTGTCCTCCTCATAGCCTAAATCAATTATTCTTTGCACCATCAAGCGCCGCGGTTTCACCAAGGTTACTAACCCGGTATTTTGGTGAATATACCAAAATACCCCTTCTCGATTCATCCATCCTTGACCGAGTCCAAACTTGTGAAGCAATCACATTCTTCGCCACGCGTAGATTCATTAATGGCTTTCCTCATACCAGCAAGTCTCTCCCATCCAGCTCCCGCAGGATCGCCTGAACACTTGCACCGACTCAAGCCACCTGATACAACCCGTTACACCAAAATTCTCGTCCTTATCGTTCTTGTCCATTTTGCGCCTTGTTTGATACCAACCACTTCACCCGGCATCCTCGATCGTTCTGGACCTTGATTTCACCAAACCAAGTCCCGATCATCCTCGCATGTTGACCGGATTTGGCTCAAACTATTTGGCAGATTCCCATGCGTTACGCACCCGTTCACCACTTTGTTCTCAACTATTCTGATTCCAACAAACGGAGGCCGTATTTCGGGCATAAGTTATTCGCAACTTGACCCACGTTAACCAAAACATACATCATATAATACATATACACAAATTCCATGACTTTTGGCTAATTCCAAAAATTCAGCACACCTCGCTGTGCACTAAATCGTCACAGCCAATCAGACCGCCGCCACCAGGTCGGTCTAACCGCACCCACCGGTAACAGGGACTGGTCTGACCGCCATGGAGCGTCCGGTCAGACCACTTCCCAAAACCAGAAAACACCCTTTTTTAAGACTTTTCAGTTAATATCTACCTAGTTTTGTGTCTAATTTCTATTTTTAATTACACCTAGTGCAAACACACCCCCAAACACTCTCACAGAAGTGTTTGATGTCCATTTCCCCAATGCTGCACCTCAGTCGCCAAGCCGATCAAACCTCTCGGCCTTGGTCGGTCAGACCATCCCTATGGCCAGTCAAACCACCTCAAACCTGACGGCATGCCAACTTTTGCAAAATTGAAAGTTGACTCTCCAGACTCCTTGACAATGATGCCAATTTTTCATCACCTAGACTAGAACCAAACCATATGGTCTGAACAAGTCAAGTCGGAGCCTTGCTAATGCGTGCCAATGGACATCCACCGCAGTGTTCAAGCCTTAGCAACGAAGCGCCCAATGGCAATCTTTTGTTTTGGGGCCAATGAGGGATATGCACTTTGGCTTTTACAGCTTCCTTTGGTGGGTCCTTTTTTTTTCCAGTAGTCTCCCTTCCATCATTGGCTGATCAACTTTCTTTGTCCTGCCGGATTGGATCATCCGGTAATCCTCTTTTAGAATCTTCACACTGTTATCGGATCAGATAGGCCTTTAGTTCGGTTTTTTTTTTTTGCGATTCACCCAAGACAACATATAGACGCCCACACACACGACGTCTACTCCGCTTGTCCGAAGAAATAACGAAGTCACCATCAGTGACTCGCTTGCGACGGGTACGTTGCCTTCCACTGAAAGAAGATCCTCCTTAATGAGACACACAGGGCCAAACCTAGGGTTTGAACCCTGGTGGGCTAGAAGTACAATCACCTCCACTAGCCACTCAAACAAAGTTTGGTTCTCCTTTAGTTCGGTCCTTGACCCCACTTGAAGGAAATGCTATGGAACAATATATGTCTTGCCTCCGAAGTTATCGCCTACAAGACGAGCCAGAGCGCCATTGGAGTAGGCACATCACTTCACGACTTCAGAAAACAGACTTAGAGAGTTCCGTCAGTAGCAATTAATTCTGCTTCACGCCAAAGAAAAATTACTTCTGATTATAGTTTGGAGAAAATGATTTGAGCAACTTGTGTCTTGTGGAGTAGTGGTACCATCACGCTATAAGTACAATGCAGTTGCAGTATTGGACAGCCTGGTAGGGATGTCGCGCTTGATTTCCAAACCTTTTTGTTGAAAAGACAGCATTGTTTGGATTGAAATCGGTTAAATTCCGGATATTCCGACAAAAACTTGGAGATCCCACTACCTAGCTAGGAGCACATTTCTATCTAAGCATCGACAAGTACGCTATTGCTAAGATATGCCGCGGTCGATGCTGAAACGAGCCAGCTCACCGCTGAGCTTTCCATATCACGTACACGACGCGAGAGAATGTGCCTCTCAGAAACAGAGCTTTCTTTGCAGACGCAGAAATGGCAATGCAAGGCGATCCCTGCAGGCAAGAGCCCCCTCGATATATCTGCCGGTGTAACCGCGGACAAAAACAGCGGTGCCACTGGCCTGTTGCCCGCGTCCGCGTGGGGCACCGAGACGGGCACGTAGTTAGGCGGAACGGCTGTGCTGACTCGGCGCCGCGCGGGACGCGATGCGGACTCGGCGACTTCTTCGTCGGCCGCCCGTAGCCAAGAGTGGGAGCGACGGGAGACTTCGGTTGGGAGCGATTTTCGTTTTTTTCCGGCAAGTTTCGGCCGAAATTTGCAAACTGAAATTTGAGTTTCGAAAAAAATTGGCCGAAAATCGGCCAGATTTCGGTCGAAAATCAGTGATCACGAAAACTGTTCAGGTTTGCAGATAATGGGTTTACAGAACCAGTGTATCCATTCAGAAATCAGAACCAGTGTAGTGAATCTGTATTCAGAAAATCAGAAGTTCAGAACCAATGAATCTGTACAGAAATCAGAATTCAGAACCAGTTTCAAACTTTCAATACAAACAAGCTCAATTACATTGTATACTACTCTCAGCCAGTGACATGAAGTGAAGAAATTTCAGAACCTCTAGGCCACCCAGTAAGTCCAGCAGGCTGAGGCAAGTTTCAGAGATAAATCCATAAGACCATAACAAGTGAAGACCAAAATGACAACAAAATGACAACCGAAAGCAGAATAGGACCAGCCCAAGAACAAGAACTAACACAGCTACATCACCCAGACAGATAGAATTAAGATTACAGATTATCATGCATTACAGAAATCATCCAAAACACACAGAATTCAGAATTTCAGAATTGTTAAGCATGAACTTCTCGAGGTCAAGACCACCAGTAGATCCATCTGGGAAGCTCTGAGATAATTGATAGCTTGACAAGATATCCTCTTCCACTACCTTTTTATGGAAAGATGTACAAACAGTTCAGATATCATGAATAATACGAAAGAGTGTACTGTAAACAAGTAGCAAGGGTAAAATATCACTTCTATACGCACTTAGGAGACTTTCTATACTCATTTTCACGTCCAATTGTCCAATTGCTTCAAATTATTAAGCTTCAGCAACCTATTGGTTCTTAATGCAGGATAGTTTCAGCTGCATTATAATTCTTTTGCAGCAACACTAGGGATCACAATTATCTTTACTAAACACAAAAGAAAAAAAATAACACCCACTCTCTTTGGCATTCACACTTGTGTCAAACTAATTGTAGAGCAGTGAAATTATTGGTGATTTGAAGTATGGATGTGAGTTGTGTTTCCAGGCTATCGAGGAAAGGGTAATATGAGTTATCCAGGAAAGTATAGATTTTGAATCTTAAAATTGACACTAGACAGGAAAGGGTAATATGAGTTGGAAAGGAGGACATATACCGGCAGTCTAGTAGAGGCTAGAAAGATCTTTCTTCTTGTTTGTTTGTGCCTGTAACATCCGAAGTTCGGGTTTGTATTTCAAATGTATGAAAATGAGAAGAATTTAAAACTTTTGAGCATGTTTTGATTTTCTGGAGCATTTGCATGATTTGTTGCTTTTGAAATTTTTTAAAATCAATTAGAACATACAACTCAAATCATAACTCCAAAAGAAAACAGAAACAAAAACTTGTGATCATCTTCTGGAAATAATTTATTTGAATCTTATAATATTTATCATGAATAAATATAATTTTTCCAAAATTTTTGGAACTAGTTACAATCCTTAGAAAATTCAAACACAATTCAATGAACTACTTTAGGTTTGAAATTAAACTAAGCAAATATTACATGAACAATGAGTTTTCAAATTTTATTAGAGTACTAGACAATCTCAGGAACCCCTGTGATTTATTTCACATTTTTAGGATTTAATTTGCTATATTTAGTAGCTTAGTCAAACTAGAATCAATAGAATTCTTTTCAGTCAAACTCTTTACTATTCCTTGGGCTCGAACCCAACTCCGACTCGAGTCCGAGCGCGCCACTCGTCTCGACCCCACCGCCTAGCCGCACCGGCTCACGCCCGACCCCGACACCCCGGAGCCACTGTCATCCCGGAGCCACTGCCATCCCGGGCCCGCCTGTAAGGGCCTTCTCCTTCCTCCCGTTGGGAGCTCAGACACCGCACTCCACGCGGCAGCGCTGCCCTGCCGCACCTCCGTCACCTCCGTGATCGCACCGCCATTGCGACCTATCCTGGAGCTTCGTTGCCTAACGCCGCCTCCATAGCCGTCAACACCCGAACTTAATACTCCTCGCACCCCTCTCTTTTCGCCATTCTCCCTCTCGGTGGCCGAGGGAGAAGACGCTCTCCTGTGCTCAGATCTAGGGTAAGCTCGAAGCCTTATCATCCCCGAGACTTCTCCTTGCTTACCATTTCCATTTTAGCTCAATTGAGCATTTGATATTGCTTGTAGGTTCCTAACCGAGTCCATGCTCTCAGCGGTCTCGGAGCGCGCCCCGAAGGCCACCTTTTGTGCAAACCTAGCCTCTAGTGAGTTTTGATCTCTCTTTTGTGCGTCACATTGTGCCATGGGGTATAAGCATCTTTTCCCCTCAACTTATTTCTTCAATGCATGATAGGAGTTTTGCAATTTGGAGCTTTCCCCATTTCAGCCGAAGTTCTCACTTCCGTCCCTAATTTCAAACCCGGTGAGTCATTGTCCGATTCCTTTTTCGGTAACCATCCTCTAGCTTCGCTCAAGTTTTCCCTACCGCCATTTTTCGGTTTGGTTGCTCAGGGAGACTCCTCCACGTGAAGCTCTAGCGACGTCGTCGCCATTATCGTGGACAACTCACCTCCAACCTCCTCCAGCCTTTTATCCCCTCTGGTAATCCCCAGTGACCACCCTTGTCGCTGCATGTATTTTGCCGTATAGCTCACCGTCGCTCGCCACCGGCTCGCCGTCGGCACAGGCTGTCTCCGCCACTATAACCACCACCAACGGGTGCGCAATAGTTTGAGGAACTCGTTTCTACCTTTGGCCAGCGCCGACACGGCCGGAGTTGCCGGCGAGGCTCCGGTCAAGCTCGCAGTCAAGCGAGCTCTGTTTTGTCAGATTTCCCGACAGTTACTGTAGTCATTAGGGTTTAAATTGGAATGATTAGCAGTTAAAACATGATCTGTGTCGGAAATCAATAGTTAGCTGTGTAAGTGATTAGCTTTAAGAGAATGACATGCGGGCCCGAGCCACTTAAGTGTCCGGTGCACCGGCCCGTGGACCATGAACTGGGTGCATGAACTTTAGTCCATGCACTCTGTTGTGGACCGAGATTATGACATGTGGACCCCACATGTTAGTAGGAATTGAAATTCGGTTTTTAAATATAAAAGGTCACTATGCACTGGACCCCACTTGTCATCGTCTATGGCTAGGATTGGTTTCGGTAAGAAAAGTCTAAAATGCTTATTTAATTTCTGAAATGCTTTATAGTTGCACTGAAAAATCAGTTAACTTCTAAAATGTATAACTAATTCATTTTAACTCCTTTTTGGATGATTCAAATTTTATTAGTTTCTATTTTAAATGTGCTTTAATCTAAAATTAAATTGAATCATGTTGCTGTTCCAGAAAATGTTTGTTAATAAAATAACTTTAGGTTTAGATTTATGTTGCACTAAAAATTGTTTTAACTTAAAAAATGCATAAGTATTTCTCTGTAACTCCAAATTGAGTGAATCCAATTTTGTTGGATTACTCTAATAATGAACTTACTGTTAAAATTGGTTTTAGGCATGTTACTGTTTGTAAAAGAATTGCAAATACAATTAACTTGTGCTCTTTTTCATGTCTTTGGAAATTCATAAAAGATACATCATAGCTCTAAATGAGATGAATCCAATTGGGTTGTTCATCTTATGAGGTGCTTGTTTTAATGTAAAAATTTCAGTTTCACCACCTTTCTAGAAAATATTGCCAAACAATTTAATTAGGATAAATAGTAACTTTTTGCATTTTTCAAGCTGAGCAGATTTGTTTTGATCATAACTTTTGCATAGAACATCCAAATCAATTGGTTCTGGTTTCTAAATTCATTATAAATCATGCTCTTACTGCTGTAAAGTTTTCAAAGCATTTGGAGAAAGTTGGCTGTTGAGTCTTTTCGATTTTTCTTCGTTCTTATCGGTTCTTTTTCGCTTTTTCGTTAAGTGCTGACGAGTGCGTTGATCTCGAAAGTGTCCCTCTGCAGCAAACTGAGCAAATCCAGCAAGGCAAGCAGTTTAATCATGTTAATCCCATTATTTTCAAGTCTAATATATTGTTTTCAACTTGTATGTATGCATTGCTTATTTTATGTTAAATTGATTAGTTAATCCTTTAGATGCATAATCTGTAAGTAAATGATTATCCTCTACCACCTGAGCCTAGGTTATTTGCTGTGATTAGAGTTCGTTGGATGATCTCTTGTCACTTAGTAGATGCGAATTAAACTGCTTAGACATGCTTAGCTATCGGTAGAATTAAGCGGTTATCGACTTAGTCGATAACCTTGATCAAACAAATTATTATGACTTTATGATTCAGCCTTTGTGTTATGTTTAAATTGCAAAAACTAAAAATGAAAACAAAATAAATGATTTGAACTTGGGCACAATGGTATGTTGGTGTGATCTGTTGGGTGTGATTGGAATAGTGCCCGAGTCAACAAGGACCGAGTTACTTGCGCCACCGTGCTGAGCATTTTGCGTGCTAACCACATTAGAGGGAATGAGACCTCTCTTGACTTAGTACTTTGGCGTGTGTTAGCTCCGAGTCGCAGGAGGTCGCAGGAGGGATGGTGTTGGGAGCATGGTAGTTGTCCAAAAAGCTTTACCCTGAGTGGGTAGTTGTCTTTTCGGCTTTACCATGTAAGCGTATGGGTTTCTATCCATACGAGCGGCTCGTAAGACTTAGCCGTGCCGGCATATCTTCGGAAGTGTGCTTTTTGTGGCTTAAATGCGGTCTGAAGTGTGGGTACATTGGTACACCCCTGCAGGGTTAAATCTATTCGAATAGCCTCGTCCTAGGTTATGGACACACTCGGTTACGCCCCGTGAGAACTAGACTACAACCTTTTAAAAACTTAAAACTTGACATGGGTGGTATGAATGGGTAATTCATGCTATTGTTGTGGTGACTATTGGGTTAGTCACTTCCAGGATGTTGTTGTCATCTATCTATTGTTATTATGTTGTTCTCGCTGTTATTTCAACAATAAAAATGAAATGCAAACTTGCTTTTGAAATGTATTATATTATTGCAAATAAAGTTTGCTTTGTGCTAAAAATGAGTCATACAGCCTCCACTCAAATAAGCTTGCATGTAGCATATGTATAGGTCTGCTAGTCCACACGTCAGTCTTGCGAGTACATTATTGTACTCATTTGCTTTGCTTAATGTTATTTGTTGCAGAGGAATAAGGTGAGCCCCAAGGGCCTCATTTTTGTGAGTTGTGCTGTGGCGGTGTTTGGGACGACTAGTTTGGCGGTCCGGTTGGTTGCCTTGTGGGTAAAGGCACACTAATTGGCTTTTGTTTATCGCCATCTTATGGCACTTTTGCTTCCGCTGTTTACTTAGTTATTTGTATGTCATTTGGCCGGTCGGCCCTCTTTTGTAATCACTCTATTTTGTATGTCTACTGTTTGGTAACATGTTGCTTTGGATTCTATGTCTAGAATGGAATTGATGCATGATTTTGTGAAGGGGTGTGTATACTGTATTTCTGGGAAGTATACATATCTCGAGGCTTGGTTTATTTGATTTGTAATGCTAGGACCAAATGGATGGATAAACATTACAAGCCAAATAAACTGGAGTCCTCATAGTGCCTTTGTGCTCTCACCACCTCCAATGTGACCAACTACGTCGTCATCACCATCATCATCACTTACAGAAGTGTTGCCATCTGTGTCTAAATAACTAAGGTTTCCAGAAGGAGTCGACATGTCCTCACCACTTCCCACATCATCTTCATCTTTATCCTTCTTCCCTTTCTTCGGTTTTTTTCTTCCTTATGCTATCAAGGCATTTCCTCTTTGAGGCCCAGACATTGAGACTTGTCGAGGAACGCTTCACTGGACTTTTCAGGCACAACTGTTGATGGCATCAAAGGATCTTCAAGTACAACCCTTGAAGGTATTGGAGGATCTTCAAGCACAACCCGTACCTCTTCAAGCACAACCCTTGAAGGCGTAGGAGGATCACAAGGTTCATCCATAACAACTCGGATTCCCTCATTGAGCTTGCCAACCAATCCATAATTTGGTTGTCTTGGTCATATAGAGCGGTATCCATCATAATAGCACAAGGATCCAACTCCTTCTTAGGGCGATCTGCTTCTTGTGATTGGAGGCATAGCTTCAATATGTAAAGGACATAAATCAACTCGTGGAGCTTGTCATAACTTAGTCTATTTCTCACTTTTATGTGAACCAACGCAAATGTGCTCTAATTGCGCTCACACCCGCTTGAGGACACGAACTGTGATACAATCTGCATTGCATACTTTTGCAAGAGCTTCGCATGTCCTCCATACATGTACCACCATGCGGCTACAATAAACACCACAAAAGATTCATACAATAGCATATGGAACAATTCGTTGCACAAGTAGACTAGTATAAGCACTTACATGGGGTCATTTGTGATGCTGCAAGTTGTGTACCTCGACTATCAAGTTCGCCTCTACAAGAGCGGAAAGCATTAAATTGTGCAAGTGCCTGCACCTCACTCTGAGGCGAATCCACAATTTTCTCAATAGCCTTCTTTAGTGTTTTCGCAAATACTGGATTTTTTCCATAGCCATACTTGTAGTGTGCTTCTGGATCGAGTATACTGACTGCATGAGCAAGGAAAATAACTATAAAGTTCAAAACAACAGTAATTAATAAATAAATTGCTTTGTCATTGCTTATTGTCTGCAACCATGAGTGTGTTCTTGTAAAGGTACTTCACCCTCGTCTTCACAAGGCTCATAAATTTATTCATCTATCTTGGCCTACCGCCAGGGGCGGAACTAGAACGAAAATGACCGGGGTTCACCACTTCACCGTACATATAACAACATATATAATTTTCAAGAAACACTATATTAAATAGTAATTTATGTGGCAAAAGACTGCAAGAGACCAGAGGTTGGGCTGAACCGGGGTGCACAGCTGTTAGGCTAGGGGGTGCACGCATAGTATATACATGATAATATCTACTATTTTTTCTGAGGGACCCAGTGTCCTGTGACACCAGGTGGGCTCACCCACTTCCGCTCCTGTCTACCACTCAAATGAGCTTCCATTTCATGCAAAGCACCCATCATCAATGGCATAAATCCAGACATTGTGGTCTTTTCTGTGTATCGGCAAACCAAATACACGGTAGAGTGGTTTGTCGAACCCGGGAGCGAAGGATCCCGAATTCTCTGTGTTCAAACACCAGTCCAGGATTTCCAGTGTACACAGTCTCACAAAAATGAATATCACATTCATATCACGAAAACGTAAATGGCATTAAATAAATAACTGTTTAATACAAATAAGTCGAATAATAATATCAAATATCAAATGATAAACACAATGAAATAACATAATAGTGGAAGCCACACGATGCGCCACAGGCAATCGTCTGGGTCAGAAGGCCTACTCGTCCGGGTCCTCACCGTCAAGATAGCAGTCTTCTCCTGAATAAGATTTATTCAGCAAGAGTGAGCACTACTACCGTGCTCGCAAGTCACACCCAATATTGAATTTAAATGCATGCATAAGGAAACAAGTGAGTATGGCCGGGGTTGTTTTGCATAAACAGCATTTTCAGTTTGAATAAGTATAGTAGTTTCTAAGGTAATTTTATACTATGGATAAAATCATATTTTGAAATGACAATGATATAATGTGGATAACCTCCAATGATAAAGTGAAGGATCCCCTCCTAACACTTGGCTTCCCTTAAATTTTCATAAGGATTAACCATCCTCAACATTTAATAAAGCATTTAAAACCAAAAACAATTCTAACTTTAAGTGGCCTGCTAGCATGTCCATGACCGCGGAACGCGGCTATTCGAATAGTTTCTACTCTGCAGAGTTGGTACAACTTTACCCACACGAGGTGACATGCTCGTTATGTCGGCCAATTCACGCTTCCGTAGGCGTGTGGTGGCGATTACCATGAGGCCTTTACAATGTTTTATCCTAGTACATTCATGCCCGCTAAGGTTTCGCTCCTTTGAGTCGAGTCCTCGGAAGCCCCTCTTGCGCCAAGTGGGAATAAAGCGTCTAACCGACACCCACAAAATCACATGACATAAATATACTAGGATATCACAAATTAGTTAGCCAAATCCTGCCCATACAGGACATGTGGTGGTGCGTTATGGCATAACAATAAGCGGCTCAAAGACCGGTCCTCAATTGACTTGGCGTCATTCCTACAACCCATGGGCTTTGATCTTAACGGATCAAACCCGTGCATGAACTCGCACCCACCACTCCGACCATTTCGCCCAAGTCCAAACCCATTTTGATTTTATTTTGAATAAAAACTTCATTTTAAACTCATGTGGTAAGACCATACCACAATGTCAAGTTTGAAAACAATTTGTAGAAATCGTGTAAACCCTCCCAAATTACGTAAATGTGGACTAAGCTTGGCTAAGCATATATTTGAATTTTGGTAATATCTTGCCTATGCTATCAAGGTAGTCAGATACAATATTCAAATTTGGCCATACAATAACATATGGAATTAACTATATGTAAAACAGGATATTAAAATATTTATAACAACATATGCATGCAATAAGGAATTTAAAAACTGAAAATAACTTAAAATAATAGGGGCAATATGGTCAATGGTGTAACTTGCCTTGGTCGATGTCTTGAAATTCTAAATCTTGATTTGATCGAACTCTCCGAGTCGTCGAAGTCTATCTGAAATCGACAAATTCAATATTCAAATTCAAATAAATTCAAAAACATAGTTCAAATTAACTCCAAACTAAAATATTTTGGTTTAGTTAGCTGGATTATAATTTTATATAAATTTTGCAATTTGAATCACCCAATTTGGAGTTCATATGCAAAAGTTATGAATTTTTGAAGTTTATATCTAAATCTGAAATTTTATTGAATTTCGAATTATTTTCCTACGAAAATCCATTTATTGCGCAATGATTACATCAGCTCTGATATTTGGGATTAAAAGATTTAAAATTGAATTACGACGGTGGGCCCCATGAGTCGGTGACTCGGCCCATGTGGACCAAGTCCACCGAGCCTAGGAAGGGCGGTGCGGTGGGCGGCCACGTGTGTGTGTGTGGTGTCTTGATCGAACGCCGCGTGTGCGCCACGCAGCGTAGGTGATGTGGCGCCTGGGTGGCAAAGCCACGCGTCGGCGTGAACGCGGCGGCGTTTTGGACGCGGCCGACAACGGCGATCGGCTCTCGGCGAGGTGAGTGGTCGCAACTTGTAGAGGGGATAAAGCGAACACGATGGTACCGTTTTGGGCGCGAATGGTCGCCGGAGTTGGCCGGGCGAGCTTTTGGCGGCGGAGAGGTTGGTGTTGGCGACAACGGAGTTCGGTGGCGCTCGGGTGATGAAGGGTCCCGAGGTGGCTCGGTGTCGGTGAAGACGATGGCGCGAACCACGGCGGCTTGGCGGCGTTGACGGCGGCGAAACTCGAGTTTTTCGCGGTGGCGAAAAACCTAAACTCACGATCACGGTGGCGGTAGAGCTCAGCGGAAATGAGAGTTGAGGAGATGAGATGAGCGTAAATGCGCTCCGGTGGTGCCTTTATAGGGGCTAGGTGGCTCAGGCGGCGTGGGGAGGTGGGGTCGTCGGCGGCGGTTGCGGCGTCGTGGGCGAAACCGTCGAGGAGAAGAGGGGAGACGTGGGGGAAAAAGTGGCGGAGGTGGATGTGATCTCGTGCGCACGTCGCGGGGAAGTCGAGGGCGTGCGAGGAGACTGTTAGCGAAGCTCGGGTGCGCACCGGAATGGCGGGCGGCTGTTGCGGCGCGAGGAAGAAGAAGGCGAGGAAGACGTTGGCTGCGGGCCGTCCGATTTTCAACGTACGGTTGAGATTAGATCCGCGAAGCGGTAAGTGAATCTCAGGGGCAGCTGTTGGATTAAGATCGCACGGCTGGGATTTGACCGAGCGAAGCGGTAAGTGAAAATTTGGCGCGGCCGTTGGATTAAGATCGCACGGCTCACGTTGATGATAACATTCGGACCTTGCGAAGATTACGTGAATTCTGACCGTTGGATTGAAATCCAACGGTGGATGAGCTTGGCGGTGGTTTTAACGCGCGAGCGCGTGTGAGGCTGACGGGTGGGGTCTCGGTGTCAGTGAGATGGGGAGAGAGGGCGCGGCTCGGGCCGTTTTGGGCTGCGCGCGGAGTGGAGTTTGGGCCGGGGATTTTAGGTTTCGGCCCAATGCCGTTTTGAAGATTTCTTTTTGATTTCTCAATTGTTTTAATTCTGTTAATTCATTTAGGCTTTAGAAAATAGCAAAATACTTCCAAAAATTATGGAAAAATTCACAGAAATTCCCTTACTCATTCTGGACTTAATAAAATTATTTCCAACTATTTGCTGGCTTTTAATTTTGTAAATAATTTTGGTTTAGCTTTAAAATATTTATAAAAAGCTTTTGAAAATCCAGGAAAATCCACAAACATAAGTAAATTTTTAAATTTTACTGAAATTGAAATTTGGGCTGTTACAAACCTACCCCCCTTAAGGGAATCTCGACCCGAGATTCAGGATTGGTCAGCAAAGAGATCGGGATAATTGGTCTTGAGGTCTTCTTCTTTTTCCCAAGTGGCTTCACTTTCCGGGTGATGACTCCACTGTACCTTGTATGATCTGATGATTCTGCTTCTGGTGAGTTGCTCTGCGACATCCAGAATCTTGATTGGTCGCTCCACGTAGGTGAGATCTTCTCGAAGATCGAAACTTTCCAGGAAGGTATGGTCTTCTGGCGCTTGTAAGCATTTCCTCAACTGGGATACATGGAAGACATCGTGCACAGCTGACAAGGCTTCTGGTAGCTCAAGCTGATATGCCACTTCACCTCTTTTGGCTAGAATTTTGTATGGCCCCACAAATCTGGGTGCGAGTTTTCCTTTTGTTCGGAATCTTCTTACTCCTCTGAGTGGAGTGACCCTGAGATAGACCAAGTCTCCTACCTCAAAGTTTAAATCCCTTCGACGGTTATCAGCATAACTCTTTTGTCGGGTTTGTGCCACTTCGGATGTTCCTTATAGCTTTGACCTTACTTTCGCCTCTTTGATTATCTCGGTCCAAAGAGTGATACTCTCCTACTTCATCCACGTAGTGGAGTTCGCATTTTCGCCATACAATGCTTCAAAAGGAGCCATTTGCAAACTAGCTTGATAGCTATTGTTATACGAGAATTCGCATACGGCAAATTCTTGTCCCAACTTTGTCCATATTCGAGGGCACAGGCTCGGAGCATATCTTCGAGGACTTGATTGGTGCGTTCCGTCTGACCATCTGTTTGAGGATGATAGGATGTCGAAGTTGAGTCAGTGCCTAAGGCTTCATGCGATCTCTGCGGAATCTTGATGTAAACCGAGAACCTCAGCCGGACACGATCTTCTTGGGTACCCCGTGTAGACAAACAATCCTAGCCACATATAACTCTGCCAACTGGCTGCTTCTGTATGTAGTCTTGACGGGGATGAAGTGAGCTACTTTGGTCAACCGATCAACTATCACCCAGATAGAATCATATCCTGATTGAGTCCTAGGAAGTCCGGTGATGAAGTCCATGCCAATCTCTTCCCACTTCCATTCTGGAATTGGTAGTGGCTGCAACAATCCAGCTGGTCTCTGATGTTCTGCCTTAACTCGCTGACACACATCACAGCGGGCGACGAACTCAGCAATTTCTCGCTTCATGCTGACCCACCAGTATTTCTCCTTCAGATCCTGGTACATCTTGGTGCTTCCGGGGTGAATGGAGTAAGGCGTTTCATGAGCCTCCTTCAGAATTGATTGTATTAACTCCTGCTGGTTAGGTACACAAATGCGGTTCCCAAACCACACAGTTCCTTGTTCATCTTCAGCGAATCCTAGAGCCTTGCCTCTTCGCATATTCTTCTTGATCTCCTTGATGTCATCATCTTCTAGTTGTTTTTCTCTGATCTGACTTTGAAAAGTCGGTTGTACTTCCAAAGCATTCACACAACCTTGACTGACAATCTCCAAGTTTAGACGCTTCAATTCTTCATGTAGTTAATTTGTTCATACGCACCATCATGGTATTGCAATAGGCCTTTACTCTCGGGGCATCTGCAACTACATTTGCTTTGCACAGGTGATAATGGATTCCAAGATCATAATCTTTTATCAACTCTAACCATCTTCTCTGCCAGAAGGTTTAATTACACTGTGTGAATATATACTTCAAACTCTTGTGATCCGTGAAAATCTCACAACGGTTACCAATGAGATAATGCCGCGAGATCTTCAAGGCATGCACAATCATTGCTAACTCGGATCAAGGGTTGGATAATTCCCTTCATGTGGCCTCAATCGCTGGATGCATAAGCTACTACCTTGCCTTCTGCATCAATACGCATCCGAGACCTTGACGGGATGCGTCATGAAAGATCTCGAAATCTTTACGGATATCAGGTAAAACTAACACAGGTGCTGAGACTAATCTCCTCTTTAGGTCCTGAAAACTTTCTTCACAGGCATCTGTCCAATCAAATTTCTTCTCCTTCTTCAGAAGTTGAGTCATGGGTCTTGCAATCTTAGAGAAATTTTCTATAAACTGCGGTAATAACCCGCTAGTCCAAGAAACTTCTCACTTGAATGTGTCTGGGTTGCTTCAATCGATCTCGCTTCAACCTTGGCAGGATCTACTGCAATTCCTCCTGCTGACACAATATGCCCAAGGAATGCCACTTGACTTAGCCAAAATTCGCTTTTGCTGAATTTGGCATAGAGTTGATGCTCCCTGAGCTTGTCCAGTATCATTCTGATATGCTTCTCATGTTCTTCTTCATCCTTCGAGTAGATGAAAATGTCATCGATGAAAACAACCACAAACTTATCCAAGAATTCCATGAACACTTTGTTCATCATATTCATGAAATAAGCAGGGGCGTTCGTCAAACCGAATGACATCACTCTGTAAACTCGTACAGTCCATATCTGGTGGTGAAGGCTGTCTTCAGAATATCTTACGTGCGATCTTGATTGGTGATAGCTCGATCTCAAATCAATCTTGAGAAGACACTTGCTCCTTCAATGATCGAGCGGATCATCTATCACGGTAAAGGATATTTGTTCTTGATCGTCACCTCATTGAGTGATCTGTAATCAACACACATTCTCATGCTATTGTCCTTTTTCTTGACGAACAGCACTGGTGCTCCCCAAGGTGATGAACTGGGTCGGATGTAACCTGCGCCGTAGTTCTTCAATCTGTTTCTTCAATTCCGCTAACTCATTAGCTGGCATTCTATAGGGTCGCCGATATTGGGCTGTCCCTCAGGACTAAGTCAATTAAGAACATGACGTCCGATCCGGTGGCATGCGGGTAATTCATCGGGAAAGACATCAGCATATTCTTGGACTACAGGTATGTCTTCAAGTTTCACTTCCTTCATCTTGGGTGAGGATAGAACTTCCATTGGTGCAGTCTTGGGTTTGAACTCAACTGAAATTCCTTCTCCATTTGTGAGTGATAGACCTATTGGCACGATCTATTTGTCCATGATTCTTGGCTAACCAGTCCATTCCAAGAATAACGTCTAGACCTTGGGAATGCAAGACTATCAAGTCCGCTAGGAAGGATACTCCGGATATTTCAAGGGTGAGTTTCGGGCATAAAGAATTAGTTCTCATTTCTGAGCCCGGGGAATGGATTATCATGGGATTTGCTAAGGAAGATATTGGTAACCCATATTTACCCACAAATTTATTTGACACGAAAGAATGCGAAGCTCCGGAATCAAATAGCACTGAAGCTGGTATTGAATTGACAAGAAACATACCAAGCACAACATCCGGTGCTGCCTGGGCTTCCTCGGCCGTGACGTGGTTCACACGTCCCTTTATGAAGCCTTTGTGACTGCGCATGCCGCCGATGGCTGTGACTCCTGGTGCTGGCTTGGAAGACGCCGCTGCCTGCTGCTTCTTGGGACATCTGTTGGCATAGTGGCCTGTTTCATTGCAGTGGAAACAGGTCACTCCTGCAGCTGAGGGGGCGGAGCTCTTCTGCTGAAATTGTCCTCCGGTTGATGCGCTGCGGAAGTTGGAGGTGTTGGGGCGCTGATTCTGCACCGGGGCTCTGGATGTGGAAGACTGGAACTTCCCACGCTGCGGTGGTCGCGGTGAATGAAACGAGGCTTGGGAAAGCCTCCTGCGTTGAACTTCTGGGCGGCCATCCTCCGCTTGCGGTTCTCCATCTCGTGATGCTTGGCCTCCTGGCGGATCGCCTTGTCCACCAACTGTTGGAAGTCGGTGAAGTTCTGGGAGATGAGTTGGGCGAGATATCGTCGTTGAGTCCTCTAGAAACCTTTCTTGCCGTTCTTCATCTCGGGCCACATCGGTAGGGCATAGCGAGCCAAGCGGTTGAAGCGGTGGAGATACTCGCTCACCGAAGCGATTGCCTTAGCGAAGGGCATGGAACTCCTTCTTCTTCAATGTCATCCGTGGCGGGAATGTGTGCATGACGGAAGGCTCGGCGAACTCGTCCCACGAGATGGCACAGGCGTTGGTGTGTGAGATGCGAAATTGTCCCACCATTCTGAAGCTGGTCCGTTGAGTTGATGAGTTGCGAGCAGGACCTCTCGCGATCGTGCATTGCGCGATGTCCATTTCTTTCCGATGGCACGAAGCCAATCGTCCGCATCCATCGGCTCGGTCTTCTTTGGAGAATGTCGGAGGGCGCATACGCATGAACTCCGACATGGCCACGCTACGAGAAAGGTGTGCCGGTGCACGAGTTGCGCGTAGCGGCCGCGTTGCTGGTTGTTCGGCGTTGTTGGCGGCGAGCCAACAATTCAATAAGGTGAGTTTGATTGGCCATCATCATTTGCCAATCCGGTCCTTCTTCTGGTGGTGGGGAGGTTCTTGAACATGCCGCTCTCGATGGTCGATATTTCCGTTGTTCGACCTGGATCTTTGCCATTTCTGTCGGTGTTCACCATCTGCTGAATTTTCAAGGATTTAGAAAAGGAAAGAAAAGATAGCGCTAAGGGAATAAGTCTATATTAGCCCAAAAACACACAAATACAAGACAAAGAAACAATTTTTCTTTTTCAAGTAATTCTTTATTTTATTCATCTAATTATGGCTACCACAAAGGTTAGTAGCTCATAATTCGCACTAATCGAATAACTAGGGAAAGCAAACATCTAAAATGGTGGAAGTAAAACATCTATGGGGTGGATGGGGTGTAGTCGGGAGTTGCAGTCTTTGCCTTGGCCCTTTTGTCAGAGCCAATTAAACCTGCGCCTTGACCTCTCCTCTGCGACCTCTAGCCTCCCCGAGCGAGATCTGACTCGTCGGGTATTGCCATAAGCGTAATCCATCGCCTTGGCTAACTCCACAGTAGGTGATCTCGGCATATCCTCATTCTCGGCGAGTGAAGGCCTTTGCCTGGCCAGAGTGGGGATGTGCATGGGATAATCTTGGAATGCGATATCCGAAAATGGGCGTCGTAGGTGTAGCGAAGTCGGCGTCGACTTCTCTTGCCGCATCTGGATGCCGTCCTCGAAAGTCTCCCGACGCATTGGGCGTCGAAGATGTGGAAGGATGTATCGGCGCTAAGTTAGAGTAGAGGATAACCTCCACTCTCCAGCGCTCCTGCTGTCCCACGATATACTTGTATCCTTGGTATGTGGGTCTCTTCGTGAAACTCGAGATCTTGCATCATCTTCCATAGGATATCCGCCCATTCTCGGCGTAGACTCCATGGGAGATCTGGTCGGTCTCTCGGCCATCTACAATTTTAGAAAGGACAAGAGTTTAGAAATCTTTTTAATAGAGAAAGGAAGAGTAAGACTACGGAAGGCAATTAAATAGTTTGTAAATTTTTGAAAAATAGTCCTTAATGGTTTTACCAATTCTACAGTGGGCCCGACCTCGATCGATATGGCTCGATACCACTCTTGTCGAACCCGGGAGCGAAGGATCTCGAATTCTCGTGCTCAAACACGGTCCAGATTTCCGGTGTACGATCTCACAAAAATGAATATCACATTCATATCACGAAACGTAAATGGCATTAAATAAATAAGCATTTAATACAAATAAGTGCGAATAATAATATCAAATGTCAAATGATAAACACAGTGGAAATAACATAATAGTGGAAGCCACACGATGCGCCACGAGGCAATCGTGCAGGTCGAAAGGCCTACTCGTCCGGGTCCTCACCGTCAAGATAGCGATCTTCTCTGAATAAGATTTATTCGACAAGAGTGAGCACTACTACCGTGCTCGCAAGTCACACCAATATTGAATTTAAATGCATGCATAAGGAAACAAGTGAGTATGGCGGGGTTGTTTTGCATAAACGACATTTCAGTTTGAATAAGTATAGTAGTTTCTAAGGTAATTTTATACTATGGATAAAATCATATTTTGAAATGACAATGATATAATGTGGATAACCTCCAATGATAAAGTGAAGGATCCTCCTAACACTTGGCTTCCCGCCCAAATTTTCATAAGGATTAACCATCCTCAACATTTAATAAAGCATTTAAAACCAAAAACAATTCTAACTTTAAGTGGCCTGCTAGCATGTCCATGACCATGGACGCGCTATTCGAATAGTTTCTACTCTGCGAGTTGGTACAACTTTACCCACACGAGGTGACATGCTCGTTATGTCGGCCAATTCACGCTTCCGTAGGCGTGTGGTGGCGATTACCATGAGGCCTTTACAATGTTTTATCCTAGTACATTCATGCCCTAAGGTTTCGCTCCTTTGAATGGAGTCCTCGGAAGCCCCTCTTGCGCCAAGTGGGAATAAAGCGTCTAGCAGACACCCACAAAATCACATGACATAAATATACTAGGATATCACAAATTAGTTAGCCAAATCCTGCCCATACAGGACATGTGGTGATGCGTTATGGCATAACAATAAGCGGCTCAAAGACCGGTCCTCAATTGACTTAGGCGTCATTCCTACAACCCATGGGCTTTGATCTTAACGGATCAAACCGTGCATGAACCTGCACCCACCACTCCGACCATTTCGCCCAAGTCCAAACCCATTTTGATTTTATTTTGAATAAAAACTTCATTTTTAAACTCATGTGGTAAGACCATACCACAATGTCAAGTTTGAAAACAATTTGTAGAAATCTGGTGTAAACCCTCCCAAATTCTGTAAATGTGGACTAAGCTTGGCTAAGCATATATTTGAATTTTGGTAATATCTTGCCTATGGTATCAAGGTAGTCAGATACAATATTCAAATTTGGCCATACAATAACATATGGAATTAACTATATGTAAAACAGGATATTAAAATATTTATAACAACATATGCATGCAATAAGGAATTTAAAAACTGAAAATAACTTAAAATAATAGGGGCAATATGGTCAATGGTGTAACTTGCCTTGGTCGATGTCTTGAAATTCTAAATCTTCAGTTTGATCGAACTCTCAGAGTCGTCAAGTCTATCTGTAAAATCGACAAATTCAATATTCAAATTCAAATAAATTCAAAAACATAGTTCAAATTAACTCCAAACTGAAATATTTTGGTTTAGTTAGCTAGATTATAATTTTATATAAATTTTGCAATTTGAATCACCCAATTTGGAGTTCATATGCAAAAGTTATGAATTTTTGAAGTTTATATCTAAATCTGAAATTTTATTGAATTTCCAGAATTATTTTCCTACTGAAAATCCATTTATTGCGCAATGATTACATCAGCTCTGATATTCGGGATTAAAAGATTTAAAATTGAATTATGACAGGTGGGCCCCATGAGTCAGTGACTCGGCCCATGTGGACCAAGTCCACCGAGCCTAGGGAAGGACGGTGCGGTGGGCTGGCCACGTGTGTGTGTGTGTGGCGGCCGATCGGAACGCGCGTGTGCGCCGCATAGCGAGAAGGGTGATGTGGCGCCTAGGTGGCAAAGCCACGTCGGCGTGAGCGGCGGCGTTTTGGGACGCGGCCGACAACGGCGATCGGCGGCTCTCGGCGGGTGAGTGGTCGCAACTTGTAGAGGGGATAAGCGAACACGATGGTACCGTTTTGGGCGCGAATGGTCGCCGAGTTGACCGTGGCGAGCTTTGGCGGCGAGAGGTTCGGTGTTGGCGACAACGGAGTTCGGTGGCGCTCGGGTGATGAAGGGTCCCGAGGTGGCTCGGTGTCGGTGAAAACGATGGCGCGAACCACGGCGGCTTGGCGGCGTTGGCGGCGGCTTCGGAGTTTTTCGCGGCGAAAAACCTAAACTCACGATTACGGTGGCGGTAGAGCTCAGCGGAAATGAGAGTTGAGAGATGAGATGAGCGTAAATGCGCTCCGGTGGTGCCTTTATTGGGGCTAGGTGGCTCGAGGCGGCGGGGGAGGTGGGGTCGTCTTGGCGGCGGTTGCGGCGTCGTGGCGAAACCGTCGAGGAGAAGAGGGGAGGCGTGGGGAAAAAGTGGCGGAGGTGGATGTGATCTCGTGCGCACGTCGCGGGGAAGTCGGGGGCGTGCGAGGAGACCGTTAGCGAAGCTCGGGTGCGCGCGGGAATGGCGGGCGGCTGTTGCGGCGCGAGGAAGAAGAAGGCGAGGAAGACGATGGCTGCGGGCCGTCCGATTTTCAACGTACGGTCGAGATTAGATCCGCGGCGTAAGTGAATCTCGAGGCATTGTTGGATTAAGATCGCACGGCTGGGATTTGACCGAGCGAAGCGGTAAGTGAAAATTTGGCGCGGCCGTTGGATTAAGATCGCACGGCTCACGTTGATGATAACATTCGGACCTTGCGAAGATTACGTGAATTCTGACCGTTGGATTGAAATCCAACGGTGGATGAGCTTGGCGGTGGTTTTAACGCGCGAGCGCGTGTGAGGCTGACGGGTGGGGTCTCGGTGTCAGTGAGATGGGGAGAGAGGGCGCGGCTCGGGCCGTTTTGGGCTGCGCGCGGAGTGGAGTTTGGGCCGGGGATTTTAGGTTTCGGCCCAATGCCGTTTTGAAGATTTCTTTTTGATTTCTCAATTGTTTTAATTCTGTTAATTCATTTAGGCTTTAGAAAATAGCAAAATACTTCAAAAAATTATGGAAAAATTCACAGAAATTCCCATACTCATTCTGGACTTAATAAAATTATTTCCAACTATTTGCTGGCTTTTAATTTTGTAAATAATTTTGGTTTAGCTTTTAAATATTTATAAAAGGCTTTTGAAAATCCAGGAAAATCCACAAACATAAGTAAATTTTTAAATTTTACTGAAATTGAAATTTGGGCTGTTACATGGTTGCACTATATCTAGCACCCACTTGACATCCACTCACCATGCACTGCTTGTCAAGCAGGAATCTGTATATTCATAGTCAGGATCATTGCTCCATGCATTATTCCTCCAAGCCTCAGACATCATCCACTGCCAGAATTTATCTTTCCTATCCTAGAAACTCTGTAAGAAGATAAACATTGTTCCAAACCTTGTCGCATTGGGTTTAATGAGCTCTCCACCAATGTTCTTCTTCATCTCAGCATGCAACCTGCCATGGTTGTAGAAGAACCTGTAAATTCGTTTGGCACTAAGAATGATATTCTCAACCTCTGGCTCACTACCTATGTCCTTCAACATTAGATTGACTGTGAGAGCAGCACATGATTGCCAAATAATATGGGGGTACTCTGAGACAAGCTGAGTGCAAGCTTTCTTGTAATTAGATCCATTGTCTGTGACTATTTGAACAACCAACTTGTGGCAATCTCATCAAGAACCACTTGTTTGATCCAGTCATACAAGAATTCAGAATTCTGCATATGGTCAGTTGCATTAACAAACTTGTGGAAGAACATGCACTCATTGCAATAAAATGTAAAGTTAATTATGCTCATCGATGTAGGCCCAGTCCATGGGTCGCACATGATCGTAACACCGTATACATACCAATCTTCCTTGAATTTCTCCACACACCCTTCCATTTCCTCAAAGTTGGCTTGCAAGTATGGTCCATCGATATCTATCCCTTTAGGAATCTGCACCCATTTGCCAAGATTCTGAGTTAGCTTCACTGCTCCTTTAAAGTATGGATAGTCAGCTTTCACACCAGGGATGTCGTTTGCATGAAACCACTTCGCCCAAGCTTGCCCAAGTCCTGTTTTAGTCTTCGTGCTCAACAATGTGTCCATCCGAGTTTGTACAGGAGATTTGCTACGTGCTATATCTGAATCAAAGGCTCTACCAGCAGACATTGCATTACAAAACAAGGTATGAATCCTGCTACTACTACCACTAGTACCAGCATTGCTACCACTCGCACTGACGTGTCCTCCACTGCCACTACCACATCCATGCTCATATATCCCACCACTATACTCCACACTATACCGAAAATGAAGGTCCCTCAATGACGCATTGATAGCCATCTATTCTTGTAAATCTTCATCGTTGGGCACATCAATTGGTGCATTCATCTCTTCATAAATCGATCTTTCGATTCTAAGCTTTTGCTCATGTGCTTGTCTCCTCCTTTGCTTCCCTGTCCGGTCAGACTTCTTTATCACATCACGAACCTCCGGCGGCACTTGCTGGCAATGTTTTACATTGCATGATATACCTGCTAGATATTGCCTAAGCTGGGTTGCACTTCCTCCTCCAAAAGTCACTAAGCAATATTTTCACCTGAAGTCGGCATCTATTGTCTCCCTATGGCTCTAAACATAATCGATGCCTTCTGCAATTCCAAAACGGCTAAAAAATCACCACTTTCATAAATTGGTATATAGAATTACTAAGAAGTACATAGAAGTATTTAGTGTCATAAATCACCATTGAGTGCCATTGAGCTACTGTCTACTGAGCTACTGAGAACTTGAGAAGTACAACAAAGTATAGAGAAATTGAGCACAAAACTATTTTTGTAGGTCGCAAACCAAATGATTCAACATAATTGACTGCCATTGACCTATTGTCGACTGAGCTACTGAGAACTTGAGAAGTACAGAGAAGAGAAGTACATAGAAATTGAGCACAAAACAATTTCTATATGTCGCAAACCAAATGATTCAACACAATTGACTGCGATTGAGCTACTGTCTACTGAGCTACTGAGAACTTGAGAAGTACAGAGAAGAGAAGTATATAGAAATTGTGCACAAAACAATTTCTATATGTTGCAAACCAAATGATTCAACACAATTTCTCAGGAACAAAACAATTGACAGCCATTGAGCTACTGAGAAGTACAGAGAAGTATATAGAAATTGAGCATAAAATAGTTTCTATATGCCACTGAGCTACTGAACAAAACAATTGACTGCCATTGAACTACTGAACAAAACAATTTCTATGTGCCATTGAGCCACTGAACAAAACAATTTCCTGTCGCAGATGCTTCTCGGCTGCACCCACCATCGTTCCCCGCCACTGCTTCTCAGCCAGCCTCCATGCGCCATTGTGGGGCTGACCCTCCCATAGCCTACCACCGTCGCTACCCGCTGTTGCGCCTCCGCCGCCCTCCATGCGCCATTGAGGAGGCAAGTGCGGAGCTAGAGCTCGGGAGCTTCGACCGTGGGGGAGAGCGGAAGAAGATGCAGGCGATGCTTCAGCTTCACTGTGCCTCCTCCAGATGGGTCGTGGACTCACCGTCGCTCTCCATGCGAGCCATCGAGGTCAAGCAGAGAAGGGGATCGATTCGAGTCGAGGAGAGCCGCGGGGAAGCAGAGAGGATCAAGATCGAGGCTTCGAGGTGGACTCTAGCACTCTGCAGTAGCAGCCGCAAGGGGAATCGAGGAAAGGGGAATTTGGGGATCGCGATTTGCATGTTCTTCTTTGGTTGTGAGGCTTGCAGGTGGACTCTGTGCAGCACAGCAGCAGCCGCCAGCCGCAAAGATGCTACTAGGGCAAACGTGTGACGGTGCGAGCGAGGAGGCCAAATGAACCGGGTTTCGTTTAAATTGGGTAAAAATTTTCGAGCCCGGTTTGTAATCCTACCGGGGTGGGCTGGCAGAACCGGTTTGGCCAATTTTTGGCCGAAAAAAAAAAATCCATGGTTGTTTTACACATTGGACTGTCCTGCTTCCACATCACCAGTGGGGCCTCGCTGTCCATCTCCTGTGGTTGCAGACGAGTGAGCATTTCGTGTGATACGTACGTCCCATCATATGATCTATGATCCATCTGACACATTTCACCTGTAAATCATATACTAGCTAGCTTGTCAAATAGATTTTTGTAGACTCGGCGGCGAGAAGTTTTTTTTTTTTTTTTTTTTTAGGAAATGGCCGCTGCCATTATTGCATGAAAGAAAGGGTAGTATCAAAAACAAATAAAAGAAAAAAAAATAGTAGTAGTATGCCAGCTTTGCCGAGCAACAAACCAAAAGAAGAAAAAAAACACCCTAGCTAGCGTAGCATGTACAGGCATGGGAAAATCCGACAATAGCCTGATAGTGCTGACGGCGAGAAGATTTTGGTTAGAAGGAAAAATAAGACTTTTGAGGGAGCTTCACTCACAATCTTACATAGTTACATTTGGTCAGCTCAGAAACACCCAACAGTAAGTAATTCGGAAACTGCCTGCATAGTTGATACCACTAGCAGAGATTTACAAACACAACTACCCTGCGCAAATTGCTCATGCATACATTTCTGTTGGATCATGGTGTACATAAGGCGTTAATAGGTAGCACTGACATGTGGCGGCCTGTTGCCCTGTTCATATGAGTAACTAGTAGCAGTTTTCCGAACAAAAATGTTCCTGGAAAAGAGGTTACTGGTAGGTACCATTCCTCAAAAATAAATGATCCAAATCTGTGTATATTAAGATCCCTGGGCCTCCCTGGCACCTCACCCCTTTTCCCATAACCCGGCGCAGGATTGTGCGAGCACATGGGCTGCTTCTTCGAAAGTGGCAAGCCATCCACCGCGCCGAGCCACCTGGCCATGCGACGCCCGTAGACAAATCAAGGGCTAGCTCACCAAGCAACGCCTCCCCTCGTGTGCGCGCGCGCACGATCGAAGGTGGATGACACAGCCACACGTAAAGCACGCCCCTTTTGGCGAACGTGGACCACTGCTTTCTGGCGCCGATGAGCCGGTGCTGACTCCGCGAATCCACTGCCTCTGCTAAAGATTTCATCACCCCGCAGCTTATAAAACCTGCCCCCCAGCCATGCCGTCCGGAGCCACCTAACCTTACTCTCTCCCTCTCGCCCTCTCTCTCTCTCTCTCTCTCTCTCTCTTCAGACGCAGGCTAAGGAATCAGTCATCTCTTAACTAGCTAGACGCAGAGAGCCATGAGGAAGTCGAGCTGCGGCCACGTGATCGGAGTGTCCGTGACCTCCACGGCGTACGCCATAGAGGAGGCGACGAGGGACGGGGCGGGTAAGAAGGACGGCGATCGCCTTGCCGTCTCGTTGACACACCCGAGCCCATACGCATCTTTCGCTTACAAGCACAGTACGTTTTTTATCTCTCAAGTTTTTTCCCTGTTGAAACGTCGTCTGTTGCAAAATTACGTACGTGATGCTAATAAGTTCGTATACACGTTATGATCTCAGGTAGTAAGGGTCAGGTGATCCACTGGGTGAACAAGCTGGGCAGGCGGGCTCAGGGCTTCAGGGACCATGGTGAGTCAACGTTCAGAAAATTTTCAACTTTTCCGCAGGTGAATAAATACTACGTACGTGTACGTGTCCTAATGTGTTCCGTTTCACCGCGCGCGCGTGCAGTGACCTTGGGGCCGAAGCTGTCGGAGACGGTGAAGGGCAAGCTGAGCCTGGGCGCGAGGATCCTGCAGGCCGGCGGCGTGGAGCGGGTGTTCCGGCAGGCCTTCTCGGCCGAGAAGGGCGAGCGGCTGGTGAAGGCCCTCCAGTGCTACCTCTACACCACCAGCGGCCCCATCGCCGGGATGCTCTTCGTTTCCACCCGGAAGATCGCCTTCCGCAGCGACCGATCCCTCACCGTCACCTCCCCGGCCGGCGACGTCGCCCGAGTGCCCTACAAGGTGGTGGTCCCCTTGAGGAGGATCAAGAGGGTGAAGCCGAGCGAGAACGCCGAGAAGCCGGAGCAGAAGTACATACACATGGTGACCGTGGACGGGTACGAGTTCTGGTTCATGGGATTCGTCAGCTACCAGAGATGCTGCAAGTACATGCAGCAGGTGATCCCTGAGCTGTAATGGCGCGGCGCGTGTGGTGTATCCGGTTGCCGTGATAGGTTCTTGCGTGCGTCCTGTCTGGCACTAGCTAGAAGTGAAGTTTGTGGCTACGGCAACGTCTTGTTGGAACGCGCGTAGCCCTGAACTGCTCCATCATTTTTGATGAGAGCACGTTTCTTCCTCTTGCGATTTGGATCGGCTGATGTGTCGTCTTGCAACTTCTATTTGTACAATTGATTGATGGACCAGTGAACTTGGTTTTACTGAATGAAAAATATTTAGAACTGTTTGACAGTGACTTATTACAAGGAATAAAAGACGACTTCGCTAAGCGGGAAAGGTCCTGAATGCGCCGAGATGCCCTAGCCAGAGAGATTACCAGCTTCGGATGTCATACGGGTGGTCGCACAGGAATCCATGAACCAGTCGTTATTGGAGAGAGGCTTGGGTGTCATCGTGTTGAAGGCATTCACGAGAGACTGCTGAATGCTGATCCTATGAGGATGAGGCCGGAGAAGACGATGGCGCGGGGACCTGCCATGCGGGAGTCTGCCAGGGAGACCAAGACGGTGACGGTGTCGACAACGCCGTGGCTGTGAATGCCTGCTGGGGGCAGCCTGAGGGCGCGGGCCGAAAAGGTCGGCGGACGGCCGTGGCATGTACTGGCTGGGCCAAACCTGAAAGGTTGAGGAAGTTCGGCTAGGGTGAGTTGTTGACGAAGGACGGCGGACGGCCACGGGTTCAAGAAGGACGGCTAGGGTGAGTTGTTGAGGAAGTTGCCTCGACCCTTATTCCTGCCGTTGTTGCCGCCCTCGTTGCCACCACGATTTCCGCAACGCTTCCGTGTTGCCGCTGTTGGGGTTGCCGGTACCACTGTTGTTGCTGCGGGGAGCACCGGAGCTGTTGTTGCCGTAGGCGCCGTTAACACCGCCGGTCTTGCCGCCGTTGCCGGAGTTGGCGACAATGAGGGCGGTAGATTGGGCCACTTTCTCCTGCTGTGTTAGTTTGATCTCCTCCAACAAAAGATGGGATTGGGTCTCAATGAAGGACGGGAACAGCTTCTACATCAGCAAGAGCGTGGCCATGAACGAAAACTTCCCGTTCAAGCCACAAAGAGTGGTGAGAAACTAGGGTTTTATCGTTCACGGCTTGGTCGACGTCTTCCAGGGCATTGGTGAGGGGCTTGATCTTGCGGCAGTAGTCTGAGACAGACATGTCACCTTGCATGAACACGCTGAATTACGCGGTCAACTAAATGGCGCGTCTTTCCTTGTTGTTGCCAAACAGGCCGTCAAGGGTGGTCCAAACCATGTGGGCCATGGTGTTGTTCTCCATGACGATCTCAAGGAGCTTGGGAGAGATGGATCCGTAGAGCCAGGACAGGACGACACGGTCCATCTGCTTCCACGCGACATCAATAGATGTTCCGACACCAGTGACATGGTCGGTGAGAGCATATTTTCCAAGTGTCACCATGAAGAAGCCACACCACTTTGAGAAATTGGACGTATGGAGATGGAGAATGATCAGAACATGCTTGCACATAGAGGGCGGCGATGGCATCAGTGTCGAGGGGGATGGATTTGGTGCCCATGGTAGGCGACGGGGAAGAGGGAGGGTGGGTGGAAGCTAGAAGAAGAGGGTGGGACCGTGCTAGGATCAGCAACGCTCTGATACCATGAAGGCGCGTATAATAGGAATAATCATGCACGCCGTTTGCATTGATCACTTGGTATATAAAGTACAATGTACAAGAGATAATGCATAACGAAAAGCTAAGATTACATGTCAAAAGATAAGAACAAGTAGCTGTAATCTGTTGGAGATAAAATCACATGTC
Source organism: Ampelocalamus luodianensis (assembly GCA_036346255.1). NCBI lineage: Eukaryota > Viridiplantae > Streptophyta > Magnoliopsida > Poales > Poaceae > Ampelocalamus > Ampelocalamus luodianensis. The sequence goes on from CM070620.1 coordinate 17,698,904, forward strand.
GTGATCCCCTACCTTGATCCGTGATCTCCTGGAAGAGTAGCGCGCCGTGCGCGATAACGTGCATGTGCCATGCACGTATACACTTAACAACGACGTCGAGAGTGGATGAGGCTTCCCTGTTCCGGTTGTTCCATTCCCATCGGTGTTCTGATACAATCATCGACTCAGATTTGTTTTCTATGGGCCCTACGTAGTCTCTATCTCCACAGAATAACTAATCCGCGTTCTCTTGACTCTCTTCTCTCGGTTGGTCATCGTCGGAGCCTCGGAGGTGGCTGTTGACTCCATTGGCGAGCGCACGTACGGAAGGTCATTGTTTGGCTGGTACAATTGTGCATTTGAAGATCACACAATGGTAAACATGAGGATTCTAATAACATCCAGACAAATCTTGGATCATACAGCCTGAACTTATGATGCGAGGACCAGAACAAAAGAATTGCATCGGATAAATAATAAAAGAATGGCAAAATTGGATTTATGCCACTCAGAAACTCGCCAATTGGAAAAATATTACTCCAAAACAGAAAATTGGTAAAAATGTCACTCCAAAAGATGCTTTGTTTGATATATGTCACTCTATGACCTTTTGCCCCTAACCTCTTCTTCTTCCTCCTCCACTGTCCTCTTCTTCCTCCCACCATAGCCATCGTGTGCCGTCGCTGTCGACACCCTTGTCCAGCAGCTGCTGGCCTCTTCTTCCCCTCCCCTCCGTTGTCCCCTTCTTTCTTCTGCTGCTTCCAGCCATCACCGGAGAGGGCTTTGGCGATTGTCAGGGGCATGTGCGCCGACACAGGGCTGCTTCTTGCGCTTGGTGCCCACTACCGATAGCAGCTTGTGGGAGGAGACCAGGCTTCGACACCTTGGGCACGAGTCAACTGTGAGACCACCGGCGGCCACAGAGGAGGCAACAAGACAGATGCAGGGGCGGACCTGCCATTATGGCAAGGTCTGGCATCTGCCAGAGCTCCTTGCCGTCGCCGATACCCCCTACCCCTTGGTATTTTCTTCCTCCTACGCTCCTAGCAAAGCACCGGCATTGGAGAAGATCAGACGAACTGAAGAAGAAAGGATAAAGGAGTTGCTACCTCTGCTGGCGCTGGGCGGCCATTTCGCATGCGGCGGATGCGATCTTCGCGGCCCACCGGCACCAGCCAAGTGCCGGCCAAGTGAAGTGCCCCATCGCTGTTCGCTTCGCACGCTCGATGTCTTTGAACACCAAACCCAAAATCCTAGATCCAATCGAGCGAGGCGGGGTGAGGTGCGGAGGCGACCAGGCGCGCGCAAGCGCAAGCGGCGCCACTAGCGAGCACTAGCGCGGGTGGGCGCGAGCGGCGCCGCGGCGACGGACGAGCACGGTGCGGGCGAGGCCGAGGCGTCGGAGACGCAGAGGCCGAGGGGCGAGGGCTCAAGGCGCCGCCACCGCGCCGGCCGCCGAGCGACGCTGCTCCACGCCTTTGCCTCTGCCTACTGCTCTAGGCCTCCAAGGTAGCTCCAGGCACCGCCCCTGCCTCCAGGGCTCCAGCTCCAGGTGCCGCGCCGGCCGTCGGCCGCTGGGGCGGCCAGGCGATGCTACTCCTGCTCTGCACCTTCTGTCTCCCCTCCTGGCTCGTGCTGGCTGTTGCGGAGTACGGTTGGTCTGCAGAGCGCAATGTTAAAAGTAAATAGTAAGTGCCTAAGTCTAAGTGGATGACTGGCTATTGAAGAGATTAGAGATTAGGGATATCTATATTGAAGTATTGAACTGTGCTTGATTTTGTGAACTTGTGATTTGTGAAATGTGAATGGTATGATGGTATGAATTAGAATATTAGTTGATATTGATATGAATATTGAATAATGAATTGGTTGTTAAAATTGAATTGAGCAGCACTTAATCACAGAAAGATATTAAAGATATTAGAGATATCTATATTGAAGTATTGAATTATGCTTGATTTTGAATGATTGTTTTTTTAATTGGTTAGAAATGAATTTGAAGAGATACTTTAGCAATGTGAGCCAGACTGCGGACTGAGGCCCGAGCCTTCCTCCCTCCTGAAATGCATTTTTGAGTAATTTGCTTCATTGCTTGTATTTGGCTTTATTGTTTATTTAGTCGATTCTTCTTGACGTTTGAAATTGCCACTGTCGGACGCGGAGCAGGAGCAACAGAAGGAGTCAATGTCAGAGCAGGAGGAGAAGGAAACTAATCGAAGAAGGGTGGTACTACGATGAGCTGGAACGTAAGCCACGTCCTTGATCACATTGATCCTAATAGAGTAGTATTTTCTAGTTAATAAGAATGCATGATTTTGTAATGACACGATCATTAGTTATGCCTTGTAGTTAATGATGCTTAAGCCGGCCTTGATATTGATGATACCTTGTTAAACCCTTGACAGACCTAGGATAGGAGGTATACTGGTATAGCATACACAAAACACAAGATAAGTTATAACACTATGCACACATTCACCTGGTTATTAAATATGACGGATCATTAGATAGCAATGATTCATGCTATGGTTAAATGTTTTGTTGTTGATAAGGTGGCTTATTGTGAGCACAAGTTGTCTTGGAATATTAACTGAACAAAAAAGTAGAAACAAATATACGGTGCACCATTAACTTCGATTTCACAATTAACTTAAGAGATCAGGAATGCAATTATATATATAGAACATTCTGTGAGACGCCGAGCACCCAAGACCTCAGGCCGACGCCGAAGAAGATAGTCACGGCGCAACGACTCCGCCATAACTAAAATTTAATCCTGGGTCCGCCACTGGACAGATGGGGTCATGGCAGATGCCAAATAGAGGCAGCGAAGGAGGAGAGGGCAATGAGGAAGTGGGAGCAATGGGGCTGCGGTGGACGCCGACGACGGTGGAGGAGAAGGGGTGTCGACAAGGCGGAGGCTTTAGACCCCAACAACGGAGGAGGAGGAAGGGGGGCGTCGACACGGAGGAGGCGATGGGCCGCGACGGACACCAGAGCACGCAGAGGAAAAGGAGTGAGCGTGGCTAGTGCGGTTGATGGAGATGACACGGCTGCCGAGAAGGCTATTGATGGTGACGGCATAGGTTGGCGGTGGTGGGTGGAAGGAGAGGCAGGGGCAAAATGGTCCTAGAGTGACATAAAAAAACATATTTTAGAGTAGCATTTACCAAATTTTTTTGGGTTTAGGAGCGGCAATTTTCCAATGGGCATGTTTTGGAGTGGCATAAATCCATAAAAGAATACCCAAAAATTAGGCAGTCGTTTCTTTCGATCTCTCAAATGGTACTAGTTTGCAAATTTCGATTGGGGCATGACAAGGATGACGATCAGATCTAGGATGTCGGCTGACCACATGATCGTGACTAGAAAGTCGGACTTCCTATGGTGATACGACGAAGGATTTGTACTATCATATCATATCTAAACATACTTGCTCTTTTCCCTCTTTGTTTGTGAGTTGTTGCCGTTAATTGGATTGAGCAAGACTAAGGGTATGTACAATACTATAGACAACCGTTGTTTATAGTATTCATCTATGTTATCTATAGACAGCACTAAAGACAGTTTCTATAATGTGTTGTCTTTTTATATATCCCTATAGTAAGCTCCTCTATATACAATATATCTTGTTTCTCGTGTTACAGTCGACTACTGCATGAGGGACAGCCAATTATCTATGCTCTTACTCTCTCCTCTATATTATCTCTTGTCCTACATGTTAAGTCTTACAAATAGCTAATGTCACACCATTATACATGCTCTAAGGTGCTGCTCCGATGAGGACGGAGAGGATGGAACGGCATGGCTCCAACCACTTGTAATCTCAGCTTGATTGCATCGGGAACATGGATAGAAACATGATTATGGGAATAGGGAAACCGCATCCATCGAGAGTTGATTACTTTTAATCTCCCTGAAATTTCTACATAGTATACAATTTCTGTACAACAGTTAAACTAATTAGGACCAATTTGAACACAGCAATACGAAAACATATATAGTATATACTACCAGAAACCGCGTATTTCCTGAGTGCCAAGAACACTCGGGAACAAAGAGAAGACACTCGGGATAATATTTCCCGACAGGCGACCGTCGGTAAAAAGCACTCGGGATAGTTTCATCGGGCAAAAACTTCTTTCTCGAGAGTCGCACTTGGGAGACAGATATTTGCCGTGTGTTCGGATCTCAGGAAAAATACAACACTCGGGAACAATTTTGTGTAACGCTTTCAGCCACACGTAACGGAATCCTTTCCCGACTGTTGGGCACTCGGGAAAGTTAGACATTTATCCCCTTTTTGGCCTGGCACGTTGCCCACCGAGATTTTCGCCACGTGTGTATCCTTTCTCGATGGTTCTTGAAAAGTGTCCCGAGTGGGAACACTTGGGAATGATCGCCACATGGCTATCCTTTTCTGACGACTCTGAAAAATGTTCTCGAGTGTTCCCACTCAGGAATTATCGCCACATGGCTATTTTTTTCCAGACGGGTCCCTAAAATTACCCCGAGTGTTAGCACTTGGGAATCCTAATTTTTTTCCCAAGTAAATTTCAACGAAGGACACTCGGGAATTAGTTTGTCAGCCACACGAGAAACATGCTTTGCCAGCGAATGCATCTCAATTTTGTACATACAATGCACATTTCATATGATGCATACTCCACCACAATAAAAGGTATCAGCAATCCACAACTCGTTATATATATAGATTTGACAACAATATCGACATAATGTTCAAGTTCACAATTCAACATTCACATATATAGATCCGACATCCACAACATATTCAAGTTCAAATTCGAAAAGCTAGGCATAAGGCATACATCTAACCACTACTACAGAAAAGATCTTTATAGACGGGTCGAAAACATCATCACAGACGGTTTCGTGAGCCGTCTGAGTCTATGGGTCAGTAATGACGGTTTTCAAACCGTCTGTGAAAAAAAACTATCACAGACGATTCGTAACAAGAACCGTGTGTGATAAGTAATTATCACACACGGTTCTTGTTTCCGTCTGTGATAGTCTATTTTCACAGACGGTTTTGAAAAAGAACCGTCTGTGATAGTCTATTATCACAGACGGTTCTTGTTCCGAACCGTCTGTGATTGTTTTTTCTATTGCAAAAAAAAAAATCAGATTTTGAGCAAAACCAATCAATTACTGGACAATAGTTTTCATATGCAACCTCTAGTAAGACAACTAAAATCCAATTAAAATTTTGATCGCAAACATATTATAGGAAATGAAAACCAAAAGGTTTCACAACGTTCTCTCTGAATGAAAAAAAAAGAATAAATTTACAAAGTTAAACTAGCTAGAAGCCATCTGTGCCTCCAAGCTCCCGAAGAACTCATCAGCTTCTTGGATTGGTTCAACATTGCTTCTCTCTGTACCTCATCAGCATATCACAAGCTGCTCTTGCATGTTGTCCGAGTTCGACTCAAGCTCGTCGGTAAGGAGAGACGACTGAAAACCTCCGGCGGCGCTCCGTCATTAGGTACAAATAAAATAAGAATCATCAAACAACCAACAAATTGTGTATGTTTTGGGGATATACACGTACCTTCCGGCAGTCTACCTCCTGCGGCAGACATGGAACACCTACACGTTCCTCCTCCTCCTCCTCGTTGGTTGCGTCTCCTCGCCGAACGCGCCGGGGAATTGAGGGTGGTCGCCGAGCTCGGCGTGGGGAGGGGATAGAGAGAGACTGATGGAAGACAAAGCGGGGGTGGGTATAATATATAAGGACAGCGCGAAAACATTTCGCCTCCCGCGCAAGCGTTCAAAAAATTTCGCGAATCATAGACGGTTTCAAATAAAAACCGTCTGTGATAAGCTAGTATCACAGACGGTTCAGATTAAAAACCGTCTGTGATTTTACCATAGCTTGAAATTTTCTTACTCTGTGATTTTACCTACTCTCTGATTTTACCGTCTGTGAAGTCTACAATTATCACATACGGTTTTCAATATGAACCGTATGTGATCTAGCCCTCTTCACAGACGGTTTTTAGTGCAGCTAGTAACACAGACGGTCTCTAAACCAAAACCGTCTGTGATTGCATGTAATACAGACGGTTTTGGTCAACCGTCTGTAATGAGGCGTCCAGTATGTGCCTTTTTGCAGTAGTGAACAGTTACAAGTAGTTGAACCACCAACTAGTTCAACAAAAAAAAGTTCAATTTTCCAGAGTGAGTACTTGATACATCAATTGTGGAGGTGCATGAGTTAACCTTCAACGTGTCGCTCCCGGTGCTCAGCTACAAAGATGGTGATCATGGATCAGTTTTCTATCGCCAAGTACCATGTTCTTAAGGACAAAGAAGGTTATTACAAAAAGAGCTCTTAAAGATTTAACAACATCTCTTACCGAACAAGACAGTCGAACCACAGAACTAGATTGCTAGTGTTGCTTTTTTTAGGAGAATGTGACGCGGCGTAATGTGCAACAGCCATAAAACAGAAATATATAACGAGGGATAAACTGAATGAACCGCCCCATGCAAGATTCAGTTTAGGGTAGTTGTCCTTGTAAGGAACTATCCAAGTTAGTATCTTTCCATCTATAGCTGCACCAAATATTTGTTTTATCCGGCAGTTTTGTGGAGTAAATGTGGTTGATGCCACTTAGCCTTATCCTGTTATTCCAAATTTATGTCTCTTGCTTTCTGCATCAGAATTGCCATGTTGCTTCTATAAGCATAATAGCTGTTGTGCTTAGGGTTTTAGGGGTACTTCTCAGCATAATGAAGTTGTTCATTTCGGGAAACACATGTGCATTTTTTAATCAAACCTTGTCTGCCTGAAAGTGTACTTAAAAATTTGTACTTCTAAATTTGCAAGTTACTACAAAAACGTACAAACAAAATCACTTAGGAAGCACTCAAGAAGTTATCAGTCGACTAATTTGCAAAGTATTGTACGCTGGGTAGTGGATAGCCCCCTTCATTTTCTAACAGACTGCTGCTCAACTGTAGGTAAACCTAGTTGACTGGCTTAAAATGATGGTCAAGGTTGGCGGTGTGAAGTTTGTCCAGATTTTGATGTGTGCAATGCTTGTTACCAAAAAGGCGTAGTTAATCATGCTCACAAGTTAACAAACCATCCATCTGCGGCAGACCGTGATGCCCAAAACAAGGAAGCTGGCAATTACGTGTTCAGTAGGTAAGTTCATTTATATGTTCTACCATTATTCTTGATCTATCATTTTTGAAGATGCGATTTTTTCTATTTAGTTGAATAAAAAGATGTGCTTTCATGCTCCATTGGAAGGAATTGTCTATAACAATCGAAGAAAGAGTGTCTGCGACCATGCTTTAGCTAACAGCCACACAACGCCTCCCTGCAGATTGGGCATGCATCTTCCTACACTACTACAGAAAAGGTTTTCACATACGGTTCAAAAACGTCATCACAGACAGTTTCGTGAGCCGTCTGAGTCTATGGGTTAGTGATAACATGATTCATCACAAACGGTTATTCAAACCGTATGTGATGCATACTGTCACAGACGGTTATTAACTCAGAACTGTCTGTGATAGGTAACTTTCACAGATGGTTTGTACATAAAACCGTATGTGATAGTTAACTATCACAGACGGTTTGTTATTGAAACCGTCTGTGATGACTTTTCTCTATAGACGGTTTGTAGCTGAAACCGTCTGTGATGATTTTTCTCTATAAAGTCTCTAACCAATGGCTGCTTGCGCCTTTAAAACCGACGTCATATTATATATATATATATATATATATATATATATATATATATATTGTTCGTAGTCCCTCAGCCACTTTCGAGGGGTCGTCCACGCAGCATAAGGAGGATGAGATAGCAGCCACAGACAACTTTATCGAGCCCCTGCAAGTTCAAGAAGCATGGCTGCCAAGAGAGCGTAAGGATATCCAATTACCTCGATGTCGTCGACAGGTAATTGGGCGTCGTTGTGTTCGAAAGCAACATAGGCGATACCAATCGGAGTAGTTGTGCGTCCACGTCACTTTCTAAACACAGCGACGTCCAATTACCTGTCGACGACATCCAGGTAATTGGATGTCTGGACGCTCTCGGCGATCATGCTTCTTGAACTTGCGGGCTTGATGAAGTTGTCCGTGGTCGCTGTCTCATCCTCCTCATGCTCGTGGGCGACCTCTAAAGTGGCTGAGGGACTACGAACAATATATACATAATATATATATATATATATATATGATGTCGGTTTTAAAGGCATAAGCAGACACTGCTTAGATACTTTATAGAGAAGAGACTACACAATACATAACAGCAGGTAATCTAACGGCTCAAGGCATCAATTCATGCCGATGAAGCGATCATATGTAGGATGTCCTTGGTCGCATCTCGTCTCATCCTCCTCATCTTTGCTTGGTAGATTTCTTAGGCGTTCATGGTAATTAAAGAAATCATGATCCAGTCACGAACACGACGCGCAATCGGCGGCAAACACCGCCACCACCAAAGACAACCCACATCCAGGGGAGAGAGGCAGATCTGGTCGAGGTGAGGTAGCCGAGGGAGCAGAGGGGAGCGGCGTACCTCGATTCGGCGGCGTAGATGGCGGGGTGAGCTCGATTCGGCGAGGGAGATGGCGGGGCGAGCTCGATTCGGCGAGGGAGATGGCGGCGAGCTCGATTCGGCGGCGTAGATGGCGGGGCGAGCTCGATTCGGCGGGGGAGATGGCGGGGCGAGCTCGATTCGGCAAGGGAGATGGCGGCAAGGTCAAATCGACGGTGGGGGAGTCGCGATGCGGGAGCCCGACCAAAGTCCCGAACCCTAGCGCGCGGGCTCCTATTAATAAAGGTATATCACAGACGGTTCTATTATGGAACCGTCAGTGATACGTTTCACAGACGGGTCTATAATAGAACCGTCTGTGATATGGTCTCATATCACAGACAGGTCCATAATAGAACCGTCATCCTTTTGTCTATTTTAGAAAGAGACAATCTTATTTTTCATGATTTAATTTGTATAGTTTATATTCAAACCTACAATAGGTCATTATATTAAGTTTAAATTTTCTGTAGGTGAAATATAGTTCCAAAAATTTCGTAAAAATTATATTAATTCATGATAATTATTCTAGTATTTGAATAAATTGGTTCTAGATGATGATCATTATAAGTTTTATTTCTATTTTCTTTTGGGGAGTTGCTTTATGTTAAGATTTAATCTTGTGATAAATCATTAATATATGGTGCAGAACAACATGGCGTATAAAGAGAAGTTCTCTCTCGTTTTGAAGTCTATGATAAATACATAAATGAAAATTGAAAATTCAGAACATTTGATACATTATGATATAGATAAATGCAAATTATAACATATATATACATAAAACAGCTAATTTTACGGCAAGTAGTCCAACACCTCTGCAAAGAATTTGGCATACTCATGCCTAATCCTGCAGTCATCGCTGCAGAAGACGGCGTAGTCGTCCCACCCTGACACGCCGCAGCCGGTGCTCGTGCACCGGTGGTCATCCCCCGACAGCGCCCACACCCGGCCTAGCGGCGGCCCAGCCATCCTCCCCCACGTTGCCGCCTGGATCATGTCCACGGCGAGCATCTGGCACCGCCTGCACTCCCGGTTGGTCCTCTTGGCCGTCTCGCACCCGTCGGCGGCTGGCTCGCCCTCGACCTGCCTAATGTACTGCTTCCCAATGTCGCGCGTCTTACTTGCCGTGTAGAGGAGGAGGCCGAGTACATAGGGCGCGGTCTTGTGGAAGGCGACGGCGTCGGTCACTCGTTCAAGGAACACGAGGCCACGGTGCATGTCTTGGGGCGCGAAGACAAGCGCGAGGCCGACAATGAAGCAGGCCTCCGGGTTGCCGGCGGCGCCCAGGTGGTTGACGACGGTGAGGTAGCGCTCGTAGTCCTGCCACTTCATCGTCTCCTCCCGCTCCAGCGCCACGCGCATCCCCACGGCGCGCGCCTTGGACGCCTTGTACATGGCCTTGCAACTAAATTTCAAGACGATATATAGAATATTAATACAAGAATTAATTATTGGATATTGGACACAAAACGAAATCATCACGAGATTTTATTTTTTTGCGCCGTATCATGATACAACTTTTCGGTTTTGTACGCTACAGTCATTTTCACAAACTGACTATAACCAGAGACCTCTATACCAAAAACAAAAGAATACAGCTCGTGGCTCGTAGGCTGAGGAGAGTTCGCGGCCACGAGACCGACGATGTGGACGACGATCGCCGTCCTCCTCGCCCGCTCCGTCATGCTCCGCGTACTCATCATGATGTACTATTCATGCAATACCATATGCGTGCTGCCATGGCGCGCGATAATATATCACTCTTATAAATTAACGTCGAAGAGACACATTTACATCGGCGCGCAAGACGAAGAGACGCATCAGCGCCCGTCGACGCGGGAGACGAAGAGACACATCGGCGCCCGTCGGCGCAGGAGAGGAAGAGACGCATGCATAACGCGCGGGAGTCGAAACATTTAATTGTCACAGACGGTTCTAATAAAAAAAACTGTATGTGAAGTATACCATTATCACAGACAGATAATAAAAAGAACCGTATTGGAAGTTTCACAGACGGTTGTTTGTTACAAACCATCTGTGATAGTAGTTTACTTCACAGACAGTTATTTTTACGAACCGTCTGTGCTACTTCACAAACGGTTTTAAACACGAACCGTCTGTGATATTTCCTCTTCACAAACGGTTTTTAGCGCATCCATTTATACAGACGGTCTCTAAACCAAAACCGTCTGTGATTTCATGTAATACAGACGGTTTTGGTCAACCGTCTGTGATGAGGCGTTCAGTATTAGCCTTTTTGTAGTAGTGCCATGTACGTACACCACCCACAGAACATCCCATACGTTGGGAAGTCATGCATGGATGTATGGTACACGACTCGTATGGTAAAGTTCCGTTTCGATGCCCGATCATATGTTACCATGCCTTGTTCCCACTTCCCAAGCATGTAACAATTCATCCATCATCGGCTTCATGAATACACTCATATTCTTTTCTCAGTATTCAAGATCAGGGATTATCAAGGAAAGAAATATGTTTTGTTTTTGCATGCAAACGCCGGATGGGACGTTAAGGGGAATGACAAACACAGGTCAACAGATGTATGGCACAGCCCCCAACCAAATGGGTTAAACCAATTAGTTGCAATTGCAATTCCAACGTTTCAAGGCTCCACGGCAAACTCTACATAGTCTCGGTCAAATTGCTTCCATGCTTCACCATCAGATGGGTGGACCATCTTGTCATCACGGTACCGACGACCATATTTATGCCATATCATTTGTTTGGTAGAAACCTCAGACATGTATAACCGTTGGATTTATGGTACAAATAGTAGATAGCGAAGTATTTTTTTCTGTCAATAGGAAGCTGCCTCTTCTAACCATCATCGGAGTCAACCTCAACATACCTAGACTCACCACACTTATCACAGTGATCTTTGTCCACATTCTTATTCGTAAATAACATGCAATGATTTGGACAAACATCTATCTTCTCATATAGTATATTTAGTGCATTTATCAATTTCATGGCCTTATAAAAGTTAGGGGCAGTTTGTGATTATCTGGGAGAAGGGTGCACTACTACAGAAAAAGTCTTCACAGACGGTTCAAAAACGTCATCACAGACGGTTTCGTGAGCCGTCTAAGTTTATGGGTCAGTGATGACATAAGGTCATCACAGACGGTTTTCAAACCGTTTGTGATGCATACTGTCACAGATGGTTATTAACTTAGAACCGTCTATGATATGGATCTATTACAGACGGTTTGTAGATAAAACCGTCTGTGATGATTCATATCACAGACGGTTTGTAGCTGAAACTGTCTGTGATGACTTTTCTCTATAGATGGTTTGTAGCTGAAACCGTCTGTGGTGACTTTTCTCTATAAAGTCTCCAAGCAGTGGCTGCTTGTGCCTTTAAAATCTGTATCATATATATTTTTTATATATATTGTTCGTAGTCCCTCAACTACTTTCGGGGGGTTGTCCACGCAGTATGGGGGGGGAGGACAGCAGCCACGGGCAACTTCATCGAGCCCTTGCAAATTCAAAAAGCATGGCTGCCAGGAGATCGTCAGAACATCCAATTACCTGGATATCGTCGATAGATAAATAATTGGACGTCTCTATGTTCAGAAAGTGATGTGGATGCGCAGGTAATCCGACTGGGAAGTGGCTTCATGTATCAGCAACTAACCATTTCTTGACGGTGACTTGACATTAAGAAATGGTTGGTTGCTGATACATGAAGCCACTTCCCAGTTGGAGTACCTGCGCGTCCACGTCACTTTCTGAACATAACGACGTCCAATTACCTATCGATGACATCCAGATAATTGGATGTTCTGACGCTCTCTTGGCAGCCATGCTTTTTGAATTTGCAGGGGCTCGATGAAGTTGTCTGTGGCTGCTGTCCCTTCCCTCTCATGACATGTCACTTTCTGAACATAGATGATGCCTTCTTCGCACCCAGAACCGGTGAGTTCGATGACAGGTCTTTCTAGGACTTATCTCTAGTCGGTTGCCTGAGGGTTCGGATGGGCATACCGCTGAAATTTTGGGAAATATTACATATTTTGTTTCCGCTGTTACTTCTGTTTCTCTTGCTATTTAAGCTTTTATTTGGCTGGTCGGCCTAAGTGTTGTAATTAATGTAATCGCTTAAGTTATGTATCATACCTTATTTATTTGGTATGTATGGATGTGATTATCAATATTGAGGATGTGCGTACTAGTCACTAATCATGAAACTAGTACGATACACATAAAGGCTTCGGATATTCATGACCCGAGGTCTAACATCTCCACTGCCCACGCTCACCTAAACCCTAGCCACACCCAAAATCATGCCGCCCGCCGTCCAAATCGGGGTTAGGCCGTGCGTCGCCAAATTCGCCCCCTCCTCACCATCACTGTAGCCCACAGGGGGGAACTGCCGAATCTGGACGACCTGGCAGCTGGGCACCGCTTCTTGCCATTAAACACCGGCAACTGCAAAGTGAAATGAGATATAGTGTTTTGAATGTGGGAAATCTGTGTAGTTTAAAGTAGAGCTGAACAGAGGACTGAGCGGTTGGCTCGTGTTGTCGTCGAGCACGCAGCCCGCCTGGGTTTGATCCCGGACAGCCTCACTATTTAAGTGATTTAGTGTCATTTAGGTGGTTTTTTAATAGTATACAAGTACGTTCAGTGATCAAAGTGTGTGTTCGTACTCCGTAGGGTCTAAGCCCCAGCTCTAAATTAGGCGTGTGTTAAGAACGCACCCACGTGTGTGTGGGTGGGCGTGCATGTGGTGTGCGTGTGTGTGGGGGTGGTGCGCATGTGCGTCCTGTGTGTACTAAAAAAAGTAGAGCTGGACAAAAACGTCTTGGCAAATCCGTTTGACCCGCTCGAAGAGCATAATCTTGCAACCGCGGAAGCATGGATGTCATGCACGTTCTTCTCCGGTTTGGCAAACCCGTTTGAGCTTTGAATACCCCTAGTTCAAAGTGTTCGTTTTGGTAGTTAAAAGTTTGAAATTCGGATTTAACGTTTTGAAAATTTCAAGTTGAAAGTTTTCCAAATCCATATGAAAGTTTCCAAAATTTGTATAAAGTTTGTCGAAGTCCACTCGAAAATTTCCAAAATTAGTTGAAAGTTGATTTTAGTCCAAGTTGATGGGCGTTCGTGAGCTCCCCTTCTCACGGACGCCTGTGTGATAGTCATACTCCATAAACACGTTACACATACATATATCTTAAGCATGTATTTCTCAGACCGATTTCAGACCTAGTTCTCCTTCTTGTTGTTTTGCCAACTGGGCTCAGGCCAATCCATGCCCTATAGTTGCAAATGATATCAAATCTGTTGTGAGCCCTAACCCTAAATCCGAGCTCTCGCTAGGTCATTACCCCTCGGCTAGACTCATTCCAACTTACCTTTTCCTTTATGGAAGGGGGTCCAATATATCAATTACTTAATTAGGTCTAGTGTATTTCAACTTGAGTCCCGGTTTTCTCCCCAACTAGCATAAATATTGCCCACATAATTACATACCTCAATATTGTTGCACATTGTATTTATTATACAACAATAATGCCTATAGAAAGTATAGTTGTATTTGTTATATAACTACAGCAAATTTAATATATATCTGATTTTTAATCTGCACCATAATAGTATGGATCCACCAAAATATGCGGTGTAGATCTGTCTCCTTTTCTATGAGGGAATTTGATGAGGACATCCCAACTGAACCGATTACACGAGCACGAGTTAAATTAATTAATCAGCAGGTGAACTCGCACCTAATTAAATTTAATCTTGATTCTAATGAATATATGTTACTGCCTAATAATCTCATATTGTGTGTGTGCAGTTTTATACGTATAAAAGTATGGGAGACTGTATCAGACCGAAGGAGAGAAGATGCTGGTGCTAATGTAAACCTATGTTTGATGGCGTGCACAAATGTCACCTACGAAGCCATGAGCTGCAATCCATCTCACAAATGCAAGCCAAGTGCTACAACGCAAGCCTCGGTTGGTTTCTTGATCAACATGGAGAGAAGACAAATATTATTCCACCCTTCTTTTATTAAGGATGCATGCAGCGTGGAGCTCACATGGTGCAATTATGATGACCAGCCAAGAAGATGTGCATACGTCAAGAAGCTGCATGCATGCATGCAACCAAAGGAAGTGTGTGACATGCATGTGGGTGTTGCATGCATGTGCCGTGGACACCATGCACTGATGCACATGCATTTGGAAGGAAGTAACTAGCTAAGCAACCGAAGGAAATTAAGGCCACCGTTTTGCATGGCGTGCATGCAACCGAAAGAAACCGGGATTCCCTCTGCTTCGCCCGTGCACGCGTGAGTTGACACCGAAGACACCGGTCTGTGGGTCCCGCCACCAATGATACGTATGAGAGTTGGACGACCGGGTTTGGGTTTTTCCAAAGATTAATTAGGAAGTTTTTTTTAGCAGTGTCCGAGTCGGTTATTTTATTTCTTAATCTTGTATTGAGTAGTAGGCTATATATAGCTCTTGTACGCCGTCGTTGCAAGGGGACGGATATTTTCGGATATCAATATGTTCTTGATTCTAGAGTTTGAGCAATATTGCTCCCACTATAATAGAGAGTTCTAATCTGTTTTGCCGTTCCGTCGTTCTTGTGATTCCTTGTGTTTTGCAGAAGCAGCGACACGTCTACTTTGTGTGGTCAGGTAGACGGATCACAAGCGTGTGGTTGGGCGAATTCTTTTGTCGCAGGTTACTGTTTTGACAGTGGTTGGCGTCATCGGTTCGTCAGGTTACAAGGATCCAAAGTTATCGTCGATCCTATGTCGTGAAGATCGGGCATCCCCTGTATCAGAATTTCTAGGTTTTTTTTATTATTTTTTATGGATTAACATGGGAATTTTTTTATCAACACTGCCATCTGTCGGAAAATACCCAGCCACCCACAAACCATCTGTCGGCAAAGGGTTTATATTTACGGTTTGGCTAGTTTTAAGTTGTCTGAAATTTTCTTAAGTTTAAGTCATTTGTTGTGACCATTGGATTTGTGTAGAAATTGGTGTGTCATGTGATTGGATATTGATCCAATGGTCATAACAATTAACTTAAACTTAAGAAAATTTCAGATAATTTATGAATAGACAGTCCCTTGTATTTATACATAGATATATGACACCCGTATTTGCACTGCGTAAACGCAAAGATGACATCGTCAAATCTTTTTCCTACCTCCGATATTCCACTCGTATTCGATGTAGGACACTCTATCTATCTGTGTCTATCTTTAAAATCGAATCAACATCATAGACCGAATTTCATTTCATTAATTAAAATAAGATATATTAGCGATAGACCACGTATTTATGATACTCTTTGGATTTCATTTTTAATATTTGTCCACAAAAAGATTTTGCTTTTAATATTTTCTCAAGAAATAAGATACCATAATTAGTGTTTGCTCAGAAAGAAGGTACGATTTCAATGAGCTAGATTGATAACGACATAAAAGAAAGGAAATCCTGCAGATCGATATGTGGAGAATAAATAAATGCTGGCTGGTATCACCGTCAATATAAACCCAAAGCAATTGAGACCTTGAAGCAACAACACCCTACTCAAAACATTTCATTCAACTCAGAAGCCAAAAACTAGATCGATAGCCATGAAACGTCTCCTCCTCCTCCTGCCGCTCCTTGCCACCTCCCTCACCAGCACTGCCGGCAATGCCACCCAAATTATCTACGACACAGAAGGCAAGGAGCTAAGCAGCCACTCCAGCTACTACATCCTCCCGGCCAACCGTGTAAATTATCTGTAAATCCGAATATATGATGGCTAATACTGCACTGCAAATTAAATACGATCTATATATACCCACTCTCTTGAGGCCCTCGAAGCAACAACACCAACATTTCAACTCGATCAGAAACACTCCGCCGCAAGCCCGGAAGTTTCATAGCCATGGAGCATCTCGTTCTCCTCGTCATCCTCCCGCTCTTGGCCATGGCCTCCATGATCCCCTGCAATGCCATGCAGGAGCAGTCGATCTACAGCACGGACGGCGACGAGGTAACAAGCAACTCCCACTACCACATCCTACCGGCGGACCGCAGCCTCGGCGACGGCGTCAACCTCATGCCTTTGAGCTAGCGAGGATTGCCCGCTGCGCGTAATTCTTGTACGCGAAAACTGTCCTGGATACCTAGGCGCACCCGTGTTGATTTCGCCGAGGAACGCTTCCGGCAACTCAGGCGGGGCGCTCCACCTCTCGAGCGACGTCGAGATCGGCTTCAAGTTCACCTACACCCGCTGCATCGAGGCTCTCAGGTGCCACGTCAGCGGCCGCGACATGCTGACGAGGCGGTGGCACGTGGCTGCCGGGAGTCTGGGTTGGGACCACCCACCGTACGTACCCGTGGTGTTCCGCGTCGAGAGGCCAGCACGCCGGCACGCCGGAGGGGTACAAGCTGGCTTCATGCACCGGAGCGGAACAAGCCGGCGGCGAGGGGCCGTGCCGAGATTTGGGTCTGTATGATTACATTGGAGTGAAGTGGCTGGCCGTAAGTGACGAGCCTTTTGTGGTGGTGCTCAAGAAGTGTACTACGATGTGCGTCGCTGCTGCATAAGCGCGTGTTTATGTGCTTAATCTGTTAATCAATGTCACGAATAAGATTTGATGAGTGTGTTAACATGGTATGTGCGATGATGCATGTTTTATCACAATTTTTTCCATAGAACTTAAAATCGTCAGTTAAGGATAGCATCAAGCATCCAAACCTTTAGCGAAAGGAAAAAGATCGAACAACAAAACTATATCGAAAGTGTAATAATGGGTGCTAACACCTCCTGCATATCTCACCCCCCAGCTTCTTATTCCTGTCATGATCACCTCTTGAGAAGGCAATCTCTGCTGCGGAAAGCTCGGAATGGTCAGCGTCAGTAAGGAAGGAGTAGAGTGCAGCAGACAAAATGTGGAGTGGAGGTGTTGCCGGCAGTGTCCAGGAAAAATCAAAAATCCTGGGAAAATGAGTACAAGAAAAGCCAACACAACACGAGTGCAAGTGAATTTTGTGTCCAGAGGTTAATTAGGTCTGAATTCTTTTTTTTTTAAAAAAAAAACGCTCTAAAAACGATGCACCAGATCTGAATTTTGAGTTGTTTTTGTGCTTTATCTCTGTGCAGAGGTTACGCCAGTTGTAAGGTTTATACGTGAAAAAACCATTGTAGAGTTGGGACTTCTTGATGATTTGCTCGGAGCAAGCTGAGCTGAACAAGTGCAATATAGAGGGGATCAGGGGGAGGGTGGGCATTGAATAGGAAATGTTACTCCACTAACAGTGGCGGAGCTAGACCTTTGGCCGCCGGGGCAATGACCAGAGACCCAGATCAAAATCTTTCTCTATTACTTTAACAAAGCTATTGTTTTCTTTGTTCATTCGTAGCAACATGCAAATCTACGCCACTGTCCACTAAATAACAACACTACTTTAGGATTTGTGCAATTCATATTTTTCGAGAGCATAGAAGCACTCCCATAGTCCCATGAAGTAATAGACCGGATGAACGGGTCCTAAATAAGTTATGATTTGGAGAAGACCAGTAGTATTTCGCTAAACTGGGATCTTTCATCTCTGTGAGCGGTAGAAAATCAATTTTCTCGAATTATAATTTACAAAAGGAATAAGTATATACTTGGTCTCTCAACTCTTCACTTAGTTTAATTTCCATCCCTCATTTACAGAACCGAGTAGAACCCGTCTCCCATCTCTCAATACCAGATTAGCCTTACCCCTCCATTTGATCATGGTTTTGACCTAATAAAGTCTGGTTTTGTCCCACGTGTTGTCCACATTGGATCCTAGTCTATCGTTGAGTTGTCACATAATTTCTTCTTCGTCCTCCTCGTACTCTCTCTCTTCGGCGAGCTCCACGCTCACTGCTCGCGCCGCGGCCCTAACCTACTGCACCAGGAGCTCCGGCAAGCAGCTCGCGTGCGTCGACTGCTGCTCATCCCTCATCTCCATGCACGTGAAGTTGAGCACCGCGCCCCGGTAGTGCCAGTGGATGCTAGCGACCTTGGTGGACAACGTAGTGCCCGTGCCACCGAAGATGGCCTCAGCGGCGGCTAGGACTCGATCGCCGTGCTCCAGGAGCATCCCCGAGTACTACTCGAGGAAGAAGCGGTCGTACTCAATGCTACACGTGCCATCCCACCGGAAGAAGCCTAGGCGCCTGGCTCCTCCAGGAGCTGCTTGTACTCACCGACGTCGTGTGGCCCGTTCCTCCCCAACTCCTCGTGCCCTGTCGCCACTGTCGTCACCTGTAGCGACGCCCACATGTACTGCACCAACTAAACACACCAAATATAATACTTTGATTTATTCTAAGAAAGAAAACGTTCAAAAGAGAAATTAGACATAAGAAAAAGAGGATTTCTGCAGTTCTTCGGCAACTTGGGCCTCGGGCCTTGGTCCAGGAGACCCATAAGGGGCCGGCCACCAATAAAAGGAGGGGAAACCCTAGTCACTACTATATCTACAGTAACACCGCCACTGCTACAGTACCTGCTGCAGTAGACATCCTCCCCTTGCGCTCCATTGTGATTCCCCTTCCTCTTGGTGGTGCTCTCCTATTGCTGTCGGCCAAGGAGAAAGGTGGAGGAGAGGGAGAAGACGAGGAAAGGAGCGCCTCACAGGGATCTCAATGGGCACACGCGTCTTCTAGGGTAACGATCATCTCCTCGCTGTTTGGATCATGATAGTTTCTTAGTTGTTGTCGATTAGAGAATCGTTGAACTACGGTGATTGGAATCAATAATCTGTACCCTGTTTGTACGTCAGTTTTCGTGTAGTTCAAGACAGAATTGGAGGTTAGGGTCTCCTGAAGAATTGTGGGCACTGTTCTTAGCTTTCAGAAGGATCTGAGATCACGTTATTTGGAGTTGTAGTTTGGAAGTTGTGATGATTTCATTGCTACTGACCAGAACTTTGCCAAGATTACAGCAGTCATATTAACTAATAGATAAGAATTTGTTAATGGCCGAATCAGGGTTGCCTTCCAACACAACTTTTGTAGGCAGTTTTCTTAGTTTTAAGATTGATAAAGAACTTATTTTTTGGATCAACTAATTGAAAGTTATAGCTGTTTTAGTGCCGCTATTCATTGTGCCTGTCAGATCTAACAATGGGTTTTTCATCTGACTATTATGTGTAGTTAAAGGCAGAATTTGGAGATCTCACCAACTAGGTTTTTGTAGGTGATTTTGTTATCTTTCCAGAGAATCTGATAATGCATTTTTATGATTTACAAAGTGAAAGTTATGTTTATTTTAAGGCCACTATCCAGTGTAGTTCCCTGTCAGTTTGTCGTCTAAATTGTGTAGATCAAATAGATAAACATTGGGTTTTGGAAAAGCGTTGCAGATAGCATCATGTTACCATGTCAATCTTATTTTGAGTAACTCGATTGTGTAGGAGGAGTGGCTTCGGGATTAGTGGCATCTTCCTTGCCTCCTAATGCGTCGCAACTCGAAAGGCAAATATAATTTGAATTGACTTGATTGTTTATTTGCCAAGTGATTGAAGCTTATGAAATGGCTAAATTCTATGAATTGTGATAATTCTAGTATTACTTGTTCCTTTCATGGTGGTTATCGCATGTTTCGTTAAGAGTATATTTTTCATTACAATGTCTTTATTCATTCATTCATTCATGATTCACCCACGGGAGTTGGTAGTGAAGTCCCATCATTCTAATATGGACAAATAAGACACACCATTCCAATGTGAGCAAATTGGATCCTCGTTTGAAAGATTCTTCATACAGGCCTTGGATCCCCGTATTTTGTATAATGCGAGCCTGAGTGAACACCGACGGGTGTTCATTGGCCATACTGGTATAAGCAGAAGAGAACATCATGGATTTTCATACTTGCATTAGTTTCCTTTCTTTCTTCTCATGTATTAAAATATCATGAATGACATATATTTGATCTAGTACTTCTGTATTATTCAGTTGTATTTGCTGAGTCGTGGACTTATTCTTGCTAGTATATTTGTTTTAGGTAAATTCTGAAGACGGTATGCTTGGAAGGGAGTAGACACATGGATACACTCACTCATTTCACATATTAATTAATAAACCTACTGTTATCTTTCAGTTGAGAGTTTTGGATTGTAATAAATGGCGTTCTGATGACTGTTATTGTATGTCGTTATGTTTTGGTTGATCTAGTTAATGTGTTATATTCATTAGATATTTTCTTGGTAGTATTTCTCTTGAATGGAATATCATGATCGAACAATTAGAGTTTTGTTATGTTGCTGAAAATGTTAGATCAAATTCTATAATCGTTCTCTTATGTGTTGGACTCTAATTGTCGATAGTTATTAAAGTGTTGAAAGTAAATTGTATTGTTGTTTTGTGTTAGCGGTTCAGGTAACATCTTGGCTTTCGCAAAGCCAGTGTGTTACACCAAACCAATTCACTAACGATTCCAAGGATACCTCAGCTCACGGCAAGGCCCCATGCCGACCAAGGTAGTCAGAGTCGAGATCCCGAGTCGGATCGATTTGCGTCCGGTAGGATCGAATCGTAGTATCGAATCGTAGAATCGGCGATTCTACGGATTTGTAAAAATACACATATTTACCATCTATACTATAAGTTTGTATGATTCTTATAAGGTTTACCGCTTACTTATTACCAAAAAAGGGGCAAAACACTTCTTATCACACAACAGAAAAGCATAATGGTTCTGACATGATGGGTGATATAGTTTTGAACTACAGGAGAACAACATTACCACACTGATATAATATTTTGCATGCTCCTTGTTTATTTATAGTTTCATTCTCAGAAATTAATATCAACAAATTTTGCTCTCAAACAAAATATCAGCAAAGCCTGGCCTCTAAAAACAATTGCCCTAAGTCTCTACAAGTAGGATCGATAAGCTGTCGTGGGTTCGTAGAACCGTAAGACTCTAAGAGTAAGATCGTGATCCTAACTACCTTGAGTAGGATCGGATCGACAGTGAGACTCGGATCGACAGGCTGTCGTGGGTTCGTAAAATCGTAAGACTCTAAGAGTAGGATCGCGATCCTAACTACCATGATGCCGACTTGGATCTCCTACAAGAATTAGAGCAAAAAAAATACAAATGGTTTAATCTCAGATCATCTCACATCATCAGATTGCACATGTACATGCTTAATTGTAATTGCAATTGCAATGTCTAGAGATAGGGATTGGTTGCTTACCACGATGACATCGTCGAGGTAGTCGTGGAAGCTGCGCATGTACTAAGAGAGAACGCATTGGACCTGGCACCTACCTTCCGGGGTCCCCGACCCCTACGCCGTCCTCAGCCTTGACTCCGCCATCCCCGCGTCTTGCGACCCTGACATCGTCCACGCCCACTACTGTTGGCTCTCCCTCCTCCTCAACCACTCCCAGACTCGACCGCCCTCTGCTTGCTCACCTTCGCCAACGATGTCCACCTTGTCGCGGATGCCTGGGCCTTTCTTTCAGACCCTCTCCACATAAGAGGGAGAAGGGGGAACTGAGAGGAGGAGCAGTGCATGAGTCTTAAATAGGTGTGGAGGTCATCGAGACACGGTCCATGGCAACGGCGGTGGCCGGTGCGGTGCCGCAATGTGGTAGACGCACGCGGGTACAAGGCCTGGGTGCATGCTAGCACAATCGAAGAGAGCAGAGCAGGGGGAGCAAGAGAGGAAGAGAGGAAGGCGTGTGCGGGGTACAAGGCAGTGCGGTACACGAGGTGACGCAGGAGGCTCAAGGCGGTGGGTTCCAGGGTGCCAGCGACAAGGTAGAACGGTGCTACAATGTGGAGACCGCGACCAGAGTGCGCTCTGGCGCTGCTGCTTGCTGTTCTACACTAATAGGAACAGGGGGAGGGGCATGGCAAGGCTGGCTGGCAGGTAGGGGCGGACCCACCTAGGTTCATGGGCGTTCAGCTGAACACCCAAAAATTTTGGGCAAAAATTCAGTCTATATAGGGTATAAGACATGTATATATTGGAAGTTGGATTCAATCAACATCTAGCGTCCTCAGTCTCACTGCTCGCGCTTCACACTAGGGCACCACACCACGCTCGCCACTCATGCCTCGCAGTCTCGCAGCCGAGCCCAGCCCACAGTGGCAGGTGCGTCAGCACTTGGCTATTGCCAATGCCGGAATGGCTATGGCCCAATCAATATCCTAGTATCCCACGGACGCACACGCGCCCAGCCAACTCCCAAGGCCCAAGTGGCCAAGTCCATTTCGTCAAACGACTCAAAGTCTCAAACCCTAAATTGGTAAATCCCTAATCTCTCACACTACAACCAGCAGGCAGCACCACAACAGTCCATCTCCATTCTCCATCCATCCTCAACCTTACGCTTGCGGGCTGCGGCTGCAGCTCCACTGGCCTTTGCAGTTGAGCTGTTGCTCAAATATGATATCACATCTAGCAGAAAGAACTTCATAGGATGGAAGTACCTCATCAATGTCATCGATATCGACGGAGTCGGCCATGAAGCACATGCCGGTGAAGTCCTTTGACTTCCCTTTCTTCTTCTCTTTAGGAAGCTCTTCCTCCTTATCCTCCTCGCTCCCGAAGTCCACATCGCTCATGGATTGCTCTCCAAAAGTGGCAAGAACCCGATGAGCAACCTTCCTGAGCTTGGCAGCATCAAACTTGGACTTGTTCCCTTGAGGCTTCCTCCAAGCTGTCTTCTCCTCCTTGTGGTTGCTCTTCCATTTAAGATTGGGGCAGTTTGCTCGGATGTGATAGAGCCCTCTACACTCATAGCATGTTACAAGGCTACCTCTCTTCTTGTTTCTCACATTGTTATAGGCCCGTGTGAATTTTTTTGGCTAAGAGGGCTAATTTGGGCTCAGGAATAGTCTCAAGTTCTTCTTCGTGGATAGCAGATAAGCAGGCAAGTGAAAATCTAGAAGAAGATTCAGAAGAGCCATCAGAGGTTCTCTTGAGAGGGTCCGCTACCAAAGCCATGTTCTCTTTCTTAGGATGATCAACCCTCTTGATCTCATAAGTCTTAAGCTTGCTATAGAACAGTTCCAAAGTGAGATTAGAGATATTGACATTCTCCTCAATGGCAGTGGCCTTCATCTCCCACTCCTTGGTGTTGATTGCAGCCAAGAGGTGGGTGGCATTCTCAGATGAGCATACTCGATGTCAACAGCTCTCAGCTGATTGAGCACCTTGTTGAAGCGAGTGAATACATCATCGATGCTCTCTCCAGGACGCATCTCAAACTTGTTGTATTCTCACTTGAAGATCGTTTGGCGAACTTGCTTGATTTGGGACGAACCCTCATGGTAGGTTTCAAGGGTGTGCCAAATCTCATGCGTGGTCTCAAGGTAACAAATCATATCATACTCCTATATACCAAGCCCAACATATAGGAGGTTCTTTGCCTTATGGTTGTTAGCTAAGAGGGCTGGTGAAACCTGCATAGCAACCTCGAGAAAAATGAGCGGGGCTCGAACAACCTCCCATATGGCCTGACCTTCACTCTGAAGGTAGACACGCATGCGATTCTTTCAATAGGCATAGTCAAGCCCATCGAAGACATACGGTTTGGTGGAGTACTTCTCCATCGCCAAGTTCAGTGACCAGTTAAGATCAAGATTTGAACTAACCGGGCTCTGATACCACTTGTTGGACCGAAAAGACGACAAGAGGGGGGGTGAATATAGCACTGTCTCTTTTTCACCTTGATCGGATTCAACATGATTTTCACTCCAATAGTTATGAGAGTTATGAAGATCAAAATACAAGTATAGCGGGAGACTTGTATTGAATCCAATCAACTCTCTAAAGAAAACAGATCAAAATCACCAAAAACTCAAGACAAAATGAGTTGGACGATCGGACCTCTCGGATGATCAGTGAACTAAGCTAGAATGCAAGATCACAAATTGGTCTAAGATTTGATCCATAACTCCAATCTATACGTAACTTGAAACAATCCTTCTCTAGGATGTCAGGAACCTATTCCAGTCAAGGATCATGAAGACCATTACCAAATTTCCGACCTTTTTCGGTTTGAGTGAAGATTGCTTCAGAACCGAGTCAAAACCAAAATATGATCCAAAAACTTGCTCATGGGTAAGAGATGATCAAGATAATCCTAGATGCATTCCCATATGTCACAGCAAGCAAGATCCTGGTCAGAAACTAAAGAAAAACCAAAGGATCAAAGAAAGCCCCAAAATCAGAAAGAATAGAGCAAAAACACGAAGAGATTCATCTTGAGGAATCTTGCTTGGATTGATTTAAGATTGATGTTGGTTTGCAGCCACTCCATCCTAGAGAACAAAAATTCAACACTTGAGTACACAATCAATCCAACTCTCTAGAATCCTACCTCTCCACTCCCCTAAACACAAACTAGGGTTTTTTTCAATACCAGGGTTCACTAGTGCACAACCAGCAACTGTTAAGCCCACACACAATGGGTTTCACTTGTATAGACCCCTGCGCCGCTTGAAGCAACCTATCGCACCAAACAGTCGTGCCGCTTGACGCAACCCGTCGCACCGAACTGCCACGCTGCTTGATGTAACCTGTCACACTGAACTATCGCGCTGCTTGATATAACCCGTCGCACTGAACTGTCGCGCTGCTTGATGCAACCCATCGCATCGAACAGCCGTGCTCGGTCACCATTGTCCATTTTGTGCCATGCTTGAGTCCAACCATCTCACCCAGCATCCACGATCGTTTTGGATCTTGGTTCTCCTAACCAAGTCCCGATCCTCCTCACTGTTGACCATAGTTGACCACCAAACCACTTGCACAAGAATAGACCAAGAAATTGATTTCGGGAATAAATTCTTCACAACTTGACCCACGTTAGTTAAAACATGCATCCACGACCACTGTCTACGACCAGAGTCCATGACCACTGTTTGCGACCAGTGTCCACAACCAGAGTCCATGACCACTGTCTGCGACCAGTGTCCACGACCACTGTCTACGACAAGAGTCCACGACCAATGTCCACGACTACTGTCTACGACCAGAGTTCACGACCACTGTCTACAATACTCGAGGAACAGTGCTCGTGATGAACAATACTCGAATCAACAGTACTCGAAGTGTAGTGCTCCGAATGAACAGTACTCAAAGCTACAGTGCTTAGAATGAATAGTGCTCGTAGTTTCCAACCACTCGACGGTAAAACCACTCTTCTATTGCAGACAAACCGATTTTACTGAACTTTACTGAAAACAAGTGTTTTGATAAACCCTCAACACTATTGTCAATTGTATCATCGTCCTAAGATCATGAGCATATCCCCATGATATCCACAGTTATTTTTAATTATAATAGGTGAATCTTGTTTGTTTTGTGAATTATAGATCTTAGAGCTTTGAAATTAAAGAAGAATTTCGTAGATTTGAAATCTTTGTGCAAGGGAGCTGGGAGGCAGGAGGCAGTTGCGGGTGGCGCACGGCCGAGGAGAGTGGGAGGGCTGGAGGGACCACACGACGTGCAATGGCGAGCCAGCGAGAAGGCATCAGCCAACAACAACTACACAAGTGAATTCAATGCCCAATTCCCAAATTCCCTCAAGAAGTCCATATGATAGTTGCCTTACTGTCATCCGTATGTGGTGCAAGGAATCTATTTAAGTATTGAACATATTATCACCAAAATAATACTACTTCAGGTTTTTCTCCCAAGCTATTTTGGCTCGACAATGATAGTGAATGTTCTTGCTGCCTACTTCATTTAATTAGATGAATGGTACGGCTAAACCTTGCGCGGTTACTATGGCATGTTTCAAAATTGAATGCAGTTCTATTAATTATTTTACAGGAGTATTAGGTAGCTTTCATTCGGTGCTAAAACTCAAAAGGTGCTAGCTCACTGAATTTATTGATAACTAATACAGTTAACTGTGCTACTTTTGAAGTCTATTTCTGGCTTTTCTTTCTTTCATAATCAAAATGTCCGGTAGCATACCAATATTCTCTAACCAGGCTAGATGAATTAACTTGATGTATTGTGCAATTTTCGGGGGTCTATCCATTAAGACTTAGTGATTTTCCGAAAAATGCTATGATGTTGTTTGCAAGAAAAAAATGACGGGATGTTGTTTGTAATTATTTATGCTCAAAGAGAGGACCCTAACAATTCAACAATAGACTAACAATCACAAAATAAGATAATTATCATCTGTACAATAAAATTTTCATCCTTCCACTAGTAAAACACAAATATGTGAATTGTTTGACCCCCTAGAAAAAGCATTGAACGATATTTTTGTAACTTTGAACACCCATTCTGAAAATCCTAGATCCGCCACTGCTGACAAGTGAGCCATGGGCCCACGTGCGGTGACTGAGTCAGCGACCAGTGCCAACATGGACGCCCACGTGGCACAAAACAGCTCTCAAACGGATGAAGGGATTCATTTTGCACGGTATTGACAGATCAAGAACGTATTTTACCTGGTATTGTAGATAAGGGACGAAAATTAAATGAATTGAAGAATTGATGGATCAAATATATACTTATTCCTTTACAAAATCACAAAATCCTTCTGCAGTATTTTTAATAGATTTTCTGCAGTATACGAGGGTCCAAGTTTCTGTTTTGTTTTAGAGGCAGAGGTGGCCAAATGGGTGGCGGCCAAGACGCAAGACGAGCCCATTCGGCCGACCATTCGCCCAACCCATTTCGGCGGCCATCGTTGCGTGTGTGTCGGCGAACCACGACCGCGTGACGGCCAGCACGCCCATCGCCCTTCGTCGCGTGTCGGTAAGACGCGACCGCTTAGCCCATCGGGCCAAATGTAGCCCGTTTAGCCCGTTTGGCCCGACAGACTGAGAAAATTCCAAAAAAAATTAGAAAAATATGTAGAATTCAGAAATTGACATGAAAATTGAAAAACAATGAGACAACCATATTGAAAATGTAATAGAATTTTATTAATATTCAAATAGCTAGCTCGTTAAAATATTTGTCATTTAGCTCATAAGATATGAAAAATTGAAAAATAATCCTACAAAATATATATATAGTTAAAAAACCAAAATAAATTTATATATACTTATAAAATGAACTATATAAAATTTAAAAACTACAAAATAAAACCATATGAGTATTAAACATGGAAAGAAAATCATATAAATATTAATAAATAAAAATAAAATTATATATGTATATTCAAACAGTGTCGTGCCTAACGGTCGTCTTTGTCGTCGTGCTGGTCGTCGTGCTTTGGGCCGGCCCTAAGACTATTCATGCCGTCTTGCGTCTTGGCTGCGTCGTGCCAGTGTCGGCCGGGCATGGCCCGAGCATCATACCGTGCCGATCCGGCCCGTAAACAGTATCATACCGTGCCGACTCATATCAGCCAACAGTATCGTGCCTCGTGTCGGCCCATTAGGCACGCCCGTTTGGCCCGCTCTATTTAGATGAATGGGGTCTAAGCGAAGCAACGGCCCAGACCCATACTGCCACCCGTAGCCCAGTCCATCCATTTCCACATCTACACTACACTACACTACATATTTTCAGCTTCACGAAAAGAAACTGAAAAGGAAACAAGAAAAACACTACTCCTAACTCCGGCCATGTCGGCACCACCGTCGGGAGGTGGCGGCAGCGGCGGGGGGCCCCTCATCAACGAGGTGCTCACCGACGACGAGCTCCGCGCGGTGCTGGTGCGGCTGGGGCCCGAGGCGGAACGCGACGCGTTCGGGCTCGTGTGCCGCCGCTGGCTCCGGATCCAGAGCTCCGAGCGGCGGCGCCTGCGCGCGCGCGCCGGCCCGGCCATGCTGCGCCGCCTCGCAGCGCGCTTCCCGGGCGTCCTCGAGCTCGACCTCTCCCAGTCGCTGTCCCGCTCCTTCTACCCCGGCGTCATCGACGACGACCTTGACGTCATCGCCGGTGGCTTCCGCAATCTGCGAGTTCTCGCTCTCCAGAATTGCAAAGGTGCGACCTTCTCTTTCGGCGCGATCCATCTGTGCTGCTTGTGTGTGTGAATTGGCATAGAAAATTCTTGTCTTTTTAGTGGATAAGATTTGTGACTTCTTGGTTCTTACCATATAAAGATAGGAAAGAGTAGATCTTTTTTAGCTTCCGAGGATCTTGTTTGTTGCATCATTTCAGTTTTGTGGATTTAAAACCGTTTAATCACATACATCTGAACCAAGAAATTTAGTCACAAACAAACTGGGTAACCCGCATGTGATGCATATTTGAATACTTCGAAATTGCCAGACAGGTACTTCTGGTACTTCGAAATCGACAAGTATAGACATGACAATGTCAGAAAGGTGGCTTGCAGTGCAGGTTAGATTACATCATGATAGACTGGAGAACTCGATTGATTATGCTATGTTTTAGTCCATATGTGAGGTCAGATGAAATTGGTCAGTTATCCTTAATTTTGTTTGTAGAACATGCTGGTCCTTGTGAAGAGGAATCCCATTTGTACTACTTTTACAGCTCCGAGGAATAATTATGCTCAAGATTTTGTTACGGTAATAGTCCCATCAGTTCAATTTGGATAGTTTGACTAGGAAAAGCTGAGCTCGGCAACTGTGATTTGGATAAACAATTTTGTCAACCCAAGTTGTGGTCCTTTGTGATGTTCTCTGACACAGTGGTAAATATTGCTAATTTTCTATGCCGTAGAGTTATGATTCTTGCTATAGGTTGTAGGTCTTGGTTTTGACGCATGGATGCAAGTCAGAACTGAAACCAATGTCTTTCAGTGCCATTTAGGTTTTTGGCATACAATTTTAAGCATGAACTGAAGCCTTTAGCTTTTATGTTTTCTTGAACCTAATTGGTTGTTTAAGAAATGAAGCATGTAATCCATAGTTAACCTTGGCTTTGTGTTCAATAAATTACACATTCAATAAGAAAACTTCTATTTACAAGTAATTTGTTAATATGGTGACTTCGTTTCAAACTTCAAGTGATAAATGGACCAAGTAATCTCTGAGTTGGGTGTCAAACTGTTGCTATTTCCTTAATACAATGTCAATCCACTGACATTTGCCACTGTTCATGTGTTTCGTAGGTATCACTGATGTTGGCTTGGTCAAATTAGGAGATGGACTGCCATCTCTACAATCCCTAGATGTCTCTCACTGCAGAAAACTTAGTGACAGAGGTTTAAAGGCGGTTGCATTGGGATGCCAAAATTTGAGGCAGTTGCACATCACAGGTTGCAGATTAATAACTGATAATTTATTGCTTGCTCTATCAAAGAGCTGTTTAAGCTTGGAAGAGCTTGGTGCTGCAGGATGTAACGGCATTACAGATGCTGGAATCTCAGCTCTAGCTGATGGTTGTCATAATATAAAGTCACTAGACATAAGCAAATGCAATAAAGTTGGTGATCCTGGACTTTGCAAAATTGCTGAGGTCTCTTCTTCATCTTTGGTGTCATTAAAGTTGTTGGATTGCAACAAAATGAGCGATAAGTCCATCTATTCACTAGCTAAGTTCTGCCGTAACCTAGAGAGACTCGTCATTGGTGGATGTCGGGATGTTAGTGATGAGTCCATAGAAGCACTAGCACTTGCCTGCTGTAGCAGCCTAAGGAGCTTAAGGATGGACTGGTGCTTGAAAATAACAGACACCTCATTGAGAAGTCTGCTGTCTAACTGTAAACTTCTTGTGGCTATTGATGTGGGGTGCTGCGACCAAATAACAGATTCAGCATTCCAGGACATGGAAGCAAATGGGTTTGAGTCTGGACTGAGAATTTTGAAGATCAGCAGTTGTGTTAGGCTCACAGTTGCCGGAGTCCACAGTGTGATTGAGTCCTGCAAGGCTCTTGAGTACCTAGATGTTCGGTCATGTCTTCAGGTTACAAGGCAGAGCTGCGAGCAAGCTGGGTTGCAGTTCCCTGGTGGCTGTAAGGTGAACTTTGAAGGCAGCCTGACGGAGTCTGATCCATCTATTGATAGGTTCTTCTAGGATCAGCTATGAACTCAGTACCATCCAAGATTAGTAGTTTAGACATTCAGAAGAGTGCTGCATCATGTAGAATAATGTGTGCTCGACATTGTGGTTGATTGTGCGCTGGCAAATCCGTGCTGGAGCTGGAGGATGCCATGGATGCAAACAATGAGCAGCCGTGAGTGCTCAATTCACATGGCATGTACTGTAAAAAATAGCACCGGTGCCCATGCATTAAGCTGTCTTGAATAAGAACATGTATGCTTTTGTGTCTACTGGAACAATTCTTGAACTCAATTACATGTACATCCTAAGGCCGTCTGGGGTCAAGAACTCAAGATATGCTTGTCCTGTTTTTCTGTATCACTTTCACTCGCCGATCGTTGTCAAGTGGTGTGGTATTGAGGTAGTCTCCGTCCCGCCAGGTGCTAACAGGTCTGGAAATTGGTTGGCGTTTTTTTTTTACATGGATAAAAACAGCGGCGTCGTACTAGTCATCTTTTTTTAAGGGTGTAGCGGTGCACTAATCATCTTAAAATCTTGTGCTGGTGTAAACGAAAGCAGTATACCTAAATTTCATCGTAATAGAAACTCTCGAGACCAACAACACGTAGGAAAATGAGAACACAAAACGAAGGGAAACGATCGCTCAAGACGGTGAAATGGCTGATTCACCATCAGGCTACCACCCTCTCGGAGTCGGCGACGCTCGCCCACGTCGGGGCCGGGGGCCATCACCTTCTAAAGCCCAAATGGTGTGCCAACCTAAATGGGCTGGGCCTACTCTGGTCCCAGTGCGACTCCCCCCTTCACTCCAACGATATTTCCCAGCCATCCGATCGATTATACCGGATAAACCACCCCACCCCACGCCACTCCCCGCTGCGTGCGCTAAGCCCTAAACCCCCGTCTCCTTCCTCTCCGGCGCATCCATCTCGCCGCTGCTCGCCGACCCCGTTTCCCAAGGTGAGCTTAGCTTCTTAGTTTGGTCGGGGTTAAATTTAATTTAACCGGCCCGTTTGCGATTCAGAAAATTGGCGAACCGGAGCGGCAGTTGCTCACCTGCCAAAACTGAAAAGGAGGAGAGGGGCAAAGACTTCCTACTGTTCCCTTGCATCCGCCTCCTCCCAATCTCTCTCTCCTGCTCCCTCATCCTCTCCCCCCGATCCGGCTAACCCACCGTGGTTCTCCGCTGCCAAAGCCCAAATCCTGCGAGCCACCACCGTCCTCCTGGATCCAAAGGCCACCGCCGTCCTCCCGTTGTCGGGGCCGCTTCAGTGGCACGCGTCAGTCACGGTAGCTTTGCGTGAGAGCTCGGCGGCAACCATTTGGCTTCCGCGTGGCTAGGTGTACCCCATTGCATCGCTTGGCTTCGGTAGCTTCACTCGATTGGGTTAGATACTTAGGCCCCGTGCTGATATGTGTAGTTCTATGCTTCAAAACCTCAACTCTGTGCCGGATTACATGTCCTTTTTCCCCCTAAGAATTGCATTTGTTTTTTAATGCAGCAATGAATTCCTCCAAATCCCTTTTTTCACATTATATTTGTCTATTTTGGTTCTTAGGAAGTTTTCCAACTCACCTGATGTGGTTGTCTGATTATTTTACACAGCCACAAGCGCACCCTGTCGCAAACTTTCGAGATAAGAGTTTGAAAGCGAGAATATTGAGTTGAGGTGCTGTGTTTGGCATTGTTCAGTGTAGCATAAATGCGGCTAACTATCGGGCAAGTTCATCGGAATGTTCTTGCGTTGGCATCTTCTCGGTCATGCTTCGTCATCGGTGACCATCTTCCGTTCAGAATGCTGTCGCTACCACGGGCAGCTGGATTTCATCAGACCGCTTTGCGGGGTAGTCAAATTGTCAAGGATAGGGGCAACCCACTAACTATTGCTAGTCTAGATGTTCAAAGCAAAGTTGAATATGTGAAGAAGGAAAAAGTGGCACGAACTGGAGGTCCAAAGCCAAGCTCAAGAGCTTCTGCCCTCAATGTGAAACCAAAGAAGGTTTCTTCGCTTAGTCTCAAACCAACAAAGAGCTCCCTGCCAAAGTCGGCGGGGGTGAAGAAGACACTGAAGATTGATGAGGCTATGTTTTCTGCAAAGTCATTTGAAGAGCTCGGTTTGCCGCCTTTGCTCATTGATCGATTGAACAAGGAAGGCCTGACTTCTCCAACTGAGGTCCAGTCCGCTTCTATTCCTATCATATCACAAAAGCATGATGTGGTGATCCAATCGTATACTGGCTCGGGGAAAACACTTGCGTACCTTCTCCCTATTCTTTCAGAAATAGGCCCCCTGAAGAGGCCTACAGAACGAGGTAATTCTGACAAGAAATCAGGTATAGAAGCAGTTATTGTTGCTCCTTCAAGAGAATTAGGAATGC